>JAZDUH010000327.1:25052500-25652500 GCA_036419115.1 Scarus forsteni | reverse complement strand
TTTATATATGTTTCTTATTGAGAGTGTCAACAATATGAATGACAACAATATGTATGTAACAGTGCGGCCCTCAGCCACAGAAAAAAAAGGAATGGGGCCCTGTTGGCATTGATAGTTGCCCACCCCTGATGTAGACAACACCTCATAAAGGTGTTTGAGCAGAAACTTACAAAAACAATTCCACAGGTGATTAGATGATTGTTCTGTCAATCACATTTATTACAGGCCAATAAGATAATTAAGTAGGGTTTATGGTGTAAAATACAAGACGTAAGCCACACCGTAGAACAATCAATCATCAAAAAATGTCAGACGTGGATCCAAAAAATACTTGGATCAAGAAATGCTTTTAGCCTTGATGTTTATTAGTCAGCCATGTCAACACCACTCAGGCTTTATAATTTATTCAGCAAAGATGTCCAGTGAGGAGCAGATGCCTTGTTTTAAGACAGAAATGTGAAAATAATTTAAAGAATGATAAAGCCTTTGCTAAGTATGTTTATTCACATTAGGGGTTTCTCTGCTCATCTTGACATTTTTGTTTGTTGTGGTTTCATTAACCCTTTAACTACCCGCTCAACTGTTTGGCAGAGTTAATCAATAAATTAAGTGATAACTAATGCTTTAAAAACAGCACAAATCAAATCATTGTTTGATACTGTTAACATTTCAGGGAACAGCGAAACTACAAACAAACCATAAAACAGATGTTTTCTTGGTGTGGGATTTAAAGGCTTTAGAAGCTAACAGTTGAATATGTGATGACATAAAAATGCACAAATATTTGGGACAAAATCAGTTAATAAGGGCAAAAATTTTTGTGAATAAAATTGCAAGAAATAACTTTAAATAGATAATACTGAGTCTAACAAACATACAAAATGTTTTTGATGAATAAGAGATTAATTATATATGGTTAAGAATTTACATTAGTAATGATGATATTAATAATAACTTTTAGCTTTCAAATCCTACACATGGAAAATGTCAGTTATTTTGGTTTATTTGCATTTTTTCTGTATTTTAAAGCATTTACAGAAATGATCGGTGATTTCTTTAACACATTAAATATTTCTGGATTTATTGACCTCTGCCAAACAGTTGAGCTGGGAGTTAAAGATTTAAAATCCCCTGGTGGCAGAATTGTCAGTCCTTTGGTTGTTACAGGATCCTTTATGATGTTGCTGATGGACGCTTCCACACTGTGCTCAAATAGATATTTGATCAACCTGCTCACAGACTTAAGGCCATCTGACTTAGTAGTATTTTCATACAGACTTGTTGTCACGTCAATCATGTCCATATTTTCAAAAACCAGAAATCCTTTATAAAATAAAATGGACAAGAAAATCCTCCCTTACAGTGAGAGCACTGATGTCTTTTAGATCAAATCCGTTTAATGAATTGACTGTTAGCCGCCAGCCCCAAGGGGACATTCAAGGAACTGCATTATTGCTTTCCTTGTTTAGCTCTGGAGGTTTGCCACTTGGTTTTAAAAAGGAGTCCAATTTTAAAATTAGAAAGGATGATTAGCCCTCATATTATGTCAAAAAAATTGGTACTGCAGGTCATTTTTACTGAGTAAATCCACTCAACACAGTCAAAAAACAGGTTAAATCAATAAAAAACTAATTTTAGATTATATAAACATTTAGAAAAGAGAAATACATTTCATGTGCAACACTATATTTAAGAGCTATTTAGTTTCAGTTTTCCCGCTTTATAAACACTTTTTTTAATTTCACTTGCCTGATTTACCCAGGTTTCAATGTTTAACATTTCAATCTTCTCCAGTGATGGACAGAATGTATGTGTGTGCTTTCCGCAGATGCAGGTCTTGAATTTAACACAAGAGGTACTTGTTTTCGTGTCCTCTTGGGAAGGATGGACCTGGCATCTTTTCCATTTCTTTCTGCCAGATCTATTGCAAGTTGGTTAGATGACCTGAGCCTGACCTTTTCAATGACAGCTACAAAATTTCATAAAGAAGAAAAAGAAAGGATAGCCAGAACTTGGTCAAAACAAAAACTGAAATGGGTCATATTGACCCTTATCATAATACAAGGGTTAAGATCTAATTAAGAGCTTCCGAATGTCCAAACTTGAGTATTGTTATCAGATTACAACCAAATACTCTTTACTACATTTTAATAATTGAGAGTAAATTACTAACCTTGAATTAAGATGTGTTAAGGTTAGTAAATCTTCTTCTTTTCTTAATGTACAGAGGTAACGGAAACAATGTGTCATTTCTGTCTGAAAATAACTGTTCCCAGCATGAGTTTCTGCTCCGCTCGGCTGCGTTGGTTTCCTCCCACAGTCAGGTGGAGAGGACACTCTTTAATTGCCTCGGGGGGATGAATGAATGTCTGCACTGTGAGTCTAAAAGTCTCTAATGACTCCACTGCCTTACACCCAGTGCATGCTGGGATTGTCTGCCGCCTCCCGTGACCCTGGGAGTAAATTAGTGGGTGGAGGACATAAATGACAGAAAATGGGAACAAGCTGTATTTCACTTAAATTTCACTGATGTGCGCTTTTTACTAATGTTTCCCATCACTGATGCTGTGTGTAATGATGATATTTGATTCTTCTCCTCTACGTGTTTACCTTAGGGCAGAGTTTACGACAATAATGGGGCAAAGGAATGATACTGCCAATGTACCATCACACAGTGGTTCACAGATCCTCGTTTGAAGCCTTAAATCAGACATTTTGACCATCACATCTTGTGTCTTCCAAACATGTTGGACATTTGCTTCACCACTGAGCAAATGACCCCTATATGGTGACATATTCATGCTATCAATCAATTCAACCATTATCTCTATCACTTATTACCGGATCACACAAGGCAGGAGTCAAAGCCAGCTGCCATTTGACGAGAGGTGAGGTGGAGTACACTGTGGACTGATTGCCGATCAGTAACAGAAACATTCATCAGGAGCAATCAGCCAACAGCACGTCTCTTGTCCGTGGGAGGAAGCCACAATGCCACCAGAGAACCCACATTAAACACTCTGTGGTATTCAAACCATTTGCCGTGAGGTGGCAACTTCATTCACTGCACCACCTTGCAGTCTACATAATGCATTTTTAACACAACCAAGCACACAACCACAACATGCCATGACAAGTCGCAACTACAACTGCAAGCTGTACTGGGCGTCAGGACATGGCTCATGTGGGGTGCATGGTACAGCTACATAAAGCCCCTCCATGGTGATGTCTACTTCGAAGTGGGATTGATGGCCCTAGAAAGCAGAATTGCCAATAAAGCAACTGACCGTCTCTTCCCCTGAAGGAAGATCGCAGGTATGGATGCAAGCTGATACATAACAATCAATGGTGCCACCGTAAGCCTTGTAATTACTGCACTCTAAGGGTAAAACTCCCCCCCAAAATGTGTGGGCTAGACCAGATGCTACAGGAAGAAATCTTGCAGCATTTCACATTTTTTTCAATAAAGTCCCTGTGTTTGGAACTGTTTCATGATGCTGCTCCCATATTTATTCCATATATAATGAGAATGCTCTTGGAGAACAAACCTCCGCCAAGGTAGCTCACATACTGCTGTTACATCTACAAGCAACAGAATCAGAATCAGAATCAGAATCAGAATCGGGTTTTTATTGCCAAGGATGCAACACATACAAGGAATTTGACTCTGGCAGTTGTTTTCTGTAGTACAAGGTGGACATAAACAAGACACAATAAAATAAATAAATGTAAGTGTAAAAAAAGAGGCTTGGATTCAATAAAAATAAATAAATAAATAAATAAACAAATAAATAGTTCTATAATAATAAAATTACCATAATGTTATGATTCCTTGACCCTGAGAACCCACACCTAGCACTTAGAACCATGTTGGACAGTTATTAAGCAGAAATGATCATTTGCTAATGGTGATGATCTGGATCACCAACAAAATCTAATCATTTTAGGTTGGACCAACATCGCCTGATAATTTCAGCATCCAGTAGTTTTTGCATGATCTTACTGAAAAACTAACAAATAAACAGACAGACAAACAAACACGCAAACACACGCTGGCAAAACACAACCACTTTGGCAGAGGCAAAAGCAAATCTCAAGGTTCCAATTTCTGTCCCTTGAAGCAGGAACTTTGCGAATTTAAGCTTGTTGTTTTTAACATGGACATCAGGATAACCTCCCTTCAGCAACCGAACATTGTGTTTTCAGTGTGTAGTTTACTCATCAGGATCAGAAAGTTCCAGGAGATACTTTGTACATTGTGATGAAGTACTACACATGACAGCAATTTGGCCTCCAGGTTCATGGGTTTGGGTTTGCAATTCATGCCTCTTCCTTTTCCCCACAATAAGCATCATCACACAAGTACTTTTAAGCTCTGATTTAGTTGTTTCTTTAGCAAACCGAAGACCTGAATAGCTGATGAGAGTGTTGCTGGCTGATCAAATCCTGGCTAGTTTGGGCCCTCCCTGACATCTAAAAGGGAACAAATAAGGGATGTCCACTTCATATAGTTTATTTTGTGGTGGACTGACAGTTATCCACAGCATTTTCATATCTGGTCAAAAAAGTAGTAAAATGTCAAAGTTGAAGCTTCAAAAGGAAATCAGAAACAAAAAACCTGGTTCTGCTTCCAGAACTCTGGTAGAAACAGGGTTAGGGATGCAGTGGAAAAATTGGATACTATGGCATGTATAGTCCTGTTTTTCAACAGTTGGCAAATGACCATACAAGCTGGCCCTTAGCAAAGTGATGAATCAGCAAAACAAAGATGGTGACAGCAATGGTGAGATTCTACTTCTGGAGTAACAAAGAAAAAGAATAATATCTCCTGGCTTTGACAGAACTGAACATTAGTGGAAGTCTGAATGTTAGATGGCCAATCTCATAGGGAGTGTGGATGCCCCAATCATCTGTGTTTTCTCTTCACTCTGGATCAGTGAACCCCATCATGAAAACCCTCTTCAGACTAGTCACAGCCACATTTCCTCCCTCATCCCACACAACAAGGCTGATAGCTGTCAGAGGTGAGGACAGGTTTAATATTTGCTGTCACTCTCTTCTCCTGTTGCTGGAAATGAGGTGGGTACAACATATTTGGGACCCAAGGCTGACATTTAATAGATTTAAGACAGCAATAATCCATGGGGGACTCATTTTTCACAGAGTTCAGAGCCGTTGTGGTCCTGTTTAAAAAGAAGAAATCATTACTGGTCTCTGCACAAATAACATGTATACACAGTCAATGCTGCATATATAGCCTTCAGTAACATTCCTGATCAAGGATAAAAGCATGTTTGTTTAGCTGTTAGGTTAGTAGTTTTGATGAACACAATGGTTAATACTAAAGAAACTATTTCACAAGACTGGTTCTCTGGGGATCACACATTTCCTCGCATCTTTTTTTGTAAAATTCTTGCAGTCTTGAACAGTTTATCTTGGAAACTAAAGGCAAGACTTTATTCAATATTTTGACAAGTAATTCTGTTTTATTTTCTTCAGCTTTGGGATGAAATAAGAATTGATTTTAATTGAAAAAACCACCATACTGCATCATTTCTAAGTTTATGTTTCAAGTATAATGGCAGTCCTCGCTGTAGTAATATGTAACACTTGTCCTTTCTGAAAATTGCTCACTGTTAGGCATGGGTGAGTAAATAAAAGCCGACTTTAGATCTTGCAAAAAAGGATCCATATTTAATGATAAACACTGGCAGCTTTGCCCTAAGGCACTCATTTTATAATTTATCCTTAATGAGTCTGTAATTCACAAAATGAGCATCATGCTGTATTGACAAAAGCTTGAAACAAGTGACTGAGACAAAAATCTCATTAGAGGGATGTTTATTGCAATAATAAATCAAGAGAGAAAAATAAGCATTCTGCTGTATTGGTTTACAAAATCTCATTCTTTAAGTTTTTAAGAACAACCAGTGTTGAATCTGTGATATTACTGGCAGGATTAAAGCTTTTCAGCAAAAAAGAAATGTGTTACGTGACATTATGATGTGTTTAATGCCCTGGTCACTCATGCAGGTGTTTGAATCACTCTGGCTGATTATGCTGTGTTTCCTTAATGCCAGAAGTTGGAAAATCTGATGCTCCAGTTGGAAAACATCATATGGAAGTCCCTTAAAAGTTGGAGGTCCTACTGAGAAACTCAGACTGCCCTCATGGATCCGGAGTTTGTCAACAAACATGGTTACTCCATGCAAAAATATAAAGTGAAAGCAGTGCATTGTTACCTAAAATAACAACTTAGGGTTGTTCTCTTGCACTGAAATCAATCAAGTTGTACACTGTAAACATGTGGATATATTGTGGTGTTGAGTTTTGTGAGAAATTGTTGTGTCACATGCTGTTTGTGCTGGTTATGAGCTAACAATGCTAACTGCACCAGGAGCTCCAGTGGGTTGGTGTTGATGTATTAAAAGTGCCACAAATGTGAGAACTTCATTTAAGTCCCATTAGTATATAATCTTAGGAAAAAACTGTTCAAGCGCCAAAGTAAAAGAAATAGTTGTTATCTAACACTGTAAGGAACTAGCTTCACTGAGAGACAGACCTTTGACAGAAATGGATTAGACCTGGGAGACAGGCGGGGCTATGATGACAGATTTTGATATAGTATTTTTTTAAGGGTCAATTAAACAAAAAACAGGCCAACAAGTCCTCCTACAAGTATTTATAAGGTAGCTTCAGAAAACTCTGAGTGTGGAATATTTTCCTTTATCAATGGAACAAAAATGAAAAAAAAAAAGAAAATGAATTATGTGCTCAGGTGAGCTGCATCAAGAAGTGGAGACTAATTCGTTAAAGAGACGAGTCAGATCACTTTCTCTTTCGCTACTTTTGTTGCCAAAGCTGATGTTAGAAGTCCTTTTTTCTTTCTTGATTTTGACTGGACAGTGAGTGAGAGGTGAAGTTAATGGTAACAGATTTTAGCTTGAATACAACTTTCAAGTTTCAGGCTTTTTAAAGAACTTTCAAACCTCAGGCTAAACTTACCCATTCACACCATATTCAGACACCAATGGTTGAAGTTTTTCTCTGAGTTGTCTGTCAGTGTTAATTGATAACATTTACAATTTTAATGTGCATGCTACTCACACAGCAGTGGAAGCAGTTTGAGGTTAAGTGTCTTTTCCAAAGGACACGTTTACATCAACAGGCTGTAACCTTCAAATTTTCAGTTAATGTACAAGCAATTCTAAAAAATAAGTTTGGATTTTGTGAAAATAGACGGTTACAGGCAGCAAAATTACAGAATAGTCAAAGCAGAAGAAGGGTTAGGAAGTCATGTGTCCTGTTGTGGCAAAACTCAAATCATTTAGTGGTCAGCAATGTCTTACATCACATATTAGTAACGGCTTAGCATACTTGGAACCTCTCCAGAGATGGTACAAGAAAAGAACCAGGAACAGGGTACAACCCGTACTGAAAAAAAACAAAACAAAAAAGACTAGTCCTTTTTGTGGATTCTTCTTGGTTAAGTGCCCAGGAGCAGATGGACCAACCACTACACCAGCTGCCATCTTAAACACATAATAGAAGTGCGATGATAGCACAAACTTCCACCAAGGCATTTCTGACACTATTTTCCCTTTCTCACTATTTCGAGAAATTCTGGATCTAGATTTGTACCACCACCTAAATCTAACCACATCTTCCTTCACTGTCCCTTAAAATTTCATCAGAATTAATTCACAGCTTCAAAGTTATCCTGTTAAGAACCAACTAACAATTGTGGGGGTAAATGTTGCTGGTTTGCAGTGTTGGGAAAGTTACTTCATAAATGTAATGCATTATTTATTACTTGTTCAAAGTAATTAGCTACATTATAATATTGCTGTGTTTGAAATGTAAGGCATTCCACTATTATCACATTACTTTTAAGTTGCTCTCATCAAAATAACAGGAAATATGGATTTGTCATTCTAAATGTGGCTCATTACCCTTAAAAAGCTCATTACACATCCAGTGAAAAGTTATATGGTAGGCCGTCTGACTGAGTTCAGCTTAAGGCTATAAACAGGAGATTAAAGTAGCCACATTGATGGTTCATGGCACAATGCAAGAAACGATCATAGCAAAAACAGACAAAAGGTAAAATTCTGATAAATTGTGTTGGAGATACTGTAACTGTGGCGAATTTGTGTTTAAACAAACAAACAAAAAAAAACACCTATTCATTTTGGGTTAAATTAAAAATGCATCATAATTTGTATTTCTGACATTTGCACCGAGTTAAATACTACTTTTTTTTTCATAATGCCTTACGTTACAGTAAAAAGGAATGCATTACAGTAATCACATTACTTTTGTAATGCATTACTCCTAACATGGCTGTTTTTTTATAGTTATGGGCCAATTACACTTATGTATAATCATTAGTCAAAAATGGAAGCAAAATGCCGGATTGTGGCATCCTTAGTTTCATCATATTTAAATTAAATCATCGCTTTAATTACACAAGGAGTCTTTCTTTAAATCAAGAGGTTACATCATCTTTATGTGCATAATATTACGATTACATGTTAAATATTACAGTGAGCTTGTGTTATTATTATGTTATGGAAGACCTTCTGTCATTGCTGCAGATGTTGTGCTCCTCTAATACTAATAATCATCGTCCACTGCTTTCGTGTATTTTAGACTAATGATGAGCACTGACAAGGACAGACTGTGAGCAGCTGAGAGGACTGAATGTGCCCTTGTTTAGTATTCCGCCTTGATATTTGTAAGTCAATTAGCTGGATTAGAAAGCTTAATCAATACATCCATCCTGCAACCTCACTGGGTCTTCTCATTAGAAAATTAACTACTGACAGTCACAAGTTGGATCCAAACCAAACTTTGCTCATTAGATAACCTCTCCTCCGTCACTCTTTTTATTTTAAGTTCTTTTTCTTTGCCTCCCAACAGTTTAACATCACCTCTGAATCACTGCCTCCCTTTGTCCCGTACTATGTCTTTTTTAAGCCTCAGTCGATGTTTCCTCAGGTATTTTCATGGATCAGCTCCTCTAGGTCACCATTGATTTTCTCAGATTCTCCGCGGCATGTCCAACAACCCGAAAAAGGATATTGCTTTTTTTTTTACACTGTAATTTGAGCCTTGTGTGCCTTGTAAGGGTTTACTGATGCGTGTCCTTTGTTTGGGAAAGTGTCGATAAAAGTGTTGACCTCCTGTAAATGTGCTCAGCTATGCAGCGTCGCTTTTATTGCTCTGTTTTTGGAGCTGAAGCACAAAATCAGTGCATCAGAAGAGTCCTCATTACACTGAAAATGGCTGTTTTTCTGTTGGGTCTTACAGCAAGCAGAGTGACTTGCTTTTTGTTTGAACCAAGAGAAACAGTGACAGCAGGATGAGATAGTGTCTGTCTTTGACCGATGTCCTGAGGTTTAACACGTACAAACCCTCTTCCAATTAAGTTGGGATGCAGTGCAAAACTAAAGTAAAAACAGAAATCGATAATTTAAAAATCTTTTTGACCTATAATCAATTGAACACAACAACAAAAGAAAAGGTATCTAATAGTGGTGTAACAAAATGGTCAACTCACAAACGATACAAAATACGAAACAGGGCTCACAATATGAAATACTCACGATACAAATAAAGATTATAGAAAACCCCCAACAGTAGGAAGTTGTGCAAAAATCTCATTGTCTTTATTTCCTTCTTAATGCAGACATACAAAAATATTGCTGCATCAGTACAAAATAAATGCTCTTTGAAAAAAAAAACAAAATTGTAGTTTTTTCCCCTTATTTAGACTACAGTGCAAATACAAACATATAATCTCAATAATATATGCTTTGTTGTTGTAACAATCAGGATAACTACATTCTTGAATGGAAAGGAAAACAAATAGCAGTCCTCAGAGCTGCAGTTTAGACCTATAAATGTCTGAACTGTGAACTATAATATTTAGCCTTTAACAGTGCATATACTTCTGGTCTTCAAGTATGATCAAATTCTGTCAACTCAACAGTAGATGCAAAAATCAAATATTGTTTTTTATGCAGACTTACACAAACATACAGTTGCTGCCTGTCTAAAGTTCAAAGTAACTGGTAGTTGTACTCGCTGCAGTGTATGGCGATCTGTGGCGGCATATTTTGCACATGGTTGTTGTTTTGTCTGCAATCTTCTCACCATTTTCTCGTCTTTTACATAGGAGGCCAAAATAGGTCCACGCAATCGATTTATTTGACGAAGGAGCCTCAGCTAATTCCTCCACTTCATCTTCCTCCATATTGAAGCGAGAGTTTTGCTAAGGTAAGGGAGAATGGTAAACATCACCAGTCGTGCGCGTGCCCCTTCGCGTTTTTTTCTTTCGTGCTTTTACTTCGTGCGTCTTTGAATTTTATTTAGTCATTTTTTTATTTCGCGAAATTTTGTTTCACCACTACTATCTAATGTTCAAAGTGATACACTTTGTTGCAAGCAATCCCTCATTTAAAATGTTTTGCCTGCAACATCTTCCAAAAAACCTGGGACAGGGGAAACAAAAGACTGGGAATGTCCAAAAACACCTGGTGAACAGGTGTCATGATTAATTTTGTGTAATGTTAAACATGTGTTGACATGATCTGTCCTTGCTAAAATGAAGGACTTTTAACTACATCACAGTGCCTGGATTCACTTGATATCACTGATATCTACGGAGCCCTGCTGGTGACATTGTATAGAAAAAAAATTATGTGTGGCCACGAGAAGGTAAGGTGAGGCCTCGAGATAGCAACGCGTGGCCACGAGATAAATAATGGCCATGACATAGTTAATGCGTGGCCATGACAAAATTCACCTTTAGTATTGAGATCTGCCAGTTTCAGAGCAATAGAGACTGTAGCCTCTTAATATGGACAACTTTGAATACATTGATCTTTATTTTAATTTGGGAATGAACTACAATGACATTCTTAAGCCACTTGCGATTAGGCATGGAGTAATTCTTAGCAAGAGACACTTAATTCGGCTGCTCTCCACACCATCCATGCTTCGGATAAGTGCGGTCACGCCATCCAGGTTTCAAATTATGTTGCGCACTTTGCCCAAATGTTACGGTAGGCCAAATGTTACGGAGGCATGACGGTGGTGCGTTCAGTGGCACCGTGGAAAAATAACTGCTAATTTCCAGACAATTTTACTGCAACATTATTGATTGAGAGCACATCAAAATCAGGCATTTGAGGCCCATTTTTACTATAAGTAAATATCAAATAATTCAGTTAAAAAAAAATCACATTTGTACTTATGATCTAGGAGGTCCAACAGAATATTGCAAAGTACATTCCCAGGTAGGCCTACCTCTGTGCTTTTTTTCCCAAAAAATTACTGCAGCATTATTGATTGAGAGCATTTCAAAATTAGGTATTGGTGGCTCATTTTTATAAATGGCATTATTTTCTCGTGGCCACACATTAACTATGTCGTGGCCACGCGTTACTGTCTCGTGGCCTCGCGTTACTATCTCGTGGCCACACATTATTTTTTTTCTATACAATGTCACCAGCCAGGCTCCGTAGATATCAGTGATATGTTTAAATAAAAACATCAACCACCTGACCGCCATGGTGATAATCTCTTAGATGCCCAAAGATCAGGTTATGGAGCAGCAGGACCATGGAGGATTTTTGCATTCTCTCCCAGTTTCCCAGCAGTGATCCCCGTCAGGAGAAGAACAAAAACATGATTTCTCTTATGATAAGATTGCTCCTCTTTTAAAGAATAAATTGAGTCAATTTCTGATTAAAAAAAAAACACAGTTATTGGGACAGCTTCAGAAGCCGCCATTGTTTTCAAACGTGCAGTCACTTCCTGTTGTTGTCATGTCCGCAGCTCCTGCCTCCCTCTATGCATTTAGCTGCATGAAGTCGTTGGACAATGGAAGTTGGCAAGACAGATATGCAGGATTTCAGAATCAGGCAGGTCCGTCTGCTCTGCAAGGCCAGTAGGTCCTTAATCTTGCTTGCATTTCCACTGCCAGCTTTATCCTCACTTGAAGTCAGAAGATGAGGGCTGTGCCAGCCAAGTCCAAAACCCTCTGCACCTCCTCCTCTCCAACAAGACAATGAAGGTGTGCACCTCCAAAGCTCTTTATGCAGCATTGTTCTGTGCAGAACAATGAAAAGTAACAGACTGCAGCATTATTAGCTCCACTCTTTGGGGTTGGCTCAGTACGCATTTTAACCCAACAGAAGGGTGCAAAAAAGTCAAGTTATTTGGGTTCTTTTCCCCATATCTGTCAGTGTAAATTGGGTACTGTGCTGAGTCAAACTCAACTGGACTGCTTGGTGGGGAAGCAGCTTAATGGGCTCTAAGTGTGCCAAGAAAATATCCCCCACATCATTAGACCAGCAGCTGCAGCCTGAACCATCGATTCAGGGCAGAACGGATCAATACTTTCATGTTGTTTGCACCAGATTTTGACTCTAAGTCAAAGTCTCCAAGACAAATCAGACTGCATTTTTCAAACTTTTATTGTCCACTTTTAGGGAACCTGTGCAAACCACAGCCTCCGTTACCTGTTCTTAGCTGACAGGAGTGGCACCAGCTGTGGCCTTCTGCTGCAGTAGCACCTCTCCTTTAGTTTTGACATGTTATGCTTTCAGAGATGGTTCTCTGCATGACTTGGTTGTAACAAGGGATTATTATCTCCACCAAGGAGGTTATGTTTTAATGTCTGTTTTACCCTATCACACTGGCCAAAAAAACAGTTTAAACCCGATAACAATCGGCTCCTGTTGGCAGTTTAAAAGGGTTTAATTAGCATTTCAACCTGGGTCAATTGACACTGCAAGCGACGTGGGTGGACGTGGGCTCCCCTCCAATCGGCTTCAGTTAGTCAGTGACATCACACGCGGGTCAGACCGCTAATTTATGGACGACGTCGTAACGTCCCCACGGCATAATATCACACCCGCCCCCTCCATCTGTAACAGATTTGACTCTTTGTCGTCTCAGCAACACATTCCATCCACCTTCATATCATCAGTGCCGAGTTTGTACATTTTTAAAGAGGGATAAAAGTATAAAGTACAGAAAACTGTGTCGAGGGCCTCCATGCTCCTTTCCATTGTTTACATGGTTGTGTTTCGTCTCGCTGATGATGTCATCAACGTGATGACATCAGCTTGATGCACCAGAGGAGAAAACACAGCCATGCAGCTCATCTGCTGCAGATTAGACCCAGGTCTGCTGGCAGTGGGAAAAGAGATACTTGCCAATTGTTAGTGGGCTAACCAGCGTTGAAAGAAAAAAAAACCACGCTAATTTTAGTGTGAAAGTGGTATTTGTTAGGTGGTTAGCAAGATGACCCAAAAACTACTGCAAGGATATTGATGAAATTTTCAGGAGATGTTGGTAATTGCCCAAATTAAGAAATTATTTGGTGGTGATCCAAATAACTGCCATAAGCAGCATAGCTAATAATAACATCAACATGATTCTGAGTGCTAGGTGTGGGTTTTCCCGGTTAGTGAATCATATTATGAAGGTAACTTTATCATGGAACTATTGCTTATAGATATAACAGTAACAGCTATCTTGGTAGAGGTTGAGCTCTCCAAGTGCTTACTAGTTTGAGTTGCAATTGCCTTACTACTCTATTCTCCTCTGACCTCTGGCAAGGCCTTTTTGTGCTGAGAACTGCTGCTCACCAGATAATTTCCCTTTTTTATGGGCCATTCTCCATAAACCCTGGAGATGGTTGTGTGTGAAAATGCGAATAGATCAGCAGTTTCTGAACTGGGGTGTGTAGCTTTAAAATAAAGAGATCCTTCAATTGAAGTAAGTAGTAAGTGACAGGGGTGAGCAGAACTGAATAGTACAGCGCAGTCTGAAAAAAAGAATCAAATGCTCTGGGTTAACACAGCTTTCATCAAGGCTTAGGCAGGATGGTTAGATAGCTGGTTAGGTATTTTCTCAGCCCTGACTTGTGCTGAGGATGCACTCTCTTCAGTAGCCTGACAGGCTAACCGGAGCACATAAGAATGAAAAATATAGTTATAAAACAAGACCACAGTTTCAATCATGAAGTCTTCTTGTTGAAGCAAAGACAGTGGTGATGAGAAGAGTTGCTCTGTGTTATTTTTTTAGAGAATACAGAAACATTCATTACAGAGGTCTGATCCTCGGGATCCTCAGTGGAAAGACATATTTATATATCATCACACTCTCCCTCCTCTGTGAGTGTATGTGTCACAGTGGCTGTCAGAGGGCTGTAGTGCGATATGGAAGTGGAATGGGTTTATACAGAAACAAGGCAAAGGTCCAGTTTGAGTTGTTACATACACAGGAGGTTCAACTTAACCTTGCACTGCTGATGGATCCACCCAATCAGGAAAGTCCATCTTGCAAATCTTTGAGCTGGATCAATTGAACTTGGTCTGCAGAGACATTGACCAATCAGTGTCCTTTGAGGAGAAAGCGGTGGAAAGCTACAAGCGGAGAAAAGTGAAAAAGAAGGGCTATGACCATGAAAGAGCGAAGACCCGGGTCAACATTGGTGTTGCTTTCCAACGGGGGAAGGAACTCCGCGAACTGAAAGACCTGAAACGGACCCGAATGTCACCGTCTTTCTGCTGGACAGGTAAGAAACATTAGCTTTGTGGTGCTTCACATAACAGTAACAGCCGTCGGGCATTCATCTTATTGTCTAATCTGCCAAAATGTACTGTTGTCGCGATGTTATCAACAATGGAAGGCGAGTTGTCTGACGAGTCAGGGTTACCTCCGCTATGTTGGTCAGCTACGCAGTTTCTACGGCCGTTTCCATGACGATGCATGTCCATCAGCTTTCGGGGGTGGAGCCAGGGGTGAGGTACGAAGGGAGAGGCGGGTCTAAATTGGTTTATCAACAGCCTCTCCACTGGTTTTCTCCCACATCGCTGACTACACCTTTAATGCAACATGGAATGCCATCCACCTGCGTGCTGAGAGGATGTAGTCAGTGATGAGAAGAATGTCCACATGTTTGCTGCTGTTCTGATGCTTTTAAGATGAAACACTCCTTAAAAAAAAAAAAATATATATATATATATATATATATATATATATATATATATATATATATTGCCAAATGTCTGTGATTCCTACCAAACTCTGATTTTCTCAAGGGCACAAATAAACCAAATAACCAAACCCACTGTCAAAAATGTGAAAAATTACTCATTTCACAATGTTAATAATTTTTGAAATCTCCTGGATCTGCATCCAGATTCAAATCACCACCAAAACTCAAGCACTTCTCCCTTGTGCCATAATCAACATCCCCTGAAATGTCATCATAATCTGTTTAAAGGTTGAGGTGGTGGAAATATGGAAAACAACCCTATCTTGCAATGTTAAACAATCCATAAAAAAAATACTTGGATCCACAAACAGATTCAGATCATCACCACATTCTAAGCACTTCCTCCTCGTGCAATGACCAACAATCAATGGAAATTTTATTAAAAATTAGTTAATTTAAGTGTGATTATTTAATAGAAAAACTGACAAATTATAACAAAAACATTACTTCTTTGGAGTTGGTAATAATGTGAACGAGTAAATGGGAATAGCACAAAGTTGTTCATATCACTTAAAAACCCTTTAAAGTGTTTTATTTGCTGAATAGCAGAATATTCAGTTTTGTAATTATACTTACAAATCAATGATAGAAGAAATTAAACATTAAAGTTTTATTTTTGTTTCACAGCTGTAAGTTAGGTAAAAAAAAAATATCAGAAGGCACAACATGGACCCGAGCATGTTATGTAGTGTTCAAGCCCCCTTTGGCACTTGTAGAGGAAAATTCAGTAGCTACGATTGAAATCCAAGAAGTCTAAAGATCACTTGAAATATTTGTGCAGTCTGTGGGACTTTTGACTGAGAGGGAATCTTTAAAACAGTTAAGTGGCATCTTAGCCCAGGAGTGCAGCTTCCTCCAAATACAAGCTCATATTCCAGTGAGTGGACTCTCCACAGTGCGCATGGCACACTACAGAGAAAATGTAAATCTGGTATCTGAGGACTACCTCCACTAAAGACGCACGGGTTAGTTCTCCTCCACAGTCCACTGCACAGCCCTAATGCCTCATTCAATCTGCTGTTTGCCTCCTGAAGTGGCGGGATGCTGCTGTAGCCTCCGGTACACATCGAGGACTGATCGCACCATATGCGCTGACAGGATGTAATGTGCCACATGAAAGCTGCAGATCCACAGTGAGCGTGCCCGAGGATATGTGACTTTATTGGAGGACATGTGAGAGCTCTCAGCCTGGTACTTGCAGAATTTCGTGCGTCCTGGCTGTGTCTTTCAGTGAAACATTTTGGTGCAGGGGACCCAGAGGATTACTACTACCACTGCTTGCATTTGGACAAAGAAGCGTTCGGCGCGTCTGCTTGGATTTACGCTGCAGTCCACTTCACACCAACTGCAGTGCAACAGGGAAATGTGTCTAATATGAAACCGAGCGCCTGCTGCGTCCCATATGAACTCTTTTATGGATGTTCTGACTTCAATCCACAAGTGGAGCCTTTTTTCCCTCAGCCTCTCCGCTTTACATAATCTCACTTCACAACTACGATGGGACAACGTGGAGGAAATGTTGCCCACAGAAGTGCGGTGCGGGAGCAGGGCAGTGACTTCCAGGGGACACCTGCAGCAGAGTGAATGCCGTCTCCGATGTGGAGCTTGTCGCTGTCCGACGCGCGCCTGGTGCTGAAATTTGGAGGATGCCTGGCCATAAACTGCAAGGCTGCCGCTCCCTGCACCTGAACGAGGACAACGGGCGCTTCGTGCTGCTCGCCGTCCTCATTGTCGTGTACCTGCTGTGCGGCGCTGCGGTCTTCTCGGCCATCGAGAGGCCCTCGGAGGTGCGGGCTCACGGCCGCTGGAACGGGACGCTCCACAACTTCAGCGAGACCTTCAACATCAGCCTGCAGGAACTCAACTCCTTCCTGCGGGAGTACGAGGCTGCCATCGCCGCGGGGATCCGGGCTGACGCTCTGAGGCCACGATGGGATTTTACTGGAGCTTTTTATTTTGTTGGAACAGTGGTGTCGACAATAGGTGGGTGATCTATGCAGTATTTACTTATTCCCAGGGGTTGGTTCAGCCGCTTGGGGGCCCCGGGCAGAAAGATATATGGACCCCAATACTGTTAAACTGAGGGAAAAGATTTTAAGCATTTCTTTTTGATTAAAAATGCTGATGCTTTATGAAGTTGGGGTCAAGTCATCAATTAAGTCCTGATCATACTGGATGTGCTTTTTGAAAGCTTGCTGCAGTTCATGTTAATTTTCATTTTGGCAAGTAAATTAACAAGTCAGGGCTTTTAGACTCGTGTCTTAGGATCTAGTCCAAGGATGTTCAGGCTTCATTGACTGAGGGCCACATGTAGAAGAAAAGCAAAGCCATTCTGAAGCACTTTGTATAATTTTATATCAGGATTTTGGGGTGGCGGTCAGATTTCAGAAGGCTCTGGATATCACTAGATCAAACTGTCAACAAAAGTAAAAAACACTGCATGCAGCAAAGAGGGAACAGAGTACAGCCTGACACTGGCCATGGTTACATGAGGTTTTACAATTTGGAATTTAAGTATTCAAAATTAAACAATTTGAAATTACAGTATTCCGCTTCGTATTTGCATGGAAAACCTGTTTATTCTCTTTTATTCAATTCTGCTTAAGGGGTCTGGGAGTTGGGAATGGTTCTGATTGGACAGGGGGTGGACATGACGTATACTGGAAGAAAATAAACTCCAGTTTAGCGCCACTGTCAGGGAAACCTCATCCAACTTGGATGCTACAACTTTCAAAAGGTCCACATTATTATACTTATATGCATCCACTCTTTTCATTATTTCCAAATCTTCTAAGGCTCTAATCAAATAAATTGCCTTGGGTTGAGTCCAACGCTTGCTTCGGGCAATCATCCTGTTCCCATCAGCCAGAATATGTGCGTCATTGTGACAGAACAAGGGAACAAACATGTTTAATGACACAGCAGAATGAACATACACATGATTAAGGAATTATTCAATTTGGATTAAAAATCAGAACAAACCAGCCACCTACTTCGGAATTAAGTTTAAGTCGGATCGGTCATTTTCATTCAGAATTAGGTGGTCATTTTTAATCTTTTTAAAGAAGATTTAACTTTTATTCTGAATTGAAGGGGAGTTAAAGCTCTCATGTAAATTCAGCCATTTAGACATAAAACAAGAACAAACTGTACACAATTGAGAAATTTTGAATAGATATCGGTGCTCAGAGGTGATCAGTAATATATTTTTTATCAATTCAACCTTGACAAAGAGCAAAAAGTGAGGAACATTAACATAATTACTGTTTTGTGCTGTCACCTTATACGCAATATTCAAATATCTGTTCAAGCATGGGGATAAAAGTCCATACTCAAAGTGTAAAAAAATATTTGAATGTAAAATATTATGTGTATCTGGAGCAGTGGACTGTTTGATCCAACAGAGGGCGCTCTCTTGACCGTCACCCACATACACTGCTCTCTTGACCTCAGTAAACAAAGAGTGAGGCACATGGGGTGCTGGTTTGGCGGAGTGGTTAGCAACCAGGCACCCCGTGTACTTGCTTCTGCCGGTCCAGATTCAAATCCCACCTGTGACCAGTTTGCAGAGTGTCTTCCTTTACTCTCTCACCCCCTTTCACAAGCCTATCCACTGTCTCTCTCCTATCAATAAAGGCACAAAATGCCCAAAAAATACATTTAAAGAAGAGTGAGGCACATTTCAATAAATTGGGGGACACATAAAGCCACTCTGGGTGGACAATAAAGACACCAAATCATCTGAGAAGCACAGTAAGGAAACATTTTTGGCTCTACATGGCAAAACTGAAATCAAAGACCAGGCTGTACGTCAGTTATGTGCAAATCAAGCTTTCTTACTCGTCCTCCACACAAGTGTTTGTGTTGGGGGACTAACCAAATACCTTTGGTTATTTGCCATATGTTTAAAAACCGTTTGAGTTTGATTTAGGGGGAAAGTGACAGCCTAAGTGCTGATGTGATCCGTTAGTCTTGATTTATTAGTTGAGCACTCAGACCATTTTTCATTTACATTTTGGAAAAAGCTGCATATTTAAGAGTGCTTTGCTGCTCATCTCTTTAACCTGAGAGAAACCCATCTCTAAACAAAAATAGACAGAATAATAATTCATAAAAAGACACATTTACATCATTTTTGCAGATTTGTATGCAGTAAAGGGCAGCATATGTCACAGACAAGATAAACACAGTACAGTTACACCTCCAGCTTGAACTTTTAAAATTGAAAGCTCAGTTTTGTATTTCTGTGGAGAAACTTCTGAGAGCCTCATTCATGCAGTATGTTTTTGTCTGATATTCTATTATATTACTTTTTGTGTAGAGACAAGGGCGTGATGGCAGGGAGATGCAAAGAACGGTCTGATTTACAACTTTACCACCTTTCAATGAGCTTGGAGAATGGAAGAACCTTGAAGAAATAACAAGCGCTCCAGCAATGCTCATAGTTCAAGAAGCAATTTTGTTTGACCATCATGTTTCAGCTTTACTAGGGCCGAATGATTTCAGGAAAAAATCTGATTGCAAATTTTCTGGCAGATATCGCAATTTCAATTTGATTCAGGATTTTCTTCAAATCGAGCTTCAGTGCAATTTACACTATGTTCACAGTATATAAAACTATAAGGATATCAATGATGAAAAGCACTTAACACATTATTCATCATCTAACATCGATGATTATTTATTTCCATTATTTAAGGCAGGGGTGTCCAAACTTTTTACATCAAGGGCTGATAAAGAGAAATACATGGACGACTGCCACTGCTGCACCTCTTGTTAGAATATTTAAGTTAAAGGTTTAGGGTTTAGGGGTTATCACTGTCAAGGGGCCCTAGTAACCCCTATAACTGGATTTACATATAGTCAGGAAAAGGATGACCCTCTGAGCAGTAGAGATGGGAAACACTGACAGCTTATCTTCACTGTCAGACACAAAACAAGAGTAAACTGCAAGAATGTTGGTGCTTAAAGATTAATATTGCTATATACATTGTAAATGAGATTTTTTGACAAAGTAAATATGGCAGAAAATGTGCATGATTGATAGTATAATAAAGTATTTGCTGATGTAATGAAAATATCTTTAGTCATTCAAAGTTTGGACACCCCTAATTTAAGGGATACTCCAATTTCTACTCCTAAACAAAGGCTCTGTGTTATTTACCTGCTTGACAGCACTTTTGTAAATGCAAATTACCGACAAATTTGGAAAATAGTTTGTGTAAAATACTTAACACAACAGATCCTGGGTCAGTCAGGAGTGCCACAAAAATTGCAGCTTTGTTGATCACGATTGTGTTGTTCGAAATTGCAATCATTCAGCCTTAATGTGCTCACACACCAGACGTTACTTGTACTACTTCGGCGATCACTCTCCACGCAAATTCGATGTACAGCCGTGACGGGGTGGGGTTAACCCTCCCGTGATGCGTTTGCCGTGTACAAGACGATCACTTCACTCGTCGTGCAATGTCAAATTAAAAAAAAAAGTTGATCTTTTTAGGTGATGTCGTGTGTGGATGTGCAGCAACAGCCAATCAGTGATGTGTGTGTGTGACGGTACCTGTGACGGACAGTTTTTCATCCGGACTACAGAGGAACAATTTATGTCCATGTGGAAACATTAGTCAGTGAGGACATTAGTTCCACCTAGACGGACCGCAGAAAACTCACAGATAATGCTGCTGCAGGACATCAGCTGCAGTGTTTTGTGGTTGATAAGTGAATGAAAGGATACAGTTGGAATAAGGTCCACATATACATCCTATTATATGATATATGATATGATCACGGTGAAACTCGGGCGGACGTGACGTCACTGGGCGACAGCGGACGGCAACAGTGACCTAAATGAGGTATTTATGGACACGTGATTTTGACCGCAGAGTCATTTGCGGTGTGAACGCAGCTTTAGGCTTGACCCTGTTAAAGGCCACAAGCACATAAAGTTTCTTCCTGACTAACTATAAGTAGGTCACTGTCACACTGCACACAAATGCATCTCATGGAAGCTGCTGCCTTGCGAGCCTGGTGCAGCAAACATGTAGCCTGTCTAAACCAGGTATAGGCTACTTAGAAAACTTGTAGACAAACTGGTGTACTTGTACTTGTTGTTAAGGTAAATTATGTGTTTTCATTGCAATGATTTAATTTACTGTATTTCTTTACTTATTAAAAAAAGTAATATGTTACCTCTCACAAGCATCTGCACAGCTATGTCAGTGCACATGCCTCACAGGCTTCTGCAGCTGGTGCCACACGCTTTTAACTTTATGGAATTATTTATATCATGCAGCGTTTTTGAATGAATAGAAGCCAATTTTCATACTGTTTTACTACATCGGCACACATGTAATATGTCAGTTTGTGATCATATCACATCATTTGAAGGTCATCATACCTGTTATTCTGTTTGTAAGATGCAGAGTAAAAACTGGGATTAAGATGGTTTAATCGATTCCTGTGCCATTAATGATTCTGCTCGTTGATCCAAGTCTTTATTGAATCTCTCATTGATTTTCTGTGTGTGAAATAAGCAGGTCTACACTGTGTTCCTGTGTTAAAACATCAAATATACAAAAACCCCTGATGTTAAATGCAGTATTGCCCCGACAAATGTTTCGACAGTATATGTTGCAGATGTTTGCCTGCTGCTTGCACCAGACAGTACTGTTGCACTGTTGGCATCATATTGTGTGGAACTGAGGAGCCACTTTGGGCCATTCCTGTCTTCAGTTCATATAGTAATTACATTATTACTTCCTTGATTTATCCATTCTCACTGATTGTAGGGCATGAGAAGCTACATGGAGAGCACTACATGGAAAGCAAGAGAGTTAAGCATAAAGGAAAACCACAGGGATCAAATTTAGTAAAACTGATTGGATCTGGTTCTTAAGAGGAGTTTCTAAGTAATAACAAAAAAGTCTTACTTTTAGATATATGCCTGATCCAAATACACACTTTAAGATGAGTTTTGTAGCATCAAAATAGGTTATCTATAAATGCTATCCCTTAGCCTTCTGGTCGGGTCGGACAGGGCTGGACTGGCCTGGAAACTCAACTTCGGGAACAAGACAACTAAAACCAGAGCAAATTTATATTACTCAGACACGTCTTAGAGCACCGGGCTGTAAGTAGCGATATATAGCCGGCTACAAAACTACGATACTACTTGCTTGTTGTCACACATCAAAAACTACCGCTACGTAACTAGAAAGAGATACATTACCTTGTCGCTTTGCATCCTGTAAATTGTTGAAAAAAGAAGTTGTAAAGCAATGCAGCGTTCTGACGAAGGTCCGAGCTGCATTTATCACAACAAACACACGCTTTGGTTTTGTCACGTCTTTGGTGCGTTCCAGTTGTAGTCAGAAGTAGGAATTTCCAGGTTCCGAGTAGGAAACTGCAACTGGAACATTCCCCGAAGTCAGAATTTCCTGCTGGGAACTCGTGAGACCTCGCCACCCCCCAGTTGACAATCGAAGATGGATGCCCCCAGTGTGAACAGTTATTTAGCTCCTGTAATAATCAATTTATTTGCACTTCTGACTGGGGTGTGTCGCTCTAGATCAGCTGTATACATAGTATTGTTAGACTTATATTTACAAAATTGCTGCTATAGTGATAATCACATTCTTCATGTGATATTTGTGAACAACAACGCAGGGTGTGCTAACAACAGCTAACAATAGCCTGGTAGATCGGCATATTTTTTTCCAACTTTAACTGGAACGCCGATAAGTCGGAGATGATGTCACTCCCAGTTCCGAGGTTACTGGAATGCAGCATTACGACAGTCGCCGTGCGTGCTCATGGGTAGCAGAGTCTTTATGTCGCCGGAAATAGATTCTCCTCATAGCACCTTTAAGCGGGGTCCACACATAAGGATTTCCTAAATCTGAAGATATTCTTTAACCTGTCATAGACCCCACATATGAAGATAAAAAAAATCAGCCATTAAACAGTTTTGATCATGTGATGTGCTCCAGGTATTTCCACACAGCACGCATAATGATTCTGTCCCACTACCAATCCAGAATCTAGTCCTCCAAGACAGAAATGTTGCATGATCAAAAGTTATCTAACAAAAACAAAGAAGAAGGAACATGGCAACAGCCAGAAAACACAAGATGCAAAATGGAAGAGGACATATGAGAAGAGGGAATGATGGTGGTCTTGTGACTATTTTTGATACCAAAATCCTGGAGTCAGTGTGAACATGTGAGCTGGTAATCCATTTCCGAGGTCCACAGAACTTTATGTTTCCGGTCGGCCGTGTCCAAGTCAGCTTCTCGTTTGGCTAAATTCACGTCACAGATCATGGAGTCATGACTCAGGAGTTGTCAGCTTTCCCCACACACAAAGATTTTTTGTCATAAATATTTAACAAGTTTGACCCATTTTGGAGCCGATAATCAAGATAAATTCACTCTTAACAAACCTCAGACCAGAGGATAATGTTAGAAGATAATCTTATATGACATAAGATAATCAGGCATTTGGTCCTTGGTTGAGAAGGGCAAAAGTCGGGACAAATTCAGTCCAACAGTCTTTAAGTGTGTACCCTAATTAACTTCACATTTTTACTGTGGATGTAAAAATAAAGTTGAGTGAAGGATTATGGATTTTACACAAGGCTTTCCAATAATGAGTGAGTCAACTCATTACAGGCAGGAAACAGTCAACTATGAATTGTTTTAACAACCAAATTATGTAACTTGCTGCAAAAGGGTTTGACTTTTGGCTTTATAAAAGCACTCTATAATGCATGACTTTTCTCAAGATGTCACATACATACATTCACAGTTACTTTCCAATGGCATTTATCTTGTAGGTTGTCACATTTATATACATGTGTGTGTATGTGTGTGTGTGTGGAAACAAACTGCTCATCCCTCTGACCTTTGCCTTCAGGCATGCTCTCCATTAAATGCCACTTGTAGCTTATCGTTAAATAAAACATACTTATCTAAACTCATAGTTAGTAAAAAAAAAAAAAAACACTGCCTCAGCTCACATCAATAAGATAATTGGATTTTTACAGGAGGTATGAAGCAAAAAACCAAGGACATAATACCCTAATGAAGCCACATGCAAGGCGGTTAGTCACAGAATTAATACTAATCTGTTTTCTGTTTGTTAAATAATCTTATTATTGACAGGTTGGAGCTGTCATGCCTAAGGCTGACTCTCTCCAATGGAATGCAGTAGGGCTGGGGAACATGGACCAAAACCATTTCATAATGATTTTTAGCTGAATATCTCAATATTGTTTCCACTGAAGAAGTACCCAAAATCATTCGTATAGTTGGAGGGAAAGCTAAATATCAGACTACTTGAGGTTTTTCTTAATTGCTCTATCAATCCCATTTTTATTTATTTTGGCCACTTTTCAATTAAAAACCAATCTAAATGTTGATGAGAACTCCTTCTGCTCCCCCTCATTTTGACATTTACTTCTGCGATACAGAAAATGAAATTGTGCAGTTTGAATGATGTGTAGGGAAGTTTTTGCAAGGCGAATATCATCTCTGTTCTATTTCATCCACTTTTCCAAATGTTGCAGACATATTTCTACAATTTAGACAGTGTACATACATTTCCTTGTCATTTTCTAGTTGGGCTCAAACTCTCAACCTTTCTTCAGATGGCCGAACACGCTACTAGATTGAGCCACAATGACTCACATTTGTCTATACTCCTGTCCCAGAAGCTGTTAGCTGATACATTGGTTCTAGGTCAGAAAATGACCGGATCTATCAGTGTCCTTCAAGTAAAAAGAGTTTTGTTTTGCTGGAGGCAGATTGCAAGCTTCTGACTGTCCTGTAATGGATCATATCACAGTTTGAGCGCATCTGAGTCGAGAGTGGGCAGCCACCATCAAAGTGATAGTGGCTACTAGTGGCAGGCAGCAGCCTTGCAGTTTATGCAGAGCTTTTGACTGGGATTTCAGGCCTCCATTGATAAAGTTTGTCAAGAATTGGTCCCATTGACTTGTAAATCTTATATTAACCATTTTGTGGGGCATATCTCTATCAAAGTCAATATGTTGGGTGTCTTGGACTGCTCGACTCATGGTGGGTTTATTTTAAATAACACACAGTTGTTAGTGGCTTTAAATGATATTCTTTACTAGCATCTAGGCTAGGGATGTGGACTGATTATATGTTAGCGATGCCAGTGCAATGAACAATTCTACTAATCGATCGATCATATGGGCAAATGTAAGCCTGTAGATTGTCAGTGGCAGCAATGTCAAACACATGTCTCAGCAGAAGATAATTGCTTCTGCAAGTTGCTGGTGTTTCCACCCACTTAAGGTTGTGCAGTCGGCGCCTTTTGTAAAAAATTAAGCCACAATTCTGACACGTCTGTACCCTGTCAGTGGAAGGAACTGATAAGGGAACTGGTTAGCAAAGAGACTCATGATATCGATTCTTTGATGGAGCTGGAATTGATTTTCAATTCCCATCCCTAATTCAGGCTGGCATCTTTTTTCCCTAACTCAACATCAAATGTATCTCTATCAGGAGACACAATACTGTCTTACCCTGTCTTGATAAAAATGAGAAATTAAATATGTTCCCCAGCCTTAGCATGCATGCAAAATAACAGATTAACATTTGTGTTTTCTCACTCATGTGTTACATTTTTGGCTGTGGGGAGACTCTGGCAGAGGGGCGACATCTGACTCGCCTGCATGCCAGGAACAGCACACTCATCTCTGGCTATAGGACAGCACCCATGGGTGCAGTCTCTCTCTTTTTGCCACATTTCCATTCAAAACTGGTAGGAATGTCAATGAGAAGCCCCGTCTGCTCCGCCTCATTTTAACATTTACATGCGATAGGTCAGAAAAGAGCAAGTGCCCCTCGCAGGGCAGCCTGGGGGCCAGCAGTGAGCTGCACTGCATGCCTGATGGCCCCCAGCACCCGCTAATCCCCCCTGCCACTGCCACTCCCTCTCTATTACTGCTGGAGAAGCATGAGCGAGTGAGTGTGAACAAATGAACATGGTGCAGGTGATCATTTGAGCTGACAACAGCCATTTATCTCTGACCTTGCCCTGAAGACACAAGCGTATTCTCTGTGAATGATAGGGCTGGGGAATGTAGTTTTTGAGATAAATCTGTACATCTTTCAACAAAATATGGAGAAGAAAATGGTTCATATCAATATGGCTTATTTAGTGATAAATTAATGTTCCTTTGACAAGGCCTCATTCTGTAGATGGTAAAACAATGTCAAATGAAATGATTTCTATTTATGCTGTGGTCCTGATTTTGAAATAGATTAAAGTAATTTAAATATTTTTAGGCTATTTAACATATTATTCCATCCATCTATATATATTATTCATACTGCTAATCCTTTACGAGATCACAGGGCACTGGAGCCTACTACCTCAGCTTGCATTAGTGCAAGGCAGGGTACACCCTGAGCCAATCACAGGGCCACATATACCTTTTTCACACAAAAATTTGCGAGTCAACCTGCTGACAATCGGCAAATGACTCCTTTCCCACTGCCAGCACACCTGGGGCTAATCAGCAGCAGACAAGCTGCATGACTGTTTTTTTCCTCTAGTGCAACAAGCTGATGTCATCACGTTGATGACATCATTGGTGAGATGTAACATGTCCATGTAAACGATAGAAAGCATGGAAGCTGTGGACACGGTGCTCAACTGTTGTCTGTACGTTTTACTTTTGTCCCTCTTTAAATATGTACAAATTTAGTGCAGAAGTAACAACATTTGAGTGCTGATGATAAAAAGGCGGGTGGAATTTGTTGCTGAGACAGCAAAGAGTCACAGTAAAATCACGGCAAAGTTACAGACGGAGGGGACGGGGTGATATTATGCAGTGATCAAGTTACTCCAACATCATGACGTAAATTAGCGACTTGACCTGGGTGTAATGTTCACACTGCAGCCAAACGGAGGCAAGCAGATAAAAACCCCTTGCAGGGTCAGTTGCCCTGGGTCAAAATGCTGATTAGATCCGTTCAAACTGCCAACAGGAGCTGATTGTTACCGGGTTCAAACATTGTTTTTGGCCAGTCTGAAAGGAGTGATGGAGACACAGACCACCATTCACATCCACACTCATACTTAACAGAAATTTGGAGTCACCAGCTAGCCTAAGAGAATGTTTTTGGTGTGTGGGAGTAGACCAGGGTACCTGGAGAGAACCCACTCATACATAGGGAGAACATGCAAACTCACACAGAAAGGTCCTGACCAAGGCAGGGTATCGAACCAGCAACCTTCCAGCTATCATGTTACCTATCATGGTATTTTTGAAACATTTTTTTCTTCTATATTGTATATAAATCTTTGCCTTTAAAAGTGAGACCAAGACAGCAGCACATTCAAAAGTTTTACACAAACACATGCAGTCATCAAACACATTGAACAAGAATTCAATACATTAAGAAAGACAATTTAGTTGGACAATTTTGCTTGGATTGCCCACATGAGAAAAATAAAGTGTATCAGTCAAAACATCTGCAGCCAGATGTGTCCGACTCTAAGTCGCTTTACGTTGTCTTAATTGTGTCCAGTAACACCAGATCTTTTACTTTCAGGTCTTTTTGTAGTTCATGTGGAGCACATCAATACACGAAAAAAAGACTTAAACACAATCAAATAAATGAGTTTCCAAAACAAAAGACAACTGAAAGTGCTCCAAAAGCACAAACATCAGCCAAGGCATTTCCAACACTGTCATTGCAGGGATTTAAAAGAAAAATAAACTCATTAAAACATTCTCTTCACACTTTTTAATTGGTGATATTCTAATCTCTAAAAACTACAAGAAAACTTAAACACAACGTCTGTATCACAAATTTGTTGATGGCTTTTTCAAAAGCAGGCAGAGCTGAAGAACAACTAAGTACAAAATGCACTTTTTCATATGTTGCCAAAATCCTTGTGATATTCAAACAGTTTTTTCTCCCTTTTATTTAGATATTAAAGAATTTCAATAAGTTAACATACTTTTTGACATCTCATATAACTACAGTTATATACATTTTAAAACATACATGATATTCATGAGTTTGGTATTTTTGAGAATGTAAAAAAGAAAACACAATTATTGCCTAGTTCTGTCTTATTCAGAATGAGTAAACAGCCTAAATAGAAGACATCAGGCTGATGGTGTAATTTGTCTGGTGAAAGCAATGTGTCGGAGTTGCAACTACTTATAGTTAAAATCAATAATTTATTGAATAAAAGATCATCAAGTCAAATCAAACTTTATAAAGCATTTATCATACATTAAAAGTGCAGCACAAAGTGCTATACATGCTAAAAACAGTCCCCCCCCCCATTCAAACTCCACCCAACACATACATACACACACACACACACACACACACACACACACACACACACACACACACACACATACATACACATATACACAAATAACATGATTTAATATGCATGATTGTAAAAGCGTGTGGCTGAGTACAGAGGAGCCAGGTCAGGAAACGCCAGGAGGCCGACTGCACTGGGCGCTGCCCACAGCCCAGGGCCAAGATGCCTCCACCCCGGTGCGCCTTGCTGCAGGACCAGCGAGGGGCCCACCGCAGCAAAGCAGTGCTGCAGACCCCCTACCTGGCCAAGACGACTCCCATCACAAGACAGAGACATCCCAGCCAGAGCCAACAGCAGCCCCCAGTGCAGGCAGCCCCCTGCTGAGGAAACACTGGAGATATGGAATAAAAACATAAAACTGCATAGGCTAAGAATCATAAAATAAGTAAAATTAAATAAATAACTAAAAAATAAAAGCATAAATAGTAATAGAATGAGAACAACAAGTAAAAAGAGGGCTAGAATATATAAATAAAATATAATAAAAATATTGGTAAAAGTTACTGATAAAACTATGGGATTAGTTTAAAGCTAAATTAAATAGGTGGGTCTTGAGCCTACTTTTAAAAATATGAACATTCTCTGCAGCCCTGAGGTCCTCTGGTGGGCTGTTCCACAGACGGGGGCCATAATGCTGGAAAGATGCCTCACCGTAAGTCCGTGTTCGAGCTTTGGGAATCATTAAGAGGGCGGTGCCAGAGGATCTCAGGGTCCACGAGGGTTCATATGGTAAAAGCAGTTCTGAAAGATAATAAGGTCCAAGAACCCTAAGGCATTTAAAAACCATTAAAAGGACCTTAAAATCAATCCTAAAGCACACAGGGAGCTAATGCAGTGATTTTAAAACCGGTGTAATATGTGCCTGCCTTCTGGTCTTCGTCAGCGCTCGTCCTGCTAAGTAGATGTCTTGGAAGATGTTCCTGTTGTTGTGGTATCAACCGGTGTCAATATTGCTTTTTTTTCTTTAATCAGTGAGTTAAAACTCCTGGTATTGTGACAACCAGCAGCAGTGTCAGAGTTATCCAAACGTGTTACTTTTCTGCTGAAAAATACTGATGTGACTTTTGGTTCACATTTCCCAGCCCTACCATGTGACACCTCCAGCTCCACTTCCTAATTGAAAGGAACTGTGAGGGGAGTGATAAGGAGAACTGATGGGTGCAGCGGGAATATTGGATTCTCAGGAGCAGGGCACCTGTCAGAACTTTATTTACTGTAGAGCTGTCTGGAGATTTTTTATTGGCTCCTCTCAGATACACAGACGCGGAGCTCTCAGGGTGCTCGTGCACTCGGCTCACCCAGTAGCAGGAGGGAAACCGCAGCAGCTGTGTTTGTGTTCATGTCTGAGACAGGTGGGGTATCTTTGTGCTCTGGTTGTCATGCAGCAGAGCGGTCTCCCCCCAGAGGATCAGATAAACTGACTCAGCTGCTTGGGGGGGAACAAAGGATGGTGTCTGTCTGCACTTTTTTGTCTTTCTCGCACACTTGCATGGATTTCTGTCTGGATTTCCATCATGCTTTGATCTGTTCCCCCGCCTTCCCCTTCCCCTCAGGCCTGTGTGCTACTTTCTCAACATGCTTGTGCGCTGCTGATATAAAAGGGATTTTGGGGGCCTCCCCTCACATCTCTATCAGCCATGGCATCCCCAGTGCACTCTACACTCTCCTCCCTCTGACTGACTGCGGCTTTAAATCAGCAGCGACTCTTTGCTCCCCTTGATCTGCTCCCATATTACAGCTTTGAAGAATGAAAGTGAAGCGTGGCCGGTCCAGGCTTCTGTTTACTGTGATATCTGAATGGATTCATTGGTGATGTGTGTAGCAACAAGTGTGCTGTCTTACATTTTCAGGAAATACTGAAAATAAAGGCTAGAACCCCTACCTGGTGGTTACACTTCTGCCTGTGCAAGGCAAACATGTGGTGGGCAGTAATGGAAGGGGTCAAGAAGACGGGCTGCGCTGCTTTTTGTTGCTGGGTGATCGAAAGAAAAATTTCTGGCGGTTTTGGTTTCTGATAAACTTGGGATTACATAGTTATTTAAAGGGATGGTTTGTTGAGGTGGGGTTGCTTGAGGCCTATGGCTAAAGCACCAAGCCAGCTTTGTCCTTTAGGGAATATAGCTGGGTATTTTTACAAAGGAAAGCCTTATAATGAACCTACCAAGTTAAAACTACACATAAAACAACATTGGCTCATCTATTAAGCTTTTTTTTTTGTTTTTGTGTCTTGCCTCACTCCTTAGTCCATGGCAGGCAGGTAGATGCCATTATTTTGACTGTGTGTGCAGTAACGCAGAAGAGACGGGCAAAGCTCACCTACTGCTAATTAGCTTAGCTCTAACACTGGAAGTCAATTGGAAGTGTTATCCTGCCTCTGCCTGGAGTCATCAGGTTAACTCCACAGCAACCCTTGTTGTGTTTTGTTATGTCATCTTCTACTATCATTGTATTATCGTCTTCTACTCATAAACAGAGTTTTTGTTTTGTTGGCCCACTTTTGCTATGGTTTGCTAATGTTGTGATGCTTTCAAATGATTCTTTTCTTTTGAACAGCTCTTTGCTCTGAACAGCTCTGAATGATGAAAAAACGTCTTGCAGTTGAGAATCAGCCTGGGCCCAGGAGTGAGGCTAGACACGAAAAGACAAATAGTTGCCGTATCCACAAAGCCCCTGTGTCCAGAACGTCTGTATGTTGCAGCATAGGGGTTATGGATCCCTTTGCCTTCAGAGGAAACAACAGACATCAACTTCACAACATAACAGAAAATGAATGATTATAACTGGAGTGATTACAACATTCTGTTAGTCATGGGCACGAAAGGATATCTCCATGAAGAGGAGTGCATAACGGAAGAACTTTTGGAGTCGAGGCACAGGTTATTTGATAAATGGAGAAACTTTAGTTGAAACTATGGAACAGGTCATATCACAAGTTATCTGGAAGTGCGTGAACTGTGAGTCTATGCCCACAAACCTGGTAGACTATTGCCATCACAAGTGTGACTTAGTTACAACACTTCTAGTCGACCTCTAAGCAAATCTCTTTAATTACAGCAAGCCTTTATAAAATTATTGTTATTGTCCTGATTGTTACAAGCACAATGTTCTGCCACACCACAGAGCTGAGTCCTGATGTCTTTATTCAACAAAAAAAAAACAAGTCAAAGTTGGTGAAGGCCAACTGCATGCAACAAAATATAGGAGTGACCTATCTTCATAGTATCCAGTTAGATTTATTTCAGTTTGTGACCCCGCTGCCAGTGAGAAGAGTTGCTACAAAGACGCACATCATATCCATTCATCACAAAATAGTCATGAATCAGGATTTTTGCCAGGGCAAAGGGAAATGCTCCAAAATAAAAAGCAAACTGCAGCATTCAATCAAGTCAGCATAGCTTTTTTATGACTTTGACGTAAAAGTGGTGTAATTATGAGGCTTTCGTTGGCACCATTGACCGCTATACATCACCTAGTGTTGGTAGCTGGCTATCTCTCCTTCAAGACAAAGCTGGCCAGGTGCTTTAGCAGCAATATAACATTTACTAGTGCCATGAAGCTCAAGCAACCCCACTTCAGAGAACCGAAATTATCCCTTTACAGAGTGTGTAAAATCTCTCACTGAATTCTCTAAATTAATGAAAAATACCCAATCCTTTGTTGTAAATATTTTCATCAAGCTCTTACACTGCTTTAAATTAGGACTGAGATATATCGTGTACACGTGCAGCTGTCAAATTATAAGACGAATTGTAAAGCTTGTTATGCAACCACTTCAGTGTTGGAATGGAGACCTACAGAGCATAATTTTATTTTTTTTTAACACTGATAATCAATGACCGTTTGTCTGATATAAGCTACAGAAGTCAGACAACTGAGCAGTGTGCATGCAGACTCTGTGTGTCTCTTGCATGAATGTTAAACATTAAAACAGCTCCAGACACAGACATGTCGACATGATCCTTAGGAAGGCTTCTGCCACTTTCTCTCTATTGATCAACCTGGGCAGCAGGTTCATTACTATGTGTGAATTAATTGATGTTCCAGTTATATACCTTGGTAAATAATGGGATAAATTATGGGATGGGACGTGTGGGATATCTCCTGAGGCTCAATAGCGTAAAACTTCACAGTCAGAGTGTTGTCATAAAGATGAAGCTTCATTTAAACTCAACAGGAAAATAATAAATAAAAAGGCTCCAATATATTAACAAATATAAAATGTGATGAAGCTCTTTACAACATTTACTGATCCAGCAGAGAAGGAGACAGATACAGAATTTAAAATAATAATCTAATAAAGCAGTGGACTCTGATTGTTTATTGTTGATTGTTAATTTCATTAGAATCAGAGCGAACGAAGCTGAGGACAATGAATCAGTAAACCTCCCTGTTGACATTTCAAAACACTGAAAGGAGTTTTACTGGTGGCTCTGATCATAATTAAACTTTATACATAAATTAAACTAAATTATTATTTCCGTAGACAACGTAATATATTCTGCTCAAGTTTTACCTTGCAAATTAAAAACTACGCCAACAAAAGATAATGACTTTAATGTAGAAACTGAATATGAGAAACAAAGTTTCTAAAGAGATGCACTTTTTAGGGGAAAATGCATTAAAATTCAAGCTGAAACTGGATGCCCAATGTGTTTTGTTCACCCTGAAATTATACAGTCGCAATAACAGCAGAAGGAATAAATAATAGTGCACAATAAGGCAGTTTCCACTTTAACTCTAATAGCACAGCGTTTTAGAGTGTGGAAGTTTATGCCCTCTGAGCACTTCCAGTCTTACATAAAACTATGGTACAGAAAGGTTGGAGACCACTGTTTTAGACAGTATGTGGGAATATGTTGGCAATTTTTGCTAAATAAAGCCAAGGAATTGCTCAACACTGGTGAGTACGACTTTCTCGTCATTACTGTGGTTTCAAACTGGCTTTATTATCACGGGCTTAAGTTATAATGGTGCCCAAGAGAGCAAACCTCCGCCAAGGCATTTCTATAAATGTGTACCACTGCTCTCTTGCAAAATGTTAAAAAAAAAACAAACATACAAACAATACTGAATCTGCATTCTGGATTTGATCACTACCAAAGTCAAATCACCCCACTTTGTACCATTAGACACATTCCCCAAATGCCATCAAAATCTTTTTAGAACTTTTGGACTTATTGGAAAATTGTGCAAAACTACCCTTTCTTGCAATGTTAAAGGATGCTTTTAAAAAATTCCTGGAGCAACACCAGTATTTGGATTCTTCCTTGTGCCATGACCAACATTTTCAGAAGATTTTATCAACATTTATTGTGATAGGTTTTTTATCCCACAGGTGGATTGAAAGAAATTGATAAATATCTGCAAAAACATACAGCTACCTCAGTGGTAGTGTTCACAGCCAGCATTTATTTGACAAATATTATACAGCTCAATCAAAAACATAAACCAATCCTGCCAGGATATTCCAAAGTATTTCAACAATTAGTGAGATTTCCTTAACTTAGGCCCATTTCACACTGGGTGCATTCACTTGAGTGACAGCAGCAGGTGGTTTATCAAGCCAGAGCTTTCAAACTGTACAAGCCCCACATATCAGACCCATCTCACACACTGAAAATCTCAAGAACAGGAGACTTGCCTATTTTTTCACAAGCCATGTGTGTTTCTGGGCCATTTGTATGAGGATAAAAGAGGTTAAAGATGCCACAGGTAAAACAGAAACCATCACTTACTCTTCCTGTCTGTGCCTCTCTGCAGAAAAACTCCCTTTGCCCATTAAAAAGCTTTATTCTGCAGGTTTTCAGGTCAGCTATGATATGCATCGGGTTCCTTGGAGAGATTTACGTTGATTCCTCCAATATTTTAAAAAGGAGCTCTTTACTGTTGTGATTATAAGAAAAGATGGAGCTTCAACAGCATGGAGACAGGATGCAGGACTTTGACGTTCCTGGTGTGAAAGCTGTGGTGGCACTTGCCTGAGTTGACGTGGAAAGCAAATGTTGGCAAACAAAATGCTTCCTGTGAAACAAGCATGAATCCTCTTTTTAAATGTTTCTGATGTTGTAGGAATGCTTTGGTGATAATTAACTTTGCCCTGTGTTTGTTTGGTTTATAAATGGGTACAATAAAAGGAGATTAATGAAATGATCCAGCCAGACCAAACAATAAAATCTTCTGTGTAAACAGCAACAACAGCTGGATAGCACACTGCTTTAAGGGAATGAGAGCTGGAAGCAACTGCAAACTTCTGACTGGCGAGTTATGAACATTACAAACAAAACGGTAATTTAATGACCTTCCAGTTGCCCATATAGTCTTGAGATATGTGCCATGGATAAGTGAAAAGTCTGGCGTGTCTTCCAAGAAACTCTGGATAGTAAAACATAAACAACTAGAAAGCACTTAGAGAGCACACACCTCCACCAAGGTAGCTCACATATTGCTGTTACATCTATAAGCAGTAGTTCCATGATAAAGTTCCCATCATCATATGATTCATTGATGCTGAAAACCCACACCTAGCACTGAGAATCATGTTGATATCACTATTAGTTAGACAGTTATTGAGCAAAAACTATAATTTGCCAAAGGGTGGTAATCTGGATCGCCACCAAAATGTAATCACTTCTAAGCTGGGCCATTACCAACATCTCCTGAAAATTTCAGCAAAATCCGTCCAGCAGTTTTTACTTAATAAACAAACTGGCAAAAACACAATCTCCTTGGCAGAGGTAAAAATACTGATGTGTTTCCCATAATATGCCTGCTGTAAAGAAGGTAATCTCAGCTATTATCTGATGGTGATATGGCCTCTGTGAGGGCTCAGCAACCTGTCAAGAGCTTTGGAGTAGCAAGCGTTTTCTCCAATAACTGATATCAAGGAAATCTTGGTCAAGGCAGCCTTTAACTGGTTTTGCTCACAGCCAAACTATTACCTTGAAACACAATAGTAGAAACCGTAGAGACAACATCCAAAAGCAATTTTTATCTGTCCTTTACTGCCAGAGTCTGTTGATTTAAATCAATACAATCATTTTTTTTCACCAGCACATAACCTAAAGAGTTCAAGGATAGCATTAAGGCTGCTGCAGTCCGCCTCCTTTGCTCCACACAGACTCTTCCCTTTACATAACCCATGCCTGCACAAACACTAAAGGACTACTCATACAACACACCAAAAAAAGGACACCACCCACACCCAAAAAATCTTGTCCCTTGCTTACAGATCCTGCAGATTTTTCTGTTTAGAGAGGCTTAAATGTATGCAGCAGAAGAGGCCCCTTGTTTTATCTCTCTGTCTTTACAACTTGTGCATCATTTTACAAAAACAATCTGATCACAAAGTCAACTCAGAAACTGCTGTTGAGTGTTTGTCTCACAATCTCCTCCTCAGGGGATTCTGCTGGACCATATATCATCAGATTGTACTTTTTTAACTCCCGTTATCTCTGAGCTCTTACAGGACAGGGAGGCAGAGATAAAAACTCCATCCTTGAACATGAAAATTGCTAAGGCTTTCATAATGGTTTTTTAAAGTTCACTTTTACAACAATCTTCTTCCACGGTCGCGCAGGTGTCATGAGAAAATCTCAGTTGGCAACAGAAAATGAAGTGAACCTTCCAAGGTTTAGGAGCCAAGCTCTTAGTCTGAACTTTCAGCCCTGTGGTAGGAACAGATGACAAATTTATTACACACTCTATGGCCACTTTATTAGCTACACTCAGTTCACTGCTTGGCTATGGAAACAGGTAATCAACCAATCGCATGGCAGCAAATCCTTGCATTTAGGCATGGTCAAGCATGGTATTAAGGGAGTAGGATAAGACAAGTTCATACTTCTGCCTAATCCTTTTTGCTAATCTAAGCTGAGAGGCATAAAATGCAGATTCAGCTACTGTCTATTTTCTATTTTTATTATAATGTATTATCACTTATTTGTATTTGCAACTGTTTTAAGCTGTCATTTACTTTATCAAAATAAAGAGATCAATCAATTAATCAATCAATACTGTCCGCAGTACCCCAAAATACCAAATAAACGCCTGGTTCCAATTAATCGCCTGGTCCCAAATAAACGCCAGGTGTAGCAGTACATTTTGACAAATAGACGTCCGTTCCAAATAAACGCCTGGTGTAATTTATTCGGCAGTTTAAAGAACACACATGCAAGCGCTGACAGTTCACAACTGACACCTGACACTTGAAAAGAAACATGATCAGACTGAACCTTTACAGTCCACATGGTTTATTTGTCTCTCTGGACATCCTGTTGGCTTCTCTTCCCTCTGTATGTCAACAAATGCAGGTTTGTGTGCGGCACTCTGTTTCACAACAGTGCAGTTACACTCATCATCTACGGAGGGCACTCGAGAGCAGAAAGACAGAATCTTACAGACTAGGGCTTCATGAGTCCAAAGAAGAAGAAATTGCCACTGCCGCTGTTTGTTTTTTGCCCTTAACTAATGTCAGGAGGCTAGTCACGTCAGTTAGCGGTACTCGAAGAGTGTTCAGAGAGAGCTGAGTTGAAAGAAAAGTATAACTACGGTACTGTAATCTTGACTTGAAAATGTAAAGGTGATATTCATACTGGTGTAAATAAATAGTTTGATTATATTTACTTATTCATTTTTTGCTAAGCAAGATTTTTGTGCAAAAGGAATTGAATGCCTGTCCGAAATAGTCGCCTGGTCCCAAATAAACGCCTGGTCTGCTCAGTGATTGAAACAAATAAACGCCTCGGCTATTATTTGACATTTTACAGTAATTGACAAATAATAATAAACAAAAAATCATGGCATTTTCCCCAAGAGATCTGCTGTTTCAAGGTCATTTTCACTTTTTTGGACCATTCTCTGTAATCCCAAGATAAGAGAAAAAAAAATCTCATTAGATAACCACCTTCTGAAATACTCAGACCAGCAAAGCTCTGAAAACCAAATAATGATAATAATAATACATTTTATTTAAAAGCGCCTTTCTAAGCACTCAAGGACACTTTACAAATACAAGCCGCTTTTAAAATAACTTAAATCACATTTTTACTATTTGCATAATGCTCACTTTGAACTTCAGCAACTGTTCTTGACCTTGTCTGCATGCTCAAATTAGCTGCTGCTCAGCTATCTGGCTAATGAGTTGTTCAATGGGCATGAAGAGTGAATGTTTTGTAAGTTAATAATTCATAGTCTAGCCAACAGCAGGTAGTGGGCAGCAAACATTCAGTCACTTGACCCTCGGCCTCTCTGTTACATTCCTTGTTCTTATTTCTGTCACTGGGACAAGCACTGGAGTTGAATCACGTTGCAGGGATCATCCATCCATTATATAAACTGCAAATCCACTTTGATATGGCAAGGGGCTATAGCATATCCCAACTGACATTGGGCAGGAGATAGCAGACACCCTGGACTGAGGACCAGACAATTGCAGGGCCAACATGTGGGGACAAACAACCACTTATGGTCACACTCATGCCGAAGGCCAATTTAGGGTAACCAGTTTGTCCAGCTTGTTGTTGGTCTGTGGGAGGAAACTGGAGTACCTGGGGAAAGCCCAGGTGTACACAAGGAGAACATGCAAACTCCACACAGACTGACTTGGAGAGTCGAACAAGGGGTTGCAAGGATCATGTTTTTTGTAACACTGATAAGAAACTGGAACGCCTTCAGCTCGTTCAAAATGCCGCAGCGAGATTTCTCACAGACATGCCAAGACGTGAGCACATCACCCCTGTGCTGTCGTCTCTCCACTGGCATCCAGTTCGTTTTAGAATTGATTTTAAACTTTTGTTGTTTGTTTTTAATGCCATTCACGGCCTGGCTCCTCTATATTTATTAGAGATTTTAACTTTACGCAGCCATACGAGGGCCCTGCGTTCTTCTGGCCAGTTTCTTTTGGATGTTCCAAGGTCGAGATGTAAACAGTGGGGGGACCGTTCTTTTGCTGCTGCTGCACCCACGTTGTGGAACAAGCTGCCCCCTGACATCCACACTACGACTGACTTTGGTCTTTTCAAATCTAAACTAAAACTCACTTTTTTAGAATGGCTTTTAACCCTGACTAAGGCTTCTAGGTTTTATGCTCATGTCAGTTAGCTTTATTTTGTTTTATCTTTCTGAATGGCTTTTATGCACCTTGCTGCTGTGTCACACCTCCCGTTGTATTCTTTTGTATCTTTTGCTTTTATGTATTGTTCTTACAGTATTGTTTTATGTTGTTTTTATCCATAGTGTTCTTATTTATTTTCTGACACTACTGTAAAGCACTTTGGGGGCTTTTTGGGCTACTGTAAAGGGCTTTAGAAATAAACATTGATTGATTGATTGATTGATAAACAATATTGTAGGCTCAGACTTTAGTAAGAATGCTTTGGTTTGTGGGGGGAAGCAGGAGTGCCCAGAAAGAACTCCCTCATGCACAGGAAGATCATGCAAACTCCAAACAGAAAGGCCTTGAATCAAACCAGCAACTCTTTTGGTGTGAGGCACACACTACTAACCTCACCACAAATATGTGGAACAGATTTGCAAACCAGGTTTGGATTTCCTGAATCCATGTCTAGATCTAATCACGTCCACTTTGTGCCATAACCAACATCCCCTGAAAAAGATTTTTGTCAAACCAGCCTGACTAAGAGTAGACTGATTAGATCTTTAAGGTTAAAGGTCAAGGTCATTGGGGGTTGTATTTATCCCTTAACTATGAATGAAACATCTAAAAAAAAATAGGTTGACTAAAGATCTTTTAGCATTGCAGGGATGTCTTTAGAAAACTTTTTGGTACTTTTGTAACCTTTGCTCTCAAGTCCCCTCAGATCCAGTGAAATCATTAAATGTTAGACTTCAAAAGCTGTGAAGTCAAAGCTCATGCTCCTCTCTTTCTTTCACAAACCACGTCTTAAGAAGTCTTTGATAGATTTTCTTTGACTGCGACATCAACATTTGTCAAGAACTTTTTTACTTATTAGCAAAAATGAGGAAAACTCCTCAATCTGATTATGTTAACAAATCCTTCAAATCAGGAAGGGGCAATGATGGATACTGAGAAGGCCACATTAAGATGATCCCTATTGCCACAGAGTTGATTTTTTTTTTTTTTTTTTTTTTTTACAAATTTAAGGGCACAACAGAGGATCAAAATAAACATATCAGTCATAAGAAGTTAATTTTTCCAACATTTACATATATTTAAACTCATGCACTGTCATCCATTCAGCTACCGGTAGAAATCAAGGCTGCTTCAGCCACTTTTTAATGCAAGTAACAGCATTTATTTGACATCAAAGTACATTATGATTACAGTTTACAATTAAATATAATCAATTCCATATCTGTTATCTTAGCAGTATTGCTATTTTGATGCTGTCATGGCCTATTTTGTCAGGTTTCCTCCTTTTTATATATCTCAAACTGACCACAGGGCTAATGCTAAGGGGGATGGTGACCACCCCTGCTTTAAAGTAATTCCAGGATCCCTGAATTAGGAGTCCAAACAAAATGAAGTCACTTCATCACTGTGTCATGGCCAATATTCGCTGAAAGTTAAATGGTTAATGGACTTGAGCTTATATCAACATTTGTCACAGTTTTTTACTTATTAGCAAAAATGGGAAAAACTCCTCAATCTGATTATGTTAACAAATCCTTCAAATCAGAAGGGCAATGATGGATACTGGAGAAGGCCACATTAAGATGATCCATTGCCACAGAGTTTATTTATTTGTTTTTTTTTTTTTTTTAGATATTTAGATCACAACAGAGGACATCAAAATAATACATATCTCATAAGAACTTTAATTGTCCAACATTATTTCACCAATATTCCATCATGGTCCAGTCCGCTACTCCTCCAAGACAGTCTGTGTCGCTCCAGACATATCTTTGAGCCTCTGCTGACTCTTGCCTCTTTGTCACATAAAATCTCAGGCATATATGCTGTCCCATGACCTCATTTTCTATCAGCTCCTTATCTGTAGTGGCTAATGCTAAGGGGATGGGAGCCACAGGTCTATTCAAAGTTCTCCTCCAAAAGTACATCTTCATCCGATTAGAGTTGTCACTTCATCACTGTGTCATGTCCAATATTCGCTGAAAGTTAAATGGTTAATGGACTTGAGCTTATATAGCGCTTTTCTAGTCTTTTGACTACTCAAAGCTGCTTCACACTGCAGGTCACACTTACCCATTTACACTCATTCAGTCACTGATGGTTCAGAGTTTCTATGTTAGTTATCCATCAGTATCTCTAACACATTCACATCCTTTCTTGCCCATTTACACACCACTGACGCAGCAGTGGGAGCAACTTGGGGTTAAGTGTCTTGCTCAAGGACACATCGCCATGTGCCGCCCAGAGCTGGGCTTGAACCTGCAACCTCCTGATCACTGACCAAGCGCACTAACCAACTGCGCCACTGACGTCCTGTTCAAGTTCAATCGGTCTTAAACTTTATGAATTGTCTTTTTATGGACAGATGAACAAACATCAGAAAAACATGACCACCATGACGGAGGTAATGATGGCAGCTTCAGTCATACATCTACTTTAGAGATGCATCTGCTGAGTCCTCTGAAGACAGAAAACAGTGTAAATGTTGTTTTTATCATGGTTTTCATCAACAACATTTTCCCTGATGAAAACTAGACTGTTGTTGATGAAAACAAGTGCATGTGGACAAAAACTAAAACTAAATTAACTGACATCTTCATTAACAAAAACTAGGCTAAAATGTTTGACAGAGACTAACTACAATCATTTTTATTTTGGCCATGTAGAAAGAAGGGACAAGTGAGGAATATGGAAAGGCTGGATCACAGCTGCCTTAGCTTGGTGGTGTTGGGATAAGTTGTGGAGAGATCCAATCAGAGCTGCTCTCTTTATGAACTGATACATTCATGTAGAGCAGGTACACTGTTGGTTGTCTGGTATTGTAACTGAGATGCTCTACCAGGTAGCCTAAATAAAGCATTTTTAGATGTTTCATGTTATTCAAGTGTAAAACATGACTTCCGCAATTCAAGTAAACATAAAAGATGCCTTACACTTTACACTTCATATTTTATTTGACTTAAAGCTGTGAACTAAAAGATATTTTAGGTAAAAGACTATGAAACTAAATTAAAAAGTACTGTCAAAATAAACACTGGCCACCCATTCACCTATGATTTTTGTAAAAGATGGACAACCTGAAATCCTATAATGCCTCCTGTTCTGGCTACTGCAGGCAAGAGGCATAAAAATGGCAACCCAGAGAAAACAGAAACCTCCACAGCTGCTCCAACTCCTCTTCTTACAGTCCTAACTCGAGCCATTAGCTTAATGAGGCCTCTTTGACTCTCACAGTTCAACCTGGGATCAGTGATTTGTAAGAGAAGAGAGGATGACTTTGCCCAGTGAATCCTTTGAGAGAAGCACCCTATCTCCTTTTGTACAGATACGGAAAAGGAGGATTTCATCTTCCCCTAACCATGTTCTGTCCTGGCATTCCTCCTTATTCTGTTCACTGCAGACAGCCTGACAGAGGGTCTGTTTTGTGCTGTTTGCAAAACTGTCCTGTTTGCTTTGTCTGCTTTTGTGGCTTTTCGGAGTGGGTGGATAATCTTGTGATGGAGCAGCAGCTGCCAGGGGCAAGAGGAGGCGAGTAAAGTCCATCCCCAGGAATAAACAGTCCTGAACAAAGTCCAAACATGCAGCTGAGTTAAAGGTAGAAATCTGCCAAATCACTTATTCCCTTAACTGGTTGGAGCCTTTAATCTTAACAAGTTAAGTCGCCAGCAGCAAGAACCGCTTTAATACAGCACAGCGCTTCCTCAAAATGTCATTAGAGCAACTTACAATTACATCAACAGGCCCATGAGTGGCCACAGAGAGCCGTTCTAATTGGCAGTCATCAGCTATCAATCAGCCTGGAGTGCTATAAATAGCTTTCTTATTATTAGAAAGAAGCCCTTGTGCCCTCTTTAATGATCACGCTTACAGTAACACAGTGAATGAAAATGTGGGGCAGGACGGCACAACGGGAGTCCATTCCAGACAAAGACATCCAAATACTTCAGTGCTTCAGAAGGATGAGACAAACAAAGAATAACGTTAGGGTTAACAAGAAAGAAGAAACTACAACAACAGTGTGAACATGATGCCAGGGTTTGTGGCAGCTCTGATAAAAAGCTGATCGTCCACTGATCAGAGGAATCACAGTTTGATCCGCATGTCAGAGGTGTCCTTGAAGATACGGAGCTAAAAGCGAGTGGAGATTAAATTCTAATGGACAAGCTGGCACTTTGTAAGGCAGCTTTTGTCATCAGTGTGTGAGAGGGTGTGGAGAGGAGTAAATGCTGCATGTAGTGTAAACAACCGGAGCTGTGAGGAGGCCTGAAAGATGCTGTTTTAGTGCAGAATATGAATGAGCTGCCACCTCTACAGGTGTCTTAAACACAGCTCTGCTTTGGGACTGACGACAACGTTCATGTTAACATGCTTTCTGTCATCGTTAATTTTGACAGCACTTTGTAATTTAGTTTTAGTGATAGTCTTTTGCCTAAAATACCTTTAAGTTTCATTGATAATTTAGTCATCTTAACCATTTGAATTCTAGTCTGGTTTTAGTTGATGAAATTTCACATTTTAGTTGACAAAATCGACTGTAAATTTAGTCAACTAAAATGTGAAGTGTAAAGTGTAAACAGGTCGTCCATCTTTTACAGAAATCATAGGTGAATAGTCAACCAGTGTTAAATCTGACAGCACTTTTTACATTTTGCTTTTGTTAGAGTCTTTTGCCTAAAATATCTTTTAATTCACAGGATTTTAGTTAAGAAAATCAACTGTAAATTTAGTTGACTAAAATATGAAGTGTAAAATTTTTTTCTTATGTTTCCCCTTCCTTTAATTTCTGAAATCATGTTTTACACTTGACTAAAATGATAGCTCTAATAACCTTTTATTGAATGGTAGTTAGGGCTGGATGATATTACCTAATCTCAGTATCCTGATTAATTGAAGCTCTTACCTCGATTACGATTAATGAACAATTATTTTATGATATGCTGGAATACATTAGTGGTGACACCGATAGCCATCGTCATGGTTTTCCTGCAGTATTTACACTTAACTTCTTTCTGCTCTATGTCCTCTGCAAAGAATCCAAAATATGCCCAAACAAAAGAGACGGTATTTTTCTTGGCTACAAGGTCCTCTAATAGTTTGACGCTTGTCTCCTACATGTTGGCAGCACATCCTTCGCTCTTGGCAAAAGTGAATGTAGACTATATGGAGGGGGCGCAGTCACATGACTTACACTGGGAAAATAATCAAATTAATCGTTATGAGTAAAGTTACTTCGATTACAGGGTCTCAATATTGATTTTGATTATTTTTCGATTAATTGCCCAGCCTTAATGCTAATTAAGTTTGAAAGTATAGATTAACAGAAACAAATTGAAATTGAATTCCTAACTTGTTCCTATTTTCTACATGCCAAAATAAGGTCTGATTGGATTTTGTCCCTGTCAAACATTTTAGTTTTTATTTGTTGAAGAAAATGTCAGTTAAAGGTGTAGTCAGCGATCTTCTAATCTTCTAATCAAATGCACTATTTGTCAAAATCACTGTATTTCTCCTCTCCATCCACAAGATGTCCCCACTGACAGCATGTTGAAAAAAAGTCTGGTTTCAATACACAGCCTTGGCTCTGAATTTCAGCAGGTAAATACTGTGGCTCGGGCCGAGACACCAAAACAGGGTACACCCTCCCCACATCCAGGGGGTGATCATACTAATGAGCAGATCAGACATAGGGGGGAGGGGGAGTCGTAGGTTGCGTAGCGTGCGCAGTTAGCGTAAGAGAGAGAGACAATATGTGCAGTAGCAATGACTGAAAAACAGCCCAAAAGAAAAAGGTCAGAGGAGTGAAAAGTGAAAAAGAAGGGCTATGACCATGAAAGAGCGAAGACCCGGGTCAACATTGGTGTTACTTTCCGACAGTGGAGGTAACTCCACAAATTGAAATATCTGAAAATGGACATGGATGTCGCCATAGGTTAGCAACATTAGCTTTGTGGTGCTTCACATAACAGTTACAGCCGTCGGGCATTCATCTTATTGTCTAATCTGCCAGAATGTACTGTTGTTGTGATGTAATCAATAATGTCAGTCGAGTTGTCTGATGAGTCAGGGTTACCTTAGCTACATTGGTCAGCTATGCAGTTTCTACAGCTGTTTCCATGACGATGCATGCCCATCAGCTTTTGGGGGTGGAGCCAGGGGTGAGGTAGGGGAGAAGCAGGTCAAAATTGGTTTATCAACAACCTCTCCACTCGTTTTCTCCCACATCACTGACTACACCTTTAATTATTTTTAGATTTTGTCCACATGCACTTGTTTTTTTTTCCTGTTATAGTTTAGTTTGGTTGGGTGAATGAAGGCTGTGGACAAAAACGCTGACAAAAAACTTAACACATGTGGCAACCTCCAGGGCTGAAAATTGAGGTCCATGTGGATGTGCCAAAATCTGTAGTTCCTCAGGAGTCCACCTGAGGCTGGCTGCAGTAATCCCAGAGGTGTTATGATGAACGGATATTTTTTTTCAACCTTATTTAGCATATTTACATCCTGGTTCAAAAAACAGCTTCAGTCTACATATATCATACCTATATGTGATGTCACTATGCAGGGGAGGGGCTGTTGTATTGTAAGTAATCAACCCATTCACACTCACATTCATACACTACAGGTATCAGAGATTTCTGTCATAAGTTTGTGCTCTTTCATACTCATTTACATGCCACTGACACAGAGGTGACTTACTGATTAAAAGATAAGTTGGGTCATCATGTTTATCCGTGATGAATGGAGTTTTAAGGTCAAAGAATTTGTACAGCCTTACCCTGCACCAGTCGATGACCAGAAGAAGTGGTTAGATTTATTTTTATACTAACTCTGTCTCCAAAAGAGCATGCAGATAATTCCTTAAAGACTTTTACAAAACACTGCCCAGAAACCTGCCCATCACCAAACAGCAGACTCAAACTCTGAATCTATCTGCTAAACATAAAAGTAGATTCAGCAGATATTTAGAGACAGATAATTCCCTGAAGCACTTATGGAGAGCAAGACATGAAACAGAAAACATAAATCAGCTTTACACTTGGATTTTGTGAATGTTGTGTTTACAGTTTTTTCAAAGTTTAATCCAAGAGGCATCTGGGCCTGGTTAAAGTACTTAGAAATGTTTTGCCTCTCATCAAACAGAATCTTCAGTTCTGACCTGGTGAAGCCTTCAGAGGGTTGTATCCAGTTTTTGGATTGAAGTTTGAGTTCTGGTGATGCAGATGACTAAGGACCTGTGGGGATGTGTTTATAAGATGTTCCACTGCCCACATGGTGGCAAAATACAAAAGCACTTATTAAACAGATGGATTTAGATGCAAGCACTATGTTACTATATAAAATACTGATGTCCTGATCAGGTGTTTTGCCCCCGATACCTACCACTGATCTCTTGTGAGATCCTCAGTTACCAAGACTGGTTATGTTTTATGACTTGTTTGAACAAAAAAAGGCCAAAGAGCTTCTGAGAAACAATGCAAGTTTCTCCTGACTAAATTAAACAATGTGATGATTAAATAAACACATGCATCCACAAAAATAATCAAGCTTATGCAACAGGTTAAACAGTAAAAGTAATCAAATTTATTAAAGTCAGTAAGTTCAACAACATCCCAATTACATTATAAAATTATGCTTTTCACTCATTACGCCTAAAAAAAATCCTCCCAGCAACATAATTAGTCACTCTTCTTCACCAAAACCTTATATACATATATAAAAACAAAATATAAACACATCACTCTAACCTTTGCCAAAATATAATTTTAAAAGTCATTTATACCCAAATTATCATTATTTTATTCCATTTAGTTTTGAGTAATTGTTTTTTCTTTTATTCATCCTTGATCAACACTCCTGCTTTTCATCTTTCTGATGTGATGTTGTCAACTTTCCACTGTCATCTATTTATCTATGTACATAAATCTATCACGTTTTTATTGTCTTATTGTCTCAATATCATTATATTTACACCAAAATGCCATCTTTACTACTTTATTTTTATGTACATGTTGTCATAATAAGCTGTGCTAATTTAGTATACTCCTAAATTACTTCAGCTGTTTCCAGTTTACCATTTTCTTGCCTTCTGTTGCTTTAATTGACATGACCTTCTGTGCCTCTTTTGGCCCTTTTCCATTAGCCCAACTCTACTCTACCCGGCTCTACTCTACTCGCCTTGTGCTGCTTTTCCATTAGCCCCAGTCGCCTGCCCAACAGGGTGCAGTGTCGCTGAGCGGCACTTCGGTGATGTCATTTTGAGCGCGACACAACAACCTGTGGCTGTTTGTCACAAACTGAGTAAAAAAAGGAAAGCAAGAGAAGATGGAGGTGGTGCAGGTGGTAAGAATAAATACCCCTTGAGAAGTACAGGAGAGTTTTGGAAGCTATACAACAGAATGAAGCCGAGGATGAGAGCAATCGAGCTGCAAAGAAAAGAGGGTAAGCTAACGGTAGCTACCTAGCAGGCTAGGTCGTCGCGCTCAAGACTCATCAATGACGACATTGTCTGACCAATCAGTAGCCGGCAGTCGGTGATGTCATCTTTTTGTATCGACTCAGCCCGCTTAGAACAAGAACGGAGTAGGTACTAAAACTAGCTTGTTTTAGGAGGTACCGGGCTAGTGGAAACACGCTGCAAATCGAGTAGAGCCGAGTAGAGTAGGGTCAAGGCGTGCTAGTGAAAAAGGGCCATTTGACTCTTTCAGTCTCTGTTTGACGTGATTGTTGATTTTGTTGTGTCAGGAGTTCTGCCTTTTTTGCTTCGGTTTTGTCTGTTAAAGCACTTCGTAAAAATCTGATTCTAAAGTTGCAATACAAATAAAGTTGCTATTATTATATTATCATTATCAAGATGTTACTGAATGGAGCTTAAAGGTATCTTACTGTGGAATAGTCACCTTATTTAGAAGCTAACTAGCCTTTATTTTACTGTTGTTGGCACAGATTTCTTAACATTTTGACACTCATGAATACTTATAATGACCAGGACTGAAAACAAAGCTTGGAGTTATTTATCACAGTTTCTGAAATATGATGGTAGAGCAGCAGCAAATGAGTCAACAAGTTTGTTAAGGATGCTTTGTGGAGCTTTAAGCATTTATTTTATTGATGACAGGGCAAATTCTAATCAGAAAAACATGTATATTTAATGAATATCAGTCAATAATTCTGTCTCAGGTCAGTCTGGTGCCTCTGGTGTTTAAACTTTATCACTAACAGGCATGTTTGTATGGCTGTGTAAAGATATGCTCAACCAAACCTAAATTGATTCTTTCACTTACTTTGGTAGCTATATTGACTTAACTTGTGGGAAAGTCTATAAAGATCTACATGGTGGAGCCTCATTAAATCCACAGTCTGCCTGTTCACCCTGACAGCAGTCAGTTCAACAAATGCTCTGACAAAGCATAAAGACAAAACCCAGCATCTGTAGCTGTAGCACACCTGTTAGTCCATCGACTCTTTTCATTGAGAGCAAGCAAAATAATTGGATGTCTCACCTGTCAGTCTGCCCACACACTCACCATCACCCTGCCTGTACACTCGCTGCACATGTGCAGAGTCAATCTAAAACAAGTTTGCTGGGGCACAAATGGCCGATAGAGCATGCACCCACTGTAACAAGGCTGCAAGAGCAGAGGGTGATTCAAGCCAGCCTGTTGTAAATCAGCCTCCTCTCCTCCAGAACATTGTTTCTCTGCAGCGTTCACTCATCTCACCCAGGCAAAAAACTTGAGAAAAGTCATCAATGAAGCGACAGAGGAAGAGAGATAGAGCATTTACATGTGTCGCAACAGACAAGGAGACTGAAACCAAAATGGAATAATCAATAATACATCCAGCTGCTGAGAGTGTTCTGATGTAACTTTAGGCCCTCTCTGTGAAATTTATAATTTCCTCTGCAGTCTGTTAACAGAGACAAACGGTGGCAGCTGCTTCGTATTAGTCCCCGAGCACATTTAGATTTGCCCACAGATTATTTCAATCTTAGGGCGAAACTATCAGCAGAAAAAGTGGCATCTGAATATCTTTAGCAGCATGCAGTCAAGATTCACAACAATCTGAGACGAATTATCTTTCTTGTTCTTCTTTTTTTTGTTGCAATTGTCTGCTCTTGTTCAGTTTTTGTAGCACCTTTTCTGGTGTTCTCAACTGACTACAAAGCTGCCACTACATCAGCAAATTCAAGTGCTGGCCTCAGTAAACACTGTTTCTCATTAAGAAGCCTATATCGTGCTTTTCGGAGTGTGTTTTGCATGCCTCTTCTGTGTGATAGAGTACTTCTATGGTCAAGACAAAAAGGCCGCAGCATCTGGACATAACACCACATCATCAGTGGGTAAAACGAACCTTTCCTTCTAAACCCAGCTCAGTTCCCTATTAGTGAGTGAACAATCCAATGTTTGGTGAATTCTGCTTCACAATGATGGGAACAGCCATTAACACTTGACCACCACGTCCCTGTGGTAACTTTTCTGACAGAGCTGCTTGAAACGGCTCATTTCCCCTCAATAGGACAACCAGTGTGACATCCTGAAATTGTTTTCTCAGCGGCGCCCTGTTAAGACAAATATGTGCTGTGCCATAAATCAGCCCTCATTGAAATGTTCCGGCACGGGGTTTCCAAAACTTTCTGCTTTTAAAGATTTAGAAGCCCTCAGTCTTTGAAAAGATGGTTGCTGCTGTAGCCTGTGATGGCCGTGCACAAGAGGTAGAGTAGGGACTAACTTACACAATCAGTAATTTTGTTATTCTTCTTCTCTAAAACCATTTAGGGTCAAAAGCCAGTGAGGAAGCTCTGTTAGTGTTCTCAGAGCTGTAGCTGCTACAGGTGCCATGCCTGTCTGTATTGAGGTTGGCAGTTTGTAGAGATGGATGAGTGATGTGTAGGAACGTGCTCTCATTTATAATCTGCCATGTCTACAAAATAACTGGAAAACCATTCTGGGAGTGCAGACTTCTGCCAAGCATCTCAATTATGGCAGAGGCTTTTCCACTCTGATTGGACGGGCTGAGTCTTCGCTTATGTCTGTCCATGTGGAGAACTCCACGGCTGGCATTGCAAGGGAAGCTGGGAAATATAGTGACACAGGGCTTGAAAACTTTGATGTCAGTTTGCAAATGAACTACAATTCCTATAATGACCTACAGGGGGCAAACCCTCACAGCAGCCAGGTTGAAATAATTGGGATTTGCCGTTATAAACTTCAGTGTTTTTTGTGACTTCAGTCTGAATCAGATCAGCACCAAAATGTAATGACTTCTTCCTTGGACCAAATCACACATATGGTAAAACATTTCATGTAAATCCATCCAGCAGTTTTTGCATAATCTTGCTAAAAGGTCAACAAACACAAAAAAACAGACCTTGGTGAAAACATAACTTTCTCTGTGGTGGTAATGATTGGGCAAGAGTCTCAACCTTGAGTCTAAGCAAGTTTGAAGTCTTAAACGTGTAGTCAGCGATGTGGGAGAAAATGAGTGGAGAGGTTGTTTATAAACAAATTTAGACCCGCCCCCGAAAGCTGATGGACGTGCATCGTCATGGAAACAACCGTAGAAACTGCGTTGCTGACCAACGTAGCTAAGGTAACCCCAACTCGTCAGACAACTCGCAATTATCGATAACATCAAAACAACAGTACACTCTGGCAGATTAGACAATAAGATGAATGCCCGGCGGCTTTTACTGTTATGTGAAGCACCACAAAGCTAATGTTGCTTAGCTTACCTATCCAGCAGAAAGACGGCAACATCCGCGTCCGTTTTCAGGTCTTACAGTTCGCAGAGTTCCCTCCACCGTCGGAAAGCAACGCCAATGTTGACCCGGGTCTTCGCTCTTTCATAGTCATAGCCCTTCTTTTTCACTTTTCACTCCTCTGACCTTTTTCTTTTGGGCTGTTTTTCAGCCACTGCACATATTGTATCTCTTTCTTTCGCTAACTGCGCACGCTACGCATCCTACGACTCCCCCTCCCCCCTCTGTCTGATCTGCGCATGAGTGTGATCGCCCCCTGGATGTGGGGGGGTGTACTCTGTTTTGGTAACTCGGCCCCGAGCCACAGTATTTACCTGCTGAAATTCAGATCCAAGGCTGTGTATTAAAACCAGACTTTTTTTCAACATGCTGTCGGTGGTGACATCTTGTGGATGGAGAGCAGAAATACAGAGAATTTGACAAATCGTGCATTAAATTAGAAGATTAGAAGATCGCTGACTACACCTTTAAGAGGCAGTCTGAAGTCACCTCTTACAGCCAATCAGAGGGAAATCAAACAGCACAAACTCTGCAAGAGGCAACAAAAGATTTGACTTAAACACAAAGATAAATAAAGATATTGTGCAGTTGAAAAGGTGTCCATAAAAATTATTGTTCATAATTTAAAATGGTTAACAAAAGCAGGATTGATTTAAAGGGAAAAAGAGGAGTCTTGGGACCTGAACATACAGTTAAGGTACAATTTCAGTTAAGTTTGTAATATAGCTAAATGATAGTTACTGCAAATAAAGCAAAATGTTGAAATGGATTTCACGCTGTGATTGATATATACTGAGAAATTCTGGACAGGTTTTGTTTGTACACAGCACTTTTTGAATCATCCTTTGTTTCAGGATCTGTCTTAGACACAGTATATATAGTTTCTTTTTCAAATAACTGTCAAGAAATGCAACTTGTTTTTCCACAAACAGATATGTCATGTTTAAAATGTCACTTCTGGGTTTGACATGTAGTTTGCTATATAACTCTGTGGCCTCTGTCGGGACAGTAGCCTGTAAAAGTCAAGACACTGTGCCACATATTTTTTACTTCTAACTTTAAAGAAATGTTCTGGGAATCATAGTTTTCATTTGTGTTTCGGATATCAGGTTTGCATGTAAAACTAATTTTGGATGTATTGCCTCTACATTAGGCACATTAGTGCTCCCTGCAGTAAGAGTCGATGCATCATTCTGTCTTATTTATGTAACTCTGCACCATGTAGAGTCAGAGAAATGAGTGGAGATGTTCCAGAGTCTGCAGAGGCTGCAGAGTCCATCTAATGATCAATAGATCTGACCCTCTGCCTCCTCCATAGGACATGTCTGCAATTATGTTCTCTGCATTAAGAGAATAATCCTTTGGTTGTAAAGATAATTGAGTTGCTGAGATAAAGAGAGAGAGATCACACAAGTGAGAATGTTGATGTCAGTGAATCATAGTTTTGACGGCCCAAACAACACTAATGATGCATTATGTCATGCACATCCTCCTGATCATTGTGTTACTGTACAGTGCGAGTAAACAAAAAGTCTCATGGGTTAGTCAGATTAGGGTTGGGCAGCATCATCAAGTATGTCTTGGTTTTTCTAGCTAAATCTGAGTACTTTTTCTCTTTTTAAGGAATAGCAGATGGTTGCTTACACTCCTAAATACCATGTCTTTCAGAAGAATACAATCTCCATTACTTTAAAAACAAGGGAAACAGCTGGCAGCCATCAATATGATCCCACATACTGAGCTGCCTCCGTTAAAAAAATAAACATGGGGGAGGATTTTGACTGACGTTTCACAGCAGCAAATAGTACTGAATGGGCATTAGGTCATTTGAAAATGTAACGATCCATCTAAACAACTCAATACACAGTCCAGCTCTAAGTCAGATTATCTTCCTTCTCTCCTTGTGCCATTTTTAAAAGTGCTGATTTGACTGCGCCTTGGCTCCTTGGTGAAGTTGTGACTATTACACGCTCCCCTGACCAGAAGCCATGTTTCCCCTGAAAGAAACTGCAAACCAAATTTGTTCTCGGCACTGTGCTGCATCTTGTAAATTCACAGGTCTCTGAGGTTACAGCACAACGACACCTCGGACTAGCAGAGCGTGAGTTTGGCATTTAAGCAGTTTGAAATGTCACATGATGGACAGCGTGGATCCCCGGAGGCAGGCTGTGTTTTTTTGCTTTTGATGTTGTGTTTCTATTTAGAAGAATTGCTCGGCAGCGCCTCGCCGGGACAAAACCATCTGTGTTGGTGTTACTGTTGGTGTGTATATTATAAATGTGCTCTCGGGAGGTGGGTGGGAAAGGTTTGCAATCTGTGAATGCAGATTCATCGATATGCAGCAGTGTTTTTCACACTTGTCTCTCCCTTCTGTCTCTCACTTTAGAGTTGTTGTTGTTAGACATTCTCAAACAGTGTAAGATTCTGCATAACATCTGGAAACTTCACTTCACTTCTGTTGATAAGAGGCAGGGCAGACACATGTACTTGTATTGTTTCAATCCCCAAACATTGTGTTTTTCTGATTGGCAACATTATGTACCAACTGTCTACAATATTGCCACCTTGAATGGACCAAGGCTCCATACAGCTCAGGTACTTAGAACATTAATGTCCTCTACTTACTAAAAGGTCTTTCACAAACCCCTCAACCCAAATGTAGACTGATGAGTAGCAAAAGCCAAAACATTCTTGGGGTTATCAAGTGGAAGCTTTTGCCTGGTTAGCCCTCCACAACACCCAGACAATGACCTTTTGCATTCCAACTTTCCCTCCTAAATCTACCTGCATCAACGCTTGCCCACAGTAATGTCTGGGTCCCTAAAAGCATTAGGCATCTGTATTTTCATCTGATCTGTCTATACTCCATGTTTTGTGTGACCTAGTTACTGACTTAGCTGTAACACTGGACGTCTCATATTTAGGCAAAGGTAGAAGGAAACAATCAGCAACTTTGGAAGTTGCCAAATGAAAACAATGCAGAAGTGCAAAAAAAAAAAAGTAGTTTCTCCAGTGTCTATTTGGGTCTGTCTGCAGAAGCACTGTAGAAGGGATTTTTGTTGTACTCATTTGGAAATTTGTTTTTAATACAAGTCAAAAACAATCACACACAGTGAGTAACCAAAGTTGAGCACTGAAGTGTTACTACAGTCTTAGGCCTTCTGTAGGATTTTTAAATCAGTCAGTTAGAAGCCACGACTTTAAATTGAGATCCCCCATAATTACAAAAATGCTTTGAGGGTTACCTTTAAACTTTAATTACTTTTCAACATACACATGTGCGAGCCACCTACATATTTGATGTTAAAGTCATATCCTTCTAGGCCCATCCTTAGCTTGTGGTTGCAGTACCCAAAAAAAAGCTTTAAAGGATTTCTGTCAAACTTTGCACATTTGTTTTTTCACACTAAAAGATGGCCTGATTAGATTCTGGAGGAGCTATTAAAAGTTACGTCACTGTCTACTTGTGAATAACCTGACACGCCAGATGGCTGTTCAGTATATTTCACTGGTCCATCTGGGCAGTCGCCCAACTCTCACCAGAACCTGTCCGAAGTGGAGTGAAAAAATCCTTTTCGCTGAGAAATGCTTTCAGTGTTGCTATTTGTTTTTAAGCCAGATGAGGTGGCTCGGGGCTCAGCCATCTAATTAGGATGCTCCCCAGATGCCTCCCTGGTGAGGTATTCTGGGTATGTCCCACTGGGAGGAGAGCTCGGGGAACCGAGGACACGTTGGAGGGACTATATCTTTCAGCTGACCTGGGAACACTGTGGGATCCCCCAAGAAGAGCTGATAAAGTGACTGGGGCGCTTAGGCTGCTGCCCCCGCAACCCGATCAAGCACAAGTGAAAGGAGATAGTATTTGTTTTTATTCAATAAAGAAATGCAGTTCATATCTAATAAAACTGCAGCTGAAGCTGTTAGCATCTATGTCACTTCCTGCTGTCATCTCCCACCTCTTCCTGCTCTAAAGGACACTGACTGGGCCATGCCGAGTCAATCCAAGCACAATTGATGTAAACTGGAGCTTTTAAAGATGAATCCGCCTGATTACAGACATACAATCAGCTGCAGTGCAAAGTAGCTTTGTAAATGCAATCTCTCAAACTGTTCTCTAGGATTTTTAAAAAAAATGAAACTAACCAAATAAATTACTCTTCAACTCAGTGACAAACTGGACAGATTATGAAGGGAGAAGATCAAATGTCCTCGGGCCTTGTTATGTAAAGAATTTGTCCAGGGATTTTTGCACAAGGCTGCTCTCTTAGCTGGAAAGTAGCTGATTTAATAAGAGAGCGATCAGGTCAGAGGCTGAGTAACCCAACTCTGCTTTTACTCTCTGGCAACAATTACCTTGTGGAGGTATAACATCATACTGTTATTCCACTTCTCAGTAACTGAAGTTGTAGTTGCATCTCTACAACAAGAAAAGTACTGCAGCAAGAGCTCGGACCTCCGCCAAGCAGCTCAGATCCACCCATAAATTGATTTCCACCCAACATTGTTGTCCAATATTTCTTTAATACGCACACTGTGGAATGAAAAATATCAATCTGCAACATTTGTGATCATTGTTGATATAAATGTCATCCAATAAAGTAACCGAGTTAGTAGTAGGTTTTGTAACTTGTTGACTGAACCAATCTGCTGCTGCTTTTACAGATGTTGGTGTTGTAGGTTATGTCGGCAACCTGTCAATCAAAGCAAAACCACAGTTTTTATTGCCCGATGCTTTGCTCTAGGTGTAATTTAGGAGTTGCTTTTTACTCACAGACACTCAGACTTCTGCTTTGACATAATATTTCCATATTGGCGTTATCAGCAGAACAGCGCTGGTCTTTCTTTATTAGCAAAACTTCCTCCTCTCTGCTGTGTCCGTGAGCAGAACTGTGCATGTCGAGCTTTCAGTGCTGATTAGCTAATCCATGTGCTCTGCATGTAACCACAGCGTGTAACCAATCGGATGGTGCTGTGGGTGGGACAAAGTAGAGACAGCAGATGGAGCGCTGGCATTGCAAGGGGAGCTAAGAAATGTAGACATAGGCTCGAAAAATTAGATGGCAGTTTGCAGATTAACTAAAATTACCATAATACTAAATAAATGAATGGGATTTGCCATTAAAAACTTAAACTGTTTTTTGTGACATCCATCTGGATCAGATCTCCACCAAAATGAAATTGTTCTGTTCTGGTTACTGATTGGATTCATCTTTTCTTCTTAGTAAAACATTTGGTTCTGTTCTGGACCAAACCACACCTCTGCTAAACTTTACGTGTAAATCCACCTAGTAGTTTTTGCATAATCTTGCTAACAGACAGACACCGGCAAAAGCATAACATCCTTGGTGGAGGTAAAAATAAACCAATATAAGCATGTATTGTTGCTGTACTCATACAAGGCTTGATAGCTTGTTTAGTTCTTGCCACTATATCTAATGAACAGAGGTCAGGATTGTTGTTGGCTTTTAAGAAGAAAATGAGACCACAGGGTCAAATTATGGGAACACTGGAAGTTTGAAGTTTCCCTGTTGGTGCTTGAGAGAGATTATAAAGTGCTAAGTCAGCTGCGTTTCACACGCTCTCGGCTTTGTTAGGCTACTAAAAAACTCCACCAGCAGAAACTTCAAATATTTGCTTCTTCTGTGGGAAAATAATGGTTTAAGAGTTCACTTAGTGACAGTGAACTAGCCACAGATATAGACATCCGGTAATTAGGTGTTTCCAAATCCCTGACTCCTCTCCAGCTCTGCCCTCAGAGAGCCAAGCAGCCAAAATGCTGAGCTCAGGATTTTAGAAATAGTCAGCGAACCAATCAGTGGCATCGTGAAGGCCACATCCATACAGACTATAAGGGGAGCACTGCAGATGTTACAAAAGAGACTATGCATATGTTGCATAAGCAGAAAGCTGGTCATCGTGACGCTCTCTTCTTTACCTCATCTCTCTGCTGCTGACGTCTTTTTCCCCTCTTCTCTCTTTAGATCTCCTGGGCTGCTCTGTGAAATCACAGACTCAGAGAAATGTCAGTGTTAAAAATGGAAGACAGGGACCTTCAGTCACATGAAAGGCACTGGGGGTCGCTTCAGACTGTGTGCAGTCCAGAAGCTCAGCACAAAAAGTTTTCCCCAATGAGGAAGCAGAGCCAAATTGCTCCACTGCTGCTGCATAGACAGTCCAAAAGAGTGTGACCAAATTAATCCTATCGCTGTATTACATACCTCCTCTCTGCTTTAAAGCTTGTGTTTTATGAGGATAAGAGGACTACTTCACTGTTGAGGTTTACAGCACACAGATAAACTTTGAGCTGGAATCAGAGTGACCCTTTAACAGCACTCTCCCTTCAATACCCAATGATGTTCTTGTTTGTCTAAAAATGTGTTATTGAGCTACTTTTGTTCCAAACATTTTAGTGAATACATTAAGAGAGCTGCTAATGTTTCTCAACCAGTGGTCCATGATGTTACTGCAAGGCATTGTTACAAATATTTTTATATATATATATATATATATATATATATATATATATATATATATATATATATATATATATATATATATATATATATATATAAATATATATATATATGTATATATGTATATATATGTATATATGTATGTATGTATGTATGTATGTATGTTTTAAATCCTTTATCGACCTAAAGTACAGAAGGTAACAGGACTTGTTTACTTGTTTCTCTCATTACATCTGTTTCACAAGTGTAATTCATCTATTTAAGTTTGTATAATACAAACTTATCACAGTCTGCATCCTTTTCAAACATGGGCCACCTACTGTTTCGGTGGGCATACACCATTAATTTCTCATTAAATCAATCAATCAATCAATCTTTATTGTATAGCACCAATTCATAACAAGTGTTATCACAAGACAAAAAAAATTTCATTTTATGGATACACATATGATAGATACATACAGTATGTATTTGTATAAAATACACACACACACACACACACACACACACACACACACACACACACACATACATATATCTATCTATCTATCTATCTATCTATATCTATATATATATATATATATATATCTATATATATATATATATGTATATATATGTATATATGTATATATATATATATATATATAGATTGATGTTAGCACTTGAAATTAAGTGAATGCTACACAAAATAAGATGATAAGCACAGTTACACTAAGAATGAGAAGAAGAGGAAAATGAAGAATATCATGGACAAATGCATGTCTTGCATAGCTGAACAATTCAACAGATTCTGTGTCTGTCCTCAGGCAGATCCACCTCCTGTTGGAAACTGATCAGGTGTCTTTTAAAGGACAGGCAGCAGCTTCCTGTGTAGGTTAAATGTGCTTATTTTGGATTTTAACTGCAAGCCTCTATTCTGCATTACCACCAAACAGTCCAGTTCAGTTCAGCTCGGTGTGGTACACAGTTATGTGCGCTTCCACTGTCATATTATGAGAAAAGGTGTCCAGATAATCGACCCATGCCGTCCTAATATAGGCACCCCTTTGATTGGTTGCTGATCTTAACAAGCTGACCCTAAAGGGTGGAGCTAAAAATGCTGCAGTCCGTTGATTGCTCACAAAAATTACAATTCCAGTGTGACAATGAAAACACTTGCTTTGTCATGGTACGGCAGAGGTGCAGAATAGGCAAGGCAAGGTAAACACTGAACCGGTCGCCAGCCAATCACAGGGTCACATAGAGAAAGAGACAACCATTCACACTCGCATTCGTAACAAAGTGCAATTTGCAGCCACCAATCAACCAAATGAGAATGTGTTTGGTCTGCTGGAAGAAGCCAGAATGCCCAGAGAGAACCCACGCAAGCACGGTTAGATCATGCAGACTCCACACAGAAAGGCCAAACCAGGGATCAAACCGATGACCATCTTGCTATGATGCACCTGCACTACCTGCTGTGCCGCCCCTGTCCCCCATCTTCTTTTCCGCTGTGCACAAATCCTACAGTACAGCATGGTGATCTATCCTATGGAGAACATCAACCATTATCCCTCTACCCAAGAAACCCTGTCCCTCAGAACCCAACCACTACCTACCTGTTGAACTAACACCTATCGTGAGCAAACGCTTTGAGAAACTGATCCGGTCAGTCCACAGCTGAATATATATCAGTTTTCTTACAAGGAGGTTCTTGTCTTCTTCACTCCCTTCTTAAATATCCGGAAACAACAGGAAGCTGTGCAGCAGTTCTTTTCATCAACGTAAAGTCAGCATTCAACACAAATCAATGTCATCACATGATCAAGAAATGTAATGGACAACAAGCTGTGGGGGTAAGGTCTTCACCATCAGCAACACCGGAGCTCCCCAAGGCTGTGTCCTCGGCCCTTTCCACTCCACACTTTACACAAACGATTGTCTCTCGCCCATTACCTCACACTACAAATATTCTGATGATACTGCATTCCTGGCCCTCCTCCATCACTGCTTATTGCAACTCAATCCCGTACTTCACACAATGGTGCACATACAATTATCTCCAAATCAATGAGGAGAAAACAAAAGCAACTGGTCTTCAACACCTTCAGTCTGAATCACATCTCTGTCAATGGCAACACAATAGAGCAGGTCAGCACACCCAAATACCTCTGACTCACCCTGGACAATAACCTTTGACCACCACACCACTGTCATCCAGAAAAGCTCACAGCAGAGGCTACATGCTATCTGTTCACTCAGTGCCTTTTCCATCGCCCCCCACCTTCTGTTACTACTGTAGGAGCTGGTCCAACCAATCCTGTTGTGTTGTTCCCACTGTTTTTACACCATGCCGTCTGTCTCTAACAAAAGCAAGCTCAACAAAATCACACACATAGCCTCAAAAATGATCCACATCCAACATCTAAAATCAATGAAAGAGCAATAGCCCGCCTTGGCAGAACAACAGCCATGGACCAAGACGGCCCTCCAACGCCCACTTCAAACTTCTGCCCTCTGGTCACAGGTAAAGGGCACTGAGATAGAGATGGGAATGCTTTAACAAAAGCTTTGTACCATCTGCCATCTCCATCCTTAACAAAATTACTTAACTATAAATGTAATGTTCCTCTACTTTCAGCCATCATCCTGGGTGTGATCTCTGTTTCTTACATGCAGGTTTATTTTTGTTGAATATCTCCTGTGAAAACAAATTTCACACTGGAACAAATAAAGTTATCCACCTTTCTATGTTGAAATAATTAACATAAATGGTTATATTTAATTAATGAAACATCACATAGTGTTATTCGTTTTTTTGTAACTGTAGGGTTGCATTCTCTAAAAGAGATTTTTTAACTCTTACACAAACCACTTATAACGAAACACAAACCACAATCAGTCTTGTTATCAACCAGTCTCACAGGTAACTGGTGAGTGGCATCTGTTGTAAAAAGTCTGATCAGTGCAACTTTATTTCAACCTTAAACTTTGTGTTCAACAGTGCGTGTTTTTAAGGTTTTTTTTTTAAAGTCCTCTGTGATTGATTGTTAAAAATCTTTTAAACGAACCCTTGACACCCCCTGAGCTCCTTTAAACAAGTTATCGACAACAGATTTTTCTCCTTACAGAACATTTCCTGGGAATTAGAGCTTTCTTTCAGCTTGGTTCAACTCTTATTTTTCTCCTCTTGGAGAAAAGAGGAACTTCAGTTCTAAACTCTACTGGCCAATGCTCTGTAAAAGCTGAGTCTGATGAAAAAAGGACACGAGTCGGCTCTGTGTCTTCTCACCTGAAGATTTGAGTCTTGGACCTTTGAGCCTTAACTTCAGCATCTTGCTTTGCTTCACTGCTCTCACAAACACTTGTTTTTAGTTGTAGTAGTTTCTTTTTTCAAAGGTACTTTCAGTGAGCTTGTCAAGCAGCATTTATTGCTCATTTAAGATATCTAGCAGGACGATCCTCCTTGTTTTACCAGATAAGCACAGATGAAGGAAGTGATGGTGTGTCTCCTTTGTGTACAGTTCTGGTTAACATTCGGTATCAAGTAACCAGTTAGTGAAACAATTAGTTTACAATAGAGCTTCTGGATTATGGCGAACATCGTTAACATGATTTTTTAATAAATACTTAGATCAGGCTTTTGAACACAATTAATCATTAATTTAAAATCACAAGCTATCATTGAACATACATGCTTTTAACATGATCATTTTAAAACTAAGGAAAAGCCAGTATATACAAATGTAAATGAAAGGAATAAAATGCTTGTAATACTTATGTACAAAGAAATCATGAGGCACAGTGATCATTAAATCTTGATCTCTCTGTTTTCATAATTGCAGAAAGCCGTTATTGTAGTCTCAAATAAATTTAATTAACTGCCTAGCTCTGGTTAGCAGCACTTTAAAGTGCATTTCATATATCTTCTGTGTGCTTTACTTTTGATGTGATGTTTCTTATCCACAAAGCTCAAATTTATCCGTGAAAGAATTTTACAGCCCAATTTATGTTATATCTAACATTCATGCTTTTCAACGTCTGTGTCAAAGCCTGGAGGCTGCAGAGCATACACAGAATATCAAGTCCAGTTTGGGTGTGACTGAGGTACATATGCAAAGGGGAATGTTCTCTTGACACATTATCTAGATATGAGAATCTGAATCTTGAGATCTGATTTTCCCTGAAGTCCCATCCTTCCAAAACTTGTCATTAGATGCTGCTCGAATGAAAGTGAGATGTACCCCACTGATATGTGAAAAAAACCTTAAAGAGGACATATCATGCTTGTTTCTCCTTTTCACTATACCAGACTAGGATGCCTGTAAAGCATTTCTGCCCTCAGTACAAGTCATTTAGTTCCTTCATTGCCCCACAATAGTGTTCTCAATATCCTCATTTTAGGCCATTATGGGAAGGATGACCTAAAGTTACCTGCATAGCGTCACAGCCCTTTGTGCTCTGATTGGTCAGTTCTATTGGGGTTAGAGCCAGCCTGTCCTTCTTCTTCTACTGACATACATACATACATATACATGTGGGTTTACACTGGCCAGAGCTGGTAATGAGGGAGTGTGACCGAGGGAGCTTTATACCCCTGCTGCTGGATGTGTTCCTCAGTGAGGGTTTGTGGCTAACGGACATCACAGAGGAGGAAGTGTTTCATCAGATTACTCCAATAAAAAGAAAGGTACCTCATGTCGTCATGACGTTTGAAATCTCGCGGACATCTCGCAATGACCTATTTTCAGAGGCATCAAATCTCGTTCTAGGATATCAGAAAAAATACAATATCTATTTTTTTGAAAATTAAGGGGGTGTAAGGTCTTGTTTTCAAATTTATTATATTATATGTAAGTATTAAATCATGCATCAGCATGATATGTCTCCTTTAAGGTATGTCAGATTATGAAAACATATTGGCTAAAATTGGGGTGAAATTGATTTTAAAATATTAGGGGGACATTTTATTTGATTAAAAAATGTCTACGATATACTTACCATCTTAACTTCAGATATGTTCAGCATAGATAAATGTTGGTCTATATTTTACCAAGAATGGACCTGCATGGCTTCAGCAGCTGTCATTATGCATTTCTTTCTTTCTTTCTTTCTTTCTTTCTTTCTTTCTTTCTTTCTATCTTTCTATCTATCTATCTATCTATCTATCTATCTATCTATCTATCTATCTATCTATCTATCTATCTATCTATCTATCTATCTATCTATCTATCTATCTATCTATCTATCCATCCATCTACATATACATATACATGTAGGTTTACACTGGATGATTTGTACTTGGATGAATGCTGTGGTGTGTGCTGTTTTCATTTCGGGAAGCATGTTCTCAAGTCAGAGCTTTCAAACTGCCAGAGTGAGCTGCTCATCTCACGCAGTCTACTGATATAAAATCCCAGAAATGGGAGGCTGATCTGTTTTTTTTTTTTTTTTCTTGAGCTGCAAACATGTCTGAGCCAAAACAGAAAAGTGAATGAAAAATAGAGACATGTGTACTAGGGATGGGATGAAATATATATATATATATATATATATATATATATATATATATATATATATATATATATATATATATATATATATATATATATATATACTCCGACGGGCTTGGCAGGACAGTTAGGTAACCATTAGCACCAAGTACCTTGTCTCCAAAAAGCCGAATGATGGAGTCGAATGAGGTCAAAATTGAGAATTCTCCGCCTGAATACAAGTCATCTGTCTGGCAGTATTTTGGCTTTCTCATTAAAAAAGACGAAGACCGCGAAAACAAGCCTACCGGTCCTTAGCCTGCACTCTCTCTAACCTCTCTAGGGTTATAGAGAGTGTTATTGTTTGTGTTTGGCCTGTTAGGCCTTGTGTTTTCCTGTGTGCAACTCAAACAAAAATAAATAAGTTGCAATTACACAGTAATATTTTTTCTTTTTACTTTTTTGATATTGTATCATGACGTATCGTATTGTGACCCGGGCATATCGAGGTGCAGCGTATCGTGAGTTTAAGTGTATCGTCCCATCCCTAATGTGTAACAGCTATATTTCAATCCTATCTGTGCTTCTTAAAGTTAAAGCTCAGTTTGCCTAGTCTTGATCATTCAGAATACTTCATTATACAACTTGGTAATGAATGGCAGAACATGATGATGTGTCAATATACTGTTTTCAGTGGCTCAAACGGTCTCCGACGGGGCTTGGCAGGACAGTTAGGTAACCTGTTTAGACACTCCCTCAGTCCAGACTGGTCTGTGATGTTTCTGTGGGTGGTGTCCGTTTATTTCCATCATCCGAAAAACTGATCTTGCTCCTTTAGACAGCCTTTTCTCATTACCTCGGCCAAGGAGGTTATGTTTTTGCCAGCGTATGTTTCTTTGTTTGTTAGCAAGATTACACAAAAACTACTGGGCTTTTGGAATTTTCAGGAGATGGTGGTAATGGTCCAACTTTAAATGATCCGGTTTTGGTGGTGATCCAGAAAACAGCCTTTTGCCTTTTTTTCTCAGTAACAGTCTAAACTAATAATGATAGCAACATGGTTCTGAGTGCTAGCTGTGGCTTTTCAGTGTCAAAGAATCATATTATGATGCTAACTTTATCATGGAGCTATTGCATACAGATGTAACAGCATTGCGTGAGCTACCTTGGTGGAGGTTTGCCATGTTTTGTTCCCCGGGTTTGTTCAAATGCCCATGCTTCTTAGTTTTATCTTCAAGCAAAAAACACTTGTCAGATCATTCTTCCTAAACAGCACCATCTATTGTCAGAGATAGTCAGTGCAGTCATCCAAAGGAAAAGGGAAGAAACGATCTCAAACTTGGGATTAAATTAGAGCAATTGAAGTGGGGTAGCTAAAGGAGAAGGGTAATATCCGTCAAACCCTCGGCAAACCCTGACTGAATACTTTTTACCCTGTCGACACAGTGACAAAAAGCCCACCACCAAACAGGATGGAGAGGGATGGATGGATGTTTTCCTCCAATGATCAAATGTGACTGTGTAGTAACCTATGGTAATAGGTTGTAAATTTAGCTCTCAAGCATGCAACTTGCCAAAAACTCGTTTTCACTTATTCAGACTTGTTGCCTCCTGGCATCAGTGCATGTGTGTAGTTTTTCTGAGTGTGTCTGTGTGCGCGGAGCCAACCATCTGGGTGTCACGCTTCAATAAATCCCACCTAAAGTAAACTGCTGCTGTACAGGATGTCTGTACACTCCTCTGTACTCTGTCTCAGCGGGTCACAAATCAGCCGCAGCTCGCTAAGAAGTGTCCTCGTCTTAACTCAGACTCCAACCATCACGGTCGAGTGATACCAAGATCATTTTAGAGGACACAGCAGATTCTTCCTCCACCTCCTCCTCCTCCTCCTCCTCATGCTGATTAACATATCACTGATTCTGCTCTTTGGACGGAAAAGACAAGGAGCGGATAAACTCCTTGTGCCTCTGACCTGCTTCCTATCAGGAATAATTTCCACAGCCATTTCACATCCTATCCTGCTGTTAATATTTTCATCATGATCAGTTTCCCTGACTCTCTATATTTGGACTGGGGCTGATGTTAATGCTGACTTGCAGCTTAACTTTCCCCATAAGCAGAAAAGTCACTTTCTATAGACTTTTGGATAGCTGGCGGCTTTGAAGCAGCCAGGAAGTGTTGGCCTTTCATCGTCAGCCTGTATTGATGTTGCCCTCTTGCTCCAGCAGAGCATTTATTCGCAATTTGCGGTCAAATGATATTAATCTATATTGGTATTAATAAGCTAACAGCAAGTTGGCCAGCAGCATGGTTTGGCAGCTGCTGGTCTGTCTATATGTGAGGACAGGACAAGCTGCATCGTTGCATCTTTAATCCCTCCATGGAAAAAAAAAAACCCTACTCTGAATACGTTTTAACCCTTTCATTCATGAATCATTATATCACAAAGGAATATTTTTTGAAATGTTATTTCCTCTAAAACAAGTTAAAAAAAAAAATCATTTTTATTTGTTTTTCAATGTCAATTTTTAGGGAATTATGCATCTGACCACTGCAGTGGACATCATACATCAACAGTATAAATAGTATTTTATTGGAACTTTATAAAGATCTACAAACACGTCTTTTACAAACAGTTCAAATACAGACTCAAAACCCACCTATTCAGACCTATTTAGAACTGCGTACTCCGTTTAACATGAATTTGTCATTCTCATCCACTTATCCATCATTGTCTGTTGTGTTTTGCTGATTTTATAGTTGTATTGTTTTGTTGATTTTATTGTTGTTTTATCCTGTACAGTGTCCGTGAGTGTCATGAAAGGCTCTTTTAAATAAAATGTATTATTAGTTATTAAGAGTAAATAAAAGAAAAGGCAAAATCCAAAGTACATGTGTTGTTGCTGTTTAATCAAACTATTCACCTATGAATTATACCCAAATTTAAAATAAAAAAATAAATTAATAAATTACCTGGAATCTGAATACAGGCATAGTACCCAATGTGCCCTTTGTTTGGTATTTTTCGATTTATGATGCAATATCTCAATATGGTGAAATTTGTGCAAAGATAATATTTTTATGAAATTAAGACAATGGTTGGGGGATTCGGGTGCTGGTTTGGGGAGTGGTTGGCAACCAGGCACATCCCATGTGCGTGCTTTTACCGGGATGGGTTTGAGTCCAGTCTGTGGCCAGTTTGCAGGGTGTCTTCCCCTGTTCTCGTTCACAAGCCAATCCACTGTCATTCTCTCCTATCAATAAAGGAACAGAATACCCAAAAATGCATTACCAAAAAAAAAAAGGGTTGGGGGATTTATCACTTGGTAGTTGGACATTGTGTTGCAACCCAAAGGGTATAAAGCTATTCCAAATATCTGTCGACTGTAGTGGACGCCATTCATGAAAGGTTAATGCAAAACAGCTGCTGTTGATTGTATTTAGGATTTCAAAAGCATCCTTCAGACCAGGATAAAAATGAATAAATCATGCAGGATTTGCCAAAGTGGAGCCACAGATGACTTTTGAGTCTGACCTTGCCTCAGTGAGATGGTTGATCAAGATGATTAGATTACACGGTGGAAACACTGACGGGGCCACTTTGTCATTCCTGCAGCTTGAAGTCATGTGATGCATGTTAGAGAGAGTCATGGCTTCAACATATTACACACTGATATGCTGTAGCCAAGACAAATGGCTGAACACTGGAGCAAGTCGGTTTCATTATGTTCTGGAAGGTCAAGTTTGGAAAAAGAATGAAGTACCAAGAATTGAGACATTTGCATTTTCTGTGTAAGACTGAGCAGCAACCTTGAGAGCTGAGAAACTGGAGCAGCAAAACTGCAGTACCTTGGGTGACCACTGGAGGCGGGATCAGAAAGTCAATACTCCCAGTCAAGTCAAATTGTACAACTATTCAGTGAGATGTATATGATAAAGGTCCCATGTCCTGATGTGGTTGACTATTTACATCATGTCTTGAGTGTCTATTAACCAAGGATTTGACTTACAGAGAAAAGAAAGAAGAATGTTGAGTCTGAAGAAGATCAGTAGCAGCACTCTTCCCCTCCTCTTTAGAAACCCTTGAATCTGAGGGGGCAGGGATGCAACAGGCCACAAATCAGACTTGCAAAACAGTCATGGCGTCTGCCTGTAATTAGCAGAAATCGTACATGTAGGTAGAAGCTGTATAGCTATGACAACATAAACCCCATGATGTAAAAAACTGAGCATTTAAAGGGTCATTTTTCTTGAAAGAGGCATAGCACACTTCTCTGTGAACTGAGAGTTTAGTCAAATGTTTCATATTCTTCTGCTCTCCAAACTTCTTCTAACAACATAAAAAACAAAGAAAATACATTTTTCAGGACATGCAGCTGTCAATAGTCTGTTTTAGTTCTTGACACCATCAGTTATTCAAACAACTTTTTAATTATAAATACCTTTGAGAGTGTACCATGAAGCAAGACTGGGGGCTAAGTTGTGTCTTTTTTAGCTAAAAGTATGATTTTCATGTTAATGATTCTAACCTCTTTGGTCATTTATGGTCCAAATTCAGGCTAAACATCTCATCCCAAGTACACTTTTCAATGTTTTTATCCAAAAATATGGCCCATGTCCTGTCAACAAATCCCCCTGCTTTAAGAAGAATTCCCCCTCTCCTTCAGTTACTTGTCCACCTTTCGTGTTCTCAAACAATCGTTTTAATAAATGAGAGTGAGTGAAAAGGATACAGCTGGGATAACCAGCAATATGTTCTGTAACCTCAGCCTGTTCATATGCCAGTCACAAGAGCCTGTCGAACTGTAAAAACCAGAAACATCATTGCCCATCTTGAAAATGTTGCATGGTGAAAGGGAGTAAAACCCTACTGCTTTTTACTTCATTTAAACAAAGTGTTTGTTTCATGTAGAAACATACGAGCGTGTCAGCACAGATCAGCTGGAATGGCTGGATTTTATGAGCTGCCATTCACACAGGACTTTAAATAATTCGAGAAACAGTTCAGCGTCTCTAACAGTCATTTGGCATGCGTTTTGATTCTCATCATGAAAGATTTATTGCCTATAAAAATCACCAGGATCACATGGAGCTGAATGTGCTGAAACGCTTGTGTTTTGCCAGCATTTACAAATTACCCAGGCTCCTCTGTGCTGGCAGAGTCAGAGAGCGTCCGCCTCATGGTGGGATCGTTCAGTTAATAAAATATAAAACATCATTTAATAGTGGGCAGCAGAGCATTGCGTCTTCATTTCTCTGAGGCAGTGTGATCCGTGTATGATCCAAGATCATTATTGTAGCCGTCAGTGACAGAGCAGCCCCTGACACCAATCAAGTTCCTGCACTGACTTGAATTTTAGAGACCCTTTCGTTTCATGTTTGACTGAATGAAATATCATTAAACGGTTTGTCTGCTGACCCCAAGGAGCTCTTGTCCTGCTGATATCTGATTCCACTATTCCAGGCAATCAGAGAGGGCAAAAGCTCACATATTATTTAGCAAAGAAGAAATCCATATTAGAAATTCTCTGGTAAAACTAGTGAAGGCGATTTGGGATGAGTAAGGCAATTATTTAAAAGTGATTGAAATGTCTAACCATGTCTGCAAAGCTTATGGAGCCATATGTCATAATTTGGAGAATTTTAAGAACTCAAATTATGTGACAAGTTCTGACCTGTGTGGCAGTTCAGCTCAATGGCTATGTTTGCAATTCAGAATAAAATAGAAATCCTCTTTAAAAAGATTGAAAAGGACCTTGTTAACACCTAACTCTGAATGAAAATGACCATTCTGGATTAAACTTCTGAAGTAAGGGGCTGGTTTATTCTGGTTTTAAATCCGAATTGAATAATTCCTAGTTCGTGTATATGCTCATTTCCCCTTTTACTGATTCCTCTCATTCAGCGCGTGCTCGTTCCCTTGTCCTGTCCCGATGACGCACATATTCCACGCTGACAGGGAACAGGACGGCTGCCAAAAGTAAGCATTGGACTCGAGCCGGACAGTTTATTTGATTAGAGCCTTAGAAGATTTGGAAATAATGAAAAGAGTGGATGGATGTAAGCATTAAAATGTGGACCTTTATAAAGTTGTAGCCATCAAGATGGACGAAATGCCCTGACAAAGATGTGGGAGATGCTGAACTGGAGTTTGTTTTCTTCCTGAAGATGTGAATAAATCACGTTAACTCACTGCCCAATGAGAACCATTTCCAACCCAGAGACCTTGAGCTGAATTGAATAAAAGCAAGTTGAAGTTTTCCATGTAAATAGGACAATACTTTGATACTGAATTATTTAATTCTGAATACTTAAATCCGATTTGAAAATCATCATGAAACCACAGCCAATGGTGGAGTAAGCAGCTCATGCAAACCCCTCGTCTTGTTCCACAGGTTGAAAGTTTAATGCCAGATTCTGACTGTTTTTGGTGCATGTTATTCTTAGGCCAGAGGAGTATTTGCAGTTCGTCTTTTAACTTGCAGCTCAATCAAGAGCGTTCTAGTAAGTACAGTTGACTTTACACGGCACAGGTTACAGGAGAATGCCACTAGAAAGAATACTAGAGAGCTCTGGCTGTATACAACTACCTCTAACATGCTGAAAGATGTTCGGATTTGTAACCATTGAATTGTCCTCCATATTATATCAATATTTTTACTTTGTGTGATCTGTGTTTGTTTGTTTGTCCATGATTTATTTGTGCTGCCATGCTTTATATTTTTAAATGTGGTAGGGTTTTTTATGTTTTTGTTTTAACTGGGAGGTCGAGGGACGGCAGATGTACTGTAAGGAAGCTTTGAGCTCATCCTGGTACAATGCATCAAAAGGATACATTTATGTTTAGCACTGTACATGGTCCCTTTACAAATGAAATGAATCAATCCCCAACTTTCAGAAAACCAGCAGCTCAGTGCTATTTTCAGCTTCTGCATTATACAGAGTATACTCTGCACCAGGCTTAATCCAATGGTCACTAGTAGGGGGGGATATGGCAACAAACCATTTCAGGCAGCTACTGGCGCTGTATACAGGAGAAGGAGGAGAAGGAAGCTGCAGTCCTCTGGTCTTGTGCACAGAAGTACTTCATCATGCAGATGGGATATACAAAACACATTAAAAACGCTGAGAACTATAATATAACCTCTTGAAAAAAACATGGATAAAATATGTTTGATTTTAACTAAACCATTAGCATTAGGTGAAGTTTGTGCTAACATGGAGTAATGTGTGAAAAAGGGACTTTAAATCTAAGTCTACACATGACACCGATAAGAAAGCTATCTTGCTCTTTAATTAGATACAGTGGGGTCTCAGGTCCTGATTATTGCTATCTTGGGGGTCACAGGATGAAAGCTTTAGGATTGCCTGCTGGTTTTGCTCTGCCCAAAAATGCGTCACTACTGAGTACAAACATGAAAATGTTATTTTAGGATATGATGTTTACATGCCCACATGTTAAAAAGGACACAAAACAGCCCTAGAAGTTGGGATACACAAGACTTAGGCCTGTCATGATAATTAATAAATCAATAAACCGCGCGATAAATAAAAACATCCTTGGTAAGTTTGCCGGCCTCGATAAATGCACACGAGCATGCATGTTTGTTTTCCTCCTCTCTTTCTACCAAAGAGGCTGGATGAGAAGATGCGTCACTCTGTGCAACCTTTTAACACCTGGGTGCGTTGGTTCTATTGCAGATTTAGCAGATTTATAGCGAAGTGAGTATTTGTACAGTGATTTTTATTTACATGCATTTTTTCCCAAAAGAGAGTCCATTTCATTTTCATAGTTTTTTTCTCTTTCTTTTGATAAAGGGACTGTGAGGATGTAAGTAATTACAAAAAAGTCGCACTTTTAGATGTATGCCTGATCGACATACACACTTTGAGATGAGTTTTATAGCATCAAAATAGGTTATCTATAAATGCTATTCCTTAGTCTTCTGGTCGGGTTGGACAGAGCTGGACTGGCCTGGATACTCAACTTCGAGAACAAGACAATTAAAACTAGAGCAAATTTATATTATTCAGACACGTCTTAGAGCACCGGGCTGTAAGTAGCGATATATAGCCAGTTACAAAACTATGATAAGTTTTCGAAAAATTGCTTGTTGTCACACATCAAAAACTACCGCTACGTAACTAGAAAGAGATATATTACCTTGTCGCTTTGCATCCCGTAAGTTGATGAAAAAAGAAGTTATAAAGCAATGCAGAGTTCTGAGGAAGGTCTGAGCTGCATTTTTATTTGCATCACAACAAGCACACGCTTTGGCTTGTGGTGCGTTCAAGTTGTAGTCAGAAATATGAATTTCCAAGTTCTGAGTAGGATACTGCAACTAAAACGTCCCCCAAAGTCTGAATTTCTGACTGGGAACTCGGTGAAACCTCGCTACCCCCGAGTGGACAATCGAAGATGGATGCCCCCAGTGTGAACAGTTATTTAGCTCCTGTAATAATCAATTTATTTGCACTTCTGACTGGGGTGTGTCGCTCTAGATCAGCTGTATACATCGCATTGTTAGACTTATATTTACAAAAATGCTGCCATAGTGATAATCACATTCTTCATACAACAACACAGGGCGTGCTAACAACAGCTAACAATAGCCTGGTAGATCGGCATGTTTTTTTCCGACTTCAACTGGAACGCCGATAAGTCAGGGATGATGTCACTCCCAGTTCCGAGGTTACAGGAATGCAGCATTACGACCGTCGCCGCGCGTGCTCATGGGTAGCAGAGTCTTAATGTCGCCGGAAACAGATTCTCCTCACAGTCCCTTTACATTTATTGTATTGTTTGTTTAATTCATTTTAATAAAAATCTCTTGACTTTCCAATTACAGTAAAATACTCGAAAGAAATTAAGTTTATTGCTCTTGATACAGTTGACTCACTTTATTATGATATATATTATAATTACATTAATGAAAAAATTATGTTTCAAAACAATATTGACAGTGATATCGTTTATAGGCAATAATTTTTGGACAATTATCCTCCAGCAAAATTTTTTATCGTGATAGGCCTAACAAGACTAAATTAATGCACTCATTGTCTGTGATAACATGTCAGGCAGTGATCGCCAGTAGGACTTCCACAAGACTTCCCATTCAGACCCCAGAAGATCATATAATTTAGGCAATTTGAGGAGGAAAAATCAGTTGTGGCATTAATGGCATTTTTTGCTGTAAATACTTCAATACTAAATGTGGCCCTGAAAACATACGATGACTCCTGGTGTGGGTAAAGCTTTAATAAGGTGAATTACAGTAAGAATGTTTGTACTTAGTGATTCTTCCTCTGCTGTGTTGTTTTAAATGAGGACATTCTTAAACATACAGCTCGTGTAATGTCCTGTAATGTTATCATGAGCGGTATGAGTGTGTTACCTAATGTGTATAAGGTGGAGGCTTATCTGAGGATCTGAGGTCGATAGTGTTTCAAAAGCACCACCTGGACAGGTGTGTTTACTTTAGGGAATAATACAGGACGGCTTTATGAAGCTTAGCTATTATTCAAACACTGACTGTGCATACAGTACGAGATAATAGGAAGCACAAGGACATACCCTTTAGATCAATCAGGGAGAAGACATCAGCCCGATGAGAGAAGGACTCTGCGGTTACATAAAGCAAAAAATCTGTTTTTTTTCTGTTTGCAGATTGATGATAAAGCCCCCTGATACTTGATCTTATTTTATTTTTATCCGTTTTAAATACAGCATCTTCTCAGTGAGACTGCACAGCGGTAAATCCATGCACGCTGGGATCTTTCACTTCTTTAAAATGTGCCGGGCTGAAAAATGGATAGAAAAATGAGGAAAAAATAAATAAGTGTTGGCCTGGATCCAAAGACAATGCAGCGTATTATTTGGACAATAAATCAATACAGACAGCAGCAGAGTCATCAATCCCGCAGGCTCTTTTTGCAGGAGAATTGAATACTGAGATACAATTGAAAACAAAGAGTGCGCTTGGTAACATGAGCCAAATTAATCATAAACATTAGAAGGGAAAAATCTTTCAGTCTGTTTTATTTCACAGGTTTGAGCTGCTGTACCTTGTTACTCCTCACAGTGCGTAAATGTCAGAGCTGTAATTTAAACCTGCATTGACTCAGGACACTTCAGTCAATTATTTCTAATTATTGCACACCCATGTGTAACAGAAAAGACTGATTCTCAAAGCCTTGACATGCTGGACGGACGTTTTTCACCGACTGCTTGTGCTCTGTGTGGGCGTGTTGGGGGTGAATATCAGAACAACCTTGTTTTCTCACAGAATCTGTAATAACATTGCATGAGGAAGCCTCAGGTGTTTTATAAATAACACTGTTCTCAGATTAATTAAACGGCTCTGGGAATGTGATTTGAAATAGTAAAGTGCATTTGAGTAGTTTAGAGTCACATTGAACAAAGAGTAAAGTCAGAGAGTAAACTTTCAGAAACACAAACCGGGGAGAAGATAGTTTCATCTTTAACATTCGCCTTTTTTCGGGTCCATTACCTAACACTAACTCTTCCTCGCTGTCAATTTCACCTCCTTGCTCCATTTCGTCCTCTTGCCTCAATTCAGAGTCCAAATGTTCTGGTTTTGTCGGTCTTTTGAAATAATAACTGATAGGCTTCATAGTTATTTGGTTATTGCTCATTTCGTCTTTCTTCTAAAATAGTTTAAAATGTCGCTCACTGTTCTGTCAGTGTATGTTGCCCGGCAACCAGCCCCACTGATGCGCTGTGATTGGTCAAGATGAGGCTTTTGGGTGCGCCTGCTTATGTTCGTCTGTACCTCGCACTGGGCAGTGCAGGCATGTCGGGTGTACCGAAGGCTAGCTAGTGGCGCAGTTAGGTCAATAAAACAAACGTTTCAAAGCTGAACATGTTTCCAGCTGAGGCTGCGTTCAGGAATACCACCGGCCACAACTTCCAACGTATTCAACACAAGATAAAACTTGTTTTGAACAGTCATTTTTCGTAGTCGCACGGGTTCTACCAAATGCAAATCACAACTCGCACTATAATATTTTTAGTAGCAAATGCGAGTACCTCCTCGCACTGTCGAGCCCTGGTCCCACCACTAATCAAGAATGTAGACCTCCAAGCAAGAAATCACACGTGATCAAATGTGATCTAACAAAAATGAAGAAGAATCATAGATACAACCTGAAAACACAACACGCAACATGGAAGAGAACATACAAGAAGAAGGGCTGATCGTGGTCTTAGTACTATTATATTTGACAGAAAAATCCAGAAATCACAAGAAGAAAAGACCGTGGAAAAAATCCTGAAGACTGCGTGAACATGTGAGCTGGTCATGTATGTCTAAGGTCCAAAGAACTTTACGTTTCAGGCTGTGCCTGTTTTTATTTACGACTGCTTCCTTGTTCCTCACTCAGCTCGCTTCTTGATTGGCTACATTCAGTTCCACGTCACAAATCACAGAGTCATGACTCAAGAGTCATTTGCTTTCCCCACACACATAAAGGTTTTTGGGCATATATATATTGAACAAGTTTAATATGTACAGTTGTTGTTGCTGATCCATTTCAGACTTGATTATTGCTACAAATTCACTCTTAACACACCTCAGACCACAAGATAATCTATAAATCTTAAAGGGATAGTTCAGTAATTTTGAAGTGGGGCTGTATGAGCTCCATATGGCCACTAAGTACATTTGATACAGTAGAAAGTTATCTCCTCTGTCTCAGTAAGCCACAGACTGTAAAAGTCTGTGATGAAGAAATAGCTGCTAACAGGAAATTACCATACCAAGAACCAAGGGTATTTTCTCCACCTACAAGAACTCAAATCAAAAAGTAATACCACAGTTTAAGAGTATGCTACATATGAGTGCTTTTAAGTGCATTACCCTTTTGGAAATATAAAGTTTATCTGGACCAAAGCTAACTCATGTCATGTCAAAAATAAAAAGCCCTTTAGTTGTATGTAGCCAAGAGCTCTCTCCTCTGCCTTACGTAAACCTCAGTAGCCTTGCATGTTTTACAAATGAATAAAGACATACATGATGGTGAAAATTTGACAAACTACATCTTCATTTTTTATCTCTAAATCCAGTGTAACGAAGCATATTGCTATAGCCCCCTTTGATCATTTTTATGTATTTATACTCCACAAAGTTTTACATCTTTTGCAGTTTGCTCTTGTTTTTTGTCTTTATGTGAAGCTGCCAGCATCTCCCCTCTGATGCATGAGGCCTCTTTCTCATCCCGATAAAAACTGGTTAAATCAAATTGACTCCTAGGATCAGACTCAAATCGAATGGTGAATCCTGGAGGATCCACACCCTTAACGTAACGCTCTGTGTATTTTGAATAACAGCATGATGATGCATTTACAAAACCCAAAACCAGTGAAGTTGGCACGTTGTGTAAATTGTACATAAAAACAGAATACAATGATTTACAAATCCCTTTCAACCTTTATTCAATTGAATACACAGCAAAGACAAGATACTTAACGTTCAAACTGGTAAACTTTGTTATTTTTTGCAAATATTAGCTCATTTTGAATTTGATGCCTGCAACATGTTTCAAAAAAGCTGGCACAAGTGGTAAAAAAGACTGAGAAAGTTGAGGAATGCTCATCTTCAAACATTTATTTGGAACATCCCACAGGTGAACAGGCTAATTGGGAACAGGTGGGCGCAATGATTGGGTATAAAAGCAGCTTCCCTGAAATGCTCAGTCATTCACAAACAAGGATGGGGCGAGGGTCACCACTTTGTGAACAAATGCGTGAGCAAATTGTTCAACAGTTTAAGAACAACATTTCTCAACGAGCTATTGCAAGGAATTTAGGGATTTCATCATCTACGGTCCGTAATATCATCAAAAGGTTCAGAGAATCTGGAGAAATTACTGCACGTAAGCGGCAAGGCCGAAAACCAACATTGAATGCCCGTGACCTTCGATCCCTCAGGCAGTCAAAAACCCACTGCATCAAAAACCGGCATCACTGCAGAAAGGATATCACCACAACGGCTCAGGAACACTTCAGAAAACCACTGTCAGTAACTACAGTTTGTCGCTACATCTGTAAGTGCAAGTTAAAACTCTACTATGCAAAGCCAAAGCCATTTATCAACAACACCCAGAAACACCACCGGCTTCGCTGGGCGTGAGCTCATCTAAGATGGACTGATGCAAAGTGGAAAAGTGTTCTGTGGTCTGATGAGTCCACATTTCAAATTGTTTTTGGAAACTGAGGTCGTCGTGTCCTCCGGATCAAAGAGGAAAAGAACCATCCAGACTGTTATAGGCGCAAAGTTCAAAGGCCAGCATCTGTGATGGTATGGGGGTGTATTAGTGCCCAAGGCATGGGTAACTCACACATCTGTAAAGGCACCATTAATGCTGAAAGGTACATACAGGTTTTGGAGCAACATATGCTGCCATCCAACTTAGTCTTTTTCATGGACGCCCCTGCTTATTTCAGCAAGACAATGCCAAGCCACATTCTGCACATGTTGAAACAAGCGTGGCTTCGTAGCAAAAGAGTGCAGGTACTAGACTGGCCTGCCTGTAGTCCAGACCTGTCCCCCATTGAAAATGTGTGGTGCATTATGAAGCGTAAAATACAACAACGGAGAGCCCGGACTGTTGTACAACATAAGCTGTACATTCAAGCAAGAATGGGAAAGAATTCCACCCGAAAAGCTTCAAAAATTGGTCTCCTCAGTTCCCAAATGTTTACTTTGTGTTGTTAAAAAGGAAAGGCGATGTAACACAGTGGTAAAAATGCCCCTGTGCCAACTTTTTTGCAACAAGTTGCTGCCATTAAATTCTAAGTTGACGATTATTTTCAAAAGAAAATAAAGTTTCTCAGCTTGAACATTAAATATCTTGTCTTTGCAGTGTATTCAATTGAATATAAGTTGAAAAGGATTTGCAAATCATTGTATTCTGTTTTTATTTATGATTAACACAACGCGCCAACTTCACTGGTTTTGGGTTTTGTAAAAGAAGTGACCATCTTCAGGCCAAGTTGTGTCTAGAGAAATTTCGAGTGTGGGCCAAAGAGGATGGAAAATCGTGCCCATACACTGAGTCTGGTGTGTGAGAGCCTAAATGAGATGCAGAGCAGCACATAAACTGCATAATGTAGACTTTCACGAAAGCAATGGAAATCAGCATTCAGGAAGAGAGTTTAAACCTTTCTCCCTACAGAGGACCCCCAAAGGTCTCAGGGGCTTATATGCTAGAGCAGTTTATATTCCAGATTGGGCATTAAAGACCAGCATGTCACTGCATATTCATTAGACTGTCATGAAAGTGGGGTTTTAGAGGCTAAGCCGGCAGATGAAACCTAAAAATTTCCTTGCCATGTATTTGACCGGTTCTTCATTAGGTTTTTATGGCGCTAAGTATGAATGTTCCTATTGTTACGCAGCCTGCCATTAATCCTCACATCTCCTCAGCAGATGGTACGGTGATGGTGTCTCGGCTCTGGCCATGTTTCTGCTTCCTCAGCCCTCTGTCCTCTCCGCAGACCCCCGCCACGCCTCCCCGTGACTAATTATTTCCTGCTTTCCGCAGAAACACAGTCATCAGAGGGAGGTGGCGTTCTCTGTTGCAGCTTCCATCAGGTTAATTTAAGAGTATTCCCACCATGGGGACACGCTTGGTTTGCCTTGGAGCTTGTTTTAAAGCTCATTAATTGGGGATATGAAGAGGCAACTGGAAGCAAAGATTTGATTTTCCTTGTTTGCAAAGCAGTCGTACGATAAATCTTTGGTTCCTCTTCAGACCATCTGGGAGTTGTGTGCCCTGAACGATTCCAGCGACCTTCAGGTTCAATAAAGCTCAGAGAGACGAGTGGATGAACAGCAGTCCGTGTCCTTCATTCAGACTCAGGAACAAGAGTCGGCCTTTATAACCCTCACGTGGCCTCACAAGGGGCCACTCATCCTCTCTTTATGGTGAATATAAGTAGCTGTATCCATTCAACCTGACTGATTGACTTCACTCAATTATCATGCTCATAAAAGAAGACTCCTACTACCTGAAAATGAAAGAGGCTCGGCTTTGTGATTGGTGGCCTAGTGAGGTAATGTAACGGGAAGGAGAATCAATGAGTTTGTTTTTGGAATCTTTTTCTGAGAGATGCCAATTCAGGGCTCCAAGGTGAACTCTTTTTATACTCATAAATAGATCACTTATCTGTACTGTTTGGATACCCAAGTGACCTCATTTCCGCTTGTATTTAAAGGCACAGTGTGCACATTTTGTCACCATCAGGCTTTCATGTGAAAATAATAACAGACGACACCCTGAGCTCCACCCACCTCTGCTGCTAACGTGTTGCTTTAGACCAGGGATGTCCAAATAACGGCTTCTGGACCAATTTACAAACCATGAGCCATTTTAAATTGCAACCTCTTATCACCAAAATTGCTATAATATGAAACAAACCTCCCCATTAAAGGGATATGCCAACTTTTTTTCTTTTCATGTCTTCCCTTCTCCAGAGTTCATGACAAGTAGATAGTAATCATTCTTTCCCCATAGCGTGCAGTAAAAAGTAAGAAACAGTCAAAGCCCACCCACCGCTAATTAGGCTTAGCTCAAACACTGGAAGCCAATGGGAATTGTTAGCCTTTCTCTGCCTACAGCCCATAGAAAAACTCTTCAGCAACTCTAAACAGTGCTCTGGGTTTGTTGTGACTAATTTTACTGTATTGTGTTACATTATCTTCTACTTAAATACAAATTGTCTTCAAATTTAAGAATACGTAATCATTCACATAAAAGAGTTGTTTAAAAGACTCAAGTCCTTTGTAGACATCAAATCTCTGGTGAAAACCGCCGCAGACTAAGGACAACAAAACAAAGCCTCTGTTTAAGAGTAGATGAAAATCCTAAGATGATAGTAGAAGATATGGTAACCTAACAAGTTGAAAAACATGAGCTGCAGCAAGCACACAGGACCGTTTAGAGTTGCTGAAGATTATATCTGTAGGCAGAGGCAGGCTAACACTTCCCATTTACTCCTAGTGTTTGAAAAAAGCTAATAGGGCAGTTAAAAGAATGGCATCCTTCTGCTTGTCATGAACTCTGGAGTGAGGCAAGACATGAAAAGAAAAAAATATTGGCATATCTCTCTATCATAATGAATGAATAAATAGTGTTTTATCTTGACTACACTTTTCTGTGCTTTAATTTGGTTAAAAGAGTCTATAACCCATTAACCAACATAGAAGGTAACCAAAAGCAGTGTTTTAAGGAAAAAAAAATAGAATCCAAAAAAAGAAGATGAGAGGTTTTTGTCTTACAACAGCGTTTTGTTTTACAAGAGACTGTGGTTGCAAATTACTACATCTCCTTATCTCCAAACTAGTGTAACAAAGCATATTGCTCTCGTCATCTTTGATCATGTTTTAGTATTAATACTCCACAAAGTTTGAAACCTTTTGCAGTTTGCTCTTGTTGCTTGTCTGGATGTAAAATGTATCGGCCACCCCAAAGTCCTGAACTTTGATACACTAGTTTAATGTTGCTCAGAAATCTTTGTGTTCTGTATGCTGCCTTCAAGTAAAAAAATAGATGAAAAAAATTTTTTGGACACGAGTGGTTTAAATTAAGAAGTGTCCATTAAGATTGCCCTCCATAAGATGCATTAAGGAGCTGTAAATGGCCAATTATGTCACCAGGATGAACTTCACATAGTGAAGAAGAAAGGCTATATAAAGCTTGCTCCGCACACTGGATACCTTCCCTCTGCTCCCTCTAACCAGCCATTAGAGGTATTACACTGTAGGCAGACTAGACTAGAGTCATATAACCACCAAGTTGAATTTAAGACAGTAACAGTAGGAGAGCCATACCTCATTGTCTTTTATGCAGCAGTAAGTGTTTATTAAACTTTTTGTCGCGGCTTTGTCATAGTACCTTCTCTATTGTAGATATTAGCATGATCTCCATATCCATGGTTGATACATCTATAGTATCGATATTTAACAAAACATAGTCATGGGGTCCCTCTTGAAAATGGGATGTCACATCTCAAGAGACCTTCCTTTAATACATTTATACTTAACGGAGACAAATATGGTAGGGATGCACTTGTGGTCTGGGCACCCATGAGTTCGCCACTACCATAAATTCTTATTTTCAGTAAGAATATCATCAATTATACTTCTATAAAATGATCACCACAACCATTCAGACACGAGTACCCTCCTGAAAACGAGATGTAGCATCTCAAGAGGCTAACCTCTAATAAATCAGACGAAAGGTCTGTGGTTCATGGATCTGTCACTAACTTTAGTTCTTACTTTAGTCCACTTGTCTCCTCTTACCTCCCTTCCTTCGCCCACACACCCAACACAGCATCATGTGGATTTGCTGTTCATTATGAGACTGGGATCCACATTCAAGATTTCCTGCTGCTTAATAGGTTTTTTCTTGCCGCTATGATGGAGGGATTCATGATTGGCTATATGGATTCATGTTGGGTGTTGGATGTGTATATTTGTATATGTGTATTTTATATGTATATATGTATCTATGCATATATGTGTATCCATCAAATGAAGAGCTTTATGCTCTATTGTAAAGTGTCTTGAGATAACACTTGTTATGAATTGGCGCTATACAAATAAAGATTGATTGATTGATATAACTTGGAAAGAAATCCTCTGGAGTGAAATATCTGATGTGTTTTTGAAACATAATTTAAGTATATATCACACCTGATGAGTGATTTCCTGATAACTTAATTGAGACGACACAGTGTACAGTCTGTACACCGTGCCTTTTACTGCTGGATGTTCACAGACTGACACTATTTACAATAACCTCCATTTTAGATGAGAAACTCACATTTAAACATATGCTCTAAAGTGTGCCAGTAAGTTCATCAAAGCCTTATTACTTATTGGCAGTGTTGGACAGCACTGAAACAACTCACAGAGGTGCAGTAATGGACTTATGCCAAAGTTTATTTTTAGGTATTCCCACGTAAACTGCCCTGATGCTCTAAATATTCACTAGCACACCAAACATACAGCGGAGAAATGCCTTGTCTGAGAAATTATCATATGTCCTTGAAGGCATTGCTTCTTTCGCACTCATATTCTTGATTGTTGTACCTCCTATTGCTCCAAGGCTGCAGGAGAAACAAGCAAAACAAGCTGACACCCATTAATCTTTTGGTTTATAGGGTGACCTAAACTGTCGTGTAACTGCTTTTGTTCACTTGTGCTTAAAGGAGCAGCTTTTTCCTTTTATTGTTGCCATGATTTGATATTTGACTCCAATAATAAACCTCTTAGCTGCATAATACTGCACCATTACCACCGTCTAACTGTCAGATGTGCCCGTCTGACACCTCTTGTCATTCACAACCAAACATGTTTAATATAAGTATGGCAACTTCAGTATCAGTCAAGTGCCAATCAAGGTTAGACTTACAGCTGTTTTTGAACCGGGCTGGAAAGATGTTTATTTAGTCTGTTGGTGAAATGATAAAGCGTTTCACTTTAAGCTGCTCTGATTTTCTGATTAAATGCTCATTGAAAATCATTTCTTCTGCTTCATTGTTGGGAAACACACACACACACACACTGCTCTGGACTAATTCAAAAAGTCTCTTGCCTGAGGAAATTTCACCCAGTGCCCTTTATAGGTCAGCATTTAATAGCTGCACTGCACACTCTCCATGTAATGGCATACGTGTGCTGCTGCAGATGTTGTTGTTTTTTCACAAACACTTTCACTGTTATAGATCTGATGAATGATTACTGCTGCAAGGAGAACGGATTTTAATTGTTAGAAATGAAACAGAGAGTCCATCAATACTTCTATTTGCAACCAGCCAGCTAATTTGTGTAATTTGTTTGCATCCTGATTTTACTCCACAACTTAATGAACCATTATGATACTCTGCTGCTTTATAATGAGACCTTTTAATCTAAATTGTGCTTAATTGCTGCAGTGTGTGTGTGGTTTAAACTTGACCTTAAATTTCTAATGATCTATTTTTGTCCTCTAATTTCCCAGCAGTGTGATAACCATTAAAGCATCTTTTTCTTCTCTTAAATCTGTCAAAGTGTAATTAATAGAAACTGATGGCACAGTTTTCATCACACTGCTTCTGGTCAAATCTCAAGTGTGTAATTATGTGTGCAGGAATCATTAGCAATTAGAGCATAACATTATTTTCTATATTGACTAGAGAATACAATGCTCAATGTTATCTGTAAAGGCTTTGATTTAATGGGATTAAACTCACATTTGATGTCCTGCTTCTTATAGTTCTGCTGAATAAAATGGCTTGTGTGAGGCCAGGAGGAGAGTTATTCAGGGAACTGTGACACCGGTTGAAACAATTTAAGAGTTTAGAAATCTAAATGACAAAATGTTTTAATGAAGAAAGTCTTTTGTGTTAGGGAAGTTTCCTAAAAGCATAGCAAGACTCCAATTAATACCCTGGTGAAGCTGAAGTGCTGAAAAATTACCCAAGGGAGAAGTCTTGTGCCACTTTGTTCAAAATGGAAAAAGTTCCGGGTGAAAAATGATCAAATCATGACAGCGGCAGCGAGAAAAGTACTTTCTCTTCTTAAAATAAGTATTCAAGTAAAGAATATGTGTGTAATTATTCAACGCGGAGCACTCTCGCAGTGGACCCTATGGCCCTGTGCCTTGTTAAAACAGCAGTCCCAGCTCCCTTGCTCCTACTGACCTGCACTTACACGGCTCTGCATTACAAGCCAAGCCACAAAAGCCAGAGTCTGTTTGAGGGTGCGGAGGAACCATAATTCACAAAAAACACCTTGTGCATTTTAAGAGAAGTGATAAAGGGGATAGAAGTTTATAAAAGGTTTTATTTTGCCCCAGTCTATCAGGCTTTTCTTGGCTGATCACCGATCACCTGTTTGTGAGATCAGCCGAAACTATCATGATTTTTTTTATGTTTGAGTTTTTTAAACACTTTGTCAAAAGGTTTTCTCAGCAAGCAAACAAAAAGATCTCAAGGAACAATCCAACATTTATCCTACAGTAAGGGCATCTGAATTTCACAATAAGAAGACTAATTTTTAATTCATTTGTTATTATGTGAATGATAAATTAATTATTGATGGACAGACTAAAACTATTAATTCAATCCAACACGCAAAGCAGTGTAAGTAGTTTAATAAATAAAACTAAAAATTATTAACTCATTAATATAATTGATGTAATTTGTCATAATGCCAAACCCCACTCAACTTTATTTATTATAGATTTATCAAAAATCGATAAGACATCAAATTCTTTGCTTCATGAAATACTCATTTTACCAAGTCAACCTGAACATATCACAACGTTTCTGCCTGGACCTTAAATGAATCAGTACAGTCGAGGTGCATTTGTTTTTGAGCACCATGAAGCTTGTTTGGCTCTGGTAAGCTTTTATGCTGATGGTGAGTGTGACTTTCAGGACAGACTTCATGGAGTGAAGACCAAGTGTTGGGAGGATTTGCCACAGTTTATCTAAGGCCCCATCCACACTAAGACAAAACGCTTAACAGTTTCAAAAATGATCGTCATAAAGACAAAGGCGTCTCATAAAATGTGTGCGTCCACATGAATGCACTCGATATGCATCAAAACGCTGTAAAACACATGCCAGACCTCTAGGGGCGCTGTAACGATATGACGGAAACAAGCGGAAACAGATGAAAAACAGTGGGTATGTGCATTTGCGGCAAAAGTTGTAAACAGAGATTGTGATATCATGATCATAAAGTGGCGTAATGTGTCCTCGATAATTGTTTGTTTAACTCGGTGGTGATTGAGAAGAAGGAGATTTTGCTGGAACAGGGATAGTAGGGTCACTAGCTTCATCAGCACATATGCTTCATGTATGCCGCCATTGTTGTTGTCGTTGCCGCGTGTGGCGCATGCATGTCAATGAAGATATGAAACTATGATGTAAGCGTATCTGAAAACTTGCGGAGAGCCAGTAATCACAGAGCTGCGTATACGGCATTTCAAAATCTTTCCACTCTGGAACCTGGTTTCAAAAATGATCGTTTACAGACCCACAAAACGCCGTCCTTGTATGGATGATACGCAGATTCAGCAAAAAAACGTATGCGTTTAGACCTCAGTTTGGCTTCGTGTGGATGGGGCCGAAGTGTTCAAGGATTTGCCACAGTTTATCTAGGAAGTAGACAGCGTCATGATAAGAGGACTGCATCCAAGAGTAAACATGAAGTTAATCCACAGGTGATGAGTGGAAGGTTTCAGTGATTAAAAGGCATTCATTCCACTCAAACCAATCTGGTTTTAACGAGAATTTGTTTAACAAAGATCAGTCCGGATAGCAAGTCTAGAATTCTTGGCATGAGAGCTAAGACGATCTGACGCCGAGTGAGTGTGGAGCTGGGGTTTAAGTAGGTGGTGTGATTGCAGCAGATGAGGTGCAGGTGTGAGCAGGAGCGCAGGTGACAGGAGTTGAGCTGATTAGGCTGAGGCTGGAGTGTGGCTGGCTGAGGCTCAGGTGGGCTTTACATGAGTACGAATTTGTATGACTCCGGTAAAATAAACTATCGATATGGTGATATTGACACATGGAGACGCGTATTTGTCCATTACTCTGCATCTTTTTTGAAAACGGGTCTGCAGGTGGATATCTGGGTATTCGTCTTCATGCCGTAGTTGGCATAAACAGATAAGTCCGAGAAAGATGGTGACCTCATAGCACCCCCCCACCCCCCCACCCCCCCCACCCAATGGCTACAATGGTAGCAGCCGGGCTGATTCTGATCTTGTTCCAGCAGCTACAAATATTGCTACGACTTTTATACCAACTTTTGCTCACAGAACACCAACAACACTGGCTACGGCAACAACAGCAACAAGTGCTCATACAAAGACGCAGCATGTTACGTGCGCATGAGCACTTGCTGATGTGGAATCCACCTCGGAAAGAACCAGACGGGCAACCAGACGACAGTTTTGGGTGGAACCTGGGAGAACGAGCATGGATTTTACGTTGTCATGTAAATGCACAAGCCTATGTACAATACGATGTGTAAACAGAGATAAATGTTTTGATGCCAACGCCAAGACAATACGAGGCCATCCTCGTGTGAGGAGGGCCTGAGACTGAGGTTGTGACAGGGACCTTCAGTTTTATTGATGTCAGTGGCTTTAACAATTCTGCTTATTGATTTGATTCTTTAAAAATAATTGTTAATTCAGTTAATTTTCTATCAGCTTGCTTTTCAGTGGCAGCAATGTCAAACACATGACATAATTTAGGCAGGAAGCATTACTATGTCAAAAATTAAGAAACAGTTCTGACCACTTCTGCCCCCTGCCCTGCCTGCCTTGATTTCTGACTTGCTTATTGCCTCCGATGAGGACGTAACACTCTCAATTTTAAAACATGCAGAACACAGTGGAATTCATTATTAAGAGAGTTGATAAAAATGCCAATGACGTTCAATTTCTTGAGGAAGCTGTTTTCTCAACTGGAATTGGTTTTCAATTCCCATCCTTACAGCTAAACATTTACAGCCCAATTATAAAACAGATTAGAATCAGAATAGTACATAATTTGACAGGCACAAGCTGCACTGGAGTAATTATAATAACTTTTCTATTTCCATTTTAAGAGGTTTTAGAGTTGTGCATGATTAGGAGCAGGGTGTGAGTTTTCTCAGGGGGGGTTATACGTTTTCAAATTTCTCTTCCGTTAACAAATGTCTTTGTGTTGTTGCAGCCTGGGTCAAGTGAAAGCTTTGCATATCCAGTTCCTCCTGGACCAAAACCAGTCCATTGTGAATATTTTTAGTCCTAATATTCAAATTCGTTCTAGTTATAGACATTTTCAGAAAATGTCTTTCCCTTCTTCATTTCTTGAACAAACCACATGCTTATTAAGGGTAAGTGATTGCTCATACAGCGATTAGCATTAGTGCTAACAGAGTCAGTTGAGGTTTCATCAGATGTGGACCACATTTATTCTTTAAATGAAAAACAAATATCAAAACTACAAGCCTCTCTACAGTAACTATAGTTTTGCTCAACTTCTGTCATGTTTTGATGAGAGTTTGTTTTACAAAGTGACTCAAATTCTGCAGCACAGTAGCTAAAACCTACAACATCATCTGATTGACCTGTAATAAAAGTTGACTGACAGAATGATTTCCCAATCAATGCTTATAAAAGGTTCTGCCCTCTTTAAACCCTCTCTTTGGGCTCTTTAACAGATGGAACGGTGAAATACATTGGAGTGGTCCATCTGATGTACCATGAAAAACCACCACAGGCATGTTTATGTCCATCTCAACTACCAAAGTCTGGAGCTGCTAGCACGGCACTGCTAATATAAGCTACAATTATAAACCAAAAAAGTTATACACCTTACAAAGTGTAAGCCCTTTGGGCTACATTAAAAAAAAAACTTGAATTTAGTTTGAAAGAAAGCAATAAAACGTTTTAGATGACCAATTGGAAACTTAAGTCTTGTAAACAACATTGCACTCATTGCTGCCACTTTCCTAAGGGCGTTTTCACACCTTGATCATTTGGGAGAGTTGTTGGTGTTTCATGGAATCAATTGAGTCCCATTTTGGTTCAAACAACACCAAATTATTCTGAAATAGGTGTTCACTGCCTGTTTCTAATTAGCCCCTGGAGTGTTTTTTTACACAGTAAGGAAACATTCACCCAGGACACAAACAGGGAGATGAGTTAACTCATCACACCTTGACATAACGATGTAAGGCCAGCTCTGACCTTTTTGTTAAACTCAACCTGGACTCAGCCCTTTCCACAATACTGCACTGTGAACGTGAAACAATCCAAGGGAAATGTGTTCATTTGCAGCATTTTTATCAACTGAATCACAACAAAGTAACCCAGCTGTTGGTGTGGCCACCAACATTTTTCTCATCATTGAAACTGGGCCAGTCTTCGCTTAGTTTTTGATGTGTTCAAGAGTGTGTATTTTGTGCGTCATACAGATGAATAAAACACACTTCTGTTTTCATGTTCCCGAACAGCTAAGGAGTTAAGTTTGAGTGCCTCTGGATGGATGAAAGCATAAACAGCTACATGGATAATATTCCAGAATCGAAGGTTAGATATAAAAAAACAGGTTTTTCAGGTTTTAGCATGGGACTCGATCCCTTGTCTCCTCAGTGAAGGTTCTGTACAATCTGCTTTAATTTTTTTCATACATCTTATCACTTATAGGAGAGCAGAGAGAATATCAGCAGCAGTTTCCATACCGTCCATCAGTCAAACTCTGACCTTCGAGAGTCTTGAGTTTAAGCTGGGGAATCATTCCAAGAAGTTTGTCTCAGCCAGGTGACTTGTGAAATATCACACAGACAACTTTCACAAGGAAAATATACAAACTTCTCAGTGACTCATTTATCTCCTGAGCACGTCTTCACAGCGGAGGATCAAAGAAAAAAAACTGATCAGGCTGATCAAAGAGGTTCAATTACCCTGGAGAAGAGACCATGTTCTATAAATAAATATAATTCCTTCACCTTTTTCACATCGGGTATGGAGAGAAAGCAATTAAAACAGCCAAAGAAGAAAATCAGAATTGCAATAGGATCAACATTTTCTTTCTCATGTAGTTCAAGCAAAGACTTTTCCCCCTTAAGTGATATTTACGACCGAGTATGAGAAGCTTTTATCGCTGAGAGGCACTAAGAAGAGAGGAGTTCAAACACAGCAAATGCAACAGGGTTGGACATGTTGCTCAGGATTGTAATAATTTACTTTTCACTCATTTTACCAGGGGTGGGCAACTGGTGACCCAGGGGCCACATGCAGCCCTTTCCCTCACTCAATGTGGTCCACCAATCATTTCCAAAAAAAAAGGAATAAATAAAAAATTAGAAACATGAAGAAATCTGGGTATCAAAAAATAAAAAAATAAAAATAAGACACACACACACACACACACACACACACACACACACACCACTGATACACACGCGCACACATATACATACCAAAACAGCTCACTCCTTAGTTGCGTTTTGTATTTTTTTACTTTATTTCCTCTCTGTTTTGTTATGTAAGTTGTCATGTTATATGTCTTTGTCTCTGTCTGTATTGTTTGTTTGTTTTTGCAATAAAATTTAAAAAAAAAAAAAGAAACATGAAGAAATCATAACAACATCTGCTTAATATTACTGATCATGAGTAACTACTATTACATAATGCACATGTTAGGAATTTAATAAAATATTTCTGCTAACCTTAAATTGCTGGTATATGTTTTTTTTTTACAAGACATTTAAGAACTAACTTTGCTAAAATTGTAGCCCTTAGTATCTTTTGAGGCATTAAAATATAATATATAGTATTAGTAAAATCTGAATTTGAAAACAATGGTAAAGGTAATATATAGTCTTTGTCCTTTAAAAAGAGGTAAACATTCATTCTTTATTGCATTAAAAAAAAGCCTAAATTGACTTATGAGTCATGCTTATTAAATCATGGATTTTTAATTGTGTATTAATTCAAGTATATTAATGTTGGTATAATCCTTTTTTGAAATAGGGATGTAACGGTGTGAACATTTTAATTATCGTGGTTATTGTGACCAAAATAATCACAGTTATCATTATTTTCACGGTATTGTTTCATTGTCTCAAAATGTTCCAAAAGTATTTTAACACAGTCTTGAAATCATTTAACCCCATTAATATAATTTATCAGTTCTTTTGTCTTTTTTGTCAATAACTGTGTCAGGAATTTTCCTATAAGTAAATTTGTTTAAACTTTTTTCATGAGAAATGAAAGTAAACAATTCTGGCAAGTATTTGTCATTATTATGTTATACATGCTTCAAACAGAGTGCAATTACAAGAAGAAAACAACAAATTTAAACTTTGAACAGGTTTCTCTTTATGGACAACTGTAGATGAACATGTTCAAAGTTTTGAGACGACCAAAAATAAACTTAACCTATTTTAAATAGACTCACACATTTTTGTTTGCCTGCAGCATCAGGGTCCATGTGACAGCTCATAATGTTAGAACACGTCCAGGCCTTTTTATTATTATTTTTTTGTTTGTTTTACTAACGATAGTCCCTGAAGCAGTTAGCCCCATTCGTGACTCTCCTCTGGTCTCCCCTTTCCATGGCAGATATCATACATACATAAAACACCAACTACGATGGAAAAAGACGATAATTTTAAGAGGACACGGTAATGATTACCTTGGGAAATTTTACCACGGTCTACATTTTTACCGGTAACCATTACATCCCTATTTTGAACAATAGTATTTGCTTCATTTATAATTTTCTTCTCATTCTAGAGTGCCTGAAAATATCTAACAGTCACTCAGGCACTGAAAAATAACTTTTGTGTCCCTCTTTGTTATTAAAGTTGCCCATCCCTGCATTATACCTTTAGAAGTTTTAAAATCACTCCACTGTCATATCAAAAAGTTACTTCTTCCTTTTCCCTCTCCATAAAATATGAGCGACAACAGGTATAAACTCGAAAAGCACTCAAAGAGCGTAAACCCCCGCCAAGGTAGCTCACATATTGTTGTTAAATGTATAAGCAACAATTCCACGATAGAGTTATCATAACATGATTCATGACCCAGAAAACCCACACCTAACACTCAGAATCATGTTGATTCATTATTAGTTGGACAAATATTGAGCAAACAAGAATTTTAGCTAATGATAATTATCTGGATCACCACCAAAATCTAACCATTTGTCTCATTTTTGACATTTCCTGAAAATTTCATCTGAATCAATCACAATGGTTTGAGTTATGTTGCTAACAGACAAACACGCAAACAACTAGACACTGGCGAAAACATAACCTCCTTGGTCAAGGTAATTATGCAAACAACAGATGGTATCATTCACTGATGCAAACGTAAAATAACAATAACATTTTCTTGAGTTTGTGGCAGTATTGCTTATTTTGGCAACAGACAACCTGAAACAAGAGCTCCTTGAACCCCTCCAGCCCACTCCAGCTCCTCTTCCTTAGGGACTGACAGAAAATGGGTGAGTGAAGTGGGCTAAAGGTAGATATATAATTATCACAGAAGATGGAATGAAAGGAAAGAGGGGCTGCAAGCTACAACACAGGTGCATCATGGATAAATAACGGGTTCTTAGATTGCCAGTAAATGTAACTACTCAAAAACGCAACATCGACTGGATTTCTTGTTAGGAAATTATTGTTCAGTTGAAGGAGTTTTTGGTAATGTCAGTGAAAGCATCATTCTGGGTTAGAGCCTGATTGACTGTGCAGGTGCATATCGGGTATATGTGTGTGTGGGTGAGAGTGTTTGACTGTTAGCTGCTGTAAACCTGAGTTATTGCTCAGCTTTACTCTAAATCAGGAAGCAAACACACTGCAAATAATGCTTAACCTGCTGTTTGCTTGTTGTTGTATATTCTCTCAAGAGCTTGCGATCCAGAAATCCAGATGCTTTGCTTTTCTCTGCTGTGTGCTACTCTCAGCTTCATGAACAGACCCAGTGAGCGAACCAAAACAGGAGTGATAGAAAAGAATAAGAAAGAAGAGGGAAAATGAGAAGCTAATTTGTCTTTTTCCCCAGTTTTGTTTTGTTTGCTTGGGAAAGAGGGCTGGAGAGAGCAATTTGCATGAGGTAGTTGTCTTGTTTTGTCTGTTGTTGCCATGTTTTAGTTATGTTGTTGGCTTGTAGTTGTCTTGTCTTGTTTGTTTTGAAATAAATTATTGAAACTGAAAACTGAATCAAAACAGTCATATGGACCAAGGGCTGTGCATGAAGCCATTAATGACACATCATATTGCCATTTACTTTTAGTGTTTTTATTTTCATTACAGCACCCTTTTATTATTTGCTTATATTCCCCACTTTTTTAAGACTTTATCTCCAGTGTTTACTCATTTAAGTGGTGCTTCCTTACTGGGTAAAAAAATGTTATGTTCTTCTAGTGTCTTTTATTTATGATGCATTTAGCCAATACTGTGTATGGGTCACAGGGTGGGTGGGTTCAGGGCTCGACAGTGCGAGGAGGTACTCGCATTTGCTACTAAAAATATTACAGTGCGAGTTGTGATTTGCATTTGGTAGCACCCGTGCGACTACGAAAAATAACCGTTCAAAACATGTTTTATCTTGTGTTGAATACGTTGGAAGTTGTGGCCGGTGGTATACCTGAACGTAGCCTCAGCTGGAAACATGTTCAGCTTTGAAACGTTTGTTTTATTGACCTAACCACGCCACTAGCTAGCCTCCGGTACACCCAACATGCCTGCCCCACCCTGCGCGAGGTACAGACGAACATAACCAGGCACTCCCAAAGACTCATCTCGACCAATCACAGCGCATCAGTGGGACTGGTTGCCAGGCAACATTCACTGACATAACAGCGAGCAACATTTTAAACTACTTTAGAAGAAAGACCAAACGAGCAATAACCAAATAACTATGAAGCCTATCGGTTATTTTTTCAAAACACCAACAAAACCAGAATGTGGACTCTGAATTGAGGCTCGAGGATGAAATGGAGCAAGGAGGTGAAATTGACAGCGAGGAAGAGTTAGTGTTAGGTAATGGACGCGTAAAAAGGCGAATGTTAAATATGAAACTATCTTCTCCCCGGTGTGTCTAAAGACGCCGGAGAGACAGTTAATGATGCCGCTGCCGTTCCCACTCGTAAGAGGTACAAGTTTGTTTCCTCGTTGACCACATGTCTTTGTTTTAAAGAAAAACACACTACTTGGTAACTTTTCATCGTGCTCCTAAAAATATTTGTGTGCAACTAGATTTTTCAACTTGGTAGCGCCCGTGCTACTTGGGAAAATGCTAAGCGTCAAGCCCTGGGTGGGTTTGGGTCATACTTCTTGTTTTTTTCCTTCAGTTTTTCCATCTGTTTGTAAAGCACTTTGTGCTGCATTTTCTTGTATGAGAAGTGCTACATAGATTTAGTTTGATTGAGAAAAGAGAGAAAAGTAGAGATCAGCTGAAAACTGCAGACAATGGGATGTTTGAAAATGTAGTTGCTTGTAAATCATGTTTGATTAAAGTTAATGATAGAAGGACTGCAAACAATGTTACAAAAAATGGGAAGGCACCAAATTACCATTTTACCCAGGGCCCCAGAATGACCAGGGCCGGCTCTGGCTGTCTTCATAAGTTTAAATGATATGATTGTATGCATAAACAACTTCACAGTTTACGTCTTGAGTTTCCCTCCATCTATTTTCTATTATCCTCGTGTTTCCTCTAATGTGTCCTGACACAGTGGTCTGCATTAATGGCTCTGAAAGTCTACACTGAATCGATGCCTGGTGCCTTTTCCTCTCTGAAGTAATTTATTCTGTAATGAGAGCTGGTGCTGGAGACTGTCTCTGCGCTCGCTCTGAAGATGTAATCTATTTTCCTTATTATTAAGTTGGGTTAAAAAGACATGGGCTGCTAATTAATTAGCAATGAAACACTGAAATAGAATTTTACTTGGAGGGCTTCATTTGGGTAATCGCTGACCCTTACTCGTCTGATGCTTCACTCTCTGAACTTTATCACTATCCAATTACTAAACCAATTTATTCAAAGTCTAGGGTAGGGCTGGGAAATATATCAAGTTTGAAAGGGCTATTTTCAAACAGGACACAGGGTTCCACTTTTCATAACTTTATATTTTAACTTGATTTGGATGACATTATCTGTTTTTCATTTATCTTGTCATAGTTGAGTGGGATTTAGAATTAACTGATTTAGATGAAGAAAGACACCAAGTCTAATGCTCAATATTAAGATAATTTACTGTGTAAATCTTTATTATAAATGAGGATTAACAATTTTAAAGAACATTTTCATCATCAGTAAAAATGAGTTGATACTAGGGGTGTTACGAAATTTCGTGCCACGAAATTTCACAAAATAAAAAATGATGAAATAAAATTCTAAGACGCACGACCTAAAAGCACAAAATAAAAAACGCAAAGTAGCGCATGCACCACTGAGAATGGTGATTTTTTACCCTCCTGGCCTACCGTAGCAAAACACTTGCTTCAATATGAAGGAAGACAAGGTCGAGGAATTAGCCGAAGCTCCTTCGTCGAATAAATCGGTTGTGTGGACCTATTTTAGCTTCTCATGTAAAAGACGAGAGAACAGTGAGAAGTTTGCGGACAAAACAACAACCGTGTGCAAAATATGCCGCTACAGCTCGCCGTATACTGCGGCGAGTACAACTACCAACTACTTTGAACTGGAGACAGGCAGATACTGTATTTTGTGCAAGTCTGCATAAAAAAACAATACCTGATTTTTGCATCTACTGTTGAGTTGACAGAATTTGATCATACTTGAAGATCAGAAGTATATGCACTGTTATAGGCTAAATATTACAGTTCACAGTTCAGACATTTATAGGTCTAAGCTGCAGCTCTGAGGACTGCTATTTGTTTTCCTTTTCATTCAAGAATGTAGTTATCCTGATTGTAACAACAACAAAGCACTTTTTATTGAGATTTTATGTTTGTATTTGCACTGTAGTCTAAATAAGGGGGAAAAAACTACTTTTTTTTCAGAGAGCATTTATTTTGTACTGATGCAGCAATATTTTTGTATGTATGCATCAGGAAGAAAATAAAGAAAATGAGATTTTTGAACAACTTCCTACTGTTGGGGATTTTCTATCATCGTTATTTTGTATTGTGAATATTTCGTATCGTTAGCTCTGTTTCATATTTCGTATCGTTTCGTGAGTTGATCATTTCGTTACACCTCTAGTTGATACCTATTTTGCATCTCCACAACAAAAACAAAGGATCCACACTTTTAAATTACAACTAATGCCAAGAAAATGTGAACACCCCACCAAAGATAATATGATTTTGTTTGTTAATTTTATATCTCAAAAAGTTGTGAATGAATTTGATGAAATCTGTAGGTGATTTTGGAAAAGGGTCTAGAGAGAAGTGTTTTGTTTTTTGTGGTGGTCCAGATCACAATGTGGATCCAGGAATTTTTGTATGGATATCTTACTAATGTGAGGGCACTTTTCCACATTTTTTAATAACTCTTAAATTCTCAATTGACCTTGATGAAATTGTCAGAGAATGCTAGATATGGCACAAGATTGGTGTGATTCGGTTTTGATTCTGGTAGTAATATGAACACAGTTGTGGATGCATAAGTTTTTTTCAGAGATTCTTATCAGTGTGAGACAGGGCAGTTTCCCACAATTTTGTTGATGACTGAATAAAGTTTTCAATTAAAGTTGAAGACATTCTCATGTAATGTTGGCCATGGTATCAGAAATAGTGATTTGATGTGATCAGAATCTGAATGTTGATCCAGGAAATTTTTCAAGTATTTCTTGTCAGTGTAAGATACAACAGTTTTCAAATTTTTGCTAATAACTCAACAAGTACCCAAAAAACTTTAACATTTTAGGTAATGTTGGTCATGGAACCACAAAGAAGTGATTTGATTTTTGAGGGTGATCAGAATCTGAATGTTGATCCAGGATTTTCTCAAGGATTTCTTAATGGGGTATGAGAAAGGGCATTTCCCGCATGTTTACTAATAACACTATGGGCTCTAACTTCATAGACCAGGCGCAAGCGCAGGCGCACCTGCCCTTCGCTGGCCTTCACCGCGCGGACAGGGTGTGACTGGCGCACTTTGCAAGTTTCCTGCAGTGTCAAGACAGGCGAACTCAAGGCGCAGAGGAGCGCAGAGAGGCACAGAGGAGCGCATCCACGCCCACGTCTCTGCCCCTCCACGAAATGTCAGAGTGGGAGGAGAATAGACGTGAGTGGGTTTAACACAGCCGAGTGTTGTCTCCACCAATCAAATGAGCGCCTCTCCTTGCCTTTAAATGCGCTGCGGCCGAGGCGCAGCGTCTGATTGGTCTGAATGATCCCCGCTGCTCTGACCGTCTCTGCTGGAGAATGATCTCCAGCGGAGACGGTCAGAGCTGCTGTCACTTCTGCAGCTGGGAGAACAGTCTGGCCGAAGCGCGTCACCGTGTGGGCCAGCTCCCAGGACAGATGTATTCTGTTTCTTTGTCATTATAGGAGTACAAAATTAAGAGACAGTTACACCGCAGCTGGCTTATCCATTTATAATGCTTGTGATCCACCTGCACTCCTGGTTTGTCATCACCAAATAGCAGAGCCTTTAGTGATATACTGTATACTCTCCCGGTATCTCCTCCTCATCCTCCTTCCGCAAAGTTTTTTGGCACGAAATTGTCACTGCGCTAACCTGAATCTGTCAGCACCTCCCCCGGTGCGCCGTTGACTCCCCCTGGTGCGCCGTCACACCCGTCTCTGCACAGACGGTCTCCCAAATTGTCAAATTGGCAGCGCACGGCGGTGCGCCGGACAATTAACCCTGCGCGGGGTGCGCCAGGCTTGCGCCCCCTGCGCTGCGCCACGAAATTAGGGCCCTACAAGTTCTCAATAAACTTTGATGAAATTTTAAGGGAAGGTTGGTCATGGCACAAGGAAGAAGTCATTTAAATTCGGAATTGATCAGATCAGATCTGAATGTGACTCCATGATTTTTGAAGCATTTCTTAACAGTGCAAGATCAGGTACTTTTCTATGTTTTTGACAATAACCCGACACAGTGTTGGAAGTGCCTTGGTAGTTGTTGTTCTCTCTGGACACTTCCAGTTTCTCTGTGCCATAATCTTGGGGTGTGCATGCATGTTTGCACAAAAAAGAAACCAGCCAACAAAGCAGGCACAGTACTTCTTTATACTACTGATGGACAAAGTTGGACATGTAGATTGGTTGATGATAACAACAGTCGGCAGCCATGGGCACATCATTGGCACGAGTTCAGACAGAGGGAGGGAGCACCTCAACCGGCTGTTTTCCACTCTGCTTTCTTAACACATCGCACCCTGTGTATGTAAACATCCTTGGCTTTCTTGTGTTCCTATGGAAACATATGTTGCAAACAGGCAGGTGCATATAGGATGTACAACCATGAATGTAAGGACAAACAGCAAGTGCATCTCTAGCTGTAGAGAATTCAATTCCATATTATTCCTGAGTATTTTTGAGTGTATGAATAACATTTTAAAGTATAAATCTTTCAGTCTCAAAGTTTATTACCTCCACTAAGAAGGTTATGTCATTGCCTGTGTCTGTTTGTTTTCTTGTTTGTCTTTTTGTTTGTTTGTCTCTCTGTTAGCAACATAACTCAAGAAGTTGGATGGATTTTGATGAAATTTTCAGGAAATGTCTGGATTGGGACAAAAAACAAATTATTAGATTTTGGGAGTGATCCGGATCATGGTCTGGATCCGCCATGACAAAAAACACTATGTTTATGAATAACTACTGAATTGAATTAGGTATCACTAGAAAAGCTATTTAGATTCCTTGACCATGAAAACATACCATTAGCAATTGGATTCATAATTACCTCCGCCAAGGAGGTTTTGTTATTGCCAGTGTCTGTTTGTTTGTTTTTTGGTTTGTTTGTTTCTCTGTGAGCAACATAACTCATAAAGTTATGGATGGATTTCGATGAAATTTTTTGGAAATGTCTGACTTGGGACAAGGAACAAATGATTCCATTTTGGGAGTGATCTAAAACCACCATGGTGAAAAATGCTATTTTCGTGAATAACTACTGAACTAAAATAGATATCATTATGAATCCAATTGCTAATGGTATGTTTTCATGGTCAAGGAATCCAAATATTTAGATGAAATAAAGGTAGGACTAATATTTATGGTGAAAAATACAATATGGGTGAGGACTGTGGCGCTGGCGGACGTCTGCGCTCTCCGAGTGCTTTTCAAGTTAAGTCAGAGTTTCACCTTGCTTCAAATCATGTGGTCATCAGTGGTTCCCAAATATGGAGAGGGAAGCTTTAAAACAGTTCATTTTGCACATATTTGTCAACATTTATACTTAAAATGAGCTTCAAATGTGTACATGACCTGAACTATTATTTCTCTGAGTATAGCTTCTTTTATTTTCTAACCTCGTCCATCATTATCCACTTTCGCTTCCCCTCTCACCTTGGCCATTTTGATACATAGCGCAGAGAGGGGCAAAAAACTCTTGTAAAGCAGCACTCAGTCATGAGATTAGCTATCTGCCAAACGTACATAGTGCTATATACAGGTAACTAGGGTGCCTGAGTGTGTTGGGGGAGAGATGCCAATCTCGTTGTTAAGAGACCTCTGACTATAAGACTGACAGGTGTAACACTATTAAGGAAAGACTGGTAGATAAGATAGTTTTCATCACTAGCTTTTATTTCAGCCACACATCATATTGTTTTTATACCAAGGTCTTTTAACTCCCCTGTACACTGTCATTACTGAAGGTTACAGTAAAGGTGCTTGATACTGTACACACAAGGGGTTTTACTTAAACAACCTTTGTTACTGTGCAACTTAATGTAATTGCTTTTGACAACAAAAAGTCAAGGCCATAGTAACTTTGAGGCAGGGCAAGATGCCAGGAGTAAGCTCAGGTGAGCCGTTGAATATTTTTTCTTGGCTGTTTGGTTTTGGCGTCCTGCTATCTTTGGATTTCTGAGTCAATTAGGCTGAGTGTTCATGCTGAGGAGGGGTCATGAGAGGAGACGAAAGGATGTTTATGGATTCAGCTGAAACTTGAAGGAGCACTTCACCGTCTGGATGAGGAGTGCCACAGCTGCACGTCTGACTCTGATGTTTAAATAAGAGGATCAGTTTGTTAGTGTTGTAGATCATTTTTATTGATTCTGAAGACAGCAACAACTTCCACTACAAAGGACTGACAAACATGATCACGTTAGGATCATCAGCTCAGTTTTAAATGAGAAAAGAATCATTTGCACTATTGAATGCCAACCTTTTCATCCAGTAATGCCCCAAAGTAATAACAACTGGATTATTTTCTATACAAATATATGCTATTTTACTGATGTTGAAATCAATTTAAAACGTTTACCAAGAAATGACAGTTTTATGACCTCTTTGAAATGATTGCAAATTCTGTCTGTTACAGTCCATTATTTAATGAAATTTATTACTGTAGTAAATGTGCTTTCCAGGGAGACCCAACAATTATTCACGGTGAGAGAGCATTTGGCAGTAAGCAAGGAAAACTTCCTCTTATCTGGCTGGCAGAAACACTGCAGGACCAGACTTTTGGTGTAAAGACCTCTGAATTGGTCTGTGAGTCTGTTGAGTAAATGAGTCAACAAAAGATGTACAGGAATACATTGTTGAAGTATGGTAGTACTGGGATGGGACACTTAGGCCTGGACCACACGTATGGATATTTTTTGACTGGATATCTTTGTCCTCGTTTAAAAAAAAATCTCTGTCCACACCACAGAAATATCTCTGTCCATACGAAGAGGCAAAACCGAAAACGATCGCCTCTGAAGCCTGCAATGCCATGCATGGCCGATAAGTGGCAGGTTAGCAAAATGTGAAAACCATAGAAGAAGAACGCTATGAGCATGCGCAGTCAAAACTGGAAGAAGAAGCAGTCAACAGAGTAAACCGTGGACGCTTAGGACAATCTAATAATCCTGCATGTAGCAGACGCCGACGTTGCGCAGCAGTGGAGTGCCTTCAATGCAACAACATTATATTCATTTGTAGAGATGTAATGAGGGCAAAAAGTTCAAAGAACACAGAGATAGCATGGTAAATGTCGGCCATCGTTCTTGTTGTTCGCAACCGTTGCTACAGTGACTTGTTGCTAGGCGCTTGATGTCATCGCGTCAACACCAGCTCCGTCTAACACCGCTACACGGATCCATTCAACCAGATTTTTTTTTTATTTCTTCACTTTTTTATATGTTTTAAAAAATCTTGGTTTATGTGGGTGAAGTCGCCATGTTTATGTAGTTGAGAGGCCCAGTTGGACAGAAAAATGTGAGGCCTTAGCCTCGGACCGTATAGCTCACAATTTTTATGATTTTGCTGTTGAGTCAAAAAGGACATTAGTGTAATGTTGGGCAGAATCCCCTTAGATAACTTTTGACACATCAAGTTCACAAGCAAAGCATGATCACAAGACCCAAGGACATTTAACACTGTCTCCAAAATCCTCCAAGTTCATCCTTGAGTTGAAGGGTCCAAAATTAAAGAACTGCTGGAGGGTATTTAGATGTGGAGTTTGATCATGTTTCCCAATAGTCTTTGACTTATGGCCTTTAAAATCTAACAAAGTCATCTTTCACTGCAAAAATACAAAGTTCTTGTCTTTAGAACTTGGTGTGGGCCTTCACCAACTTTGGGTTGTTGTTTCAAATATGGACATCAGGACTTACCCCTGTTCAGGGACAGAAGGTTGTGGTTGCAAGGCCCATTTTACACCAATTGGCTATGACAAATGACAGCAGTGTGAAGGTTTGCTGAAATTTAAGAGCTCTGATGAAAGAGCAGAGTAACAGTCCCACTTGTAACAGCAATAGGCCTCTGAGTTCGTGGGCTCACAGTTGATGTATTCACTCAAACAGGTAACCTGTGATCTTTCCTGCTCCTCGGTTTACACAGCAGTTTTTTCTCCCTGTGTCTCCTTTAAAATGTCTTCCTCTGTGTACTCTCGTTCATAAAGAAATTCTCTGTGTCAACAACAAATGGCATATCACTCAGTTTACTTCAGTTTTTAATGACAGTAGTGTTTGTTGTTTTTTTCTATTAACCTGATCAGCTGATGGCAGAGAGATGTATGACCCCTACTTTGCAGCACACTAAAGTTCTCAGCAAAGAGGCTTTTTCGAAGAAAAGTGAAATCTGTTAATCTTACTGTAGAATGTAGTCAAGCCAATCTTATGTTTTTGTGTGGTTTTGACCTAAAAGTGGGTTCATTACAATGCTTTAGGCAGCTAGCATCTGCAAAAGGTTCTCTCTTCTCAGAAACGAAGCTTGCAAGTTGCTATAGTGGCAATCATATTTACTAGTGACATTGGCCTCAGGCAGACCCACATCAAAAGACCTGAATAATCCCTCTAAATAAGTGCATTTGTATGAAATTTACTGGCAATCAGTGACCTTGTTGGGACCAGCTTCCACTTCTGTAGCAATGCTTAAAAGAACAGGGTACAATCAAGTCATAAAAATTAACATGACCTTACTTATTTTCCTCTCTCTGTATTTTTAAATTTGCCACCAGTTAAATACCTCCAAAAATCAAGGTTAGCCTATTTTGAAGCTTGAGTATTCCTGTTTTCTAGCAGAAAGTCAGTTCTAAAGCTGCGCTCGAAAAAGAAATAAACATTGCAGTGCCTTTGTATTCCCAGAGCTTCTTGCAGCAAATGCACAGATACATACATACATTTACATTTGAACTCCTTCATGCTGATGTTGGATTTTTCAAGTGCAAATGTTCTGCTTTATACATTATATGCTTATTTTTATGCACACTTCAAACACTCAGCCTCTTGCACCGGGCCAGTATGGGCACACACACTCTTTAAAGCACACAATCGCTCACACAATGCCATTCCCCTTATCCACAGAACGGCAGATGGTATATTTGTCAACAAATAAAATCGTGCTGAAAGATCAAGCGGTTCACTTCCAGGCCAAGGTTAATTGATTTTTCCATCATGTCTCTGCTCCGTTTCAGTCTTCTCAGAACATTAGAGCCAAGCCTTTTCCTCTTTTTCAACTGGCCAAGCTGTAATCATACTTGTCAGGTAATAAATGACATCAATATCAGGGCAATGTTTCCTTTATGATACCCAAAATGGCTTTCCTGACCTTATCTCTGGCACTGAAACCACTCTCCTGGGTTTGATGTTGACTCGCTGGCTCATTTAGATCAACACTGATTGTTACAAATTGTTTTATGGAGACAAGAGGGAATACAGGCCTCATATATCAACACATACACATAGTTTAAAGCAAATACACTCAATATTTTTGTTAATTACAGCAGTTTAGGGTTGGATGATATGGGCCACAAATCATGCGCCCTATCTTAAACCCGGTTTTGATGAACAGCATGGATTTCTCCTTTCCACCTGATGCAGATGTCACCTTTACACTCAGGCTGTTTAAACAGCAAATGAACATACACTTCTGTTTGTGCTCAGAGGTGTGTTCGTCTAAAACTAAGAGGTGGTCAGGTGCCATCTTATGGACTGTGAAAGCTTGTAAAACCTAAATTAAACAAACACACGTTAAGCATAAAAAACTCAAAATTACAAAGGATCAGAGAGAGCCACTGGCCTGTTGAGACATTCATAAGTGGTTACTCTGTACTTGTTGCTTGCTTAACAGGAACACAGTCAGCTGAAAGTGACCAGTTGGCATGGTAACTAATTAAACAGGTACAACCTCTGAGAGTGAAGGAAAATGATTCAAAAACAGCAATCGTAAGATGCTGGTGGTTTATTTTATCCACTGGTCATCAGTCTGAGTTGGGAACAGACAGTTCCATGTGTGAAATATTTCACAAGTCAATCTGGAGAAGAGTGCAGGAGAAAATGTTTGGAGATTGGATGATTGTTCTGCTCGTCACACTCATCAGAGACCAATCCACATCAAGCCACAGTATGACGTAGCAGCTGGTACCTGATGTTAATCGTTAGCTTTAACGGTAGTTCAGTCCTCAGACTATTCTCTTACATTAAACTAGAAAAGCACTCGGAGAGGTCTGCCAGCACCACAGTCCTCACCCATATTGTGATTTTCACCATAAATATTAGTCATACCTTTATTTCATCTAAATATTTAGATTCCTTGACCATGAAAACATACCATAAGCAATTTGATTCATAATGATATCTATTTTAGATCAGTAGTTATTCACGAAAATCGCATTTTTCGTCATTGCAGATCCAGACGGTGATCTGGATCACTCCAAAAATCGTGTTATTTGTTCCATGTTCCAGTCCGGACATTTCCCAAAAAATTCATCGAAATCCGTCCGTAACTTTTTGAGTTATGTTGCTAATAGCGAAACAAACAAACAAAAAAACTAACAAAAAAAAAAACAGACGCCGGCAATTGCATCACCTCCTGGTGGTGGTAATTATACCACATAGATGTATCATTTATATGTGACATAAACCTTGTCAATGACAATAAACTTTTAAGGACTTCAGGGTACCATCGACTAACCGGCATCATCCACTGAGGGTCGTGATCCCCAGCTTCTCTGATTTGACAAAACAAAAAAAAAAACATGATATTCTGTAAGAAAAGCTTTAAGTCACATTGTTTGCTCTTCTTTTAAAGAAGAAATTGAGTCCATTTCTGATCAAGCTGCAGACAATGCCACATACATGGAGACTGCTTCAAAATCTGCCATGTTTTCAGACAGGCAGTCATTTCCTGCCATCACATCAGTTTACGCCTCTCTTCCCTGATTGGGCCGCCCAACTTTTGGCCGTGAAGTCATTGGAGGTTGGTGCTTGGCAAGATGGATCTGCATGATTTCCGACAATAGATCAGGCATGTCCATCTGCACTGCGCGGTTTTCAGAATTAAATCCACATCAGGAAGTTGAGTGCTCTTGGTCGCCTCGACTTTCCTCTGGTTGTTCTCGTCCCGCAAAGTCAAACATGAATACAACTACGTCCAAGAGCACAGGTGAAAGAGTGCATGACCTTAAGATTTAACCATGGTTTTATTTCAAATCGCACTTTTTGTTCATCACACCAATAGCAGGCAGAGAGCTTGTGTGTAAAGTCAGTGCATCCACAAAGGCAGAACAAAGTTTGCATGATGGTTGTGGAAATCTGCTTTAAAGCCTCATGGTGGGCAAGGCCATGGCACTTGCCTTCCTGTGCATAATGGTAAAACTTTCCATGCTGATAGTACTTTCCCAAAGTAAAAAAAAATGGACAAAGACTTGAAGCCTTTAGAGCACTAATCCTCATGGTCAGGAGCCAAAATGCCCAAATATTGATGTATCTTACAACAAAAGTTAAAATGAAGAAAAGTTGGGGACTGGTATCCCTCTGAAAGTAGCTTTTGAGACAAAAAGTGAAAAACAAATGCAGGTGCTTTTTAGTTTGTCTGACTGTTTCATAGTTTATAAATGGGCTGCTTGTTCATGTAAAATTTTAGTTTCTTTTATTCTCTCTCTCTAAAGCAACAAAACCTTAATTTGCATAGTAGTTTATCTTTTTAAATTTCATAAATGTCCTCTCTCCAATATTGTAAGCACAGATCTTACACGGGCGGAGGCTCAAAGAATTAATCAGAAGGCACCAAACGATCTATTGCTCGGTACCACACCATGGGCCAGTGCTTGTGGACCTGTAAGTTAAAGCCTGGTGGGCATGACCCTTGCAGTTGCCTTCTGGTGCCATGCTGATAGTGCTTTCCAAAAGTGGACAAAAATGAACTAGCACTTGAGGCCTAAACAGCACCAAACCTCAAATCAGGAGCTCTAATATTTCCGAAAGAAAAGTTGGAGATTGGTTTTCCTCTAAAAGTAGCTTTTGAGGAAAAAAGCAAAAAATAAATGCAGTTGCTTTTGGCTTGTTTGTCTTTCAACTAATAAATGGTCTGCTTGTTCACATAAGGTTTAGTTTCTTTTATTCTCCCTTTTTAAGCAACAAAAATCTTTATCACCAAAGCATTTTATCTTTATTATTCCACAGTTACTTTAAGAAATGTCCTCTCTTCTGTATTGTAATTAGTCATCTACCAGAGAAGGAAGTTCAAAGTATTCATCAGGAGGCACCATATGATCCAGGGCGCTGTACCAGTCTGTGGGCTGCTGGTTTATTCAATTTGATAATATTTTTAATTTTACATTTTAGTCTAACCTCCAGTGTTTACTCATTTAAACCTTTACGATGGCCTTTTCTCGTGTTCTGGGTACATCTTTTATTTATGATGCATTATACCAATACTGTGATGGATTGCTGGGTGGAGTTGGTTTGGGCCATTCTTCCTTTTATCTTCTTTTTATTTATCTGTCTGTTTGTAAAGCACTTTTTACTACATTTTTTTGTATGAAAAGTGCTATATTACTAAAGTTTGATTGATTGTGGGCCTGCACCTTAAAGCCTTTCAGTGGGCAAAGCCCCTGTCAGTTGCCTTCTGGTGAATAATTGTAAAACTGCCCTGCTGATGGTGTTTCTAAAAGTAGACACAAATGGATAAGCACTTGAAGCCTCTGAATTCTGCAAGTCAGGAACCACTATGTCCAAATATTGATTCATCTTTAGGTGGTAAATTGCATTGAGGAGAGTCTTTTACTCTGAAAATATCCCTTGAGACAAAAAGTTTAAAAACTCTGCTTCATAGATTGAATATTTCACAGTTAATATTCTGCTTGTTCGCATAAGTGCTTGTTTTTAGTTTCTATTTCTTAGCAATAAAATCTTTAATCGGTGTTGGCTTTTATCTTTATAACTCGACGTTTACTTTTACAAATATAATCTCTCCATTATCGTAAGTAAACATTGTTCAAAGAGGGAAGATCACACCCTTTTATCATCCTGAAACAGCTCATCATCAAGTCTTTCCTGCACACTAAAGTGCTTGTTTGTACTTCAATCAATCCACTTGTATCACCATGTTTCACAGATGTTAAAATCTTGACTTAAGCCTAATTCAAACCTCATTCAGATTAGAGAAGTTTTCGCTGTCATGCTTCACTTCCCTCAACTTTAACCAGAAACGTCTTGAGAGATATCTAGGACTTCCAGTGGGTGTTTCTGGCTTCATTTTGAAAACTAACACCCTGATATCTCTCCTCTGTCTCTGCAGGCTTTGGAATGACAACACCTGTGACAGTCGCCGGCAAGGTGTTCCTAATCTTCTATGGGCTTCTGGGTTGTGCTGCCACCATCCTCTTCTTCAACCTCTTTCTGGAGCGAATCATCACGCTGCTGGCTGTGGTGATGAAGGCTGTGAGGGAGCGACGAATCATTAACAGTGGTTTACTTCCACCGGGGATCAGACACGACTTCTCTGCGTACTCACTCCCAGGCTGGAAGCCGTCTGTGTACCATGTGATGCTGATCCTTGGCCTGTCAGCCATCACTATCTCCTGCTGTGCGTCAGCAATGTACACCCCCGTGGAGGGCTGGGCGTACTTGGACTCACTCTACTTCTGCTTCGTCACGTTCAGCACCATCGGCTTTGGAGATTATGTGAGCAGCCAGAGCGCAGCATACGAACATCAGAGCCTCTACAGGGTGGCTAACTTTCTCTTCCTGCTGACGGGCGTCTGCTGCATCTATTCGCTCTTCAACGTCATCTCCATCGTCATCAAGCAGGTGCTCAACTGGATGCTGGAGAAAATGAGCTGCTTGTTTTGCCAGCGTTGTAATAAGGCCAATGTCCTTCTGGGGAGGCGTAATGCCATCCGACCGGGTTCCAAGAGCCGCCATGGTCGCTTTGGCCCGCCGCCCGACTCCGATGGACCTTGTGATAGTGACACTGAGGGACGCAGACTGTCAGGGGAGATGATCTCAATGAAAGACTTGGCAGCGTCCAATAAAGTGTCACTGGCCATCATGCAGAAACAGCTGTCTGAGTCAGCTAACGGATATCCTAGGACAGTTTGTGGTAGCTCACGCCATAATGGATTCTCTGGGGGGGTTGGTGCCCTTGGTATCATGAACAACAGACTAGCAGAGACAAGTAACTCCAGGTAGACCCGGTGTTAGTGAAAATGGAGTGCTGGAGCTCTTCATTATTCTACTGTGTAACAAACTCTTTAGGAAAACCTGAGGCATTTGACATGAGTCAGGGATAAACTGAAGATTATGAGACCATATTTCTTAATATGATTCAGATGGGTTGTTGAGTCACAATAGTTGGCTGAATGTGTATGCATGACTTACTTAGTTTCAAGGATATGAATTGTGATATAGCCTGGGGGTTCTATCTTTATGCTTACCAGCTGGTTTGAGAGTCACAAGTGGGGCTGCTCTGTAAGTTCAATGTGTTTATATTTCTATTCACTTCAAAATTATAGCAGGGACAAGAAAAGTTGATTTTATTGAAATTTATTGCAATCCTCATTAGCACCAAGCTGTTGTTACTTCTGCTTAAAAAAAGAAAAGCATTGTTTCAGTTCAGTCTGAATTTATGTGTAACTTCTTTATGTGTCATGTTATCTACCGAGAGGGAACAGTTTAGTGTTTAAGCTCACAATAGGGATCTTCTTTCACCCTAATATTGAAGTCTATAGTTGAGCAGTACAATGATTTTCAACAGGGACGATGGCATATATTCATCTTTCCCTGTCTAGCTTCCTGCTTGATTGTTGTCTTCATGATGTATATCTCGGTCTTTGCTATTACACCCTACTATATTTTACCAGGCTAATGTTTTCAGCTTCAGGCTGGTGTGTAAAATGGTGCCACAAAGCCATACACAGTTCTTGTGAGAGAACCGAAACTCACAGCCAAATGGCATAGCCAACTACGGTGCTCTGGAAATGGGATATACGCCTTTCTCCCTGTTAAAAGTTACTGCACTATATGACTTTGGAACAGTGCATTATGATTGGCACACAGTGAGATTTAATTCTCTGTAAAAGCAGGTCAGCACAGATAGAACATGAGACTAGGTGTCAAGAAGTAGTTGATCTGCAGCTTAGCATGAGAAAAAAAAGAAGCAGTCTTGAAAACCACTAGTTGCTGAATGTTTGCATGACTTGTTCATTTTGTACTATCCAGCAGCCATGAATGTTTTTATTATTTTGAGAAACCTGCAACAACCCTCTTCTTACCTGTTTGTCCACAGTACAACTCAGAAGGAAAATAATCCAGTGCTGCACAAACATGGCTCTCTGATCAACACTGAAGATGTCATACAGGCATTCACAACTAAACACGCTGACAGGTGCCCATGGACTGTCACCAACATGTCTTGAATCCTGCTAGGGGAGCACCTTGTTAGGTGGAGTTCGGTGCCGTGCCTAGTGCAATACATTTGCATTCACGGTCATACTCGAGCTCAAGTCCCTACTGTGAAAACACCCTTTGTGACCCCAGACTACAACGTGAATAATCCCAAGAGAGTGTTCACAGGGAGTGAACAACACAAACAGAATTTGGCATTCCACTATTGCTGTTGTAGTGGCTTTTGACTGAATCAGTAATGAGCATGTGCAAAAGGCTCCCTTCTTACAGACCTGTGCACCCTGGGACTCATTTTCAAGATCTCCCTCTATAAAATATACAACAAAATCTTAACTTTTATGGATTTAAACCTTGGCAAGTAAACATGGTCTGAAAAACACAAACAAATTGCACTATCTACTAGTTGTATTTATTAAAATTAATCACCCAAAATTTTGATAGAATTTTTAAACACCTTTGAAACTGCTTCATTTACCTCAATTTAGTGCTCATTTTATCATAGCAGCTTTAAACACAACATAATACAATCATAATGCAACTGAATTGGCTTTTATCCTTCCAGTTTAACAACAAGGATTTCAACAAGGACTCCTTTATTCAAATGGCAGGACTTGCTACATAGTTTGTGGGATTTTACCATGGCTGCTTCGAGTGGAGGAGGATCAATCAGTCAGTCTTTGCTTGAATAGAGCCAGTTCATAACAAGTGTTACCTCAAGGTACTGTATAATAAAGCAGGTTAAAGCCCTACTCAAATAATTTTATAGATACACATATATGTATATAAACAATCTTTCATAATACTGAATTTTTGGGACTAAACTGTACTCAAAAACTTTGCCTATTGCACAAAAGTTTGTGCTCAAATGAGGTCATTTTAAACGTGACATGCCAAAGCTTCAGATATTATAGCAGTATTAACAAGCTCCAACATGATCTTAAGGTTATTAAAGATGTAGATCAAAGTTAATGGAGCTGGGTATTTATCTCCATTCCAGTTCTGACATTGTTGGACAGTGTGAGAAGATGGTGATACTCCGTCCTCGTTTTACTTCACACAGACACATTAAGGGGCCGTTTACAAGGAAACTCCTGACTTGAAGCCGCAAAGATTCTCCCTTTCCGTTTTCGAATTCTTCTGCGTTTACATGACAACGCTCGGAGACGAGTTAATCCCCTGTAAATCCGCTGTAGTGTGCATGCCGGTTCAGTAGATGGCGGTGTAGGTCTGCAGAGAGGCAGCGCTGCTACAACACACGAACGAAGAAGAAAACCTTTCACAAACAACAATGGCGAACAGACGCACAGAGGAGCAGGAGTTTCTTTTCTGGACAACAAATCAGTTCGGACAACAAATCTGTCTGGATAGTTTTGTCTGGATAACAAACCGAGCACGGTAAGACGCCACACGCTATTTCCGGCGGACGGAGGAATTTTAAGCGTGACATGCCAAAGCTTCAGATATTATAGCAGTATTAACAAACTCCAACATGATCTTAAGGTTATTAAAGATGTAGATCTGCAAAGTTTACACGAGGCCGGGCAGGAGCTAGAATCGAATCTTTCCGCCTGGGGATCTCAAAAGTTTCCAGCTTTCACTGACATTGTTGGTCTCTCATCAACCTGTGAAGGCCAAAACGTGAGGTAAATGATACTCCGAATTCGCTTTTACTTCACAGTACACGGCCCTTAAGATCACTGCTGCTTTTTCTTTTAGCGTTGTCATTAAAAAGCAGCTCACTTCTCATGTAAGCCAGAGAATTTACATTTCAACGGCTCATTACACAAAGCAAAGCACAGCTATAAATGTCATAGATAACCCCCACCAAAAATTATACCATTACACAATTCATTTAATTCCACAAACATACTTCTACCCTTTAACTGTTAGCTCAAACTAATGACTACAAGTAGACCAAGGATATCTTTAGCCTGGGGCAGCCCTACCTGGAAGCGCGGGGACCACCCATCAGCCGTTTCATTAACCTCAAACAGAACAAATCACTGAGAGTCTCTTTAATGTCAGTGTTAGTCTGCAGAGAATTAATGTGTGACACACACTCAATATATCGGACATGAATAAGTGAAAGGTTGAGCTGTATGATGTGGAGGAGCTGAGACAAGCATCAGGGCGATTGTGGCTTGGTTTCATTTGAATGTAAATACTAAATGCTGATTTAAAGTGTAATCATTGGACGGTATAGCACGTACAGATCTATGCATTATTCTCCTCCTGCATTTTTTCGCACCATTTAGAGACCTTCCATTGATTGTGTAACCTCCATTATTTTCTTCACATGGTTTCCAGTTTTACCCACAGGTGATTGATTTTGAGTCTGAAGGCAGGCAGGGAGAGACGCTGTGAGGCTTTGTGTGGCTGGCTTCACATTAGATGATTTTAGGACCAATTTGGGTGGCAACTGTGGAAGCAAGACCAAATTCAGGGCTTGGCCTGAGTGATTATATGCTGAAATGATCCTCAGTAGTGTGATGTTGGTTTAGGTCTTCATTTTACTTAGAAAGCACCCTGTGGTGGGCAAGAATGGCCTCCGGCTGATGCAAGTCAAAAGCCCCGTTTCCACAAAATGGTCCGGTATGGATCGGCAAGGTTTGGCTCAGGCTGGATCGGTAAAAGCCTGATCCTGTTTGCGTTTCAAAAGCCAACCAAACGCTACTTGGTAGGCGGGGTCTAAGCCAGATACCAATAGCATTACGTCATAGCAGCGCAACACTGTGTACCCGGCGATTAAATACAACGAAGAAGAAAACGCGACACAGTAACAAAGAGCAACAATGGAAGACATCCAGCAACTCTTCTTTTTTGTGATCAGCATGTGGCTTTTTGTTACGAAGTGCAGTCAAGCTTTGCTTCAGAGAAGGCTGTGTGCCACGAGAATTAACTTCATGAAGACGTGTGGAGATTTAAACATGGCGGGGTTATGTGTTGTTCCGCTGTCACACGGGAAGCGACGTCTCCTTCGGCCAATCAACGGATTGCAGTGTTTCTAGCTCCACCTTCTTGGGTCGGATTGGTATGCTTGACACCCCAACAGAAAGGTCCCAAAAAGTTGGACGACACGGTTCACTTATAAGGGGTCCTATCCCGGTTTTAGGCTATGGAAACGCCACAAAAAGCGAGCCGTACCGAGATGAACCGAACTGAACCCACTGGTGGAAACAGGGCTAAAAAGAGGTTGATGGCTGTGTTTATTATATGTTGTCTTTTTTTTGAAAACTAAAGAAAGTTAAGTTTTATTCGAATACAATAACTGATTTACTGATGAGGAGACAAGCTCAGAGTTTGCATCACTAACAGAAAATTTGTCAAGGAGTGAATAGCGGATGAATGTTGATAATTACTCTGTTGTGTCAGTAGGTAATAACAGATTCTCCTGGATCCAGTGTACCTAATATTTATGATTTACATTAACATCTGTTTCACTGGCTTGAGATGACAATATGCATTTTTACTAGTGCTGAAATATTTATCGTTTGTGGATTTAAATCACAATACAGTCATGTGATTGCCAAAGCTGCAATATTTTGCAGCACTCCCGACTGACCCAGGATCTGTTGTGTTGACTATTTTGCAAATTTGACAGCAATTTATATTTATGGAAGTGCTGGTGAGTAGCAACAACACAAAGCCTCTATTCAGGAGTAGAAGTTGGAGTATCTATTAAATAATAACTTATTACTTGTGAATATTAGATGATGAACAATGTGTTATGTGCACTGAATCAAAAAATGATTCAAATTGAAACTGCAATATCTGCCAGAAAAAGTCACAATTAGATCTTTTCCTAAAATCATTCAGCCCTTTTATTGACTACAAACTGGGTCAAAACTAAACAGATATAAGCCAAAGCTCACAGACATAAAGACATCAGGAGCTCACAAGGGCAGACAGTTAATAATGCTGACTGTGCCCCATACTATCCCTCCCTTAGGAGTCACGCATGAACATACAAGTTTTATGGTCCATCTCACAGTAGATTTACGCAAAAGCTTCCAAACTTAGTCCACGAACATAACGCCTTAAGGATCATTCACGCTTCTTTTATATGAGCATATAGATCAGTGCATTTCTGATATTACAACCATCACTGCTCAGATATGCAGTCATGTGCTACGGCAGAGTGGACATCGAATATCTTCTTCAGGATAGTTTGGTCTTACACAGACTCCAACTTTCCACTGCTGCCATCCTACTAATGTAAAACTCCTATCTGATCCCTGTCCATTTAACACTGACACCCACATTTGCCACCTGTATTGCACATTTACTTTGTTCCTGTAAGCTCCTACAGAGCAGACAGAAATATACAAAAAACAAATGCAAAGTATGAACAGAAGACTCCATCCATAGCCACATGCATATTAAGATTTAAGTATAAATTAGCCTTCAGGGTGTTCAAACTGATACTGAAACACCACTTCATTGGTGTTAATTAAACGTATTAAAGTATTGTGGGGAGAAAGAGATCCATATTCACTCACAGTTAGGCATGCTGCTCTTCCCTCCTGGCTTTATGTGCTCCCTACTCACCTTTATCATGTTCTGGAGCCAACACAAAGGCAGGATCAACTGGCCCCGTCATTACACCCATCACAAAGACGTGTGAAAATCAAGCTATGTTCAGACCAAAGATTAGCAAACTAAGAGTCTGTTTGAGAACTTTGCAGGGAACAGTTGTTATCGTGGAATTGCAGAAAGAAAGTATGTAAATGATATGTACTGTGCGTAGTCTACACTAGTGGTTTTCAGACTAATCTTGCCCAAAGCACACCTAAAACCAAGCCAAATCTCAAGGCATATAAACTCCATATCTATGCAGAACAGCCTCCTTTATGGGTGTTTTAGTTTCCAATAATTCTGCTCTACAGTGTGTTTTTGTTTGCATACGACTGATAAAATATAACATACAACTGTTTTACTGATTAAATTATCAGCAAAGTAACCTAACATTCACATTCAATGTAAATTTAAAACTCTTGATTGCACTATACAGAGTAGCAAGGCACACGAGAGAACCACTGGTCCACAGCACGTCTATCAACAGCTACAGCTTACCGGTCGCCCAGAAGAGCAGTGTTAATCAACCGCTTCCACGGTTTAATACAATCCAATCAGTGGAGTGCGCCCTGAGAGGCAGTACAAGTTCTTTAAATGACAAAGCTGCCCCTGAAATACATGGAAGAAATTGACTAAAGATGGGACACCTGTAAAATGTATGGCATAAACTGGCTGAAGCCCCTACAGTTTCCTGTTTGAACACACATAGGTACTCCAAGTCTGGATATTCCCTTTTTTATGATTTGTCAGGAGCAGAATTGTATCTGTAAGTCACTATCACAGTCCTGCTGTACACTTGGTGAATATGCAGCAATGAGATATGCATGTAAGTTGAGAGAGGAAACTGAAGCAAATAGCTGTTTCGATAGCAGCAAAACTTGTTTCTTATCATTGCAGTGGTTTGAATTCATAGGATTTTATAGCGCTGCAGAGAGACCGGCAGCAAATATTTGCAAACTTCAACTGGTCTTATCCGAATCTTTGGTCTTAACTGGGCTTTGAAATCACGCTGTGAACAAGCCCTGTGAGTGCTGTCTGTGGAATCTTCACAGTAAAAACCTTACAGCAAAACTGCAGTGTGGTCCTCTCCATAGACTGTGTGCACCAAAAATTTAAACAAGAAAGTTGGTCCCAAATGTAATTACACACATGGTCTCCAACATTCTTAAAATTGATTAAGATTTAAGAGTCATCTAGTTTGTTGCCAGCCAAGCTTTCCCACAGTAACAGGCTACCAGGAGTAATTTCCTTGAGTTAAAGAAAGAAAATCCATTTCTCGGGAGAGGGGGACTTGCCTTCTTATCAGCTGAGAAAATGCATCAGCGGCCAAAGACTTTGACTCGAGTAAAAAAGGCACCCTCCAGGCCCTGTTCTTTTAAACTAACATCTTAAAAGACAAAAGATAAAGACAAGCAATGTGTTATTTACTCCTGAATGTTATGTACATTTGTAAAATGGAAGAGATATAAGGAAGTTTATTTTTTTTAGGTGAAATGTGAGGTGATCAATGGAGAAAAGCTCAGAAAAGGGGTAAAATGTGGACAGATTTATCCCTTAGACACATTATGTTAAGTGATGCAGATTGAAAGAAGCCGGGGTCAATCTCAAACGCTAAAGAGCTAAACAAAACCCTCCAGGATTCTCCACTTGCATCGATTTATCTTTTGTGAGGATTCTTCTTTTCTTCATCCAGGCAGACTTTTATTGCAGATACAAAGCATGCACCAGAAGCCTTCAGAGGTTGATTTTTTCTTGATTCGGTATAAAAGTGTAGCCGAGGTTTAATGGATGAGAGGTGTGTGCGGAGGATACAGTTCTTCCCCGTCAGGCTGAACGATCAATGCCCCCAAAGCCGGCAACTATCTCTGCTGAGGCAGCGGTGATTTAAGGGAGCGCGATGGTGTTTGATGTTGGGTAAACAGCAGACAGAGGAGGAGACGCTGTTAGTTAAACTGTCTCTGAGGTGCTGGAGGAGGAAGTGAACTAGATAGATAGTAGATACAAGGCCTGGTGACAGCAGCAGCGAGGAGAGATGGTGTTAATCCACTCCTTTTCGTATCCAAATTCATGCCTGATTGAAAATCAATGGCGACACTGAGCCATGAGCTAGACTTACCCTGGCGTCCATCTTTAAAAACCACAATCCACTTCCTCTTCTCTGTCATCTCTGCAATTTCTTAAATGCAGTGCACCAAAACGCAGGGCTGTGTCAAGACCTTTGAGACTAGGATGGCCCTAAAAGGAATCTTTGCTACACTGGGATGCAATAAGTTAAAGGTGTGCAAGCACATGTTAAAACATAAGATTTGGCCAGATCCAATGGACGGGTTATGCCTGTTAATAGCAGTATGGGGGCAATCACATAGGTAGGGCCCTATAAAATCCACGATCATGGAATCATGTAATCATGGACAGATTTACGGAATTAGGCATTAAACTCAGAATTCAATATAAACCCGGAATATCACAGAAATGGACGACATTTTATGTCAAAGCATTTTTTGGACTAAAAAGGAACGTATCTCTTGAAAAAATTCCCAAGGAGGGCACTGACGCTGCAGACAATGCACGCTTCATTTCTTCTCCTCCTCCTCTCTCCCGTATTAACAGCACCAACATGTCACAGTGATCGTCTGAGACACCGGCTCAAGTTCACACCAAAAGCGATCAGAGTGTCCTCTGCATCAAGCTGCCCTTCATTTTCAAAGATCGTTGGCGTCGAGGGCCGACGAGCAGCTCAATGTGAGCAACCAAGCTAGCAGGAAGCTATAAAACTCCCCGCTAACTCCAGAGTGCAGGGCAGAGCAGTTTGCCAGTGACTATAATGTGTCAGCAGATTGCAAAGTTTGTCAACATACTGTTGACTGGACACATAAAGATATGTGTGAGGACCTCCTGAAGGGTGAGTGATTATATTCATTACTTTATACATTGTCTCAGGGTTAAATTTGCATTAAATACTTTAAAAAATTAAATGGAAAAAAGCTGAATAAGGGAAGAAAAAAAACGGAATTTGGGAAAAACATGCAGTGTGTCTCCAGAGAAGCATCACCAGTAAACCATTGTTTTCTTATGCAACGTTGTTCCTGCCATGAGTTTCTCTTTGCTATTGCAGGTTGTGGGTTTTCAGCATATTTCTTCAAACACCTAGAAGTTGAAACAGTTTCAACTTTTGCCTGGAAACTGCAGTTGCAGCTTGTTTTATGTCACTAATAGCCAAAGCAGATACAAATAAAGATGAATGGGTTATTACTGAAGCCCTTGGTGAGCTATCTTTTTTGGCAATTTTATGTATTCGTTCAGACCGAGAATGCAGTTAGAAAGGAGTCCTTTACTAAAACTTCTGAGCAATGACCCACTTTAAGCACAGTGTGTGTGTGAGAGAGCAAATCTGAAAGCATAACACTTGTTTGAACCCATTTTCTGCTCATTTATACGGCTGCATGTGTCTGGACTCAGATCCTCTCTACGTGCGCTCCCTGGGATTCTTTTCTCCTGAAGGCATTTCTGGTTTGGCTGTCCTGAAGCAACACGCCTCTCTGTGATCAGCCCCTATGATGTGGATTTGTACCTGGAATCTGGCCTTATTTAACACCCTATCCACGAAGGTTTAGGCACAGCTCCATGCTGGCACAACACACCCACAAACTGGCAGCTGAGTTCAATTTGTGCCCGACATTGCAAGTAATCATGAATCAGATCAGAGGCTTTGTGCCAAGATCACAACAGACTCAACAATGACAGAGAGGCAATCATCATTTTCTGTCTTTAAGATACCTGAAACCTTTGTGCAACCAAATACAAGTCGATATTCTTATCATAATGGAGAGAAAACATGCATGGGAATGGAAATGAATTTTTTTTCTCAAGTGGGAGCTCCGCACATGTGATTTTTTTCTAGTTATTAAGGCAGCAAGAAAGATAACTCCTGCTTCACCAGCTGTATCAGTAATGTACTTTTTATCAGCTCTATGTGCTTCAAATACACTTAACTGAGAAAATATTACCCAAACTAAAAGTCCTCCAAGAGCATAACCCTCCATCAATGCATTCTTGACACTATTTGTCCAATGGTAACAAATACTTAAAAAAAGATCCTGGATTTGCCCTGAGTGGGACCCATTGCCAGAATCTAATCAGTTCTCCTTTGTGCCATGAACAACATTCTAGGGGTGTCAAAAATAATCTTTGAATCCATGCATCAAAATGCGGACAAAGATGGAAATGCATTGATGCAGAGAGAACAGTAATTGTTCAGTCTTGCAGAGGCTGCTGCTGGACTGAAGCATCAGTTTTGTTTCTGAGGAAGAAAAATACAAGTAATTAAAGAAAATACCTATGAAATTCATTTATTTATGTTTTCAATGAAAAGGCACTTTTGCTGCAGTTGATCTCAAAATCACTAATGACCTGCTGCTGTGGACCTCCTGCTTGACTCAAAGTGCTTTATCCTACATCAACCATCAATGGAAATGACATCATTTAACATTAATTCATACTTTTAGACCAGTTAAACTCAATTTAATGGCAGTTCAACTAGACTGTGCTATATTAACTAATATCAGTCCTCTGTAGTTTTTAATAGATGTTAATGTTAGGACCTCTCTATGGTTATTATTGTTTTTACCTCTATAATAAATACTTTTACCACTACAAAGACATGAGGACTCTAATGAAAACGAGCTGCCACATCTCAAGGAGTTAACCTTGAATATATTTATATTCAGCAGAGGCAGTAATGAGGACAGATTTATGATCTGGATGTCCATGGGTTTGTTGCAATAATAAATTCTTATCATTAGTGCCTTTCTCTCTGCCTGGATGGTTTCTTCTCTGGATATATGTATATACTGTATGCATAGATCTATCAAATGAAGATTATGGCTTCAGCCTGCTCTGTTGTAAAGTGTCTTGAGATAACACTTGTTGTGACTTGACACTATACAAATAATTATTGATTGATTGATTGATTGAAAAGCCTGGCTGTCACATGGCGATGTGCCCTTGGTAGGGATGTGCAATATTGGATTTTTGCCTATTTCCGATATGTTGATGTTTTTAAATTCATTATCGCTGATATTGATATTTCTGGTCAAGAGCACAAGCTCTGCACAAAAATGAATGGAGTTTGTTCTTTCAGTGATATAGTATCATTTTGTGAGGAACAGATGCAAAACAAGAAAAACAGAATTCAACTCTTGCAAAAATGAAACCCTTGATTTTTATGTGTACCAGTGCAGTGATGAGAAAGTGCATCAATATAGTAGGTTTGTGTAATTTGCCGATATTCTGGCCGATACCTGTGGCCAATAGATTGGTTGTAAATATCTGCAAAAATTTCAGCTACAGCCGATACTGATACTTAATTTTTAGGCTGGTATCTTCCAATACTGATATCAAAGCAATAATGTTGTGCATCAGTAGTCCTTTGGCTAGGCACTTAACCACGAGTTGCTCCCATTGCTGCGTCAGTGTTGTGTAAATGAGCATGAAAGGGCGTGAAAGTGTTAATTAACAGTGATGGGCACCTGATATGGAAAATCCAACCATTAGCGAGAGAATGTGAGAGCGAATCAGTGAGACAAGGTAGATATGACCTGTAGAGTAACGCAGCTTTGAGTAGTCAAAGACTAGAAAAGGACTCTATAAGCTCAAGTCCATTTACCAAGTCCATTTAATGTCATTTGGACTGATTTGGGGAGCCTCAAAAGCAGGTCAATCCATTTGTGGATCTGGCTGTTTGCATTCCCTGTTCTTTTGTATGATTTGAAACTTCTTTAACCTGACTCACAGAAGATAATCCACATTTTCTTGAATGCATTTCAAATTTGAATTAAAAAAACTACAAAGCAATTGTCACTTTGCAAGCCTTCGATCCTTCAGCAGAAGATATGACCTCTAATGTTACAGTATAAGTTATAAACACAGTACAGGCTGTACTGAATTTCCATAAAGCTACAGGGAGCTAACCTGACACACTCAGTGGACCTCTTCACATATCCATGGGATATATTCCAAGTCTGCATCCCACAGGAAGTAAATGGGAAAGGCTGAATGGTAATCGAACAACATACTAGTCTTTTGTCTTCATTGCAGCTTAGTCAGAGGCATGTAGTCACTCTTACTTTCAGCACAAGTAACCAACACTTGAATCAACTGTCCTTCTATCCTTGAAAAAATGCTCCAAAGCCTGTCCATTTGCTGTCTGGGAACAAACGTTGAAGCTTTGCAAGATGGAGCTGCCTGATGGCAAACATGCAATTTGTCAATCCAGCAGCTTTGCAATGTTACGAAGCTGCTATTCGCTACAAGCTATAGAAGGCGGTCCTGGCCTCTGTCCAGAAAAAACAACAAACTGGACTTTGTTTAGTTTTTATAGCACCTTGAGTCCATTTGAAGGGGCCGCCTCAGACCTGAACACCCCTGCTAAACCCTCCTGCTACCTTCTCCTCAGCTCTCGGCTCTCTCCTCACGCTCATCACCCCTTACACTGTGAATATGATGAGACATGCCATAAATCAGTGTATATATGAAGCATTGTGATGTCGAATTAAGCTCTTTGTCAAAAGGTGTGAATTGGTTTTGGGATTCCTGTTGTTCTCATCCTGTTTGTGCATAGATCTGAATAATTTCCTGTACTCCAATACACCACACAGAGGAATAGAGAAAATGACTCAGGTAGTTAAATCTTCAGGCTTGTCTTAGTTTATCCTGCATGCCATTATGGTAAAGCCATACAAGATAGCTGTATATAAAACAGAGGACTCTTTCAAGTCTATTTTTCTACATATAGCTTTCAAATATCTACATGTGAATGATTGAAGAAGTCTCACCGTCGTATTTATTGAACTCAACATGCAGCATTATGACTGAAGTACCCTCGAAAAGAAACAAAGATGATAAGCTGTAAAGGGAACACTGTTTTTTCTGAATGTTAAGGAAAGGTGTGACATTTTGGGAAAATAAAAAATCACTTTCTGACACAGAAGAAGATTGATGCTCTTCTTGTGTCTCATAGTAAACTCACATGGGACACTGGAGAGCTTTGCAAAGTACAAACACTGGAAAAAACAAAATGTTAAACCACATTTTGTTCACTCCGAGGCTGTTGTATGGATTTTACAAACAATGCTTAACTAATGAAATATTGAAATAAACTATTTCCTCACATGTAATCTTTAAGTGACCACTGTTTAGAGGCACAAGGTCCACTTTCTCTTTTCAGCATGACATCAGTTTTAAATAATATATTCCTATTAAAAGTTAATTCCATGACAAAGCAGGGCATAATTCATGGCACAGGCCCCAGAAATGGCCCTAACTGAAGCCATTTCTTTGAAAAAGTATCACAGAAAACTGAGTCTACTGAGAACTATCATGGAAAAATGTGATTCATCGCAGTTCAAAAATATCCATCATCCATTATCTTGCTGATTACCCCTTTCAGAGTGGAGGGGGGCTGGAGCTTATCCCAGCTAAAACTCAGCAAGAGACAGTGAAGCCAGAGTGCTCAGATAATCCACACATGTACTGGGAGAACTACAAACTCCACAGAAAGGCCCCGACTGACACAGGGATTAAACCAGAAACCTTTTTGCTGTGACCACCTTGTCCAAATGTATCATAAATATAAATAAGTTTTATCATAGACTGAATTTAAGTATGGCTTAAAGGTTATCAGATACTATTAATCAGAAATGTTTTTTACACACTGTTAAAATTAAATTAATTAATGTAAGTATTAGTCCAAAAACCAAGCAGATGAAAGGAGTCATTCATACCAAGCACAAAAGTCATTTTGGTCATTCAAATACCAACTGGTAATCCCTAATGTAAAGACCTCATATCCAAAAGCTTCATACAGGAGCAGTCTGGGACATCGTCATCCATACTGATTTGGTTTTATGGTGTCAAAGTGTATCAACACATTAAAAGCTGCCAATCCAATCATAACCAGCTGTGACAATTTTCCTCTCGGCAGAAAACGTGTGAGTTTATTTACTTCAATATTCAGTCTGACTTCTGATGATGGAATTTCCAGCTGCTTTTTTGATCAGATCATTTGATTCAGTTCAGTTGTTTATCATCTAACTGACTTTACAGCTTTTTCTTTACCTCTTTTAAACAACTAGAAAAGGGGACACTAATGGCTTTAACGTCTCCACACCTCATGTACAGAAAGGCTGATGCCCCTGACAATGAGTTTTCTCCAGCCTGTGCTCTTTTCTGCATGATTCCCTCAATCTCTTACCCCAGGTAACAGACGTATTTGCCATTCCTCCATCTACTAAATGCATGAAACCCCTGAAACAAATCTTAAATTCAAAAAAAGAAAGAAAGAAGGAAACTCCTGCCATTTAAAGAAAGTAGCCAGCTTTTAATACCAACACGTTACATTAAATTGTCTTGTCTCAGTCCATGGTCCTGGAATTTCCACTAACAATTGATTAGCTTTAACCCCAGCATTGTTCTTTAACCTTATCAAGAGATTTCCAGCTGCAATTTTCTGATTCAAAGTTAACACAGACACATTCCAGTCATGATTGTGTGTACAATCCTTTAACATATGATCAGAATTATGGCATTAGGGCATCTGGTGTGTACGTATCTTTACTAAAATAACAAAAAAGTACTTTAACTTGTCAAAAATAAATAGGGTTTATGTTCAGTATTAATTTGTTTTTACAAAATGCATCATAGCAGCCACTTTATATCAAAAAAAAGAAAAGAAAAAGGTTGCAGCCGCTGTGTACATAACCTTTACGGGCATGTGCACGTAAGATGTTTTTATTCTGAGCACTTGTGTCCATGTAAACACAGCTAGTGTTTAAAATAGCCCTGCATGTCTTATTGTCAGGACCATCATCTCTGGTGGCATACCTTGGTCAACAAAAACTGCCATGCTAAGTAAATAATTGTTTGTATTTTATAGGGGTGTGAAAAAATATCGCTATCGCAATATATCGCGATATTTTGACTCTCAATATAATATCGATATTTCAAATCTTAGAATCGATATTTTTGTAATAATAAAAACTCATATTTTATCAGAGTTGGAAATAAAATACAACTTATAAAGATATATGCACAGTTTTTTTTTTTCATGCACTATTCAGTTCAGACAGTGACAAGAGAAATATGTGACTTTTTTTAACTTACTGATGTGCTGTCAGTAACTCAAAGCACTTTGTTCCTCTATGTTTAGTTACAGTTTGAGCTGCACTACAGGTTAGGATGATTTCAACACTTTGTTAAAGGGAAAACAAGTATAATTTCTTTGCAACATTAGTTTAATTGACTTGATGCAGTCTGTGTTAAGTGTATGTATGTAACGCTGCATTTGACATATTTCAATAACGATAAAATGGAAAAGTAACATATTCACTGTCTCTAGATTTTTTCCTAGTTTACCATAGAATATCGCAATATATCACAATATTGTGATATCGTGATATTATCGTATCGTGACCAAGTATCGTGATACGTATCAAATCGTGAGGCTCTTGCCAATACTCACCCCTAGTATTTTATAACATATTAGGAGCTCTAAATCCACCCTTTTCTTCAATCTTTACCTGTTTTTTCTGCAAAAGTAGCCACCTAATGTCTGCAGTTTTTTGGTTCTGCCCATGAATAAATCCTACAGCGGCTGGCATTGCTAAAACTGATTCACAGGAATGCTTTTGCTTTGTTTACTATCTCTTACCATGCACCTATTTTTTTTCTAATTTGAATTGACAATCCAAAGCTTTGCCCTTTGTGGCCTAGAGTAGACAAATTAAAAGATATCACAAATAATAAACTTCCCTTTCAGGGGAATTTAGTATCAGGTAGTCTACTGTCCTGTATTAAACCAAACTGTTTAACAGGAATTTAATTTCTTAGGCCTTTCTCTCTCTCTAAAAAAAATAAATAAATAACAATCTCTTTACATTTTAATTACATAATACTGTTGTTCCTCTGCCCCACAGCAAATATATCGTATCCCTGCCAATAATTTACTCCTTTATCAAGCTGAAGATGGAGCTAGATATTCTGTTATTACATTTTTGCCCAGTTCAAGTGTGTGATTTTCTGAAGTACTCTTTATTACCACAGTCAAGCCAAAATGTAATATTTCAGGTAAGCAATATATGCACAACGATCTACCAAGCATGCGGGACAGCATGACCTAACTTCACATTCTCTAATGTTTGATGGTTGTTGTGTTTTTTAGGAAATAAGTATTCAAAATGGAGAGGTAAAATATGGTTATCTAGCAGTTTCCAGTCTTAATATAGAAGAAGAGTTCCCATTAAAAGCCAAGACAGTAACTAGGTGGCTTAGTCATGAAAGTGGAGTGATATTTTCCTTACCATCTTACTCTTTGTGAGGAAGTGAACATAATTTCCCAAATGTCACTTTATTCCTTTAACACCTCTCTGCTGTGTCTCATTGGGAGCAGTTTGAGCTGCTGTTGGTGATTTTCTGTGAGGCTCGTAGTGTCAGAGATGAGGTGCCCCGCTGTGACATTTCAGACGTGGAAAAGTGTCAAACCCAGGGGATTACTGAGCAGGAGAACAGCGTGCTGTAGCAAAATGAAATACTGTAGTATGAATTCACTGGTGTCTCCCTGCCGTAATACGTCCAGGGAGACGTTTTGATGACAATGATTCCTGAATGATGACCCCCCCAAAGACCTAAGGTTACAACAGCAGACGTTTTAGGATTACTTATAGCTTCTTTAAAGCATCTGAAGCCTCTGGGGTCCAGGAAGCTGCATTGTATCTTTGATCATTTGCAAAGGTGCATGTGTGTATGTTTGCATTTTTGTCTACACCTGATTGTAAAGGACTGAAAATGAGAGTAAAAGGACTCAGATATGTTAATGCTTCCCCTCAGAGGACATTTAATTTAAACTAATATCCATCCAAATGTATTTTCCTTCAGCCTGAAAAAAGCTTTTAAAACATGAAAATAGTGTTTAGAGTAATGCATGCCTGGCTTGATTCAATTGCCTTACTTTAGTCCTTGCATATAACAAAAAGGTTCCTTATTGAAAAGATACTAGTGTGTAGAGCTTGTGTGTTGTCCTATAAAATCCTTTTGCATTTTGCAAAATTGATCTCCATCCATTGATTGCAATGGTTTAAACTGCCCCGCTGTCCTCTGGATCTTCTGTAAGAGGAGACAGGTGGTCTTAGGATGTACTGTCTGTGTTTGTTATCAGCAAGAATTGTTCTTCAATGTGATATCACTGGTTTTTCTTTTTTGTGTAATTATTGCCTCTTATGAGTGGGGTTTCCATCCAGCAGTCCCATAAGCCTCAGCACAGTCAAGAAGAAAGGCTGGGGTGGTTTTTGTGATGGTGTGGTTCATAAATATCTTGTAAACAGGGGATCAACATAAGGCCCAATGACCTTGACTCTTGGAGTCCTCTCAAACCATCTTTAAAGTATCAAGTTCACAAGCAAAGTATGAGGCTCCAAGAACCTGACCATTGACCTCCACAACCTGATGAGTCCACTCTTAAGTCAAAGAGGACATTTCTACAAGTTTGAAGCACAAGAAGAACACAAGGCTTCATTAGTTTGCCCTCTGTCCCATGGCCTTCAAATTCTTTGGTCAAAATGCACATTTAAGCAAATTTTGAAGAATAACCCTCGATGTTTACTGAGGTACCATTCAAAGAATGATGGTCATGAGGTCCAGGGACATTTGTCTTCAAAATCTCTGAAAGTCAATGTTTGGCTCTAAGTGTATAGTTGTGGAAAGTTTGAAGAAAATCCCTTCATGCAATTTTTAAAGGGGAAGTTCACCCAAAAGGGATGATCACTAGAAATGTACAAATTTGGGCTGTCACCTTATACTCAGTGATAAAATATACATTCAATTTGGATTTATATTTTGTAATTTAACAGTAAATATACATCCAAATTAAAAATTCACAATGCAGCAGCACATTAGGAAGCCTGGAGCAAAGAACCACATGATCCAACAGAGTGCGCTCCCCTGCATCCCGACCATCCATCGCTCTCTTGACCTCAACAAGAAGCACACCTCAAGAAAATGGAGGACAGGCAAAGCCTCTCTGAGTGGACAATGATACTCTGAGGAGTACCATGCGGAAGCACTTTGGGCTCCACACCGCAGATGGCAAAATAAAAAATGAAGACTGGACTGTGTGTTGATTATGTGCCAAGCAGCTGGCTTACTCTTCATCCACAGCAAATATGTGGGCCCATCTGTTGGCCTTCCACCCAAATGCTGCAGTGGAGGAGTGCTCAGCCCTGTGTGACCGCATCCTTCTCAGCAGGCCCCTGCTATGATGGCTAAAAATGCCATCATAGCTTAAACTGGAAGATTCATGTGCAAGGACATGCAAGTAGATTATAAAACGATGGGAAAATGAGAATGACTGTGTTATGGTCTGGCTGATGTGGGGTGGCTATGAAAAACTAATATCACGATGTATGTTGGAAACTGATGTTCATTTTTGGGAAAAGTGACAGCCCCGGTACGAATGGACAACCTAAAACTGAATGCCTTGAGCCCCATCTGTAGATGGCACTGAGGTAAAAAAAATGGTTTAGACTTGGTGATGTGGAAAAATGAGCTTGAGTAGCTCCACCTACTGTTTAACCTCTTACTTCTGATACTCCCATAACAGAAGTGGATGGAAACACGCACAATCTTTCATTTTCTTAAGCCAAATTGATCTACATGGATGGAAACCCCACTATTTTCTTATCAATGACAGAATTATATTTAATGCAATGTTACTATCCTACACTGTTGGGTGAGCATAGCTGACGTGGATCACAGCAGAAATGTCACATCGATTAATTTTACCCTAAATTTTTAACACTGCTGATGTTTATTCCAATAAAAACCCATTTAACTGTACTCTTCTCTGAAGTGTAGACAATAATTTGACTTTAAAATAGCACCATTAAAATGCCATGCTCAGCAGCCATTACATGCCTCATAATAAAACAATTTGTTGGAAATAAGCAGAAAACGGGGGATGCTGGTGAAGCTGTTGATGCAGCTAATAGAGTAATTATTCATTCAGAAATGCTTTTCTTTCTCTGTAATCACAGTTTGATGCATAACACCATCTCACACCAGGAAGAGTGAGTAACCTCTTCAGTATTGTGACTGTTAAAGCTGTTTGATTTCAGGGATGAAACATTTAAATTAACAGCTGGAGCTCATTGGACACACTCTGTAAACAGCTGAGTGATTCAGTGACAGGATGATGATGTACGACCGCTCTGCTCAGACACTTCTCATCTCTAACAGGAATCACATCATAAGCTGTGATCTGGGTCATTGTTTCCATATCACTAATACTGCATATCTAGGCAGTTTTAGTGATATGTAGGCCTGAGGTACATCAACACAAAGTCCCTCCTGAATCAGCTATCAGCAGTCATATTGTGTGAGCATAATTGAGTTTTTATCAGGGGCTTTTGTAATTCAGAACCTTGATGATAATCTGTCATATCTTATCCAAAAGAGAGAGAGAGGGACGTGTCTAAATTGCACAATATGTTGAAAATGCTTGAACAACTGGGGGAATTGGTAATAACTAGGGCTAGGTATCGATTAAAAATTTCTGGATCAATTCGATTCGATATTACAAGGTCTCAAATCGATTCAATTCACGATTCAATTTGATATTTAATCAGTCTGGGATATCTCAGTTAAAATAATGCTGTGAATTAAAATAGTGACCTTTTGACCTGGTACATCATTAAAAATTGTTTTGACATTAACAGTTACATTTATCTTATATTAATGATATACATTAATGCATCTTCTGCATATTACTTGTTTTTTGTCCAACTTATCTTTTCCTTCATGCTTGTTAAATCCAAAATACTGTACATCCAAACATCACCTTTTAAACTCGCTGGTGGTGCACATGAAGTGCTTCCACCATGTTTGTTTGCAGTAACATCTCATGAGATCTTGTTCAGTAGAGAGTAGCGCTAAACGCTGATCACTCAAGACTAGCAGGGTTGATACCACAGGCTGCTTCTCTGCACATCCAATGAAGAAAAAACTACCCAAGTTAAAAGATCGATCTTTGGATTTTATGGATCGATTATGAACCAGTTGAAGGAAAATTGATTTAAATCTATCAAATCGATTTTTTAAACCTAGCCTTAGTAATAACATTAACTGATTTTTTATGGAATATTGGAGTGCTTTCCCACCTAACACGCTTGGTCCAGACCAAAATCCCTTTTTTTGGAGTTTGGTTCGAGAAAGCTCACATGAATTCTGATCCACCACAAAACAGGGATAAGTCCAGACCAGGGTTCAATTTGTGGTAATCAGGACCAAAAAAAGGGAGTGAACTGTAGCTTTGATTTGGTCAAATATATATACAAAACGGCTACAGCAACATAGTGTTCACTGACCATATAACAGAGAGCAGCTAATGCTAGCATTGTAAGCACCGCCAGTCTCTGGTTGTCTTTACAGGGTTAAATCTTCAAATATATACAAATATGGTTACAAATCACTCCAGTTCATATGCAAGTACCATACGACACAGCCGAAATTCAGCTTTATCTTGATTTTATGGCACAGAATACTTCTGAACTGCTCTGAGCCAATCAGTGGTATTACGCTAAGCTTATAGTGTATTTCTGGTTTATAGGGCAACAATAGGTCAGATAGTAGTAAGAAAACAACAGATCTACAGCTGCAACCAGTGGGTGGGGACAGGCTTTGGTTTGCCTTACAAACTGCCACGAGTTCACCAATTTTAAGGTGTGAAAGCAACATTTGACTGTGTAAGAAGAGCTGCCATAATTAGTTTATGCTGACTATTTTTTTACTTGATTGTTCGTATTTGACGTGCATTGCACAGCTGTACTGAAAACATCTGTAGAAGTTGGTGGAACTGGCAAGAACTGAGGGAAACCCTTCCAATCCCTGAGAGAGACAGAGATTACTGCAGTGTTTCTAACTTAAAAAGGAAGTGTGCCACACAAATTGCATGGTTGGGAACATTACAGCAACAATAATTTAAAAAAGGCAAACAATTATTTTACCAGACAATTCCACTGACACTCTCTAAGCTAGAAAATAAAGCATTGGCAATAATCGAAAAGATGGTAGAACTGGCCTTGCATTTCAGGGATTTTTTTCCTTTCAGTTCGGTCATGTAAGAATTTGCTTGCAGCCTCTTTAACTAAAAGAAAGATACAGTAGCACAGGATGGACAGGTAAGCTGGCCATCTTTTAACAAGAGTAAGACCGATCCAGAGATTGACAGGCAGATTGGTGCTGCATCTGCAGTACTCTGGATGCTGAATCAGACAAATGTGGTGAAGAGGGAGCTGAGCCATAAAGCAAAGCTCTCGATTTATCAGTTGATATATGGCCCAACCCTCACCGACGGTCAGGAGCTTTGTGAAGTGACAGAAAAAAGGATTTCCCCAGAGTGGTGGCAAGGTTCAGCCTTGGAAAAAGGGTGAGAAGCTTGGAAGGGTGCTGCTCCATCACTTCTGGGATGACTCCTGATGAGACTAACCAGAATGGGACAGCAGGTGCAGATCCAGAGCTCACTCATGGGAGTGTACGCCTTGTTATTTCCGATAATGCCTTCATGGCTTGGCCTTGGATATGAAGAAGAAAACTGAATGAATGTTTGAACAAGAGGGCAAAACTTACCAGTTTGCCAACCTATTTGTGCAATTTAGACAGTGTATTTAACAGAGTAGGTCATAGCAAGCAGATTAAACCCCTCCTCTTATAATTGATGCTCACCCTTAATGATAATCTTAAGGCTCCTGGAGCATGAGATCTTGGGCCTTCTTTGGAAAATGATAAAACAAACAGCTGACGTTGAGCCACAAATTTGTTCAGATCTCAAGTCCACACATCCTGTGATCCACAGCTATGTTGACCTCCAGCTCTATGGACGTATTACTGCACCTTTGTGTGTCTCATGTTGCTTGCATTGTGGTGTTAACATCCTGTTAATGTATGCAAATGAATTCTGTTTGCAAGTTGCACATTTATACCAATGATTGTACTTTTATATCTATGTAATGAAAAGTCAAACCTATATGAAAGAAGACGGGGTCCCATTAAACACAGATATTTACTGACTCTTCTTTGATCATGTCTAATTTTGTTCTCATGCAATAAAACTAAAGATTTAAGAAATTTAGAGACAAATATGTAGTCAGCTTTAGGCTTTTCATGGCTTACATACAACTTGCAACAAGGTTTCATCTTTTGGAGACTCAACAGTAAAGTAGTCTAACATGTCATCAGTTTGTAACACAGGAATGTAAGTTACTTCTAGACACTAGTAATCCTGTAATGTAAAAGGTTACTACTTTTAATATTATCATGCATGGATGAATAACAATGGGAAAAATATATATGTTGTGATTAGGGCTGTCACTTTAGTGCATAATTAGATAAATTAATTACAACGCAAATTAATGCGTTATAAAAATTAATCGCAGGATTAATTATAGCACATAAACGTTTTAATATTGTCCAGTTGAACGACCCGTACATGGCAGTGTCACTTTACGCATGCGTCGCTCGCCAAACCAAACAAAGCCGAGGTGACAACAGGAATGGCCTACTTTAGACTCAGCCTTATTTTATTTCTAAATGTATTTATCTGTATTTGTACTGCATTCTTAATAATGCATCAGGGCTAATTGGTTTGTTGGATGTCCTCGACCTTTTTCTTATTTTGAATTTGATTTCTGAAATACACTTAAAGGAGACATATCATGCTTGTTTCTCCTTTTCACTATGCCACACTAGGATGCCTGTAAAGCTTTTCTGCCCTCAGTACAAGTCATTTAGTTCCTTCATTGTCCCACAATGGCGTTCTCAAAATCCTCATTTTAGGCCATTATCAAGCTCTCATTGAAAAGCTCAGATCTGAGGATGACCTAAAGTTACCTCGCAACGTTACAGCCCTTTGTGCTCTGATTGGTCATTTCTATCGGGGGTAGAGCCAGCCTGTCCTTCTTCTTCTACTGTATTTTCCGGCAGGCTCAAAGCAGCGAACGCGTATTGAGTCCCCCTACAGGCCAGAGCTGGTAATGAGTGAGTGTGAGCTAGGGAACTATATACTGCTGCTGGACGAATGTGTTCCTTGGTGACGGTTTTGTGGCTAACGGACATCACAGAGGAGGAAGTGTTTAACAGATTACTCCAATAAAAAGAAAGGTACCTCGTGATGTCACGACGATTTAAATCTCGCGGACATCTCGCAATGACCTATTTTCAGAGGCATCAAATCTCGTTCTAGGATATCAGAAAAAATACAATATGTCATTTTTTTTAAAATTAAGGGGGTGTAAGGTCTTGTTTTCAAATGTATTATATTATATGTAAGTATTAAATCATGCATCAGCATGATATGTCTCCTTTAAAGTGTAGTTTGAGTTGCCTGATTGAGCTTAGAATTATCTGGACAAGATGCCCTGACTTAGGTTTAATTCAATCACCATTAAAAATGTTCTCTTCTTAGTGTATTGATTTTATTAGTCATTCACTACAATTTTGTGATGTCGAAGAATTCAAATTCTTTATTTGGGGACTTTAGATATTAAAGTATAATGCGATTAATTAGATTATTAATTAAAAGTCATGTCATGAATTTGATTTTTTTAATCTCCTGACAGCACTTATTGTGATATATTGTCTATGCAGGGATCCCACTCTTTTCTGGAAGCTCTTTTCTAGGACTTTTCAGGACTCACACTGGTGTTGATTACGACTCCATTAGAAAGTAGCTAAAAACTGCATGAAAGTTGCTCATCTCTTCTCTCCATGCTCACACGTTATACTGTATTTGAATGGAGCTGAATTTTTCCTGCTCATTCATGTACTTCTGGAACAGTGTGAGACACTGAGTGAAACATGGCCCAGTGAGACTACCTGTTAACCTCTGCTATCTCAAAGCTGTCCCTGTCATGGTCGCTGCGGCTCTACTGAAATCACTCAGAGACGTTTTAGCCCACTGCAGCTCTTTGCTGCTCCTCTGTCTGTCACTCACAGAGGAGACAGAGAGAGGAGATAAAAACCTCACACTCCATTTACAACACAGCAACACTCTCTGGCTGAAAGCTGACAGTTTTGGTTGTATCTTTGGGGAAAAATAAGCCCTCACTGGGGTCTGAAAAGTTTGTAAATCTAGAGTCAAAGTCATGAAAACACGGGCTTCTCTTGGGGGACATGCAAATTTGATTGGCTGGTAGCGTCATGTAGGGCGCTGCACAGGCTGGCCAGCTAGAGGCAGAGAAACTCTGCACACATTATTCAACCTGTTTGTGTTCACTAACAAGTTCGAGAGAAGCAGAGGGACGATAAATACTGTTGTTTTCCAGGACAATTGAATCTTTTCCAAGACATTTAACTTTTTTTCTCCTTTTCCATATGTTCTCTGTGACTGGAAAATTCCTCAATCAATTTGCAGATTTCCAAGGACGTGGGAACCCTGTCTGTGAAACTAAGTGCTTATTACAGATTTATTAGACTACCTGATGAATGGTTTATGCCACAACTGTCCCAGATTAGCAACACTGCTGATTACAAAAACCTTTTTAATATTTCTGTAATGGCTAATACAGTACATCATCATGTAGGAGCTCTTTAAAGAGACTGTGAGGAGTTTCTAAGTAATTACAAAAAAGTCTCACTTTTAGATCTATGCCTGATAAAAATACACACTTAAAGATGAGTTTTACAGCATCAAAATAGGTTATCTATAAATTCTATTCCTTAGCCTTCTGGTCGGGTCGGACAGCGCTGGACTGGTCTGGATACTCAACTTCGGGAACAAGACAATTAAAACTAGAGCAAATTTATATTATTTTTTATATTACACGTCTTAGAGCACCGGGCTGTAAGTAGCGATATATAGCCGGCTACAACTACGATAATAAGCTTTCCAAAAATTTCTTGTTGTCACACATCAAAAACTACCGCTATGTACCTAGAAAGAGATACATTACCTTGTCGCTTTGCATCCTGTAAGTTGTTGAAAAAAGAAGTTGTAAAGCAATGCAGAGTTCTGAGGAAGGTCCGAGCTGCTTCACAACAAACACACGCTTTGGCTTGGGTTATGTCTTTGGTGCGTTCAAGTTGTAGTCAGAAGTAGGAATTTCTGGGTTCCGAGTCGAAAACTGCAGCTGGAACGTCCCCCGAAGTCAGAATTTCCTACTGGGAACACGGTGAAACCTCACCACCCCCGAGTTGACAATTGAAGATGGATGCCCCCAGTGTGAACAGTTATTTAGCTCCTGTAATAATCAGTTTATTTGCACTTCTGACTGGGGTGTGTCGCTCTAGATCAGCTGTATACATCGCATTGTTAGACATATATTTCCAAAAATGCTGCCATAGTGACAATCACATTCTTCATACAACAACGCAGGGCGTGCTAACAACAGCTAACAATAGCCTGGTAGATCGGCATGTTTTTTTCTGACTTCAACTGGAGCGCCAATAAGTCGGAGATGATGTCACTCCCATTTCCGAGGTTACTGGAACGCAGCATTATGACAGTCGGCGCGCGTGCTCATGAGTAGCAGAGTCTTTATGTCACCGGAAATAGATTCTCCTCATAGCACCTTTAACTAAAATGTCTTATTTTGTTATTATTATTTTAACATACAGTTAATGTTTTTCGTGAATTTTCAAGTGCACTGTTTTAAAAAAACAAACATTGTTATTTATTGATTAGGTTTTCAAACTATAGTTATTTACAATTACTCCTGAACAGAAAAACTGGTTTCACTGGTTGAATGTTATGCCTGATTAATTTCTGACTTCTCAGAAAAGTGAGAGGCTTGAATTTGGGTATAAAAAGGTGAATTCAGTTTAAGATTCCTCATTCCTGTTTTAAATGTTTGCCCAAGAACAATGTTTTCAGTTTTTGAATATTTCTTAAAGGTGCAACGAGGAGAATCTATTTCCGGCAACATAAAGACTCTGCTACCCATGAGCACGCACGGCGACTGTCGTAAAGACGTGACCCAAGCCAAAGCGTGTGTTTGTTGTGATGCTAATGAATGCAGCTCAGACCTTCCTCAGAACTCTGCATTGCTTTACAACTTCTTTTTTCAACAACTTATACAGGATGCAAAGCGACGAGGTAATGTATCTCTTTCTAGTGACATAGCGGTAGTTTTTGATGTGTGACAACAAGCAATTTGTTTAAAACTTAGTACCATAGTTTTGTAGCCGGCCATATATCTCTACTACTCCATGATCGATACATCTACAGTATCTATATTTTACTACCACATAGGCATGAGGTCCCTCTTGAAAATGGGATGTCACATCTCAAGAGGCCTTTAACACATTTATATTTAACGGAGACAAATATGGTTGGGATGCACTTGTGGTCTGGGCACCCATGAGTTCGTCACTACCATAAATTCTTACTTTCAGTAAGAATATCTAAGATTATATTTCTAGAAAATGATCACCACAACCATTCAGACATGAGGACCCTCTTGAAAATGAGATGTAGCATCTCAAGAGGCTACCCTCTAATAAATCAGACGACAGGTTGATGGTACATGAACCTGTCCCTAATTTTAGTTCTTATTCTAGTCCACTTGTCTCCTCTTACCTCCCTTCCTTTGCCCTCACACCCGACGCAGCATCGTGTGGATTTGCTGTTCATCATGAGACTGGGATCCACATTCAAGATTTCCTGCTGCTTAACAGAAGGTTTTTTCTTGACACCATGATGGAGGGATCCATGATTGGCTATTTGGATTCATGTTGGGTGTTGGATGTATATATTTGTATATATATGTATATGTGTATTTTTATATGTATAGATGTATGTATGCATATATGTGTATCCATAAAATGAAGAGCTTTATGCTCTATTGTAAAGTGTCTTGAGATAACACTTGTTATGAATTGGCGCTATACAAATAAAGATTGATTGATTGATTGATTGATTGATTGATACTTACAGCCCGGTGCTCTAAGACATGTCCGAATAATATAAATTTGCTCTAGTTTTAATTGTCTTGTTCCTGAAGTTGAGTATCCAGGCCAGTCCAGCCCTGTCCGACCCGACCCCGAAGCTAAGGAATAGCATTTATAGATAACCTATTTTGATGCTATAAAACTCATCTTAAAGTGTGTATTTCGATCAGGCATATATCTAAAAGGGAGACTTTTTTGTAATTGCTTAGAAACTCCTCATAGCATCTTTAAGTACCTCTGTTTTCTCATATTTGAGACTAATAAGTTTGTTATGCACTGTACATACTGTGAAATTTCAAAAGAACTTTTGATGAATGTTGGCTCTTTTTATGGGCAACAGTTTAAATATGATGTTTGATTTGGCTTCCTTTCTAACAACTTATTCTTCTCAAACACACTTTGGCACCCTGACATTGGCGGTGAAACACACACATGCAACACAGAAGGAGAGTTTAACAAAATATTCCCTGTTAGACTTTAATCAAACCCATGGCTTGGGAGTTGTATTGCTTCTAGTCTGTGTCAGCAACCATTTCTGAAGATGTGTAAAGTGAATAGCTCATAATAAACTCTGTGTTGTTAACTTCTAGAAGCTCGGCTTATTTACCCTGCTGAGCACGTTAATGCTATGGATGATTCCTCCGCCAAGGAGGTTATGTTTTCGGGAGAGTTTGTTTGTCTGTCTGTCCGTCTGTCCGTCCGTCTGTGAACAAAATAACTCAAAAAGTTATGGATGGATTTTGATGAAATTTTCAGGAAATGTTCAGCATGGAAAAAGAAAGAACTGATTCGATTTTGGTGTTGATCCTGATCACCGTCTGGATCCGCCATGACGAAAAAGGCGAATTTCTTGAATAACTACTGAACTAAAATAGGTATCATGATGAATCTAGTTGTTAATGGTATGTTTTCATGATCAAGGAATCTAAATATTTAGATGAAATAAAGGTAGGACTAATATTTACAGTGAAAATCACAATATGACTGAGAACTGTGGTGCTGGCGGAGGTCTGCGCTCTCCGAGTGCTTTTTTAGTTGTTTCTGTGCTCCTGGCATTCTCAGTTTGAAATCAGTTCAACTTTTGCAGGAGTGCTGCACCCGTCACCACCACTTCCACCTCATTGACTCATTAAAATAAAATAAAAAAGTAAAAGTAAAGTAAAAATAAAAAAGGGCCAGACTTCGTATACAACAATGGCAAAGGGGAAAATAAGTTGCCTCGTATTCTCGAGGGAACTGCCTCCCGATCTTCAGCTGTTACTAGCAGTAGGAAATTATTTCAGAAATGTCTTCAGGGTGATAAATACAAAAATGTGTGGCATATGGTGCAATTTTAAACAGCCGTACGAAGAGTACAGAGGGCATACCTTGCTATCTGCCAACATGGGGAGCTGCAAAGAAGCATCCTGAAACTGAACTCGAGACTTCCAGCTGAAAAAGGCCGTAACATGCATGTATACGTGATTAGAAAAGTCTTTAGCTAATTCATTTACCATGCGAGAAACACACTAACTCGGCGTGGACTGTGTAAGTTCCCTGATGGTGTCAAACAGACTTTTATGTCGACAGTCAATGAATAAATAAAATTGGAGGTTTTGGTTCCCATCAAACAGCAGATGGTAGCCTGACAGGCTTTGAGTCACATGTATGACATTGCACATTATTTGATTGCACATGTGTACATGCCAGTTAAAGTAATATATTGTTCAGCCCTACCATTGGCATTACATTCACTCACATCTCTTTTCTTTTGCAGTATGAATTATTATTATATAAATAAATGAGCTCTTCCCAGGTCATCTTGGTGTCTCTTGTTTTATTCAGACCTAACAGGCACCGGTCTTTGCCTGTTTTCACTGCACTGAATACTGAAGCTTCTCCTCAGTCACCTTTCTGCTCTCTGCCACTCAGTGGATTTGACCTCAGTGACTTCTGTCGACCAAAGCATCACATGCAAAACCTCCACTGCTGTTATTTTGTGCAAGTTTACAAGGTCAAACCTTGGACCAGAGCATTATCAGTTAGTCCTTGAAACCAAATGAATGATTTTGCAAAATCTTAAGACAGTACAATGAATAAATCTGATAGTTTTCAGCCAAAAAGAGGAAATAAAGCCACAATTACAGATGAATATTTTCTTTGAATTTTAAGAATTTTCCACTATGTATTTCTGATATGTCACACTCACAAGAAACAATGGACGGAGAGAACATTTGAAGGCAACAGAAAATCTTATTTCTGAATCATTTCATAGAATCTCAAAATCAGATTTCTGTGAAAACCGTAAAAATTATTCATTTCATTCCCTTCATGAGAATATATATTTGTCTGTAATCAAACAGAGCCTGTTAAATCATCCTCACTGTGTTCCTTATAGCTTCAGCTCTTCCCGTATTCCTCTCTGAACACGTTCAGGGCCTGTTGGAAGGATGTTGGAAACAGCGTGTCTCTTCAGTAATAGTTGGATCAGGATGTAAGTCATAAAGGGGGACCTGTAATTGCATTCATTATTGAAATGAGTCTGATCCTGGCTTATTATGCTGAAAAACAACATCAATTATCTCACTGCTCTAGGTTAAAATGAGTCCGCGTGGAGGAAATGCTGCAAAGTCGGAGCTCACCGGTTATTTTCTGTTCAGACCAGGTTTCTACAGTTTAACGGGACATTTAGGAGGCAGATATTGTTGCCAGGGGAATAATTACATATATAAAATGAGTCTGCTAATTTTAGATCTCCACTTTGGTCACTGGAGCTTTAGGTTTGGTGGAGAATCTGTACAAAAAAGTAGCAAAAAAAGTGGAGAAGTAGTCAGCCTTTTTAGTGATAATAACTCTCAAACTGAAATTCCTGAATTCAGTTGTGGAGACATTAATTAATCTTTGCTTTAATGTGTCTAAAAACAACAAAATGAGGAAGTAGAACTAGAGTAACAAAAGCAGCAGTGAGCAACACACTTCATTTTTGTTTCTCCTTCAATAGACCTATAAGAACTTAAGCTCAAGTGCTTTAAATGGAGAAATCAAAATCCCATGAACTATACAAGAGGAACATTTAAACAAGTTTAGTGCCATTAAAGTAATATGGTAAGGGCCCGCATCCATACACTTTATTGTACACTATTATTATACTCTGTTGTCCAGATGATAATGATTTATTTTGTTGTTTTACTGATATCTTAACTTAATCATCTTATACAACAGTAATGTTACAATAGTTTCATTCTATTAAATAATGTAGCTGTCTTAAAATCTCTTGAAATTTACAAATTATGACTGGAAATCCGGTGTTTTCTCTTAAGAACAAGGTAACAACAACCAAGACGCATTAAGAATAATGGGCAAATTGATGCAGCAAAATGTATGAATGTTTGCCAAAGACTTCCATGATACACTATATTACCAAAAGTATCTGCTCACCTGCTGTGACTCACATATGAAGTTAAAGGATAAGTTTGGTGTCTACAGCTTTCATATTGTTTATAGAATGAAGAAGAACAATATACTCACCCAGAAGGCTTTCCTGATCCAAACAGTGCTTCAGGAGATATTTAGATCCAAAATTGAGCGCCGGACATCCGTATAATGGTAGCACACGGGGCATGTATAGCGCCGCTCCTAAAACTGCATTAATCGTCCAAAAACTCATTAGTTTCACCAATATTTCATCATGGTCGGCTCTCTACTCCTCCATTACAGTCCGTGTCGTGATCTAAATATCTCCCGAAGCACTGTTTGGATCAGGAAAGCCTTCTGGGTGAGTATATTGTTCTACTTCATTCTATAAACAATGTGAAAGCTGTAGAAACCAAACTTATCCTTTAAGTTCATATGTGAGTCACAGCAGGTGAGCAAATACTTCTGGTAATATAGTGTATATTAAATAAATGTTAAGATGACAAAAATGGAAGTAAAGTATGTCAAGCAGTGGCTGAAATCAAACCAGTCCTATAACCACTGAGGTCTTGGATTTTAGAAATGCATTGTCTTGTGACGTGCTCTTATTGCGATCTACTGTCCTGTTCTATGTAAGGGTGTCCTGATCTGATATTGATATCAGATATTGGTCCGATATCAGTAAAAGAAAAACAAATATCAGATTATCTAAATATCGGCTGCATCTAAAATCTCCAATATAAGCACTCCGATACAAGTAGTCCATTCTAATTTATTTTTTTTATTTATTTAATTCAGTTGTAGAATATGCTTGTGTTAAAGTTAAACACAGAGGTTATTTTGCAATTTTAAAATATATGTTTTTGATTTTATTGGATCTATTGAAGTTACTTTTCAGGATCTTCTAATTAGTTTTTTTCCGTTGTAACACCTGCAGAAAGTGGCTTGGCATTGACACAGGCATTCAATGTTGGCCCAGCTTTGCTGTGCAGAGATGTCTCTGGATCCTCTGAAACTTTCAATATGGACTGTAGGTGCTGTAGAATCCCTAAATTTCCTGCAACTATATGTTGAAAAATTGTTCTTAAACTTACTATTTGCTCATGCAGTAGCTCACAAAGTGGTGAACCTTGCCCCATCCGTGCTTCTGAACAACTGCATCTTTCAAGGATGCTCCTTTAGTACACAATCATCACACTTATTTGTTTCAAATTAACCTGTTTATCTATGAAATGTCTCAGACAGGTGCTTTGTGAACATTCCTCCTCTTTCCCAGTCGTTTAAGGTCCCTGTCCCAGCTTTTTTGTAATGATTTACAGGCATAAAATCAAAATGACTGGCAAAAAAAACAATAAATTTTATAAGTTTGAACATTAAATAGCATGTGTCTGTAGTTGATCTGTTGTGTGTTTCTCAATGCCCCAAAAGTATAAATGATAAAGATAGTTTCAAGGATGAATTTTAGCCTGAAATTCTTCATCTGTATTTGTTGAAACACCCACTTCAAATGGTAAATTAAGCGGTAGATTTAAAGCGTGAAACCAAGAAAATGCTTCATATTGGAGATGAAAGTCAAAAGAAAGCTTTATTTTAAAGCTTGTATCACTGAAATCATTCTGTCTTCTGCATATAAACAACCCTCCGACACACACAAACACACACAGTGTTACACAGTGTGATTATCCCACAGGGAGACAGGACTGCAGTTAAACCTCCAGCAGCAGACTCAAGTGTTTCCTCACTGTGTGTGCGTGTGTGTCACAGTCAATTCCTTCACTGCAGCACAAAAACCCTGATTCCCTGCTGGTTGTCGAGAACTGATCTTGCTGTTTCCCTCTGCGTCTCCTCCTCTGTCCTCTCTCTCTCTCCTAATATCTATCTCTCCCTCTTTCCGTCGATCTCTTAGCTCAGATAAAAAACATGAACACACTCGTTACCGATCAATCTGTTTCTACAAACCGGTCGCAGATAAATCCATGTGGTTAAATGAGAGGAGGAGATAAATTTGGACTCCAGCTTTTCCCATAACGCACACTGTTAGCATGTCATTCATCTTCATTTTTAGATTGTCACATATGATTTGATCATCCAGCTGCTGGAAATCAAACTCTTGTCAGATTGAATAAACTGTCTGATCCGTCTAAGAGGAGGGAGCAGTGACACACTTTAAAACAGACAACCTCTAAGATAACAGAGTCTTCAGCATTTCGTTTTCTCTTTTTGATTCCTCCTCTTTAAAATCGTACATGAATCTAAAAGTAGATAATGACTTTGTCACTCAAACAAAATGATTATGGCTGATGTTCAAACCAGAGACTCTTAAGAGACTCCACATTACATAAATAGAAATGACCTAAGATCGTTGTTGGTCAAATTATTGGTAAAAACACGGAAAATGCCCTTTCTCATGGAGTTCAAACTCTCTCTTCAAACAAAGACTCAATAAAATTCCTGGGTCCCCATCTGTATTCATGACCATAACACCACCATGATCAATTCGCTCCTTCCTTGTGTCAGGACCGACATCCTGAAAAATGTCCTCAAAATCCATCGAGGACTTATTGAGTCATAAGCAAATATGAAGGAAAACTGCCCACAATGTTAACAAATCCTCGATTAAATTCCTGAATCCCCACCTGTATTCATGTCCATATTTATAGTCTATCAATCCGCTCCTTGCTTGTGCTAGGATCAACACTCCATGAAAGTGTCATCAAAATCTGTCAAAAAATTAGTGAGTTATTGGAAAAAATTAAGTGAAAACTGTTAATCATGCAATATTAACAAATAATTGGTTGAATACTAATGTTGAAAGTTTTGTTCTGTTTGGAAGAAGGCACAAGTCCGGATTAAATCGGTTAGCCAACCATTGACAATATGTGAGACAATACAAAAGATAACTAGAAAAGCACTCGGAGAGCGCAGACCTCCGCCAGCGCCACAGTCCTCGGCCATATTGATATTGTGACCATAAATATTAGTCCTACCTTTATTTCATTGAAATATTTAGATTCCTTGACCATGAAAACATACCATTAGCAACTGGATTCATAATATCTCTTTTAGTTCAGTAGTTATTCACAGAAATCACATTTTTTGCCATGGCGGCCAGACGCTGATCCGGATCAACACCAAAATCAAATCAGTTCTTCCTTTTCCCATGCTGAACATTTCCTGAAAATTTCATCAAAATCCATCCATTACTTTTTGAGTTATTTTGTTCACAGACAGACGGACGGACAGACAAACAAACTCTCCTGAAAACATAACCTCCTTGGCGGAGGTAATAAAATACTCAGCTGCTGAGGGCTCAGTTCTGCACCTCACTAGGGATGTACCAGCATAGAGCATTGAATACAAGCAAACACAAGCAGTACAAACTTATTACATGTTAAGATCATGTCTGGTTTCATAAGCTATGTCTGTCAAGAAAGATAAACATAACCGCTTGGTAAAGGTCAGACTTAAGGCAGAAGTTCAACCTAGAGTTCAACGAAAGTTCTCGCAGTCCAGCGAAACCACAGGACTAACCACAGAATGTTTTTTTGCTGCTATCATGCCCTCTACTGCACTCTTGCACACTTGTACATTCTTATGCTCCCTTGCTTTTTATTCTTATTTTTTATATTTATACCTTATTTCTGTCGCACCATCAGAGTTGTCTTTCAAATTTCGTTTTACATTGTGTATGTGTGTACACTGTGCATGATGACCATAAAGCTTTCTATTCTATTCTTTTCTATTCTATTCTACGTAAAATTGAGAAACTGGCCTCGCAGCCCTTCCAACTGAAACCACAGCCATGTCTAAAAGAGACTGCACCTGTAGGATTTAGGACACATTTGACCTGTTGAACAAACATGTTTGAACTGATCTGCCCTAAGATAATATGTTTGCATAACTGTTAGCATAAAATGACATCTTTGGATAAAGTTAGCATTAACTTATATATAACTATAACACTAATAATGCATTAACAGTAATGTCTACTTATACCACTTTCACACCAAAATTAGCGGGTCAACGCAGGTTTTTTCAACATGGGTTTACCCTCCAACAATTGGCTAATGATGCCTTTCCCACTGCCAGCAGACTCAGGTCTAACAGGCAGGCATCAGTTGAGCTGCCTGGCTGTTTTATTCTCCTCTGGCGCATCGAGCTGATGTCATAATGCTGACATCATCAGGGCAACAAAACATGGCTATGTAAACAATGGAAAGGAGTAGTACTATTGTGTACTATTGTCCCTCTTTAAAAATGTACAAGCTTGGTGCTGATGATACAAAGGTGGATGGAATTTGTTGCTAAGAATGAAGTAAGCTACAGACGGAGGGGAAGGATGTGATGTTATGCCGAGGGCACATTACGACGATGTCATCCGTAAATTAGGGCCCAGGTGTGATGTTCTCACTGAAGCTGATTGGAGGCAAGCCGATAAAACCTGTGTCGCTTGCAGGGTCAGACGACCCTTACAAACTGCCGACAGGAGCCAATTGTTACCGGGTTTAAACTGATTTTTGGCCAGTCTGAAATGGGTATCAGTTACTACAATTTCATGCTAATGGAAGTCTTATGACACATCAGCATATTAACATGTAACAGCTGGAAGGTAAAAAACCAAGGTCCAAAACCTTGGCCTTCAAACATTTAACCTCCAAACTTAAACCCGAGTTCACAAACTTTCCTTCAAGCAATGGGTCAATAAAAACTCTTTAGCACCTCTGAACTGCAAAGTCTTATCACTTCATATTTGAGTAGAAATGGACGTCTTTACACCTGATAATGCTCAGGATCACCATGAGACTCCATGGCCTTTGGAAAGTAACCCAACAAAATCCAATGACTTCATCAATGAATCTGTAAGGACAAGTTTAAATAAAATATCTTGAAGACTTTAAGATATTGTACTCACAAGCGTTGACCAGTACAAGGCCAAAATGCCAGAAATAAAGGCTGAATATATAAATTCATAAACCAGTGGGTTTAAGAAATACAGTCCTTGAGTGTGAGTCTTAGAGGAGCTTCAGAGAGGGCAGTAACTCTCAGGATGTCAGAATACATCAACTGAGCAGCAGTAAACTGCACATCAGTGAGTTTTACAGCAGAAATAATTCTGCCATTTCAGTAAAGCACATCAGCTACTGGATTAACTTAGTCATAAAAATCATTCTGCTATTGTTTTAGACAAATATGAGAGTAACAAGAACATTTGGAAGACAGACGGTGAGGTTTTGGTCATTTCAGGAGTCTTTTTTCTTTTCTTCTTTCTTTCCCAAACACACAGCAGATGACACACAGCTCCACACATCTCATCCATTACACAATTAATGAACAGGCATGTTGAAGAAATCAGAGAGTGGATGTGCCAAATTTCCTGCAGTTAAATAAAGAGAAAACTGAAATCATCATCTTTGGCCCCACAGGCAAAAGATTAAAAATCAGTTCTTACCTCGACTCAGGGACACGAAGACCTACAAATCAAGCCAGAAACTGTTATGTGTGATTAAGGACTCAGACCTTAACTTTAACAGCCACTTAAAAAATGAGTAGAAATCACCCTTTTACCACCATAAAAATATAAAAAAGAATCAAAAGATTTCTGTCTAAAGAAGGGCAAATCTTGTTCATGCTTTTGTTTCAGGTTAGATTATTGTAGCGGTGTTTCTACAGGTCTGACTAAAAGATCCATCAGACAGCTGCAGCTCATCCAGAACACTGATGCTCGTCCTCACCAACAAGAACGTAGATCACAGTACACCTTAGAGCTCTACACCACATTCCTGTGCGTCGGAGGACAGATTTTTAAATCCTTCAGCTGGTTAATAAAGCACCTAACTGGGTCACAATATCATTCACATTTTTTAGACATCAAGTCTCCTCAGATCCTCTGGGACAGGCTTATAGTGCGTTCCAGTTCATCTCAGAAGTCGGATTCTCCAAGTTGAAAATTAGACATATCACTGGAACGCCTCCTTCAGTCAGAATTTACTAAGTTTGATGATCTTCAGGTACCCCGACTTTACCAGCCAGGAGGGTGTCTCAGTGGAATATGTTTTAACTCTAAGGATACGTTTACACAGACACTCTCTGACTTAAAACGCAAAGATTTTTTCTTTGCGTATTCAAACTTGATCTGCGCTCAGTCGGAGACGCTGGAAAAGAACGAAACCGCTGCAGCATACCTGCAAGTTCAGTAAATGGCCATGTAGGTTTACAGTAGAGCTGAAACGATTCCTCGAATATTCACGAGTACTCGCTTACAATCCATACATTACATATCCTCGAATTAAATTTTGTGCCTTGAAGCCTCGTTTAATATATAATTATACATATAAAATACATATCTGGACTACTATACAGTGCACGGTGTTTGACACAGACGGTCATTTCTGTGGCACAATGCGCCTGCTAACTCCGCTGCTGCTTGGCTTGTAAAATCATGAAGGAAGAGAAAAGAGAGGGACAGAAAGGAGAGAGTCTACAGAAGAAATGGCAGAGAGTGTCCCAAGTGTGTGGTCACTACAAGAAGGGACGAAAAGAAAATACAGTGCAGTGTGTCTGATATCAAACAGAGTTAGCCTAGCACGTAGCTTAGCATGATAGCACGTCGTTAGGGCTGCAACTATTACTATTACAGCATTTTAAATATGCTCATCACAGACATGCGTCCTCTTTCCATGGTGGAGGACACAGGATTTAAGAACATGATCAAGGATTTCAATCCAAACTACACAATGCCCTCCAGAACACACTTCACAAATATAATTGCAGAATCATATTACTGTTTTGTAAATCAGTATTGTATTGGCTTTGTTTTAAGCCAGTACTGGTTTAAACTTTGAAAGTTGTTAAAATAAAAACCCTTTTCTGAGGAATAAACGGCATTTGGTTGCTCATTTTGAAAGCCCTAACATGTTGCATTGTATACAATTGATTTATTTGTTTAAAAACAAAAAAGTATATTTCGTTAGAGTACTCAAGTACTCAAAGAAATAATTGACAGAGTGCTCGATTCCAAAAATACTCGATAGTTGCAGCTCTAGTTTGCAGAGAGGCAGCACTGCTACAACACACATATGAAGAAGAAAAATTTTTCACAAACAACGATGGTGAGTGGACGCACAGAGATGCAGGAGTTTCTATTCTGGACAACAAATCTGACTGGATAGTTTTGTCTGGATAACAAACTGAGCTCGGTAAGCAGCACACATTACTCGGTAGATGGCCAAAGCTGTTGTTGTTCCTGGTATGTGCGCATGTGAAAGAGTACTGCGCATGCGGTGACGTCAGTTTTTTACCCTGAAACGCTCTGACTGGTTTACATGGAGCTGCATGGAAGGCCACATTGAAAACTCTCCAGTCTGGACACTGGTTTCAAAAGTTTGCGGATTCGGGCACTCCATATAGAGTTCCCATGTAAACGCAAGGCAAAAGGCGATGAAAATTTTTCAGATTTGACCGTATTTAGCCTTCTGTAAATGGCCCCTAACTTCCACGTCCAGGTTCCAAACCTCACTGTTACTCACTGGTCCCAGGATCAGAACAAAACAGGGGAGGCAGCTTTTAGACTCTCTACATCTGTGAACTCTTTTAAAACAAGTCTGATAACATCTTATTCACCACCGGCTTCATGTAAGTCCATTTTTTTTATTATTTTTTCTCTTTTTATGTCATCTGTTCTGTTGGTCTAATCTATATGCATCTATTATATTAGATTATAATGTGTTAATCTGTTGACCTTGTACTGCTTAATCCCCAGTCAAACATTCCCATTTCTCATGGCGATTCTGCACGACTGTACACGGCTGGCAAGCGCATGATATGGGAAGACATGACTGTCTTTTCCTCGGACACTCCGTAAATACACCATCAGCAACACTTCAACTGCACTTCGGGAGCATTTGTCTTGCTTCAATTAGGTAAACACAACGATACGTCGAAGATTCTGTGAATTTCCATCCCGCTGATACAACGTCAGCTCAGAATGAGCACAGTTTGAGTAACGTAAGCCCCGATTGAGCCCTGTAGCTTGCGTCGCCTTGAATGGGACACAGTCAGAGCACAAGCAGATACCTCCTTGTCAATCGTCCTCAGAAAACTTTCAGGATTGAGCCGCGATCAGCCAGATACATGCAGCGCTAATGCTGTTTGCCTTAGGACTGCATTAGACTGCATTAGCGACAATTCTCCATGACAATTTTGAGCAGTTCAAAACAATCGGGACCCTTCCCCGTTCCCCAGCGTTTGTCCACAACTATACAACAGTGATACAGATAAAGTAGCGCATGCACCACGACCAAAGTACGTTTCATCAGGATTATGACAATCATGCACAATCACCATGAGAAAAAGGAATGTATGACTGAGGAATCATTTTATCTTATCTTAATAATCTCTCCTGAGGCGGTTTTGATTTGCTGATTTTTTTCATGCATTCTTTGGACATTTTGTGTCTTTATTGATAGGAGAGGATGGCTGTGAATGGGCTTGTGAAAGGGGTGAAAGAGTAGGGGAAGACATTCTGCAAACTGGCCGCAGAAGTATGTATATGGGACGTGCCTGATTGCTAACCACTCCACCAAACCAGCACCCTTGATATGCTGATGATTTTTGAAAAGTTATGAACAGATTTGGATGACATTTTACTGTCAAGATACTGATACTGTTTACAAGATACTGTATGTGGAGATAAAGCAAATAGTGTCAGTAATGCCTTTGTGGAGGTTTGTGCTCTCAGAGAACTTCTAGTTAAACATACTCCCAAAAAAAAAGTTTGGAAACTTTATTTCAGTCAAATATTTTTCCCCTTTATTGATACCAAATGTTATTGCATTTTGAAATGCTGGAAAGCCTCATTATTCCCCTCTACAGTGAGGTACAACTTGTCAGGATCATGCATTTGTAGGGAGAGCAGCACAGCTCAATGTGTGGTTAGAACCTCCCAAAAATGTGCCAAAGTCCCCTTTAACTGGAAGCTTGTGTTCTGGTATACAAAGCGGCAGCAGCATTACTTGATGTCAGCCCTCGTACCATTTCCAAGTTAAGGACTTAGTTCTGAGAGACTGCTGAAGTCAGAGACAGACTGCAAAGTGGGACTCCCAGGAAGACATCATCCCAAGATGATCAGTTCCTAAACCGAGCTTCACTGAGAAACCGGGGCTTTCTTCCAGCTGAAAAGGGGATTTTGGCACATTTTTAGGGTGCTACCCACACATGTAGCCATGCTGCTCATTCAACCAATGCAAAATCCTTACAAGCTGCGCCTTCTTGAGGTGACTAATCAGGCTTTTGAATGGTATTAAATATAACGCCAATAGATATTATTAAAGGGAAGAAATAATCAACTAAAATGACATTTCCTAACGTTTGTCTTTTTACATTTTGTTGTCTTACGTTTGCTACTTTTATGTCTTTTATGCTCTGAATGTCATAATGTCCTTGTTTTTAACTCTGCAAAGCAGTTTGAAATGCTATGCACGAATAGTGGACTACAAATTAAACTGCCTTGCCAAACGTGTAGGCAGCTTAGTTCAATTCGTTCTGAAGGACAGGATAACACAAACAAGTGAGTCATTGACATTTCAAGATTACACTAGATTGCATGCATGTGTGAATCAACATTGATTTGTTTCCTATCATGCAGCTCTGATCTAGTGATTTAAAAAAATGAAGCCACCTGGAAACTGATTGGCTCTTTGGGCGAAAGAAGGGCAGACAAAGGACTCTTAAATATGTAACGAGGACGGTGCACTGACCTCCAGCTCTTAAGAATAAAACTGCCTCTGATATAAAATTAGACATTTATAATAACACCGTTAACAGCTCTCCTTCAGCTCTTTATATCCACCCGAGGCAATGATACGTGAGGCCACATTAAGAATCACTTTGAACCTTGACACACCTTTCATGTGCTGAGAAAATGGTCATGGTTACATCATTCTACCCACAATGCACAGGGGGGAAGAAAAAGTACCTGCAGGGCTATAAGTGTATCTGAAGAGACAGCGAGCACGGCTGCATTAAAAAGCAGAGCGTGGAAATCAAAAGTCGTTGTGGTGGAGTGACATTTACATGTAGGGCGGATTGAATGATGAGCCAATTACCTTTTAACATCTGCTCTTTCAATTACCATGCAAAGACAGAGGGGTTAATAGATAAGGGAAACACAGCGATTCAGCTAATGAAGTTTAATATGATCTTTTCCACAGATTACGACGCAGCGCTGTGTTTACTGCTGCACCAATACTTCAGTGTCAGCTCGAGTAAATGGAATAAAGCACACAGTTCATGGGAGATAAACTAAGATGAATACTAATCGAGGGGATGGGAAAGGGAAGCCTCTCTGGCATAAACACCTCTGGGGCTCAGATAGAGAGAGGATATGGGGAAATTCAGACAGTTTGTAATGCCATGGGAGGAAAGTGGGCAAATTCCAGCTATGGCAGTATTGATTACTTATCTTGGTACCTTTCACAATTTTTGGCTTTCCATTTTATTTCCCATGAGTTTCAATTCTTGCCACAGCTGTCCTGTTCTTTAGAGTCACATTCAGAAAAATCTAGGAATGACTTTGCCATTTTGACAAACCTAAACTTCAGTGTATTAAAAGTCAGAGTCAGAAGGACCTAATGTATGGCAGGGTAAAGGTTTTTGCTGTAAAGTTGTTAGGGCTGAGCAATTTCAGGAAAAGATCTAATTGTGATTTTTCGAGCAGATATTGCGGTTTCAATTCGATTCATGATTTTCTATTTGTTAACAGTATAAACAACAGTAAGGAAATCAATGCCAGAAGCACATAACACTTTATTCATCACCCAAGATTGACAATTATTCCGTTTTCATTGTTGAAGTGATACTCCAACTTCAACTCCAAATCAGAGACTTTGTATTGTTGACCTGCTCATTAGCACTTACATAAATGCTTATGCCTACAGATTTGTTAAACAGTATGTGTAAACTAGTTGACACAGCAGATCCTGAGTCAATCAGAAGCGCTGCAGAAAACTTTGATCAGAAAACTGTAAGTCTGTACAGCCCCAGCATGTGTCATGTTAAAATAGCAAATGACTATGATCTCCAGTTTGTTTTTGTCTGAAAATTCAGAGGTCGAATGCAAAGCTGGTGTTTTCCTGACATGAGAATGGAGCAGTTGATTGTGGTATTATCTTCCTTTTACCTGGTCTAAAGTCTGAAGTCTGTGGCAAAAAGTGTTTCTGCTATTTTGAGGATGCATCAGAAATAAGCGCACATCCACAAGATCAAAACACACTCTTTGTTGAGCTTCTTTACCTTACATGACATGCAGGGCTGCACAATTCAAATGTTAAATATCAGAGCAATTTGTTGAAAATTTCAGTTGAAGCATATAAAAGAATGGAGAATGGAGAAACAGCGTGGCTTTTTTTCCAGTGCTCCTCAGTGGGCTATTCTTGTGTGCTGCAGTGCACACAGTACTCCCAGAAACAAGAATGAGCTACACAGGATTAAAGATTTTCTGGAAGCACAAGTCCATATTCATAAAATTTGTCTATACATGCTGATGAATCTGACAGATAATTATGCTCACAGATAGTGAAACTGGTTGTCTAGTGTATTTTACACAGGCAATAGACAACAAAGCCAGGGATATCAACTAGGAGATAAGAAAATTGATTTCCAAAAAGCTTAGTTATTTGATGTTCCTTAAACTGGTCTATCAAAAGTGTGATTATGTTGTTTTAACTGGAGTCTTTAATGATTAAGTTTTGCTTTACGTTCATTTTTTTGGATAATTTCTTATTCCTAGATGCATCAAAAGCACTTTAATCTGAGCATTGAGATATTTCATACAATGTTCTGTGTGTGTTTTGAGTGTAGTGGTCCAATAAAAAGAGAGTAATTAAATAATCCATCTGAAATTCACACCAAAAACGAACATGACCCTGGTTTAATTAGTGGGTATGAGAGCTGACCCTCTGATTGGTTTCACTTATGTCAAACCTGAAACACATCCATGCAAAATGTTGCCAAATAAATAAAACATCAGACCAATCAGATAAAAGGAGACACTATAAAAAATGGAATAAAATCATTACTGCCAGCAAACAGAGACAAAAACAAAAAGGAAGAAGCTTAATATATTTGATGATAATAATACAAACTGTAAAATTATAATATTAGCACTGATAAAATATCTGTATTATAATTAAACCGGATCAAAAAGTCGATAGAGGAAAGAAGGAGCTAAGGGTATAAGGGAGCTAGAATGATTGGAGCGAAAACAGTTATTAACATAAGCGAGAAAGAGAGTTGGAAGACAGATTGATTTCTTTGTTTCTCACTTTGATGGACACGGAAAATCTTGAAATAAACCAACACTCTGTCTCCAAAGCTACAGAAATGACATGAACTCCATGTGAAACAGCTTAACTCAGAGCACCTGTCAGCATAATACTACATTTATGCAAATTGAAACAGTCAGGGTTTTCAATTATCTTTTTTTTTTACTTTTTATTGTTTTAACAGATGGCACAGCAGGTGGGATCCCTTTACAATTAAAAAACAGGACCAAATGATTTAGTTCACTCCAGTTCAACTCTTAGAAGAATGAAAAATACTGGTCTCTGCTTTTGTGCATCAAGAGTTACTTTTATGCAGATGTCAGTGAAGTTTTTAGTGCGAAATGTGAACAGCAGCTGTCTCTGTAAATCCTTGCATTAAATCTAAGTCAAAGTATCTTTACCGGTTAAACCTGAACAAAGGCCAGTACATGCCAGATTATTGAAAATGTTGTGAGAGGGGACTTTAAAAGCAAAAAAAAACACCAACTAACCGAGTCTTCATTTAGATTTCATTAGATTTCTTCACAAGTAAAAAGAAAACTTTGTAGTCTCAACCCAGCCGGCAGACATCTCTAAGCCTCACATTCAACAGTTCTGACAGCCATTTAATACATTTATGCAAATTTACAATCATAGAGATTTGATTTTTTCTTTTTTTGCTCACATTAAAGGGACTGTGAAGAGTTTCTAAGGAATTACAAAAAAGTCTCACTTTTAGATATATGCCTGATCGAAAACCACACTTTAAGATGAGTTTTATAGCATCAAAATAGGTTATCTATCAATGCTATTCCTTAGCCTTCCGGTCGGGTCGGACACAGCTGGACTTGCCTGGATACTCAACTTCGGGAACAAGACAATTAAAACTGGAGCAAATTTATATTATTCGGACACATCTTGGAGCACCGGGCTGTAAGTAGCGATATATAGCCGGCTACAAAACAACAATACTTCTTGCTTGTTGTCACACATTAAAAAATACCGCTACATAACTAGAAAGAGATGTATTACCTCGTCGCTTTGCATCATGTAAGTTGTTGAAAATAGAAGTTGTAAAGCAATGCAGAGTTCTGAGGAAGGTCTGAGCTGCTTCACAACAAACACACGCTTTGGCTTGCACACGTCTTGTGGTGCGTTCCAGTTGTAGTCAGAAGTAGGAATTTCTGAGTTCCGAGTAGGAAACTGCAACTGGAACGTCCCCTGAAGTCTGAATTTCCTACTGGAAACTCGGTGAAACCTCGCCACCCCCGAGTTGACAATCGAAGATGGATACCCCCAGTGTGAACAGTTATTTAGCTCCTGTAATAATCAATTTATTTGCACTTCTGACTGGGGTGTGTCGCTCTAGATCAACTGTACACATCGTATTGTTAGACATATATCTACAAAAATGCTGCCATAGTGATAATCACATTCTTCATGTGATATTTGTGAACAACAACGCAGGGCGTGCTAACAAAAGCTAACAATAGCCTGGTAGATCAGCATGTTTTTTTCCGACTTCAACTGGAACGCTGATAAGTCGGAGATGATGTCACTCCCATTTACGAGGTTACTGGAACGCAGCGTTACGACAATAGCCGTGCGTGCTCATGGGTAGCAGCGTCTTTACGTTGCCAGTAATAGATGCTCCTCACAGTGCCTTTAATTCCATTGTCAGACTGCCTTTTAAATGTAAGCATGAAGTTATGAGGATAAAAGTTAAGATTAAAGTGAGGGTATATAAACTGTAATTCTTTAGTTAAACTTTTGTTATAGTTAAAGTTATAATTCTGTTTTATTCATTTGCGAGCACATAAAGCTCTCAGCAATACAACATTTTTATTTCAATACTAGACTTCCTAAATGTACAAAGAGTGCATTTGTAGTGACCAACCTGCAGGGAACTATCATCATGTTCTACTGAAAATATCTACAAAAACAATTTTACACTATCATCCAAACATAAAACAGCAGAAAGAGTCTGTTAGTGAGAAGCCAATGATGAAAAAGACCAGAGAAGAGCAGTCAGTCCTCTTCATCCCTGCACTAAGCCACAGAAACTGCAGCATGGTGACTTATCACTTCAGTTCAGCCCTTAAAAACAAGTTTCTTTTGCATGATTTTTCAAAATAATGAGGCATTTGTGTTGCCAGGGGAGTGAGCTTCCTTACTGGGTAAAAGTCAACATCTGAGCTCTGTGTTTTAAAGAAAAAGATGAGGTTGTATCTTTATGCATATACTTTATTTTTATTAATAACCGCTTCAGTATGTAAATAAAAAAGAAAGATTGTGATTAACCAATGAACTAATGAAAAAGATTTATCAGCAAAGACAAGTAAAGAGCCAGTGAAGAGCCATTTGTCTTTCCTTATCTTTTTTATTGGCCTCTATGCATCATCACTCAAGAGGGTAGGGACTGTCTCCTGTCTGAAGCAACAGTGCCCACATTATTTTTCAAAAAGCCCCCCTGGTTTCACTTAGAGAAGTTGAGCCCTCTGTGAAACACCTGGGAGTGATACACCGCTGTCCACAATAAACATAAATTCATGTTGTTTTAAAACATAAATCCTGGATATAATGGGCCTTCATGTACAAGAATAATAAAGAAATTCGAAGTGAGTATGCAGAGAGGTGTGATCACTGTTTTCACGTATTAGTATGTAAACTTTAATTATGAAAACCTCAAAGTTGACAGACGCTCCCTCCCCAAAAGTGAGGCTCTGTTTTAGTGATTGCACCCCAGGAGAGCCTCAGTGGACCTAGAGGGTGGTTGGTAGGTACAGAAATGTATCAGGTAATCATAAATTCTAATCACTTTCTTTGTTGGTTATCTTTTGAACATGTTTGCCAATTTAAAGGCACTCCCTCCGAGCATCTTTCCAGCACAGTAGAGAATATAGTGACTTGCTCATCCTTGAGACCAGTGTGAGGCAGAAACTAACGAAGTTAGGCGGAGGTCAGTTCTTCAGTGTTGGGGGATTGCATGTTAAATTAAACGTTGGACATTTTGAAGCATGTTTACACTTTTTTGGACCAGCTTGAGTAGGCCTGTCATGATAAGTTTTGCTGGATGATAACTGTCCACAAAATTATTGCAGATAAACAATACTATAGTCAATATTTTGAAACATAATTTTTTCATTAATGTAATTATAATATATGTCATAATAAAGTGAGTACACCGTATCAAAAGTAATAAACTTTAATTTCTTAAAAGTATTTAACTGTAATTGGAAGGTCGAGCTTTTAAATCTGCTGGACCCTGGCTACGGGAAGGGTCTGTTGAAGGCTGCTGTGTATAGGTGTGCTCTCTGTCATGTACTGACTTTATTTTATTTAAATTTTGTTCATTGTTGTCTCTTATTGCTGTTTGTAGATGTATGTGTAGCCTAGGTGGACTGCAAAATCAGAATTGCCCATTGGGATAAATAAAGTTGTCTAAACTAAACTAAACTAATTTACATAAATATAGATATAAATAAAATATAAATATAATAAATTCAACAAACAAAAAAAAGAGAAAAAAACAATGGAAATGAAATGGACTCTCTTTTGGGAAAAATTGCATTTAACTAAAAATCATTACACTAATCAAAAACAATGAAAAATAGACCCTATCTCTGTAAAGAAAAAAAAACTCCAATAAAAACACACCCAACAATAAAAAAAATAAATAAGATGGAGTTTATACAGTACAGAAAATGTTTGTGATGTGTACATTCTCCCAGTCAATTCGTACTGCCTGTCAAATGTTTATAACATTTCCCGAAATGCTGGCTTTTCAACGGTACTCAAGGGCTGCGTTTCTTTAGCAATGTAGTGAACAACACTGTCTGTGAGCGCGCACCATTTTACACAGTTTTATCTATATTTACTCTGCCGACCAAATGCCTCAGTAAGCACTGACTGTCAGGACGAAGCCTCCGCTGCACCTCCCCTTCTCCGTCGCCACTACAAATGCGACATATCGGCTCATCGGTGTCATGGGCTCACACTTTGTGCGTTTTGATTAAAACCAAAATATTCCCACACTGCGGCTGTGGCAGCCGACTTAGGAACTGTAGCTGTCGTGCCTTCATTCATATTAGTGTTTGTTTCCTTATTACTCCTCACAACACTCACTTCAGCTCTCTGTATGTGTACGCACGAGCCCAGCCCGCCCCTCCCCCCCAAAAAAGATTGAATCACTGACAGATGCTCACTCCGCTATAAATCCACTAAATCCACTATAAAACCAACACACCCTGGTGTTGAGAAAGTTGCACAAAGTGAGCCATCTTCTCATCCAGCCTGTTTGGTAGAGAGAGAGGAGGAAAACAAACATGCATGTACGTGTCAATTTATGGAGGCCGGCAAACTTACCGAGGACGTTTTTTATTTATCGCGCAGTGAATAAGTTAACTGATTTATTGATTACCGTGACAGGCCTAAGCTCAAGCGTTTCCTGTTTGATGTCATTACCTCTGCAAAGCAGGTTATGTTTTTACCAGAGCATAGTTGGTTGTTTGTGTGTTTGTTTGATTGCTAGCAAATTATGCAAAACTACTGGACAGATTTTGCAGTAATTTTCAAATGTTAGTAATGGCCCAGCTTTAAAATGGTTAGATTTTGGTGGTTAGTGAAGGATCATTTTGGCTCGGGAAAAACCCAGAGATGCAGAACCATGCTACCGCGGATAATTTCATTTGCATTCACAAACTACGATGTCAGAAACAAAACACTAATTGCCATTTGCACAACCTGCAGCGTGAGAATAACAGACCGAGGCGACGTCATCGAACTTTGTTCGGCACCTGAAGCTGCACAAAGAAAGGAAAGTTGGTCTGGTACCTGTTGTGAGATCCTTTTGGGTAAATTTAGCTTAGCATCTGTTATATGCAACAACGGTATCGCTCGTAAACTCGCCGTGGCTAAAAACTGAGACTGAGGTTAGCTGAAAATAACTGTAAAGTTAAGGCCCAGGGTGACCAAGTGTCCTGTTTTCATGTCCTGCCCTGACTGTCCTGGCTGTTTTTTATAAAGTGACGAAACTGTCCTGGTTTTTATTGGGTTTTTTTTATTTGGTCAACGGTGCTTATGACTTGGAAAGACTTGAACATTTTAAGCCTATGACTTGAGACTTGACTGGGAGACTTGGGTTTAAAGACTTGTGATTTACTTGAGACTTGCAAAACAGTGACTTTCTCCCACCTCTGCTGACTCGTCTCTCATTTTCGTGTCAAACCTGCAGTAACTCTAGCCTTAAGCCTTAGGTCCATTTCAGGGGCGTTCATGCTTTTTTCCTGGCCTTGTGTGAAACTGCTTTTTGTGCCTACTTTACTAATCGTACCTTTTTGCTCTCTTTTTTCGCAGGTCTTCCACGAGCCCTCGCCACCGCCTTCACCTGTATATACACCTTTGTTCACTGTTGCTTAGTTTTTGGAGCAGTCAAATAAATCACCTTAAACTGCCTTCTTCAGCCTCTGTTTTTGAGCTTTTGGGTCCACCTAAAAACACCCTGGGTCATTCTGTGACAGTTGAAGATGAATACTGCAATATCTGTGAATGAGACCTTGTGACAAAGTAAATATTGCAAAAAATGTGCATGATTTGCTGCTGTATTTGGAATGTCTTCATTCATTCAACTCTTTCAGGGGCCAATTCAAAATAGGCAGTGGGCTGCATTTGGCCCACGTGCCATAGTTTGGACACCCCTGATCTAACTAATGATATCAACATGATTCTGAGTGCTAGGTGTGGGTTTTCAGGGTCAATTACTCATATAATGATGATAACATTATCATAGAACTATTGCTTATTGATGTAACAACACTATGTGAGCTACCTTGGCAGAGGTTTGTGTTCTCCACGTGCTTTCTCGTATTGGTTCTGTGTGGCCTGATTTAGCTCCACATTTTCCTTTATGTTGGCACAGGTTGGCAGTGTGTGAATGTGGCTTAAAAAACGGCTAATATTCAAGCTTTTTTCAATTTGTAAAGAGATCCACTTCCTCCTGTAAGACACCAGTGGGCTTTATTTAGGCATTTATGGAGCTGCAGACACCAGAAACAGAAGATCGTCCAGTCCTTGCAGTTCACCTTATTACCCTCTCAGTCTCCTTGCTTCTGTGCTGGTTTGTTTCTTTATACGTTTCTCCTTGTGCGGCTGCCCCCCCTGAGGCTTACTCGTCTCTCCACCTGCTTTCATTTTGTTTTCTTAACCCCCTCACCTTTTTTCTAGATATTTGTTTCTGACACATTGCCTCTACAACACTAAGCCTTTTTATTTTACCCTTTTGGTAGCAATAAATCCCTCCTTTAGGCTGTGTCTCTTTCCTGTTCTTTAATGTGGTACACAGAGGATGAGAAGACAGCTGTAATCCAGCTTCAGCGTGTTGTTCAGAGATGGGACAGTGTTTTTCTCTCAGTGCTAAAAGAGGAAAGGAGAAGACTCTATTCTCTTGTGATAGACAGTTGAGTATTTTTGAATCTCTCAAGTAAGAAAAACAATCCGATTCTATAAATGGGATGTTTGAACAGCTTTTTGAATTGCAAATCAGCCTGCAAAACTGCTTCATTTTTACAGAATGGAAGGGGTGAAAAAGTAAATAACACCAGGTATAATCTTGCTGATCTTTTTATGGACAAACTGTGCAGGTTTTATTCGTGTGGGCGCTGCAGCTAATCTTGTTTGCAGCAACTAAATGGACCTAAATATAGACTGAATTGTCCCTACAGCACCAGGCGGAGCACCATTGTAATATCTCTCTCAATCTCTCTTTTGTCTCGTTTTCCCCCGTCTCATCTGTACAAATACTCTCTCCTCCTCTTCTGTCTGGAGAAATAGATGCTGCAGCTCTGCGGATGGAGTTAAATCTGCTGACTGCACTATCGCTCCACTATCAGCTGCTGTCCCCACTTCAGCTCCCCCCGAGGCGGTTGCATTAATGTGTGACTGAACCCTGCGCATTTATGGTATTTCAATAAGGTTCAGCTGCAGAACAGAGCCAAAGGGGGGGAAAGTGGGGAATCGCAGGTGGGTGCAAAAATGCTTAAGAGGTATGAGATGCAGTAATGAGTAAATGAATTAGCATTTTAGCTCTTCAGATCCATCATCTTGAAATCTCTTGTGGTTTTATGCTTTTTTGTTAAATGCTAAGCAAACACAAGAAAAAGAGACTTGTAACATTTTCAGCAATATAAAATGCATCTGAAAATACCCACTTGTGACTTTAAAAGCTTAAACACACCCCACAATGGTAGCTGCCTCCTACAATTAGTTTTGCCAGCTTGTTAAAATTCAGTGATTGTCTCTGGAAGAAAATGTGCATAAATGTTTCATTTGTATGCTGATGATATTGTCATTTATTGTTTAGCTTAAACACAACATCTGGCTATCTTAGAGGGCTTCAACATTAAACAAGACAGTCTGCATGAGTCAAAATAGCTTTTGAACCCAGATAACACAAAACTAAGGAGATTCACAAACTCAAAAAAAAAGTTTCTTAACCTAATTTGGAGTTAAGAGCCATATCATAAGCTCAGCATAAGCACTAGTGCATGTTGACATGCAGCACAGATGTCTCTCCTAAATTAATTGTCATTTAAAGGCCCAGTGCTAAAAATATTGAAATAGCACCAACATGACATGTCATTTGTCTTAAGGACAAAAAATGACCATCCCATAAACCACCAAACCATCCTCCAGAGCTTTTATATCATGTGATCAAGTCAATTGAGCTTACACAGTTGGGGTTCCCACTTTGATTAACACATTACCTTTTACTATGTGGTGAAATAGCCTCTCCACTTTTAAATCTCTGCTTATGACACATGTGTTCACTTTGGCCTTTGGCAGAATATACTCCCCTTTTATTGGGTCTTAAGCTTCTCTCTGTGTTGCTACTTTTATTGTATTTATTGCTTTTACTGCTTTTTTATTGGTTTTTCTGTCTATTTTATTATAAAGCACTTTGCTAGGTCAATGGCTGTCTTAAATGTGCTACATCTATAAGGCTGTCATTGATATTGACCAATGGAAAATGTTTGACTCAAGACCAGGGATGAGAAACTATGATTATCAAAGAAAACATCCAGCATGACGCTCCCATAACGTCCATGACAGACAAAGATGACCACCTTTTCCAACCTGTGCTTCCTGCCCTCCTCATTACCAAACTCCACCCACAACAAAATCATTTATTCAGCTCAAGCATAAATGAATCATGACGCAAGTAAGCGATCAGGGTAAGTTTCTTCCTTACATTCTCCCGTAAATCAATATGTTACAGTGACATGGTGCAGCAGGTAGTGGACATACCTCACTGCAAGAAGGTCACCGGTTTAATCCATGGGTAGGCCTTTCCGTGTGGAGTTTGCATGTTGTTCCTGTGCATGCGTAGGTTCTCCCCTGGGACTCTGTTTTCCTCCTACAGACCAAAAACATGCTTATTAGGCTGACTTGCCCTTTGCCCAGTGTCAGCTGGGATAGGCAAACCATATCCCTGATAATGATAAGCCGTATAGGTGATGGATGGATGGATATGTTACTTCTAATTATAAAACCAATTTGTTTTCCAACATGTACTGAAATGATAATCTTTAAAATAAATTAATCAGAATAAAAAATGGCCTCTGAATTACCTTCTTTATTTGCCAACTGCATTTACGCCCCACATTTAATGAAAGTAGAGTTCATTTGTAAATTATGATGGTGTCATAAACCTTTTTCTTTAGTAATATTCTGCAAATCCCATAAATAAACCAAAGTGCTTTTTTTCAACAACCTGTCGATGTTAAACTCTGGGTTGGTCTGCAAAAGCACGTCAGTCCTGCCTCACTCTATTAATCACTCTGATTAGTCATTTTAATTGGCCTCTGTGCTTCACCGTGAAGAAGGCAGAGGAAAAATGAAACCTTGTGATCATCAAGTCTCTTTTATGTCAGTGTTAAGAAAGAAAAACAACAAAGAGAGCTGGTATCACCATTACAGAGCAGAGGAAGGAAGAGAGGATGAGTGCTTATTTCATGGTGTCTCCGTCTATATAGTCCCAGCAGTGCTCAGGGAATCTACATGAGCCTGATGTGCACTCCTCATTATGCTAAGAGGAGTCCCACAGAGCCGGCTTTCCGACAGCACGGCTTCAGGAGTGACTGGAGAGGAAAACGACACCCAGGAGGACAGAAAAAGGTAAAAAAGTAACATTACATAAGGTAATAAAGACGGCGTAGCACATCAGAGGAAGAAGAGAGATGTAAAGAATATATTTTATTGCTTTTCCTAGATGTCTACAGAGAGCACTGTTGAATCAAATATTAATAAAACCTTATTGTTAGAGAATATTTCTTGTTTCTCACCAGATATTCGAAGCTATTCTCGCACTGATGGTTTGCAATTCAATACAGCAGCTTAGAGGATCCCAGCAGCACTCTTACACTGTCAGTAACGTTTTGACTGATATCCTCATTCTTTTAGAGCCAAAGTAAACGCCGCCTGTTGGCTCAGCAAGTCTAATATTTATTTTCTTTTAAATAAGAAAACAAGGGTTTTCTATGCTCCCATTTTTAGTGCTGACTGTTGCCAATGATACTCCAAATTAGAACTTTTGCCTGCTGGTTCACCGCCTGGGGAAAGTTTATATCGCCGGGCAGAAGAAGAAGAGAAGCTCCGGTTGAGCTGCAGTATGCTACAAGGACAGAGAGATGTGGTCACAAGACTTAAGGTTCAATGACCTTTGGTTTCCAAAACTGAAGAAGGACAGAGGGGGTCACAGTTTAGAGCAGGGGTAGTCAACAAGGGACAATCTAGGACTGGTGTAAATTATTACCAAAGAGCTTGAAATAAATGTCATTTTTTATCTAAAGTTTTATGTTTTGCAAATAAATCATACATCAATAGACTGAAAACACATAATGTAACCTTTTTTACTGGGTTAGCTTTTGGTCAAAATAGAATACATGATTTGGGGGGTGCTGCTTTGGCGGAGTGGTTAGCAACCATGCACGTCCCATGTACATACTTCTGCCGGTCCAGGTTCGAATCCAGCCTGTGACCAATTTGCAGAGTGTCTTCCCCTACTCTCTCACCCCCTTTCACAAACCTATCCATTGTCTCTATCCAATCAATAAAGGCACAAAATGCCCAAAAAAATACATTAAAAAAGAATACATTTGAAGATCCCTTCTGAGCTATATTGGGGTTCCCCATGTTTTCTAGAAATCACTTTGGAGGACTCTTTCAAGACCCCCTCCCCAACACACAAATTCACACACATTGCATTCTCCCTTTCTACAGCTGTACCTTACATTTTGTACAATTACAAAGACTGATATGTTAATGCTTCTTCTGCCCCAGAGATCTGATTTTTAAGATGTGCAGTGTATGGCAGTAACAAATCTATGAAACATTCTCTGACATTGTTAGACACTATGACAAATTTCTTTTAGAATAGAACAATGGCATACACATACCTACACTTAGCTTTTTCATATCTGTTATATTATATGTATACATACTACATAAATACATAGGTTATGCAAACAAGTTTTTCCAGGACATTTTACTTTTTTTCCATTACCATATGTTGTATGTGTGCAAATAGATGTGCAAATATTCACTCATTTTGATGCACGTAACCTGTTCTTCTTAAGCTGGGACAGGTGCAAGAAGACTGGGAAAGTTGAGGAATGTTAAAAAAAACACTACTGTTTGGAAGATCCCACAGGTGAACAGGTTAAATGGACACAGGTGAGTTCCGTGATTTGGTATTAAAGGAGCATCCCACTGACTCTAATGGAAGGATGGAACAAATTTCACCTTTTTGTCTGTCAGCAATTTTTCCAACATTTTAAGAACAATGTTTCTCAGCATGCAGTTGCAAGAATTTATGGATTTCATTGACAGACCATAACATTAAAAAAAACAGAACATTTAGAGAAGTTTTTGCATATAAACAGGAAGGCAGGAAAACATTTAATGTCCATGACCTTCAGTTAGGGGTGGGCGTATCGATCTTAAAATCGATAGTATCGATACCAAGCTGAGTATTGGTATCGGATCAATACTAGCGTGATGAGATCGATACTGCAGTTTCTCTTATGTCGTCTTTACTTTACTTTCCTCCTCTCCGACTGCTGCTTCTGAACGGCACACCTCTCTCCCTCAATGTCAACCTGCTATTGTTCCTGAACAAAAACCTATAAATCTGTTGTCAATATGGAAACAGAGCCAAAAGGGCAACCCAAGAGAGGGCTTTGTGAGCAGAAAGTCAAAGGTTAAGGTTAACTGTAGTTTACACTTTATTTGTGCAATGGAAGGTATTTTTTGTTGTGATGCTGACATTATCATATTTATATTTTTTTTACATTGCTGCTTCTTTTGTTACTTTGCACTTGTGATTTTTTTTTCTTAAACGTGGAATAATTAATTACTTTTATACAGTTAAAATTTTGTTCTATTGTTGTGGTTCATTAATAAAAAGCATTTTTATTGCCTAAAATCTTTGTGCTGTGTTTTACCATAATCATAATCAACCAACTCAAGGCAAAATTACAAAATTATTCAATGATCATTACATTTCATGTAAAAAGTATCGGTATCGGCGATACTAGCCCTGTATTTACTTGGTATCGGATCAATACCAAAATTCCCAGTATCGCCCACCCCTACCTTCAGTCCCACAGGGCTGGAAACGGCATTAAAAACTGATATCATTCTGTAAAGGACATTACCTCATGGGCTCAGGAGCACTTTGGAAAACCACCGTCAATTAACACAGTCAGCCACTTCATCTAAAAGTTAAAACTCAACCATGCAAAGCCAAGGCCATTAATCAAACAACACCCAGACATGTCCCCCGCCTTCTCTGGGCTCGATCTCATCTGAGAAGGACTGACGCAAAGTGGAAGAGTCTGCTGTGGTCTGATGAGTCTGCATTTCAAATTGTTTTTGGAAATCAGGGGCGTCCTGCCCTCTGAGTTAAACAGGAATAGGACCATCTTGATTTCTATTAAAGAAAAGTTCAGAAGCATCTGTGGTGGTATGGGTGTGTACTAACTGTGTTAGTACCTATGGCATGGGTAACTTGCACATCTCTGAAGGCATGATTAATGCTGAAAGGTACATACAGGATTTTGGAGCAACATATGCTGCCATCCGAGCGACATCTTTTTCAGGGACATCCCTGCTTATTTCAGTAAGACACTGAAAAGACACATCTTTATTCTTAAAGCACTTTGTATTGCCTGTTGTTAAAAGGTACCACACAAAAAAATGCCTTGCATGTGAAGAACAGCACGGCTCTGTAGTAAAAGAGCGTTGGTACTAGACTTACCTGCCTGCAGTCCAGACCTGTCCCCCATTGATAACATGTGGCATATCTGGAAGTGCAAAATATTAAAACAGAGACCTCAGACTGTTGGGAAACTGAAGTTGTACATGAAGTAAAAATATGAAAGAATTCTACATACAGAGCTTCAGCATTAGGTGCCGCCAGCTCCCAAACACTTACTGAGTGTTAAAAGGAAAGGTGATGAAACACAGTGGAAAACATGCCCCTGTCCCAGGTTCTTTATGTTAATGCATGCACCAAATTCAAAATGAGTGAATATTTGCAAAAGAACAATTTGTATTTTATCAGTCTAGAAATATCTTGACAGGATTTGCAACTCATTGAATTCTGTTATTGTATATGCTTTACACAATGCCCTGACTTCATCAGAGCAGCCGTTTGTCCGAAACAAGTGTTCAGAAGTAATTATTTGACATACAACAATACGATTCGATACAATGCCCCGCCCCATTTAAAATGAAATAACTACTCACTGTAAATTTATTTCCAAAATATACATTTATTTATACTTAAAATATACATTTAAAGTGCCTCCAGGTCAAAAAATCAACAAAGAAATCGACACAAAGTGCCTGTGCACTGTAGTTTGATACACTTGTTTGAATTAACTACAACGATAACAAAATGCCTGAGGTAACGCTTCTTGTAAAAAACAAAAATCTTAATAGAAAACTCAACAACTGTCTCTGTTGTTTATGCGCATGACGTCTCGGGGGAGGAGAGTGACATACTGCAGGAAGTGCACTATGGAAAGCCTCGGGTCCTCGCGAATGTGAAATGAACGGGTTGAATTTTTTAAAAAATTATGTTAAACTCGAGTTTCAGGAAAAACGAATTGATTTGATGTCAGGAATTTTCCCTTTATAATCCTTCAATAGCTCAGTTGGTTCGTACCTTTACCTGACATTCAGAACAAAAATACAAATGACGAAAAAGCAGCTGGGTGCAATCAGATGGAGCTTTAATCCTCCTTCTTCTTGTCCGGACAAGAGAGTTACAACCAAAGAATGCCTAAGCAGTCTAAGAGTTGAACTGAAAACTAGTACAGTGTCATCTCCTTTTATAGCATTGTATGTGGTCACGTGAGGCTGTTTCTCATGAGAAAGATGGCCTTGCGGGTGCAAGTTCATCAAGTTCATCATGGTAAAGTCTCAGAAAAGGTAACGAGAGGGCCAAGAGGGCTATCTGTGGTCATCCAGCTTGTGGGAAAGCAGTCTCTAGTAAGGAGGGGGCTGAGTAAGTTCACATACAAGTCAGGTACAGGTTATACTAGATCATGTCACTAAGCAATGACTTTGCAGCATTTCAGGAAAGTTCAAATACATAAGAAAAACTATATACAATATATACAAGAGTCAAATTGTTCCTAACATTTGACTTGCCTACTCGATTTTTAAATCTTATCGATTTTTTTTTACCAGACCTAATGCTGAGCTATAATTTTGATACAGTACTAAAGGATATATCAGTCTATCGATATATTTTCCACCCCTGGTATTCACAGAAACTGTCAGCTCAGTATCTGAATCCTAAAATGCAGGGTTAAATTGATACAAACAGGGCCAGTGGCCTGATTTTTTAAGTACTAAAGATGCCACTTGGGTTAACACGATGTTTTCTTAAACTTGAAGTATGATCTTCAGTCAATCTGCATTTTAAATGTCCCATTAAATTTGTATTTGTTGATCAATTAGAAAGCGTTTGATTAATAATGGTTTGCTTTGAGCTTTACCCTCCCCTCATCAAGGGCTGACTTGTTTTTGCAGACGATTAATGTGGCAGACTTCTTGGCCAACACTGTTTGGCATAAAACACGTATTAATCAGCAAATGTTGTTTCTAAAACATGTTTTGTTCTGATTATTCGAGAAACAAACAGAGTGTTAATTTGTGATTAAAAAGCTTTGCCAACCCTCTCCCTCTGCATTCTCTATGCATCATTTTCTGTCTGAAGAAAATAAAGGATAGACATAAAGAATCTGCTCTGGACAGATATTATTACCCTAAAAACTGTGCTAAGATTTACTCTTGGTAGACAAAAACAGAAAGCTGGGCACGGTCTAAAGGATGATAAATAACTGATGCATTTTAACATCACAGAACAAGCTTTAAACATCCTTTCCTCATCGCCTGTGGGAGAGGAACTGATAAAAGAAACCCATCAGGGGAGGGTTTATCTACTTCCACAGCGTCCAGCTTACTCACAGCTGTCAGGGAGGACATTTTTTTTACTGCCCACAAGGTTCAATTTTTCATTTTTCCTGCACAAAGACATTTCCAATGAGTGACCAGACCCAGTGCATGTCTTTTAATTTGAAGCCCCTGACAGATCTTTACTCTTCCAGCACAATTCAAGGTTTAGGCAGATGAGATGAGGTGTGAGGCGTGAGTAATTTTTGGACATAAATCTCTCCCCAGAGCAGCTTTAAAACCGGGTGAAGGCCGAAGCAGGGAGGGCAGAGCAAGATGCAACATTTTATAACGTTATCCAAGGCTGCACCTTAGACTTCTCGACCATTTAATTTGATAAAGTATTTCACAGCCCAGGGAGCATGTGTTCATGGAAATGCCTGTCATTCAAAGAGGTTTTAATTGGATTTCTTTTCTTGAATTCACTATGAGTCTTACACAGTACACATTTCTCCTCTCTGGTTTGTATCCACTCTGCTTTTGAATAGAATACTTAGAAAGGGTTAGAGGTGAAAAAACACTCCATATTATTAAAGTTTGATACCTTTAATCTTTCACATCAACTCAGCCTTGCCTCCTCCGCATAACTGCATCGGCATTTTTAATTAGTTCATCTGCAGGAAAGAAACAACAATTTACGTGGTAAACATTGCAAGAAATACTAAACATATTTGTTCTAAGGAAAGGATTTTTGAAAATGTCCTTCCTTCTCTTTTTTCTGGGGTTATTTGTTGCTACATCGGTTGGTCTAACTGGATCTCTTAATGGTACTTCTATAGTATCAACACTTAGGTGCTTTTAGATAAACAGTGTTAAAATTTCAATATAAAGGTTTAGGCATAAATCTCCTGTTACTGCAGTATTTGAATTACTGTCATGTTCTGTTTTTCCTTGTTTGTAGGTTTTATTATTTTATGTTTTATGTGTGGAAACAAAGAATGTATAGCTACTTTGTTAAAGCGGTACAGCAGGGTGCTGGTTTGGCGGAGTGGTTAGCAACCAGGCACGTCCCATATACATACTTCTGCCGGTCCGAGTTCAAATCCAGGCTGTGGCCAGTTTACAGAGAGTCTGCCCCTACTCTCTCACCCTCTTTCACAAGCCTATCCACTGTCTCTCTCCTTTCAATGAAGGCACAAAATGCCCAAAAAATACATTTAAAAAAAGCAGTACAGTGGTTTTCTACCCATATGTCTCTAACCCCTGGCCCTCTCTGTCAAGGAAAAGTTAAACACTGTAAAGAATCTTAATACCGTGTCCAGTTGAGCCAAATGTTTTTTGTGTAGTTTTAACATAAAAGTGGGATAATTATAAGGTCCTCAGAGGCACCACTGACTGATATTTATCCCCTAGCGTCAGGACTTGGCCATTTCTCCTCAGGGACCAGCTGGTCCGGTGCTTTATTTGCACTAATACAGTATTTATTGGTGCCATGTGCCTTGAGCAACACTCAACAGGTTCAAGCTATCCATTTAATCTGAACTGCTACATACATGCATTTTCAGGTAAAATACGCTTACACATTAATACACCGCCTGGCCAAAAAAAAAGTCGCCACCAAAAGAGAAGGTCACATACTCTAATATTTCGCTGGACCGCCTTTAGCTATGTTTACAACATGCATTTGCTGTGACATTGTTTCAATAAGCTTCTGCAATGTCACAGATTTGTCCCAGATCACAGCACTGCCCCCACAGGCTTGGACAGTAGGGATGGAAATCTCCATCCCCAGGACGATACGATATGCATCTCGATATGTAGGCTACGGAACGATACACTAACCATTCACATGAAGAATCTACCAATTCAGGATGATACAATTTATCTTCCTACTACGATGCAATCAGGATGCAATAACGATGCAATAACGATGCAAATCTGTGAAAATTCAACTCAACTTTATTGTTCCTTCAAGACCTCTTCGGAGTGGAGTAGTCCAGATGTGCTTCTTCTTCTTCTCTGGCATCCTTCCCCGGGTGTTGATGTTCAGTGACGCCTACGTCGCCTAGTGGTGACTGTGAGTTGGTGAATCAGAGTGTGTTGTCATTCCGCAATAAACAGTCCACTCGTGAGAATTTAACGGCTGAGAGATAATTATGGAAGTGAATTGACTGAAAATAATAATTTTAAATTTAAAAAAATATATATATAATAACATGACATCAGATTTTACCGATGCAAAGCTTTTACAAGGCGATGCATTGTGGTTTCAGCCCAGTTTCTAATCCGATGCACACCACTCCAACCGATGCAATTTACCATAGACCCTCGCATCGATGCACCGATTGCGCATCGGATAAAATGCCCATCCCTATTGGACAGTAGGCACTTGGCATGATGGGTGCATCACTTCACCTGCCTCTCTTCTTACCCTGATGTGCCCATCACTCTGGAACAGGGTCAATCAGGACTCTTTAGACCACATGACCTTCTTCGAGTCCACCAGAGTCCAGTCTTTATGCTCCACTATCCACTACTATCTCTGCAGTTTTTAATAATGCGTTGGACATTTCTTAACCCAGTTTTAGTAGTTTCTGCAATCTCCTTAGATGTTTTCTCTGCTTGATGCCAATGATTTAACCCTTCTTAAACAGACAAACGTCTTTTCCACGAACACAGGATGTGTCTTTGACATGGTTGTCTAAGAAATTAAAAGCTACTGCATTAGCTGGGGTTAAATAACTTGTTTCCAGCTGATTGATAATCGCCCATGCAGTAGTTATCCTATCAGAAGCTCATACCTATTTGCTTAGTTAAATCAAGGTGGCAACTTTTTGTTTTGGCCAGGCAGTAAATATGTAAACCTTAGCCTGCATCTGCAGAGACCCCAAGATCTTAGACCCTACATTGGAAACCTGAATCTAAAAAGTTTGGAAGCCTGTACTCCAGGTCAGGAGCCAAGGGGTTAATAGGTAAGAGAGTGATCAGTAAAACAGTGAATCAGTGTGGAGTCTCACATTTTTCATTATACCTCAATTTCATTGTGATTTATCACAATATGTGGACACTGATTTGATCGAATACTGTTTTTCTTTCTTGTTTATGTGTTAACTTGGATCAGAGGTGTCCAAATATTTTCATAAAGGCTGCATACATATACAGACAAATACATAGATAACTGGGCCACATCACTGTAACTCAGCCCACCCTCAAGACAAATATGTTGTCATGAAGCCCCTCGCCACCGCCCACAGAGTTAATTAAAGGGCAGAGTTACGATGTAAGTGAGCAAACAACGAAATCAATAATATGCCTTGTGCCTTTTTATATCTACACATACAATATAATCAATTCTATAACCACAATTCAAGGTCTGGGTAACGTAGCCAAAAAATAACAGTTCACATATCCTCACGAAATCCAATACCTGATCTTAATAGACTTTTTCCTATCCAAGAAAAAAAGACTGTAAATGACACACAAATAAAATGAAACAAGGTTTGCCTTGAATTCAACAAAAATCCGACAAAACTAAACTGAACTCCCCTATTAGAATTAGGATGCAGCTGTAAATTTGTAATCATAGGTACGTTATGTAGTTTGGATGTAGGTCTACATCAAGACTTTAGGCTATTTCCACAAAACATCAACAGTTGTGGCAAAAATGACTGGGTAGCAACTAATATCTCTATTTCTTTTAGGACTCAAATAGAACTAGAAAGCACTCAGTGAGCGCAAACCTCTGCCAAGGGAGCTCACATATTGCTCCTAAATCTATAATTAGTATAATCTATAATAGTTCCTTGATAAAGTTACCACCATAATATTTTTTTTAACCTGAAAACCAACGTCGAGCACTCAGAATCATAATGACATCATTATTAGTTAGGCAGTTATTGAACAAAAATGATCATTCGCCAGTGGGGGTTATCTGAATAAGCATCAAAATCTAATCGTTTTTAAGTTGGGCCATTACCAAAATTTCCTGAAATTATTTGTGATATCCATCCCGTAGCTTTTGCATAAGCTTGCTAACAAACAAACATACAAGCAAACACACAAACAAACAAACAAACAGATAAACATATGCTGGCATAAACACAACCTCCTTTGTGGAGGTCAAAATGATGTCCAGTCAAAATTTTAAATCCTAGCAAAATGAAATTTTCCACATTAAAAAAACCTTAACCAGGGGTGTTGTTTTGGCGGAGTGGTTAGCAACCAGGCACCCCATGTACTTGCTTCTGCCGGTCCGGGTTCAAATCCCGCCTGTGACCAGTTTGCAGAGTGTCCTCCCCTACTCTCTCACCCCCTTTCACAAGCCTATCCACTATCTCTCTCCTATCAATACAGGCACAAAATGCCAAAAAAAACAAAAAACAAAACCTTAACCAAATAAAGCCAAAAAAAAACATAGATACAAAGCTCTCAAAAATGTACAGTTAATATTCAACAAAACTGTCATTTCGAGTTGGATTAAGTTGTTGAGAATATGTGTATTTTTTTCTCATGATCATGAAGGTAAAATAGTCTGCATGTTAATATGTTTACATGAAGAAATGCTGTGGATTTTTTTTTCTTTGCGTAAATCAGACCAGGGAAGGACGGGGACTGTGATACATCTGCTAAAGATTTCTGCTGAAACAAGCCCCCTGTAGTATAAATGTATAATGCTGAGTCATGCTTTAATGCATACTGCTCTGTTCTGTATGTTCCCATTGATCGTATTGTGAAACAGGGGAATGTATTAAAAATGGACAAGTGATTCCACATCTTTTTGCTTCTCTTGTTAGGATTTACAAGCAAATGTATAAAAGGATAAAAGAGAATCTGGTTCATATGTGTGTTAAATATTGAATAAAGAAATGTTCCCAGGAAATCAGTGGATTTGTTCTTCTGATTTGGATGTAAAGAGATCAGCTCCCCAGTGCAGTAGTGCCCTCTGCTGGTGGGGAATATGAAGTACAGCGGTTCACAGTAAGGGAATGATAGCAAGTATTCTGATGATGTTTTCTATTTCATCTTATTTTCACAATGCCCAGACAGCATTCATTTGCTGCATCACATAAACCTTGTCCTTATGGTGATTGCTTTATCAAACTGTATATTCTTTATCAGCATAATGTCTACAGGACTGGGCAACTTCAGTTATAAGGAGGGCAACTCAATAAAACAAATTACTTGCACTTAATGAATAGGAGCAAATTTATAGATTTAATCATAATTTATCTGTAAAAAAAAACAACAACCAGTTTTTCAGATGAACAAATAGATTATGCTTTAATAAATGACTAAAACAAAGAAACTAATTTGAGTTCATTTTTTAATGTAAAAACAATAGTTGCCATTTTAGTGGACTTTTTTACTCAATGAGGGGAGATCATGCCGCACTCTCATTCAGTTTTCTCTTTTGTTCCACGAGATGACAAAGAAAAACATGATCCATCATCATGTTCCCCTGCTATATGTCTTTTCTGTTACTCTGTAATTTAACAAAACTGCTGTCAATTTCCTTTGTTTTTTGTTTTCAGTTGAAATAATACGTAGGGATGGGTACCGAATTAGGTACTTAAAGAGGTACTGACCGAATTCTGTAGGTACTGCCGAGTACCGATTCACGTAAAAACAAACGGTACCATGTTGAGGTACCTAAACGCATACTTGTGACTGTGAGGGAGTGGAAGAAGCAGGCATACTATTGGGTAGAGTAGGTGAATTTCCAAACCGGACTTGAACGCAGCACAGCAATAGCATTATGACGTCAGCAGAGATCTTAATATTAAACAAATTAATATTTATTACCCCATAAACACATGCAAAAGTACCGAAAATTGGTACGGTTGAGTACCAATACCGATTCCCAGGTACCAGGCATCGGTTCAAACGTGAAAGGTACCCATCCCTAACAATACGGGTACACATTCGGAAGCAACCTTTGAAATATTGCGCTCACACCCCAACATGCAAAGCAACATGGCGTATTTCCATATTCTCCCCCCTCTATAACAAACAGATAACCAAGGAGCCGCCTTGTAGATTCCTATTTCTTTAGAAATGGAGCTGAAAACAGGCAAATAATTGAGCCATGACTCAGTATGGATATGGGTGGAATTTTATTCATATATCCTCAAGTTTTATCAATGATTTTTTGTCACTTTTAAATGTTTCCCTGGCTGAACAAAAGTGGAACTGAGGTGAAGCAGAGGTAAACCCCTTATCCTCCTTTATTTCCTCATTTACTTTTTTGGTTGAGTCTTATTCTATTTGCTAATTATTCTTTAACCTTTATTTTAGTTACCTGTGTATAGAAGAGATATAGAGCCACTGAGAAAATAACCTTTTTGAAGTCTGTGAAAAATAAGTCAGAATTCTGAATTGAAACTCAGAACTTTAAACCTGAGCTAAAATCAGAATACTCTCTGGTGTTTTGGTTTGCCCTGAGCTCAAAAGTTTTGGTCCATTTTTTTTGTCAACAGTCTGTGGACATGATGCTGTTCCGACCGCACAAACTGCTCATATAGGCTGGTCTCAACAGCTGGATGAGCCTCTGGAAATCTTTGCCTTCTGTGTTCACAGCTAATGATAATTAAAAAGATTTTTATAAGTCTGGAATCTGGAAAAATACTTCTCCCAGCTCTGACACCAAGTATTTTATATTTGGAGAAAATCTGATATGAGGTGCTGGGGAAAAGATCCAGTGTCAAACACATATGGCAGCCCTTCCTCGACAATATCTCTGTTCTAAAGGAATTGAAACGGCAACTCCTTTTTGCTCCACTCTTCAAATGTAATATATTTGTATGAAAGGGTGGCTATAGCCCTTTATCAACAAAACAAAAGACAGACTTTCCCTTTGTTCCCTTAAATAGTTTTAAGGGAACCTTTGGAAGGTGGGAAGGCGGGTAATATTCTTGCCTATAAACAGCCTGTTGGTTCAATTCTCCCTAAAAACTACAAATACAGTTATTAAAGTCAAATTTCTATGTTTTTTTTCCAGAGAACTCAGACTTTTCCCTAACAATTCTGACTTAAATCTCAGAATTCTGAATCTGAAATCAATGTCAGAAATCTGAAACAAAAGACAGAATTCTGAAAAAAAATTAGAGGTGTGGAAAAATATCGCTATCGCAATATATCGCGATATTTTGACTCCCAATATAATATCGATATTTCAAATCTTAGTATCGATATTTTTTGTAAAAATAAAAACCCCTAATAATCAGAGTTGGAAATAAAATATAACTTATAAAGATGTACGCACAGTTTTTTTTCATGTACTATTCAGTTCAGACAGTGACAAGAGAAATATGTGACTTTTTTTTAACTTACTGTTGTGCTGTCAGTAAATCACTTTGTTCACTTTGTTCCTCATCTGTTTGATTACAGTTTGAGCTGCACTACAGGTTAGGATGATTTCAACACTTTGTAAAAGGGAAAACAAGAACTATTTCTTTGCAACATTAGTTTAATTGTCTTGATGCACTCTGTGTTAAGTGTATGTATGTAACGCTGCATTTGACATATTTCAATAACAATAAAATGGAAAAGTTACATATTCACTGTCTCTAGGTTTTTCCTAGTTTACTGTCGAATATCGTAATATATCACAATATTGTGATATCGTGATATTATCGTATCGTGACCAAAGTATCATGATAGGTATCGAATCATGAGGCTCTTGCCAATACTCACCCCTAAAAAAAATCCTCACTTTTATTTCAGATTTTGGACATTAATTTCAGATTCGGAATTCTAAGGTTAAAGCCAGAATGTTGATCGTAACCTAAAAATTCAGAATTCTGAGAGTAAATGTCTGAATTCTGACTTCAATCTCGTAATTCTGAATCTGAAATCAATGATACGAATCTGAAACAAAAGTAAGAATTATGAGAAATAAACTCCAAATTCTGTCTTGAATGTAAATACACTTACTTTAATCTCCAAATACTGGCAGTAATATTGGATTAAAAAAAAATAAAATCAAAGTCAGAATATTGACTTTAATCTCAGAAGTCTGAATTCTGCCTTTTTTCGGACAAAAATAATCTATGTTCTCTTTTCCAATGGCCACCAACTTGTTCCGTATCTTTGGCTAAAGTCTTTTATTTCTAAGCTTCATTCACCACGAAAAACTCCATATTTTTCAGCCCTCTTATATTTCCGGTTGTTTCAATGTGAGAGATGTGATTGTAAACAAACACTCCAAAACCGAACAGCATCGACTGTTTGCCTCTGTATAGTCTTACCTGACGTGTTTGTTGCAAACAATTGTTTGGTGTTGTCAACTAAAAAGTTATTAAAATGTGCTTTTAAAGAAAAGGGAAACGGTACACGTGTCTGTGACCTCTCTTCCCAAATAAAGTTGAGAGGAAAAAATAAAACTGTTCGCGCCAACAACACGCACAGGACGTAACTTCCGCATCAGGATATCCAGCCTTCTCATTGGATGACCCTTCTGTCCCCGCCCACGACGTCCCTGCGTGCGTCTTTCCCGCGAACAGGATGCTCTCGCGCTGTGTGGCTGTGTAGCAGGGTGCTAGGTGATGCGGAGGGACTCAGAACTATTGACAGCTAAACTTAGACACTGAACAACAACTTTTAGACGCACAAACATGGCGAAACAAAGCTCACTCTTCAACTTCTTCGCTAAGTCTCCTCCTCCGGTGTCCAAGCCGAAGCCGAGTCCGTCTCCGGCCGAGGCGGACCTGCCCTCCTCGGTGCAAAAGTCCAACTCCTCTCCCAAAGAAGAAGCTCAGCAGACTCCACGGCAGCAGCCAGCCAAGACCAACAAGCCGAAAAGTAACTCCAACTCTGCTAAAGGTGGATTCAAGAAGCTGTTTGGGGACAAAGCACCTGCAGCTAAGCAGAGGTGAGCTTTGTTATGATAATGTCGGTAGGTGTGTAGTTCCTGGAGACACGTTGTGTTGCACTTGTGACGATCCCTGCTGCAGGGGAAAGCATGCAAGGCCACAACATGTCTTCACCGTCATTAAACTTTGCTTTGGTTGTTTGCTAGCCCATGAGGTCGTGAGGTAACATCACAATTGATGATTGTTTAACCCTACAGATCGTGCAGGGCCGGGTTTTAATCCTTGCTGCATTCAGGAAAACAGAAAGAGATCCAGAAGATGATATGTGCTAATGATTGTAACTCAGCAGGTTAGATTAGAAAACCAACTCCAATGAAGTTGGGATATTGTGTAAATGAAAACAGAATGCAATGATTTACTTTTATAATCATTTTCAACTTGTGTTCAGTTGAATACACTACCAAGACAAGATATTTAATGCTGAAGCTGATTAACTTAAGTGGATTTTTGCAAGCGTTTCGCATTTGATGCCTGCATCATGATCCAAAAAAGCTGGGGCATGTTTACTACCATGTCCCATCACCTTTCTTTTAGCAACACACAGTAAGGAGCTGAGGACACCATTGTTGAAGCATTTTAGGTTGAATTTTTCCAGTTCTGGCTTGATGTTCGACTTTAGCTGGAATGACATCACTTGTTATTGCTCCAAAACCTGTATACCTTTGGCATTAATGATTCCCTCACATTGTGCATGCTACCCATGCCATGGGTTCTGACACGCCCTCAAACCATCACAGATGATGTTTTTGAACTTTGTGTTGATGACAGGTTAGCGCTATGTTTACACGAAGACTCTGTGACTTAAAAAGCAAAGGTTTTTCCTTTGCGTATTCAAACTCGATCTGCGTTCAGATGGAGACGCTGGAAACAAATAAAACTGCTGTAGCGTGCATGCTGGCTCGGTAGATGGCGATGTAAGTTTACAGAGAGGCAGAGCTGCAACAACACATGTACAAAGAAAAAAAACCTTTCACAAACAGCAATGGCGAGTGGACGCACTAAAATGCAGGAGTTTCTTTCTAAATCTGTCTGAATAGTTTTGTCTGGATAACAAACTAAGCACGGTAAGCAGCACACGTTACTCGGTGGATGGCCAAAGCTGTTGTTGTTGCTGTTGTTGCCTTCATGTGTAAGAGTACTGCACATGTGTTGACCTAATCATTTCACCCTGAAATGCTGAATCCTGTTTACATAGAGTTGCATGGAGGAGCGTCTTGAAAACTCTCTACCCTCGATCAAAAGTTTGCAGATTCAAGCAGTACATGTACTGTTCCCATGTAAACGCAAGGCCAGAACGCAATGAAAACTTATAGTATTTGAGCGTTTTAGGCCTTGTGTAAGAATGGTCCTTTCTGTTTTAGCTTACAGGCACATTACATCCTTGTTTTCCAATAAACATTTGTATTGTGGACTCATCAGACCACAGCACACTTATACACTTTGCATTGGTCCATATTTTCATTGATATGTGGCTCTAGATTTGTATAATAAAGGTTTAAATTGTACATGGAGATGCAAGGACAAACTGTGTTAACTGGCAATGTTTTTCCAAAGCGTTCCTGAGCCAAAGTTGTAATATCTTTGACAGAATGATGCTGGATTTAATACAGTGTTGCCTGATGGATCAAAGGTCTCAGGCATTCAGTGTTGGTTTTTGACACTTTTGGTTGAAACGTGCAATGATTTCTTTGGATTATTTAAATCTTTCGATGATATTATGGACTGTATATGATGAAATCCTTTAATTATTTGCAAGTCTTTGTAAGAAATGCTTAACATCTAAACTATTCGCTTATTAAACAAAGTGGTGAACCTCGTCCAGTCCTTGCTTTTAACAACTGAGCCTTGTGGGGATGCCCTATCATGACACACATCTGCTTCCTATTAACCTGTTCTCCTTCTCTACTGAATCGGAACAAAATAGCTGAGAAGAACCACAGTGTAGTGAACAGATAAGAACCTCCATTTTAAGCACTGTGAAAGTAGAGCTTTAAAAACTGTACACACTGACTGAATGCTAAATATCATTGTTGCTCAAATGGGCTTTTTTCCCCACCAGCAGCCCAGCATGCTCATTCAATGCGGGTGCTCTTGTGTGGACCAAATTGGAGGGACACCCCTGGTGGCCGTGCATGGTCGTACCTCAGCCTCTGACCGGGCAGCAGATGAGGGGCCGAGGACGAGACCAGCGCATACATGTGCATTTCTTCGATGAACCTCCAACCAGAGGATGGGTCAGCACCAGATATGTCAGACAGTACCAAGGTTCCCACCAACTTCTTCTATGATTATGGTATGGTATTTAAGTTTTCTTTAAATAAGATAGTAATTGGTGTTTTTTTGTTTTACAGGCTCGAACCACAGTGATGCAAAAACAGGAGGGGTCTTTTTCAGTGGTAAACCTGTGATCCGACGCGCAATGGAGCTTGCTGATGCAGTAATGTCTGACAGCCCTGAGGAAAGACTGAAGATACCACTCAGTATGGAGCCGTCTGATGACGAAGAGGAGGAGGAGGAGGAAATGGAGGTGACAATGTGGTTATATTATTTTTTGACAACTGAAGTTTAATTTATTTTCCCATTCAACAGTTTGACTTTTAAATTTGATGGATCTTTGCATTTCTGAACTGAACCAATTGACAAAAAAAGTGTGATTCTTAAAGGGGTACGTCAACATTTTTTTGTGTCTTTCCTCAGCCCCGAGGCCATGACAAGCAGATAGTAACCATTCTTTCAACTGCATGTGTATTAACAAGAAAATGATTGGCAGAGCTCGCCCACTGCTAATTAGCTAAGCTCAAACACTGGGAGTCAATGGGTAGTGTTAGCCAGTCATCAGACTCTTTAGCAACTCTTAAGTGTCCCGTGTCTGTTTTTTTTTTTGTTTGTTTGTTTCCCTCATGGTGCTACATTATCTTTTTTGGACCAAGATTTTCACTTGATGTAATTTCTGCTTCAAAAAATTTGCAGTTCCTCCTCTGTATATTCTGGTTTAAATAGGTAAGGTTGTGGATCTTTGTCAGTCCTGAGGAAATCATCCTCTTCCTCTCTTACAAAGTTGGCCATTATCTTTAGTACCAATCTTCTACTAGGACACAGAGGCTTTGTTTGTTGACCTACTTACAAGCACACTTCAGTGGTTAGCATATACGCCCTGTGGTTTAGTTTGATATTTATTTCTAAAATTAGGAAAGTACTAATCTTAGTCTAAAACTAGGTAACGTAACATAACTAGGTAACGCAACATAATGCAGTAAAAACAAAATGAGTCACAGCAACGATACAGGACTGTTTAGAGTTGCTGAAAAGTTTTATCTGATGACTGTAGGCAGAGGCAGGTCAACGTTCCCCATTGACTCCCAGTGTTTAGCTCAGCTAATTATGATGTTTTTGCACACACTGTTGAAAGAATGGTGTCTATCTGCTTGTCATGGACTCAGAAGTGAGGCAGGATATGAAAACAAAAAATATTGACGTGTCCTTTTAATGGCAATATTAAGAAAAAAACCCAATCAAGTCAATGTCGACTCCAGTTATCAAGTAAATACTGTGTGACTATATTTTACTCTATTTTATAACAGGAATTTCCCAATCAATCCAGTGACTTTTTTTAAGCGAAAAATTTGCAGTTCTTGCAGTTGTGCAGTTCTTCAGATGTGATTAGCAGGAAAAGTAATCCATACATGAAGTGTTTAAAGTCCCGGATCTGCTATGATTTCCCAAGATGTTACAATTTCGATGATAAAGCATGACATCGTCCAGCCCCTCTATACAGTCATGAAGATTGTGTTGGCTTATCAGATCAGCTGAGCAGAATGGGTTTTTCCTCTGTTGTGTTTTCAACTGATTGATTTATATTTTTCTATTTTCTAGCTTGATAAGTCAACACTGTCCGATGAAGTAACTGATGAGGATGAGTATAAAGAAGAAGTCACTAAATCATCGAAGGTCAGCAAACGGCCATCGCGTTCTTCAAAAGAAAACGGAAATCAAGCAAAACGCCGTCGCATCATCGTGGCCTCTGACAGTGATGGATCTGATGAAGAATTCAAACCCGATCAGGCTGCTTCGAGCAGTGAGGATGACGAGGAGGAGGAAGCCCCAGCAAGCAGTGAAGAAGAGGAGGCGGCAAGCACGGAGGAATCCGAGTTAGACAGTCCTGTTAAGCCTACAAAGCGGAAACGTCCTGCTGAGAAGTCTTCTGCTCAGCCGAAGACACCTTCTGCAGCCGCTAAGACACCGAAAAGAGCTCCTGCAGCTGTGTCTACCGACACCAAATCCCGCCTGTCAGCCTTCTCTGCTCCTGAGACATTTGAAAGCCAGGCGAATGGATCAGGGGCAAGCGGGGGAGCGACAGTGTGGGACCACGAGAAGCTGGATTGGTTACATGATGGCAGGAGGAAAGACGGCAAGAGGCGCAGACAGTCAGAGGAGGACTACGATCCCACCAGCCTGTATGTGCCAGAAGACTTCCTGAACAGAAACACCCCGGGGATGCGTCGCTGGTGGCAGCTCAAGTCCACCATGTTTGACACTGTCATTTTCTACAAGGTGGGGAAGTTCTACGAGCTGTACCACATGGACGCCGTGGTTGGAGTGAACGAGCTGGGGCTGACCTTCATGAAGGGGACATGGGCGCACTCTGGCTTCCCGGAGATTGGCTTTGGCCGCTTCTCAGACGTCCTGGTTCAGAAAGGCTACAAAGTGGCCCGGGTGGAGCAGACGGAGACTCCAGAGATGATGGAAGCCCGCTGTAAAACGATGGTGAAGCCTACAAAGTTCGACAAGGTGGTGAGGAGGGAGGTGTGCCGCATCATCACAAAGGGAACCCAAACTTACAGCGTGTTGGACGGTGCTCCCTCCGAGAGTCAGAGCAAGTTCCTCATGAGTTTGAAGGAAAAAGCTGAAGAGGAGAGCTCTGGCCGCTGCCGCACGTATGGAGTCTGCTTCGTGGACACCTCAGTGGGATATTTTCACGTCGGTCAGTTCCAGGATGATCGTCACTGCTCCCGTCTGCGCACCCTGATCGCCCACTTCCCTCCTGCTGAAGTGCTCTTCGAAAAGGGGAACCCATCCGTAGAAACGCGGAAAATCCTCAAAGCTTCTCTGTCGTCTGCGCTCCAGGAAGGCTTGAACGGAGGCACTCAGTTCTGGGATGCTCAGAAGACTCTGAAAACCTTCTCAGAGGAGGATTACTTCAGGGAGACAGCGGGCACAGGGGGCAGTTTTCTCCCTCGAGTTCTTAAAAACATGACGTCTGAGAGCGACTCCCTGGGCCTCACTCCTAAAGAGGGCTACGAGCTGGCTCTGGCTGCCCTCGGGGGGTGCATCTTCTACCTGAAGAAGTGCCTGGTGGATCAAGAGCTGCTCTCCATGGCAAACTTTGAAGAGTACGTCCCAGTCGATGTCGAGATGGAGAAAGCTGCAGGACCTGCGAGTTTCTTCTCGAAGACTCGCCAGCGCATGGTCCTCGACGGAGTGACTCTGGCAAACTTGGAGATCTTCCAGAACGGTTCAGGAGGGACAGAGGGGACACTGCTGGATAGATTGGACACATGCTCCACCCCGTTTGGTAAAAGACTGATGAAGCAGTGGCTCTGCGCTCCACTGTGCAACCCCACCTCCATTAAAGACAGACTGGACGCAGTGGAGGACTTGATGGGAGCTCCCGCGCAGGCTTCAGAGGTGTCTGAGCTGCTGAAGAAGCTCCCAGACTTGGAGCGTCTTCTGAGTAAAATCCACAGCATCGGCACTCCTCTGAAGGGGCAGGACCACCCCGACAGCCGAGCCGTCCTCTACGAAGAGGTCACCTACAGCAAGAGGAAGATCGCCGACTTCCTGTCAGCGCTGGAAGGCTTCAAAACCATGCAGGAGATCATTGCAGTCCTCGCTCCGGTCGCAGAGGAGTCCCGATCCACGCTGCTCCGTCAGATTGTGACTGTAAAAACAGAAAAGGGCGGCCTCTTTCCTGACCTCTCCGCTGATCTGAAGCGCTGGGAGACTGCCTTTGACCACCAGAAAGCCCGCACGACAGGCGTGATCACCCCGAAGAGCGGCTTCGACCCAGAGTTCGACCACGCGCTGACCTCAATCAAAAACTGTGAGCGGGAGCTGCAGGAGTACCTGGACCGGCAGAAGAAGAGGCTAGGCTGTAAAACCATGACCTACTGGGGAACCGGGAAAAATCGCTTCCAGATGGAGGTGCCCGTCAGCATCTCAGAGAGGAATATTCCCGAGGAGTACGAAGTGAAGTCCACAAAGAAAGGCTGGAAGAGATACGTGACCAAGGAGAGCGAGCGGCTGTTTGCGGAGCTGCAGGGCTTCGAGGAGAAGAGAGATGCTGCCCTGAGGGACTGCATGAGGAGACTCTTCTACAACTTTGACAAAAACTACAAAGACTGGAAGACCGGAGTGGAGTGCATGGCTGTGCTGGGTAAGTCTTTTTATTCTTTCTGAAAGGATGAATAGAGAAAATCTGTCAGTTATTTTTTAAATGTATTTTTTTCTTTATTAGGGATCATCATATGACCAACATACGGTCATCATGGGTTACATTCTTTTTTTTACATTCATAGAGACTGCTACATGTTTTTGTTTTTTCCCCTTCTTTTCTACAACATCATTTTACAACATAAATTAGAACAGAACTTTGGGTGTTCCCAAAGTCAGTCAGTCATGAAATATACATTTTCCATTTCCTCCAAATTTCCTACCCCAGAGCTTTCAAGAAAAAGTAATTGTTTCCATGACATAGATTTCATATATGATATAATACTACTGTTTTATAGATGGAGTATTTGTTAAGCCATTTCTTTGTTGATTGATTTTCTGGCTGCTATGCTCAGAGTTTCAGACTGTTTCTTATGGCCCTTTTCCACTAGCACACCGTGGCCCTACTCTACTCGGCCCTACTCGATTTGCAGCGTGTTTCCACTAGCGCGGTACCCCCCAAAACAAGCTAGTTTTAGTACCTACTCCACTCTGGTTCCAAGCGAGCAGAGGCGATAGTAAAAGATGACATCACCAACTGCTGGCTACTGATTAGTCAGACAATGTTGTCATCAATGAGTCATGAGCGTGACGACCTAGCAGTAGCTACCATTAGCTTACCCTCATACGTCTTTTCTTCGCAGCTCGATTGCTCTCGTCCTCGGCTTCATTCTGTTGTATAGCTTCCAAAACTCTCCTGTGCTTCTCAAGGGGTATTTCTTCTTGCCACCTGCAGCCTTCTTCTGCTTTCCTTTTTTACTCGGTTTGTGACAAAAAGCCACCGATCGTTGTGTCGCGCTCAAAATGACGTCACCGCAGAGCTGCTCAGCAACACTGCACCCCGTTGGGCAGGTGACTAGGGCTAATGGAAAAGCTGCACAAGGCGAGTAGAGTCGAGTAGGGCTAATGGAAAAGGGCCACTAGTTCTAAGAGTCTAAACCAAAGTTCTTCCCAGTTGTGAAGCTAATGTTGGTCTTGAATATTATTTCTAATTCAGAGTGAATCTTCCAGCAGAAAGAGAGTATACAGAACTTGTACATTAAGTTACTTTAGTGTGACCGAGCTGTTCTGTTTTGTTCATTTGACTGTTATGTTTTCAAACATTAGACAGCTGTCTGCCCCAGAAACACTTCCTGCAGATGCTGCACTGGTGTCTCCATGATGTGGATTTTACTGTTACTTTCAAAGTTTGAGTTTAGCCCCAAATCTTACTGTCGTTACATACCTTTCCCTTTTTACCCTTTTAGCCTCCTTTGTGTGCCTCACCCTCCAGACCTGAGACTTTTATCCAGTTTGTTGGAGGATGTTGATGGTTTTTATTTCCTGCCAAATGTTTAAAAAACTGTTAATAACTTTTAGGATAAATGCAGTACTAACCGGTAAAGTCAAGGGTCTAAGCTTGTAATATGTCAAATTTCATGTCCTTAACTGCTCCAGAGGTCATGAAATAAAGATTTAAGTAACTGAAAAAGTTCTGTGCTGTTTTTAATTACGCAATATTTTATACAGCTGAAATATTTTGAGTGTGCCTGACTTTACTGCTATGAATTTATCTTTCAGTTTCTGCATTAAAAAGTGACATTGTTTTTTTAACTTGTTTCTGGTTGTTGCCAACTCAAATAGATTGTCATAGTGAAAGAAACAGGACAATTCTTAAACAGTTGCGACAAAACTATAAAGGGTATATTTTGGTATTGGCAGAAATATTTTAAAAACTGATAATAGCAGTAATCAAATATCCTGCATCCCTAAAGCTTTCATACATACATTTCTGTGGCTCCAAAGATGCTTTACAGGAGAGACGAACAAATAACAGAGAAAAACATTAATATGTTTGAAGTTTCTGTGCAGTTATCCAATTCAGAGTACATCTAAGAGTTGTATTGGTGTAAATCTGTGGTTTAGGCCTTAAAATGACTGTTTTAGCTCTGTCTTTGACATTCCTGTATTGGTTGTAATGTTAAAATTCTGAAGTTTTTCTCTATGCCAAAGTCAGTCTAAGTCCCAAACATCACATCAGCCATATTGTCATTCATCCATCCTTTTCTCTTTGGTTTCTAATGCCTCTTGCATGTTTTCCAGACGTGCTGCTGTCCCTGTCCCGGTACAGTCAGGCTGGAGACGGGCCGATGGCGAGGCCGGAAGTCGTCCTCCCTGAAGGTGACGACCAGGTTGTGCCTTTCATTGACATCACTGGATCCAGACACCCCTGTGTCACAAAGACCTTTTTTGGTGACGACTTCATTCCTAACGACATTTACATCAGCTGCCCCGGGAGCGGCGAGAACGAGGATGAAAACGGCAACGCCTCGTGTGTCCTGGTCACCGGGCCGAACATGGGAGGAAAGTCTACTCTCATGAGACAGGTCAGCGGATACACAGCTTAGAGAATTACTTTTTTTTTACTTTTGGTTCACTTTAATGCACTGTTTGCCTTTTTCTTGTACAGTGTGGTTTGGTGATTATCCTCGCTCAGCTCGGTTGCTACGTTCCAGCTGAGAGTCTTCGTTTCTCTCCAGTCGACAGGGTCTTCACTCGGCTGGGAGCCTCGGATCGTATTATGGCAGGTAAACCATGAGCTGAATATAGGCTTGAAAAAGTGAAAACATTCCCATCCACACTGATAAATCCTGTTATTATCATGTAACAATGTCAAAGATCCAGTTTAACCCTCATGTCTGTGCCAACACAAGTCTGACTGGTGTTACAGTTTAGCTTGTGACCATGTGAACTGGTGTCAGCAGGTAAACTGAGTAAATATTTCTGTTTTCTGTTTCAACCAAAGACATATTTGATCATTGTGATCCAGATAATCCTGTTCTAAAAATGTTCTGTGGGTTCTTTAATATCTGTTATAACCATGGCATCTGCAGGCGCCAGTCAACACGGTAACTTGTTAAACAATAAAGGCGGACCTGATCCAGAAGTTCAACAGTGTTTGTATCAATGGGAGTGTCTTTACAGCAAAATGTTGTCTCTGTCCTTTTTTTAATTAATTTTTTATCATCTGTTTTTTATGTCTTTATGGGTTTTTTAAATCTTTGTTAGTTGTTTTTTCTTGTTTGTATTTATCCTTTCTTTTTATATTTTATTCAATATATTTCTAATTGTAGCGACTTTGCTGCACTTTGGTAAACTGCAATGTTTTTTAAAATTGTTCTGTTCTAAGAACATGGATTGTAATACATTTGATTGCACATGAAAAGTCCAGTCAATACCTAAAGGGAAAAGCCAACTTCCTTTTTGTTTTCATGTCTTGCCTCTCTCCCGAGTCCACGACAAGCAGATAGACTTCACTCTTTTGACTGCGCGTGCAGTAACAAGGTTAGCTTAGCTCAGACAATGGGAGTCAATGGGTAGCGTTAGCCTGTCTCTGCCTACAGTCATCAAGCTGGAAAATAGAAACACATATTTTAAGTCAAACAATAAAGCAATAGAGGAAAGATGTCAGCAAAAACAAATTCTGCTCAGGTGATCTGATAAGCCAACACAATCCTCATGACTATATGGAGGAGCTGGATGATGTTAAGTTTTACCATCGAAACTGTAGCATACCAGGACATCATAGCACAGCCGGAACTTGAAACATTTCATGTGTGGATTATTTTTTCCTGCTATTTACATCTGAGGAACTGCAGGCCATAATATCTCCCTTTAAAAAAGTCACTGGATTAAATTGAGGAAATTCCTGTGTTATAAAATACTGTAATATCATAGTTACATTTTCTTTTTAATTTGAATTAATAATGACTTGATTGTGTTTTTTGTTTGTTGTTGTTGTTTTGGTCTGTTTTCTCTATATTCTTAAAGCCAATACTTTTTGTGTTCATGTCTTGGCTCACTCTGGAGACCATGACAAGCAGATAGGCCCAGTTCTCTTGATTGTGCGTGGAAAAACAATGTAATTAGCTTAGCTCAAACACTGAATCAATGGGTAGTGTTAGCCTGCCTGTGCCTACAGTCATCAGATAAACTCTTCAGAAACATTAAACCATTCTATGTGCTTATTTTGACTTTTTTTTTTTAATCATGTTATGTTACATTATTTTCTACTATCATCATATTATCTAACTCTAACCCTCCTAAACAGAGGCTTTGTGTTGTGGACCTACTTAAATCATACTATTTACGCCAAATGCTCACAGTATACTATGAACAGCCTTTTACATAGAGGATCTGTAATTATGGTAATTAAACAGTGGGTTTTTGCTTTTGAAATCTTACGTTGCAATTGCTGTGTTTATGATTATGTAGAAAAACTATTTCACAAGTTCAGATGTCTCTGGTCATATTTGTCTGTAAATGAAAATGTTAGACTCGACCTTCAGTGAATTATCTTCCTCCTCTTCAGGAGAGAGTACGTTCTTTGTGGAGCTGAGTGAAACAGCCAGCATCCTTCACCACGCCACCAAGCACTCGCTGGTGCTCCTGGATGAATTAGGTGAGCATTTGCTAATTATTGAATCTTATTTTTAGTGCCTGTGTGTCACAGGCTGCCACCTCACCTCTTTATTTGTGTTCCTGTGACTGTGTGCTTTTGTAATGTTCCCGCTCTGCTGTGGTCTTCGTACAGGACGGGGCACGGCCACATATGACGGCACAGCAATCGCCAGCGCTGTGGTGAAGGAGCTTGCTGAGAAAATCTGCTGCCGCACGCTCTTCTCCACTCATTACCACTCCCTGGTGGAGGACTACGCCAACAATCCAGCTGTGAGGCTCGGCCACATGGTGAGTACAACAAAGCAGGAAAATATTTGACCGGAATGAAGGTGAACGTGAATGTAAAGTAGGGCTGGGCAATATGGTCTTAAAATTATAGCTCTGACTTTTCCCACGACACTCAATCTGCAATCTTTCATAGGTTTTTCCCTCTAAGAAAAAACAAACTCCAGATGACTAAAAGACATTACAACAATCAAGTTTTTCCTTTATGTTATCAAGATATATTTAAAAATTAACCCTGCATGTCATAGAATGGCAGTCTTTCTACATAAACATTGAAAGACGAGCTATTTTCACTGTATATTAACATGAAACTCTCTGATCAGTATTCAATCTAATCTAAAATACAAACAGGAGCCAAAACGGTTTTTGCAAAACCTGATAGGGCTTCCATTGTTGTGAAAAAGTGTAAATTTTTAGCATTTATATTTTCAAACACTGCAACAACTTACAATTAGAGTAAATTGAACAAATGAAACATTCTGGTGGGTTTTTTGTTACCCAGATAACTTGTGATTTATCCATCATACCTAATACTTGTTCCCACTTCTTCATGACTTACAGACAAGTCTGTTGGTAAAGTTTGATTAATTCAGAATAAGAACTGAACAATTAATTGCAAATTAGATTTAATCGCAATATGGCTTGTTGTAATTTTCAAATCGCAGAAGGTTCAATATTTTTAGCCCAAAATGTGTTGAGCATTTTGCCATTGTGATGTAATTTTTTGCAATTTCATGCCTATTTGTTACCTCTATTCATACCCTTTTTTTCCCACTTTTGGGCCATTTTTACCATTTTTTTAAACCCGTTTTTACAACTTAATGCCTAGTTTGCCCCCATTCATCTTTTTTGGGCACTGTCAGAACCATTTTTTGAATTTTTACAATTTTTTTGTAATTTAATTTCAAATTTAATTCCCAATTTTGTTGCCATAATCAATTTTCCTAAGCCACTTTTGGATTTTTTTGCCAAATTTTCCCCATTTTTTTTTTGCATACCCATTTTGCTTCTGTTCTTCACTTCTCCACTTTTTCTCAAATCCTTTATCCTTAGATTAATTCAATGTCACATTTGTTTTACTATAAAAAGATCTACTGCTTATGTTTGTTTAAGAATACATAAGAAGAGGAACATTAAAACAGTTGCAGAGTAAATTGCAAAATTGGAGAAAAAAAAATGGCAACCAGGTCATTTTCTCAAATTGTTCAGCCCTATTCAGAATTAACTAAACCCAAACTTTAACAGGTAACAAACAAATACACTCCTGCTTCTTCATTCTTAACAGTTCTAACAGTGGACCACTAGAGGGCAGCCCTGGCTCAGTAACACGGGGCATTTAGCCTGTAATCCAAGTTTTTTATTTGGCTTAACAGCATATTTCATTTTCTACAGTGCTTGGATTTAGACTTTTTTCTATTCTTTCCTCATGTGTCGTGCCCTGTTATTCGGTTTAATCCTCCGTTTTGTCGCCCCCAGGCGTGCATGGTGGAGAACGAATGCGAGGACCCGAGTCAAGAGACCATCACCTTCCTCTACAAGTTCATCTCCGGCGCCTGTCCGAAGAGTTACGGCTTTAACGCCGCTCGACTCGCCAACCTGCCCGAGGAGGTCATCCAGTCAGGACACAAGAAGGCCCGAGAGTTTGAGAAGAGCATCCTGAGCCTCCGACTCTTCAAGTAAGTCTGGCGTTTTTATAATCTGTGATAGAAGCTAAATGACGATTTGAGCTCAATATTAATGTGTTTTTAAAATTTCTGTTTCTGTAGGAAGCTGTGCCAGTTTGCTGACGATAAGAAGTCGGGGAAAAAACACTTTTCATCTCTGGTTCAGACGCTCAACACACTGTAGACTGTACACACACTTAGGGCTGGGCGATACGGACCAAAAAATCAAATCTGGATATTTGCTAGTTATATGTGTGTCAGAATCTGCTTCCAGAAAAACCAGAATTATAAGCTTTGTTGTGATTCTAAAAAGAAATTTTCCTGTCTCATACTAATAAAAGAAGTCCTAGAAGGTTTTGTGCATTTTTATAATTAACCTCTGCTATTAATCAGTGAGTTGTTTAGCGGGTTGCATATGCAGAGCGTTACTTGTCGTCATAGCAGCACTGGCTGTGACTTTAGTAGAAAGCACCCGGTGAGCGCAAACCTCCGCCAAGGCATCTCCCATATTGCTGTTATATCTATAAGCAATAGTTCCATGATAAAGTTACCATCATAATATGCTTCCTTGATCCTGAAAACCCACACTTAGCACTCTGAATGAGGTTGATAGCATTATTAGTTAGACAGTTATTGAGCAGACACGATTGTTCGGTAATGGTGGTTATCTGGATCACCACCAAAATCTTATCATTTTTAAGTTGGGCCATTACCAACATCTCCTGAAAATTCCAGCAAAATCTGTCCAGTAGTTTTTGCACAGGTACTGATTAAAGGGTGCCCAAAATACTTGAGTATGAAACGATCTAAAGGAAATATGCAACTTTGTCGGATTTGTTTTTTTTTTTTTCCAACTGCATCAAAATAAAGCAACCACACTGCAGGTAGTTTAAACCACCTCATTCACGCTCCTGTTTCGAGCTGTGATATTTCATGTCTTAACTGGTCACACCAGATGGACCAATCAGTAAATTCCCTAGTCCACATGGGAAACAGCCCATAGAAAGTGTTTCAGAATATCTGGGAGGTGATTGGACGATCATTCCGTCAATCAAACTCATTACGGGCCAATTAGATAATGAAGTAGGTAGGCACTACTGCAGCTGTGTGAGGGTTTGTAGAACAAACTCACCAAAACATTTCAGAAGTGGAGCAGAAATGTCTATCAATATTATTATCTGAAAGGAAAGAAAATAATAAAAATGACAAAACTGCTGCTAAAGCTGTTAGCATCCATGCTAAACTCTGTATGTGCAGTCACTTTCTGCTGTCGTCTCATGGCTCCTACCTCTTCTTGCTTTAAAAGACGCTGATCCACCTGATTACAAACACTGCAGGGTCAATGGGTCGGCCTGATTTAATGTTAGTAATGTGTTCCCTCTTCTGTTCATGTCGCAGAGTCTGAATGGGGGGAGACAAGTTGACCCCAGTATGAGCTTTTACGTGTGAAGCATGCTAACTGTCACCCTGTTGCGTGCCTCCGAAGCTGTAAAGCACTGAATTAGAACAAGTGTCACATCCTTTGGTGTAATGATAGCAGGGCCTAACAGCACTTTGGTATAACTGTGCTGTAAACAGGGCTATGGTCTCTTCAAGCTGCATCAGTATGAAGTCAGACTTTCAGTTGCATGTTTGAACTCGTCTGGACTGACCTTTAGACTGATTGAGTTTTCAGCAACTTCACCGACTAAACAAGATCAATCACGCAGCACTGAGTTTTGAGACTCTCAGTTCACATAGTATCAAACAGGTGTCAGTATTTGAAGAGTTCTTTTCCAAAATGCTATCAAAGCCTAAATAAAATTGTATATATATAACTCAATGCTATTCTTTTTTATACCGATTGCACTACCTGCCCTATCAGTATATAATGCCAGAAGCTATATATCCCTGTTTACACTGTATTTCAAAGTTCGGTTCCCCAGCCAACCCAATGGTGGGTCTGGGTAAATAATTTCTAAATGAAAATGGATTTATAGCATTTTGGAAAAGAGCTCTTCATTTATACTTTGCTTATTGTGTAAGTGCCAGGATATCAAAAAAAAGTTTTTCTCATACTCTAGCATCTGATTTTTACACCCCCAAGGAGGGCATGTTTTTGGCCCGATATGTTTAAGATTACACAATAACTACTGGATGGATTTACATGAATATTTTACCAGGGGTGTGGTTTGGTCCAAGAAAGAAGCTGTTGACTTCTGGTGGTGATCTGCAAATTTGTCTGGATGCAAAAAATAAAAATCCCCAAATTTAGAAAAATCCCATAAGTCAAAACTGGACCAAATTTAGAAAAATCATATTTCTGCCATCACTCAATGGACTCACTACAAAATTTACATGGTAACGTGTCCCTATCATCAAGGTAAATTTCATGTGGATTGAAGTTCATAATGGGAAATCCCATTAATCTCTCCTCTGCTGCTGTGAGGGTTTCACCGCCTTTACAGCATCATGGGGATTGTAGTTTATTTGCAAACTGACATCGTCTTTCAAGCCTAATGGTGCGTTCCAGTTGTAGTCGGAAGTCAGAATTTCACACTTCCGAGTAGGAAATTTTATCTGGAACGCCCCTCGAAGTCAGAATTTCCTACTGGGAACTCGGGGAAACCTCACCACCCCCGAGTTGACAATGGAAGATGGATGCCCCCAGTGTGAACAACTATTTAGCTCCTGTAATAATCCATTTATTTGCACTTCTGACTGGGGTGTGTTGCTCTAGATCAGCTGTATACATAGTATTGTTAGACTTATATTCACAAAAATGCTGCCGTAGTGATAATCACATTCTTCATGTGATATTTGTGAACAACAACGCAGGGCATGCTAACAACAGCTAACAATAGAATGGTCTATCTGCACGCTTTTTTCCAACTTCAACTGGAACGCCAATAAGTCGGAGATGACGTCACTCCCATTTCCCAGTTCCGAGGTAAATGGAGCGCAGCATTAGTCACTGCCTTTGCAATGAAGGATCTCTCCACATGGACAGACATGAGCAGAGAGTCAGTCATCCAATCAGAGTGCCTGGTTTCCAGAAATTTCTCTTGTACAGAGGTTGTTGAAAAGCCACCGTCGTAACTGAGCTGCTTGGCAAATGTTTGCGCTTTTCTAGTTTACTTGTGTCAAAACCACACAAGTCTTTCTACTGCTCATGAACTCTAGCATCTGTTTTTTGTTTTTCCAACACCTGTTGTCTGTATTTTTCTTTAATAAAACAGTAAAAATGTTAAAAAGTTGATATATCGCCCAGCCCAACACACGGTGTCCGCTGATGTTTCCCCAGCACTTGAAAAAACACTACTGTTATGATCTAATAAAGTTTATTTTTAAAAAAATGACAATGTTTCATCTAGGAAATTAAACCCTTTTAATTCACGCTAGCGCCTACATAACGGTTATTGAATACTTCACAATATATTAAGTCTAGATGTTATGATACATGCATACATTTCAGTCTGTATGAGAACCCACAATCACCAGTACACATGAATGGGGAGGAGGGGGAGGGAGGGAGGGGTAATGAAACCATATAGCGCTGTAGATAGATACTTGTCTCAGCTTCAGTAGAGTAAAAGCATTTTGAAGTTCTCCAGCAATATTGGCAAAACAAAAAAAAAATACACATCAAATTATCAATGCTTTCACAAGAGTCCTGTTTTTCATTTGGAGATATTTAAAGGGAAATGAGAACTTTGTACAGTACAAAAATAAAAACTCAAATTCTTTCTAAGAACAAAACAGGTTTGACTCGGTCTTTGTGGTTCTCAGCTGGGCGGTCCATGACCTGAAATGGTTGGTCGTTGGTTCTAGTAGGTTATAAATCTGTGCCAAGAAGAAGGAAAAAGACTGAAACACGGAGGCCCTAGCAGACATAGTTCCGTACATTTCACTACTCGTTGTAACAGAAACATTTTTTTAATTAAGTTTTCATTTATCTACTTTTTGTGGGGCAATGCTGTTTTAAAAAAGGCAAAGGAGTGTCGTGGAGTCTCAAAATGTGGCATCAGACCAATGTTTTAACACCTGCATCCCAGAATATTTGAATGTTTTCTAGTTTAAAGTCCACATTTAAGTTCCTGGTACATTTCTCTCAATTATAAAAAAACATCTTTAAGTTGCATCCAGCATAAGACGGCTGTTAAAAAGTTGCTAAAAGGCGGACAGAGTTTTTGAGGATCAGCACAGCTACGACCACACTGAGTGGTTCCTGTTATAACCTGACATCAGCTTTTTGGTTCTGCTGATTGTGTTTACACATAAAATAATGAAAGGAGTTCGTTCAAACCCTTCAACAAAGCATGAGTGAGCTTATTTTCAACAACAGTCAAACAATGATGGGAACACAGGGGCTAACTTCTTGGTTTACTCCGTCTTCCAGAGACAAGTTAATTTTGTTTTCTTAAGATCTTGATTTTGGGATTATAAGAATGGATTTCCTAAAATAAGTCAAATAAAGTTACAAGGTCTTCTTAAACCGTACATTTGGCTATTTCTTTTTCTAAGTGTACTGCATTCACATGAGAAAAGTAAAATCTGTAGTTTCAATCAATGAAGACGACCTCCAACATCTAAGATTGTTTCTCTGCTTTCCTCAGTGAGCAACACTGTTTTTAGACGATAATAAAATTGTGATTTTGTGGAAGAACAAAGTAAAACTCCGTTTTTTTTCTCTTAATAAACTAGTGAACACAAGTCTGTGACAGTTCTTCATGGAAAAAAAGTTGCTCTTTTTTTTCTGAACAAGAAATCTTTTGGTCAAAATGAGATACCTGCAGTCATCTGAGCCTATTTTTTTCTTCTAAATTTAACTTGATACGCATGTGCAAAGTTTATCCCAATATCTGAGGAAATTTCAGGGTGTCTGTGAAACACAGGGCTGGTTGTACTGACGGACAAATCAGAAGTCTGATTTTGTCTCTGGTCAAACTGATTGTGGTGAAAAATGGACTATCTTAATCATAACTAATGTTCAAAAAACCTGGAGCTGTCACTTTAAGGCTCCCCTCCCTACATTGGCCAAGTTTGCTCTTATTGGTTTATACTCTGCTGGACAGTTCAGCACTGCTTTGCACCATGTTGTCAAGAGCTCTGCAATCATTCTGGGCTTGCTACAGCGAGCCAATGGGCTTAAACTGTTGATAGGATGTCACACTGGTAGGTCTATAAAGAAGGGTGAACATTTTAATGCTTCAGAACAATTGACTGATTCAGAAAAAAGAGCAAAATCTTACACTCCTCTGTGAACATGACGCTTTTGGTAATTCACCGCAACAGTTAAAATAAATGCACTTGAATGGTGGGAAAGTTTCGAGGATGATTTCTTATTGAGGAGGCTGTAAAGGGTCAAGAGCTTAGACCAGCTGAGAACCACTGCTTCAGGCCTTCAGTATAAACTGGATTTTGTGAGACAAATATGAACAATAATATGCATAGTTAATATAAAAACACTAAAACATCACCGTAACTGCATAAATACACACATAAATCATGTTCCTCCAAACAGAAAAATCGCGAGAGTCTCGTGAAAGCACGTTCAGCATCTGTTATTTTCTATATTGCAAATGTAAAGGAGTCAAGATTGCTGGAGAAAGTGTTTTTAGTGTTTTCCTCTTTTCTCTGATCTCTTTCACAGAAAGAAGTTAGATACTGCGACATGTATAATTACAGCAATTCCAGGGTATAATAACCAAAAATTTAAACACATTTAATAAAATAAAGACATTCAAGTACAGTAAGATTTTTGCATGAAAATACAAAACTACACAAAAAGCATTAAAATCAAATCTCAACAGTTGTCTCGAGGAACAAAAGAAAAAAAAAAAAAAAGCTGAAGTGCTAGGTCGTTTTTCTCGTTTTTGTTGCTCAGTGATGGAAGCATCGTTGAATTTGGGGCATACTTTTGCCACATTATGAATAAAGTTGTGCCTCGTGTGACTGAGCGTCCATCCGTCCACGATGGGTCTGTACATGGCTGCGGGATCGTCCTCTTCTTTAAGAGCAGGCGAGCCTCGGCGGCATTTTGTCCGTCTCACTCACAAACCAACACACCCACAAACCCTGAGTCAGCTGCTCGTCCTGCTCCGGCCCGCTGCTGTCGTCTTTTTTTTTTGTTGAATAACCGAAGAAAGGAAAGAAAGAGGCATCCTTAATCAGGTGGTTTTTTATATTTTTTTCTTTTTCTAAATGTCTCCTTTTCAGCATATCCAGGTCTTTTTGAAGTCCCTGTGTATGCTCTGTGAAAGTGAATCTGGGTTTTCGTTTGGATTTCCTCCACTGCACAGCTTAAAGTGTCTCGTGTCCGTTTACTGCAGAAGCAGAGTGCAGCTCAGTTGTGCTGCAGCGTGTTGGACTCTATAGGAGGAGCCGAGTCATACAGTGTGTCCGTGTCGTGAGTCGGCTCTCCAGCTAACGTGCAAGGATTTGACAGCGTCCCCGCACCACAGTCACAGAAGAATCTGCACAAGAGGAGAAAAACGGTTTAGATGAAAGGTTCAAAAGAGACACGAAACACATTTATGACATTCAAATGTCACAGAAACAAGAAGAAAAGAGCAGAGGCATTAAGGTCAACATTGATTTTCTCCTGAAGCCACGAGAATCCTTAAAATGCATGTGTCCCTTTAACCAAGACCTTCAGGAGTTAAAGGTACAGAAGGCAAAGAGAGACCTGGGAGTCTGACATGTTTCCACAGCACAGGTCTGTTTGATTTTGTAGTTATTAACAGTAAACCTCGATCTCTCTCATGTTTCCACAGCCAACTGTGTCCTTACTTCGTGGACTACAGCGTTTTGTTCAGGGATGGACAAAAAGCAGCCAGGAGGCCACATGCTGCCCCGCCTCTGACTCAATACCACCATAATTCTCGATTATAACAAACTTCATTGCTTTTAAATGAGCTAATTCTTAATTATAACAAACTTCATTGCTTTTAAATGAGCTCTAATTTTTTTAGGTGCGTACTATCCATGAAAATGCTGAAATTTCATTGGTTAAAAAACTTTGAATAAAGGTCGTGTTTGAGCTGTCAGAGAGTGAGGTTTGGGCAAAAAATGGGTGTGTGCTACATCTGAGTACAGTGTTTTTTTACAGGCAAAAATTGTGAAAATATGGAATTCATGATATAATCAGGTGCGTGTTAAAATTGAGAAATTGCGCTAATTTCAAATATTGACTAGGAGAGCTCAGAGATCACCAACTTCTGCCAAGGAGTTGCTGTCAGAAATGAAGCAATATCAAAATTTTATCACTTTTTCCTCGTGCAACATTCACTGAAAATCTGTTAAGAACTTTTACAGTCATTAGCAAAAACGTGGAAAACTGCCCTGTCTTGCTACATTATCAAATCCTTTTGAAAAAAAATCTTGAATCCACATCCAGATTTGAAAAAATCTTGGAGACAGTGTGAACACGAGAGCTGATCCTCCATTTCTGAGGTCCACAGAGCTTTATGTTTCAGGTCGGCTACACTTGTTTATATCACGCCTGCTTCCTTGTTCCCAAGTCAGTTCACTTCTTGATTGGAAACATTCACCTCATAATTCACAGAGTCATGTCTCCAGAGTCATTGGCTTTCCCAACACACAAAGATTTTTAGTCATAAATATTGAAGAAGTTTCAAAAACAACTTCAGAGCTGATTATCAGGACAAATTCACCATTAACAAACCTCAGACCACAGGGTAATCTTACAGGATAATCTTTGTAAGACATATAATAATTGGACGTTTGCTGTTTTGGTCAGAAAGGAGAACAAAAACTGCCTGATAATCTTTATGTGTGCCTCCCTTTAGACTAGGGGTGGGCAACTTTAATTACCAAGAGGGCCACATAAAACCATTTTTCCAGCCTAAGGGGCCACATTGTTACAAATTTTCAGAAACTCTCGATAATAAAAAAATTTGGGATAAACAACAAATGACAATATAAATTTGTCATAAAATCAGAATACCAACATTTATATATTACAAGGTAAGCTATTATGCATAATCGACTGAACTTGATACAGAATTCAAGCAAATTTAAGTAACATACATAGAATTAAGCTAATGAAGCTATTTTCAAATCAATAAAATTATGTGTTTCTCACATTTTAAAGCTCAAATATTTTGCTGCTGCCATTTTTTAAATATAGTATTGAGTAATACTTGATATAATGTTAAAGGCTTCATGACAGAGATTTAGACACTATAAGAGCAAAGTAGGTTGTGAATAACTTACATAAGATTATATAGAATCATTTCTATTGCATATCTGAGTTTTCTTCATATTTACAGCTGCTGGCTTTTGGGAATGAATGGCAGGCCACATTTAGTGATGTGGAGGGCCGCATTTGGCCCCCGGGCCACCACTTGCCTACTCCTGCTTTAGACCATTTTACAGGTGTAGTCAGGAAGCAAACCCTCAGTCAGAGCAGGACCTTAATGGACACAGCTGATGTCACGTGATGGTCTCTCTGAAACACTGACCTATCGTGTCTGATGAACTCCACGTCGTGTCCTTGGTGACACTTCTTGATGCAGTTCACACAGATGGCGTTTCGGTCTGTTGTGTTACAGGTGTGACACCTGCAGGAATCAGAAGTGTATTAGTTATAAAAGACTGAGCCAGCAGGCAGCTGAGGATGGTCCTGTCCCCTCACAGACAAGTGCAGACAGTAAGTTACCTGTAAAAATCGTGCATTGGGTAGCTGGTGTAACTTGAAATCTTGTACAGGCACTGACCTCTGCTCACAGCCTTCTCAATGGCATCCTGATTGTTCATTATTTTATTATCTACAAAGAAAATGGAGAAAAAATCTGTAAGCTATGACTTTACTTCTTTACACATTCACAGAAAATTAAAGAAAACTCGAGACAGTGGGAGCACCTTTCATTGTGACGTTGACACCAGATGCAAGAAACAATCCTCCGAAGCGGTTGTTGAAGATCTGGTTGCCCTCTAGAGTCGCTGTGGCATGATTGGTTATCTCAATACCTGAGGGAGGAGAGAACAAGATAAACTCACAGACTGACTCCCATTAAAGGCACAGTATGTAAAATTTGGCTCCAAGTGGGGCTGTGAAGTGATCAGAACAGCTGATGAGACCACTTTGATGACTCTGTTTAATAAACTATGAACTCATTCAACAGAAAAGCCAGTGTTTCAGCTTCTTGGAAAAGCTGCATCATGAAAGAAAACCCTTTCAAACGGGACTTCCTGGTTCACACTATGAGCCTTCACACTCATGGTTTTGAGTTGTTCCAATTCTGATACCAGTATCAGAAATTGTTCCGATACTGCCAAAAATGCTGGTATAGGTATAGGCGAGTACTGGAGTCCAGGCATCACACGATACCACTTAATTTATCCAAGTAGTAATCTATTCACTGTTTAGCACTATTTAACTCTGGCACAGTTCTTCTTGGCTGCTCTTAGAACAGTAGCGCTGTGCTGCAACCTGCAGGGACCTGGAGGAACTGATCACGTGACACAAACACAACAGACATCGGATGACAGGAGAGCTGATTGATGCAAGACTTGGAGCTAAGCTAACTAGCACAATCATGCTGTATCATTGCTGTATTTATTCATGTTTTACAAAGGGTTTAACCTCAGCCAGGCTTTACCACAATGATAATCATATCACAGTCATGCAGGAGTAGTATGATATTTTTTTTATAACATACTGGTGTTGGATCGGTACTCGGTATCAGACGATACCCACAGCACAAGTATCGGTATTGAGAGGGAAAAAAATTAATCGGAACATCTCTGGTTTGCCCTTCATATGAGTCAGGAGGTCCATTTCTAAAGTCGTTTTCTCTTGTAAAGTGAAGGTTGTCTGTGAAACAGGAACGCTGGTTTGCTGTGTGGCTAATAAACACCATGCTTAGGTTGACAAGTCCTCAGCTCTAAAAGAGAAGAGACACTCAAGGCAATAGAGGAGACGGTGGATCTTCACTTAACTTGTGGACTTATATTTACAGGGTCGTGGGGACGGAAACAGTGTTAATTTTGTTGATTAATTATTTTCATCATAGTTTTCAATAACCTTTTAGCCCCTGACAGAAAACTACACATTAACTTATAAAAACAAGTGGACAAAAACAAAAACTAAATTAACTGACTTTTTTATCAATGATAAAAACCTGGACTAAAATGTCTGACAGAGACTTCATCCAATCAGACCAAATTTGGTCATGTAGAAAGTAGGGACAAGTCTGGAATATATCCACTTGGCTTCAACACCATAGCAGGGCTATTTAGGTTTTGGTAAGAAACTTAAAGAATTTGAAGTGCAAAACATGACTTCAGAAGTTCAAGGAAACATAAAAAAGCCTTACCCTTTACAATTCTTATTTTAGTTAAATAAATTTACAGTAAAATTTCAAGAAACTAAAACTAAACTAAAATTAAAACAATGACGATAACTAAATTATGACTTAAACTAAAAGATATTTTGGGCAAAAGACAAACAAAAACTAAATTATAAGTTCTGTCAAAACTAACACTGCATGGTAACCTTGCACAGCAGCTGGATCAGCTTGATTTAATGTCTGTAATCAGGTTGATCCATCTTGTCAAGCTAAAATCTACCATGACTGTGAGCGGCCCAATCAGAGTTCTTTAGAGCAGGAAGAGGAAGAAGATGAAACAGGAAGTGACGGCTTATACAGAGATTAGCATAGATGCGAACAGCTCAAGTAGCAGTTTTATCAACTTGGACCACATTTCTGTATTTAATGTAAAATAAATCTCAACACTTCAAACTTCTCTATAGTATGGATATTGTCCTTACTATTTGCCTACAACTTTATTTGATTAGCCCATAATAAACGCTGATTGACGGAACAATCGTCCAACTGCTGGATACATTTTAGAAAGGTTCTGCCCAGCCCAAACAGTTTCTATGGGCTCTTTCCCAGATGGATGAGTAAAATATATAAATGGTGTATTTTTATGCTTCAGGTCAGAGGGAAGGAGCTAAAGGAGTTTGGCTGACAGATGTAGGCAGAGGATAATTTGATCCATCACAGGTGAGCAGCACGAAAAATGAATGAGATCACTAATTGGCCTGTTTGATCTATAAAATAAAGAATTTCTCTGGATTTGAAAACTTGAGGAAATAACTGAGGTAAATTTAAAAATGGAACAGAACATTGCATCAGTTAATTAAAAACAACATTGAAAAAAAAAATGGATATACTCTATGTTTAGAGTGATGAGCTCTGTAACTCACCTGCAGCGAAGCCGTCAAATATCCTGTTTTTCCTCAGGACGGGGTGACTGTTGGTGCTAATGAGAACTCCTGCCTGAGCGTTTCTGAAGATGTCATTTTCTTCCAACAAACCTGAGGACAGAAAACACACTTTTGAGTCAATACACGAGAATCAAATTAAAAGCATCTACGAAATTTGTAACAAATGTTGAACATGAAAACAGAAATGGCCAATCCTTACAGAACGCATGCAAGTGGGTTGTAAACTGATAAAGACAATTACAAGTGTTGTCAGGGTTTCGGAGCAAACAAAAGATTCGAAAAACTACACAAGAAGATCGTAACACATGCAAAGAGGCTTTAGCTCAAACCAAAAACAAACATTTTTAAATATTTTGTTTCTTTCATTATACAAAATTTAAATATATTTAAACTAACAAATTTTAAGTGCTATTACATGACCAGTATTTCTGGTGTTTGAGTTAAGGGAAATCTAAACAAACTTGTGTTGCTGTTTAGAGAAAGCCATCTTTATATGTGTGTTAGGGACTGGTCATTACCATCTGAATATACTTTACTGTTTAAATATACTAAAAACTGCACAGTGAAAGAAGTTATGTTACCTCTCCCTCCGTTGAATATACAGATGCCACCGTCTCTGCCGTCATGGATCTTGTTCCTCCGTAGAGTCGGGTTACTGTCCGTCTTTATCCACACTCCTGCCATGGCGTTGTCAAAGATCTCATTGTCCTCGATAAAGCCTAGGCCTGGAATACACACAAACACGTGTTACATTATTAAGGACACAAGTGCTGTGAAGTTGTAAGAAAGTGAACTATCAGCTTTCAACAAATGGAAACTTGACAGTAATAAAACAAAACTACGAGGTTCTTGTGCCGCTCACCTGAGTTGTAAACCAAAATGCCCCCGTTCTGTCCTCCCCAGATCTTATTCCGCCTGATCTTGGGATTGCTGCCCGTCCTGTTGGAAACACAGGGCACATTCATCCACTGTTTTAACACCACAACCAACACATGCATGAAAAAGACAACATACTGATCTTTGTCATCGATGGGTCCAGGAGAATGTTCTCTAATTACTGCCATTTTGTACAAACCTTATCTGAACTCCAGAATACATGTGATTGTAGATGTCATTGTCTTCAAGCACACCATGGCCGTTGTCATAGAAGTAGACCCCAACCTGCAGAAAAGACAGAACATACACATTAGCTGCTGACACCACAATGCACAGTCTGATATGGAAACATCTTAGGGTGTAAATATAACAAGGTCACTTCATCAAATCCTAAAGCAGCACCTTTGTTTTCAACCGGTACTTTAACTCTTCCAACTCCAAGGGATTGTTTGCAGCCCAAAATGGTGTCACATAGATTGTTGACCTGCATCTATGCTGTTTATGGGAATAACTGTGCTTGGAGGTTTATACATTTTTAGCCTTTATTTACCAAGGAAAATAAACTCTTTGACATTAAAAATCTCCATTTTAAGAGTGTCCTGGTCAAGATAGGCAGCAGCACAGTTAACAAAATCGCTAACAATAACAACAGCAATACATACAAATGCATGTGAACTGTCTAATAATTAAAACACAAAGACAGTTAACTGACAATATGGGATATTAAAGGAAACAAGATCATCTGATGCCTCAGAATTCACATCATTTAACGTCCCCTTAAAGTTATCCAGTGACACCAGATCACTGAGTTTCAGGTCTTTTTGTAGCTCATTTTAAACACAAGGAGCAGCAAATATAACGGCCCTTTTCCCTGCTCAGTTCAGACCTTAGGAACAGACAAGATATCCTGGGACTAGGGCTGAACAATATGGACAAATTGTCATATCTCGACATTTATGCCAGATAGTACAATGTCAATACGATAGGATATGACTACAGGTTCTGTAAAAGCTAAGGGCAATCGTAAAAATGAAATTTGTAGTGACTTCCAGAGCTGTGCATGCAGGGCAAGCACGGGGGAAATCTACATCGTTTATATTGTTGCTTTTTCGATATTAATATCTTGAATGTTCATATCTCGATATAGATACGATAACAATATATCTTTCAGCGCTCTCTGGGCCCAAAGATTATAAGATCCTGGATTCCTTTGTCTACTTTGCCTATTTTTCCACTTGTATTATATATAAGTAGGGGTGGGTGATATGGCAAAAATATCATATCACGATTTTTTAAAAATAAAATCACAATCACGATTTTATCACAATTCTTTTTTTACGCTGATTTTTCTAGACTAATTTGCATGTTTAACCATTTTTTCCCCTATGTTTAACATATGAAACATGTAAAACCCTAAAAAGAAAAAAATTACAATTTGAGCCAAATAAACTTTCTGAACAGGTTTTAATTTAAATAGTGCAGTTTTATAAAAATGTGCAATAAATATAAACATTAAAGGTAATGAACAACAAAAAAGTGCACTTTTGTAACATATAAACTAAACACACCAAATATCTTATTGAAAAGGGTCGAATATAAATGCAAACTTAAGTAACTGGTTATCTCTTAAAGTGCAACAATTTAGAACAAATGATATCTAACTGCAATGTCTATAATCTGAGTGAATAATACAGCTGCTTCAGAACAGATTTTTGTTCAGACATCTTCAAGCTTTTATCTCCTTTTCTCTTTCCACCATGGCTTCACGCTACATAACCAAACAGGAGATCCCACCATGCATTGCGCCTAATGTGCTACGATTGGCTAGTCTGGTGGACGTCAAAGTCTCTGCGCCCACACAGACGATCTGACGATCTTTCTGTTTCATGAGATCATCCCCACGTTATAATCCTTAACGATTTAATATCGTCATATCGCACACCACTATATATAAGTTAGTTTAATGTTATTTCTCATCATAATTTTTACTGGCATTTTAGATTTAGCCCCCGTGTTTCCTCTTCTTTTAATTCAAGATGGTATTTCCTCAGTCCTCTAATTCTGTTTTCTGTAAGAATCTCTTCTTAATGTCATTGTGTGTGTAAGTGTGTGTGTGTTGAATGTGGATTGCAAGGGTGGGTGGGGTTTTGTATTTTCATTGGATTCAATTTTCTGCTTTGTATTTATTTTATTTCTATCTAGAGCACTTTATGCTACAAGGCTTTGTATGAAAAGTAATCTAAAGTGTCGCATGAGCAGCGACCTACATAGCTCTGCATCAGCGGCGAGTAAATGTGTTAAACTTCAGCCACCAGTGAGTAATTCTGACAGTAAAAGAGTGTGAATGTAAAGGGGTGACCTCTGCTGTAACTGTGCTGAGTAGACTGTGACCCTGTTTGTATAATGCATTAACTGATTAACATGCACTTTGGGCATTCAGATAAAAAACTGACCGTGCACACAATTCTTTGACATGGTGCATCTAGTGATGACCTTCAATCAGAATTAACCTGCCCCTCATAAGGAAACAGCTAAAATCTGTTTTCTGAGTCATTTCCCCCAGTGGGTGGCAGTATTGTTCAGCAAGTTCCTGAGAGTGCATCATCAGCTGAAGATCACGCCTCATCCTCTCTATGCAGCAGTAAAGTAAAAGAGCTTATTTTGAACTCCCTCTGTCTTTATAGTTAGTCACTTGTATTCCTATTTCTTGTCCCTTGTCATTTTTTCAGCTAGAACATGCTAAAAGTGGAAAGAGAACGTGGAAAAACAGTTAAATGTAGACATCTATAATGACCACCTGCCCCCAATAGACACACTATGGATGAGTGACAGAAGTCAACAGTGGTGGAGTGTTGTGTTAATGCTGACTGCACTTTTAATTAAATTTTAGTTAGTCTTCTGCCTAAGACATCTTCTGGATGTAGTCACAATTTAGTCATATAAATGTTTTCATTTTAAGCCCCAGTCACACATTCCCATTTATCATGGCGATTGTGCACGATTGTCAAATCCTGATAAAACCTGCTTTGGTCATGGTGCATGCGCTACTTGGCCTGGATCAGCCTTGTTCAAAACTGTCATGGAGAATCGCCACTCTCAGTATAGCAGGGTGGAAGCCTAATGCTGTCCTAAGTTGAACAGTATTAGCGTGGCATGTACGGAGCTCAGTCGGGCTGATCATGGCTCAATCCTGACAGCTTTATGAGGATGACTGACAAGGATGTATCCGTTTGTGCCCCGACTGTGTCCCGTTCAAGACGGCGCAAGCGACGGGGCTCAGTCGGGGCTTACGTGACACGAACTGAGCTCGAGTGGAGCTGATGTCGTGTCAGCCGGATGAAAATTCAAGGAATCCTTGTCATATCGCTGTAGAAGCGCTGTAGAAGCACTGTAGAAGCACTGTAGAAGCACTACTGACGGTGTATTTACGGGGTGTGTCCAGGGGTGAGACAGTCATTTCATCCCATATCATAACGATCACACCAGCCTTGTCAATCGTGTACAGTTGTGCACAACTGCCATGAGAAACGGGAATGTGTGACTAAGGCATCAGTCTAGTTTTAGCTGATGAAGTTTCACAACATTCTAGTCGACCAAATCTACTGTAAATTTAGTCAACTGAAAAGTCATGTTTTACACTTGGATAAAATGAACATAATAACTCTTTACTGAATGCTAGTAAAATTTGAAAATATAAATCAACAGAAACAAATTTAACTTTTATGTGAACAGCAGTCATCTTTATTTAGGCTACCTGGCAGAGCACCTCTTTTACAATACCAAAACTGACAACAAACATAATGAACCTGCTCTACATGAATATACTCATAAAGAGAGCAGCTCTGATTTGATCGCTCCACAACTTGTCCCACCACCACCAAGCTAAGGCAGCTGTGATTGGATGTCCCTCTGAACTCATCCAACCTTTCCACACAACCAAAGTAGCTGTGATTAGATATATTCCTAACTTGTCCCTTCTTTCTACAATAATCAAATTAGGTCTGATTGGATTAAGTGTCAAACATTTCTGTCTAGTTTTTATCTGTTGATGAAACCCCAGTTAATTTAGCGGAAATTCCTACTTCTGACTACAACTGGAACGCACCAAAAGGCGTGACCCAAGCCAAAGCATGTGTTTGTTGTGATGCTAATAAAAATGCAGCAAAGCGACGAGGTAATGTATCTCTGTCTAGTTACGTAGCGGTAGTTTTTGATGTGTGACAACAAGCAAATTTTGGAAACTTAGTATCGAAGTTTTGTAGCCGGCTATATATCCCTGCTTACAGCCCGGTGCTCTAAGACGTGTCCGAATAATATAAATTTGCTCCAGTTTTAATTGTCTTGTTCCCAAAGTTGAGTATCCAGGCCAGTCCAGCCCTGTCTGACCCGACCACAAAGCTAAGGAATAGCATTTATAGATAACCTATTTTGATGCTATAAAACTCATCTTAAAGTGTGTATTTGATCAGGCATATATCTAAAAGTGAGACTTTTTTGTAATTACTTAGAAACTCCTCACAGTCCCTTTAAAGAAAATGCCCCTTAAATGGTGATTTTTTATTTTCTTATTTTATTTTATGTCATAGCTATACCACCTCCACCCACAGGTGAGATTTCTGCTCTTCACAGGCAGACGCCATGACTGTTTGGAAAGCGTGCTGCATGGCCTGTAACCCCTCCTACCCCCTCTTCTTGAGCGTCTTTTGGACAGCCAATCAGAGCATCATCACAGTCTCTGATAATAACGTGGTAGCTAAATGCCCAAAAAAGAGCCAGAAAGAATAAACAAGCTCAAGTCATTTCTGGAATCATGACAACCTTACATCTGACCTGTAAGTTTTTCTACTTAACGTCTTTTTCTCATCCTTGAACTTGTAACCTTACCTGCTTCCCGCTGTGTATCCTGTTCCTCCGCAGCACTGGCGTACTGCCCGTCGTAACCCACACACCCGCCAGCGTGTTGCTGTACACCTCGTTCTCCTCGATGACACCCTGCCCTTTTTCGTGCTGCACAGAGAGAAGGGAGATCATAAATCACTGCTTCAGTCTGTTTGCAAATGACAGATGAGAGGCTATTCTTGTGGAACAAAATGATGCTGCTTCATGAATTAATCCTTGAAAAAAAAAAGTGCCCACCACATAAATGCCGCCATGCTGTCCGTCGTGGATCTTGTTGTGTCTGACGATGGGGCAGCTGTTTGTCCTGATCTGGATTCCTGCCAGAGCGTTTCCGTAGATGTCGTTCCCTTCGATGAGGCCTCGACCGTCGCCGAAAATGTAAACACCGCCTTGGTTGCCGTTGAAAATTGCGTTACCCCTGTAATAGGAGAAAATAACCACTTTGACTGAATGATGAAACACGGCGAGAATAAAAGCAGAAGACCAGTCTATGCAATAAACTGACAAATCTTTAGGATGAGCACGTCTATTAGCAAACATGCACATTTTTTTCAACTTTTTCCTGTCTGAAAATTTTGACAAATTGTCAGGGCAATTGTGACTGCAGCAGTAAACATTTTGGAAATTCACTGCCGAGTGGAAGGGGAGGTTGCTTTTTATATCCTTAGAACACAGCAGGACCATCTTTGTACAACAAGGAAGTTGCCTTGTAGTTCTTTTCCTCAGTTCGCCAGCACAATTTTTCTGCTTTTGTTGATACTGTGACTGTGTCTTTGTTCATGTTGTATTAATCACGAGAAGTGCTTCGAGGCATTTCCAATGCTGTCAGGCAAGTTGTTGTCAAAAATATGGAAAACTGCCCGATCTTCACTTCTGCTCCTTCACTTTTCCCTTGTGCCATGACCAACATTCCCTGAAATATCATGAAAACGGGTTGAGAATTCGTTTTACTATCAATAAAATACCTGAAAACTGCCCCATCTTGCAATGTGAATTCCTGGATCTGCATACGGATTAAACAGTTCTGATCATGCTGTGTGTGATGTGCTCTGATAATCTAAACACAGCACACCACACACATGACCATTCTGCCCACCACCGATCTATAATCAAGTCCTCCAAGCCAGAAATCTCAAGAAATCTCAAGTAATCTAACAAAGCTGAAGAAGAAGCACAGCAACAACCATAAATGTTTTCTATGGTAACAGCTAGGGCTGATGAATATATCATTATCGTATCGAAATCGAGATGTGAATATTCCCCCATGCTCGCCCTGCATGTACAGTTCTGGAAGTCACAAAACATTTTATTTTTAGGTTTGCCCTAGAAGGCAAAGCTTGGTTTTCATCGAACCCGTAGTCATATCGTATCGTATCGTATCAATATCGACGTATCTGGCATGAATATCGAGATATGAAATTTGTCCATATCGTTCAGCCCTAGTAACAAACAGAAAACACAACACGCAACATGGAAGAGGACATACAAGAAGAGGGAATGATGGGGGTCTTGGACTTTTTGATAAAAAAATCTTGAATAAATAAAAGAAGACTGTGGAGAAAACTCTAGAGACTGCGTGAGCACGTGAGCTGGTCCTCCATTTCTGTGGTCCACTGAACCTTATGTTTCAGGTCGGCTGCACTTGTTTTTATTGATGCCTGCTTCCTTGTTCCTGTCAGCTTGCTTACTGATTGGCTACATTCTGTACTACGTCACAATTCATGGATTCATGTCTCCAGAGTCGTTGGTTTTCCCCACACACAAAGATTTTGGTTGTAAATATTGAGCAAGTTTAATATTTACAATTGTCATTCCTGACCTGTTTCAAAGCCGTGATAAGGACAAATTCATTCTTAACACATCCCAGACCACAGTATAATCTAATAACATGTAAAATAATCTGGCATTTGCCACTCTTGGTCAGGAAGGGGGAAAGCCAGGACAAGAAACACCCGGTAATCTTTATGTTTGTACCTGACTATAGGACCAGCACCAAAATCACATCACTCTTTCCTTGTGCCATGACAAACAGTCCCTAAAAATTCCATTAAAATCTGTCAAGTTTTGAGTTATCCTCTTCACAAACTGACACAGAAACTAAAAAAAAACTAGCATAAACATAACCTGCCTAATATAATAAGGTAACAAGGTGAAATCTGTCCTCAAAGCTACCTACTCTTGCTCTCTAAGAACGTTCAGAACTCTTCTGTTGGACTGGTGCAATAGAGCAATTAAGGTGGATTTCAGGGAATTAAATTTTCCATTCATTTAAAAGAAAGCGCATGTGAGCAGCTGTCACCATCTTATTTACATTTTGTTTTTTAAGCTGTCAAAAGCAAGCATTACAGACCTTATTGTTGGATCACTGTTGGATGTTATCCACACCCCGGCAAAGTTATTTGCATAGATCTTGTTTTCGATGAACTGGCCCCGACCCTTTTCATGGACGTAAATTCCTCCCGTCTGACCGTGATGGATTTCACATCGAACTACTGTTGGGTTGGCGTACGCTTTCACCTCGAAGCCGGCAATTCGATTCCTATGGATGTTACAGCTCTCAAAGTATCCCTGGACAAAGGGAAGAAAGAACATAGAGCTCTCAGAGAGACCTCACCGTACTTTGTATGTCACCTCATTCAACAAAAATCCTTTTATTAAACTAGTTTTCTTTTAATGAAGCATCAGCGAGCTGTTTCTTACCATGCCGTGGTCAAATGTGAAAACACCCACGTCTCTGCCGTGGTGGATGTGGTTACGTCTGATGATCGGGTTGCCATGGTTTTTCACCCAGATACCAGCCAGAGCATTGTTTGAGATCTCGTTGTCTTCATATATACCCTAAAAACCAGAAACAGAGGTTCAGGTTTTGAACAGCTTAATGTCCACTTTCTTGGTATTTGTCTAAACCATTTAAGCCTTTAAGTATTAATGTAACAGCGTGTCCAAACTGAGTTCAACACGAGCGAGTGTCAGTGGTGAAATCAGGCTGATTACACTGAATCAGATTAATGTCCTAACCCCAACCCCCTGCGCATCGCTTTGCAATGATTTTGCCTTCATTTCTATTTACTCCGTCATTGCATGCATTGAAATGGACAAGGTGTAGATGGACAAAGGTTTTTTAATGTTATTCTTTTTAACTTTCTGTGTTTGAATCTTTTTAAAATAGCAGTGGAGCATTCATCTATTTCTGTGAGTGATATGATTTACTTTCACTTTTAGCACTGAGGGAGAGACTTTAGTTGTCTCATAAAGAGCTATGTATGAGCCTTCAGTCCTCATCACCACAAAGCACTACACAAATGTTTCTCCACCTACACAACTTAAAGCTCTTGTCCTGTTCACAAATGAAAGCATATGGGATAAAATTAAACATTTAACGGATGCAGTCTGCACAATGCAACACGACTTCTGATGCTCGAAATCACTTAGGACACAGTGTAATACTTTAAAAAAGACATGAATAACACAAAGCATGTTTTACCTGTGCATGGTCCGTGATGTAAAGACCAACATTTTCACAGTCGCTAATGTTGCAGTGCTTGATTGTTGGACAAGCACCCTGACCGCTGACACAGACTGCTGACCCCACTGAAACAGACAGAAAGAAGGAATTAATTTAATTCATCTGAGGTCTTAAACTTGGCAATACAATGGGCCCCAAAGAGCAACAGACCCCTTTACTTGTTAAGTTTCCAATACAAAAAAAAGACCAGAAATAATCTTGGAGGCATATTCATCTGATTGTTTACCTTTTGTAAGCAGCATTCTATTATTTTTCTTGATTAAAAAACATATAAAGCTATAATAGTAACATTGAACACACTTTCCAGAATTTCTCTTTTGCTTTTCTTCATTACAGTCAATGTGTTTTAGTGTGCAATATTTCTTCACTCTTTAAATTTGGCAAAGAGAGAGGGGATGTCAGCATGTAGTGAACGGTAAAACTTTCAAAAGTGGATTTCAATACATTTGCTTATATTAAGGCTGAACAGTTTCTCCCAAATGACAGGGGGTGTAACATTTATTTAAGGTCAATTAGGTTTCAAAACACCATCTTCTTTTTATATTGTACAGGGTATCTGTTCTGGAGTTTGCATACACTGTAAAAAAAATCATACTTGACATTAATTGTAAAAGTATTTAGGCTGTTTCACACTGGATGTGTTTTACTTTTGTGCCCGCAGTGGTTTGTTTGTCTTTTTCTGTAAGTATAATAGCAAGTCAGAGCTTTCGGACTGCCTCACATGCACCTCCTGCACCAAAAATCTGAAGAAAAGGATGCTTGCCTATTATTTCTGCAAGCTACTTGCACGTGTCAGCCAAAACCAACAGGAAAATGAAAAATAAAGAGAAATGTTCACCATAATACAGCTGGAGTGAACATCCACAGTGGTAGAATATGTCACAGAAAAGATATAAACCGCCCAATTTGAAAATCAAATCAAAGAGACTGAAAGTGTTTAGCTCATCAAAAATAAGATGAGCTAAAAACTGGACTTCACTTTATTACTGTAAACTTAATCAAATCGTAATATTTACAAAAAAATAATGGCAATTAAATATATTTCTTTAAATAGTTCAGCCCTATTCATATAATGGTGTTGGTTGTTTTTACTCCTGTTTTCCATTTAGTTTTTAAGACTCCCCTCTGGATTTGTTTCTTTGAAAAACAATGTTTATAAAAATAAAACACTGACTGCTTTATTATTGGTAATTTTATTTTCCTGTTATCATTAAAACCTGGAAGAAAACATTGCTGCACCACTTGGACAAGCCCATTAGAAAATTTTGTAATAAAGCCTGCGGTATATTTGTAAAAAGCATTATCTAAAGGTTATACAGTTTTAAAAGGCCTGCAGTTCACTGGGTGTAATTTAAATTTATCGACACAGTAGACTGAGGGCAATGAGCTGAGGTTCTCCAAACGCTGAACAAGAAAGAGTAAATTAAGCTGTAAAAGCAGCAAAATGCTGGACAACAGTGCTCCAAGCTTTTAAAGTAAGTCTGATTGTTTATATTAATGTAATGATAGAATAAAAGACTCAATACAGCTCCATTGGTCCCTGCTGAATTTACATGTATCTGTGAAGTTCAACAAACCAAAGGAGCTGTAAGCACTCCTAATCTATCTGTGCCATTCCCCTTTAGTCAAACCTAAGGCTGTTTAAGCTGAGCTAGCGCCACAGAAATAAAATAACACAGGTAGGATCAATTTGACCTTTTGTTAATTCTTAAAGGCGGGGAAACACTTGTGAATGAGGGGCTGAATTACCTGTACACGTGCTTCGTATGATGCAGTGGTCGATGATGGGGCTGCAGTTAACCGTAATCTCCAAGCAGTGGTGGGCGTTGTGGTGCTGGGCAGATTTATCGTCAGGGTTAAACTGAATGTGTGACAAAAACAACGATTAGACATTCTGAAAGACCCATTTCCAAAGTCTTGAATAATGCGAATGCTTGACTAAACCATTCATAAGAGAAGATGGTCTCACCCTAATGGTCATATATCCCACATAAGCGTCTTCAGAGCCCTCCATGAAAACAAACGTGGAGTCTCTGGTGTTTTCAATGATGACTTTCTCTGCGACTTTACCAGGAGCTATAAAATGATCAGAGGTGTTAAATAAGAGATGAGAATAAACAAATGTGTGATGGTTCATTTTGACACAGCTGTGGATGAAACGTACCTGCTCCTATCATAGTAATAGGCGACTCGATGTAGATCCACTCGTCTGTGTAAATACCAGAGTGGACGAATATGAGGCCGTCAAAGTGAGGCTCCTGACCGCCTCCTAGAGCGTCCTCGATGGTGTCATAATACTGGAGAAAACATGACCACAAGCATTAATGACCACAGCATTGAAGTGCAGGGGAAGAGAGAAATGTTGTGAACGGCTCACTTACAAACATGTTATCTCTCCCTTTGTATCTGGCAGGATTACTGTAGAAGTGCTCTGCAAAGCCTGGCTTCACGTGTGCCCCTTTATACTGAAAAGAAACAATCACAACTATCAACAAAATCACTCAATTCACTTTACAGGCAAGATAAATAATGCATTTAAACAACTGATGAATAATCAGGGGCTTCGTCTAAACTGGCAACCGGATGTCTAATCTTGAGTCATCATGATCTGATGACAGAGTTTACTCAGATGAGATGAATAACACTTGTGACTTCAAAAAGATCAGACATTTTTGTCTTCAAAAATAATCCCGAAGGTTAAGAAATCACAAGGGAACATGGCTACATACCAAGTTGTTTTGACTGCCTGATTTTAATATAACTATAATGGCCCCAGTGTTGCCCTTTAAAATGACATTTTCGGTCTGTAAATGACTGAATCAAAAGTTGCATGGAAGCAAATTCTGACTTACTGATATCAAGATCCAGAGGTAACAGTGAGGGTGTAAGTTTAATTTCTTCCAACATTTTTATCTCTTATAGCCAGGAGCAACTCTCTTCATTCTACAGCATCTCAGCATATTTGTCATTTTAAATCCTCAAAGGTGTAAAAAAATGAATAACTCAAGTCTTAGACTTGAATTTTTAAGCCCTTTTAACACATGAAACCTTAGCATTATCAGGATAAGACCAGGGCAGCATACCCTGACATGGCTGTTCACACTTGTTCCTCTCAGCAGAGTAGTTCCTGGTTACTGATAGGCACGATGCCAACATACACAGCAGAGGTCAGTGTTCATAGTTATGATAGTGGATAAACAATTTATTTCAGAATGCATTTCCTCTCAATATTGATACATGTTGAAAGCCATTCAATAGCATTAGTTTAAGAGCAGAGGTGAATATGAGGCTGTGTGGCAATGTGCAAGACAATTACACTAAAGGAAGAAAGCCCCTCCCCTCCTGCCCTCACTCTGACATCAAGCAGATAAACATTACTATGGTAAAGCTTGTGTGACAGGCTCGGCTGTTTGTATTCACAGATAGTTTTAGTGTTTTTGCAAGTGTGAGAGTGGTTATAGATTCGTTGAGCAAGGGCTAGATATATCTGATTTTTTTGTAAAAAAAAAAAAAAAAAAAAAAGATTTTTTTTTGGACTTATTCTGTCACCTATTTTGCCCACTTGGACTCCCAGAGTCGAGAGTTTTCTTCCAACAGAGATACAATGGCAGCTTTGAAGTTGTGACATTGTTTAAAGGGACTGTGAGAAGTTTCTAAGTAATTACAAAAAAGTCTCACTTTTAGATATATGCCTGATTGAAATACACACTTTAAGATGAGTTTTATAGCATCAAAATAGGTTATCTATAAATGCTATTCCTTAGCCTTCCGGTCGGGTCGGCCAGGGCTGAACTGGCCTGGATACTCAACTCGGGAACAAGACAATTAAAACTAGAGCAAATTTATATTATTTTATTATTTATATTACACGTCTTAGAGCACCGGGCTGTAAGTAGCAATATATAGCCAGCTACAAAACTACGATACTAAGTTTTCCAAAATTTGCTTGTTGTCACACATCAAAAACTACCGCTACATAACTAGAAAGAGACACATCACCTCGTCGCTTTGAATCCTGTAAGTTGTTGAAAATAGAAGTTGTAAAGCAATGCAGAGTTCTGAGGAAGGTCCGAGCTGCATTCATTAGCATCACAACAAACACACGCTTTGGATAGCACACGTCTTGTGGTGCGTTCCAGTTGTAGTCAGAAGTAGGAATTTTGAGTTCCAAGTAGGAAACTGCAACTGGAACGTCCCCCAAAGTCTGAATTTCCTCCTGGGAATGCGGTGAAACCTCGCCACTCCCGAGTTGACAATCGAAGATGCATGCCCCCAGTGTGAACAGTTATTTAGCTCCTGTTATAATCAATTTATTCGCACTTCTGACTGGGGTGTGTCGCTCTAGATCAGCTGTTTACAGAGTATTGTTAGACTTAAATTTACAAAAATGCTGCCATAGTGATAATCACATTCTTCATGTGATATTTGCGAACAACAACGCAGGCATGCTAACAACAGCTAACAATAGCCTGGTAGATCGGCATGTTTTTTCCGACATGAACTGGAACGTCGATAATGTCACATCCCATTTCCGAGGTTACTGGAACGCAGCATTACGACATTACGATTACCCAGCGTGCTCATGGGTAGCAGAGCCTTTTACGTTGCCGGTAATAGATTCTCCTCACAGTCCCTTTAAAGAAGGAATTAACAAAAGCACTGACTGTTTTTACAGGGGTGTACTCCACCATTTTCTGCTCTTGCACATTTTATGCTTGTATTTGTTTTGTAACATTACTCATTACAGATAAGAGAATTCTGCATTGATACTATTAAAATACTGCAGATTTCAGCATCAATGTGGACAAGTCTACTTAACAAAAGCTGCATTAAGAACCTTTCATAACAAAATAATAGCATGCACTAAAAATGTAGGCGTAAAATTCAGTTTAGTTTTGGGACTTATTTGAATAACATTTAGCCAAATGGTATCTGTGCCATATGGAGTTGTATTTCTTTGAGAGGTTAAAAAATGATTAGAATGGAAACCAAGCTTTGTGTGGAAAAATTAGGCTAAACAGATCTGCAAGCCCACTAACATCCTACCACATCACAGTGTGAGAAAACAGAAGTTTTGTTCTGATTATTAGGAACCTCTTGTACTTCTGCCACTCCACTGATGGAGGTCGGTGCATTCAGAGAAGGACAGAAGAATATGAAAACCCTTCTTTGGGAATCTTTTAAAAGAGCTTTTTCAGAAGTTTGGTACCACTGATGTTTTCATGGTCAAGTATTTTAACTCAAAACAGCAGTGTGAATTGAGCTTGTCTCTGCTGTAGACAGACACCAGCATTTTTTCGACCACTCATCTGGAGAGGTGGCCCTCCAGCCCAAACACAACCTACCACCACTCCGACAGAAAGGCACAAAATACTTTATTTTTAATGGAAATTACATAATTGATGTGCACTAGTGCTCAGCAGACCGTGACCTGTGTTTCTCTGTCTGGTTCAGCCAGTTGAGTCACTCCCAAAAGTTTTCCAACGTCTGATTGGGCTGACAATGTACACACGGCATCCCCTCTACACGTAGACCACTTTGGAGTAAAAGATTCACACTATCTGCGGGGGCAGTGACACACTTTAGACAGTTTTATTTATGGCCTTGCAACATCCTCTGAAAAATCAATTTGGTTGTTAGTCAATATAACCCGACTCACAATTGAAGCTCTCTTTTCAAATGTCTGTAAAAACACTGCATAAAGGTAGTGAGTTGCCTGAAGTATAACTGTTTATTTAGTTATGATGATGGGTTTCGTTTACTTTTTCATTTTAGCAATAATTAAAGACATAGCTGTGTCCTATGAAATGCTTAAATCTGAAGTCTTCAGTCTTTCTGCCTCAGAAATACTGCTTTTTACCAGAGATGAGCGACAACTACTGTGTTTTCATTCAACATTTTCTATTTGCCGACCAAGCTGCAGTAAATTTTCTTTACTCAGAGGTGTGAATTTACCAATTACTCTATCACAAATCACTCTATTTAAAGGAAGATATGCTTTTTGGCTGCAAACCCACATACCTCAACCTTCAAAGTCAATTTCACATCCCAGATATGCACCAAAAAAGACCATGAAGACAGCAGTGAAAACGTTCTGTAAAGCTGTGCGACAGTCTACTCTTTGATCCTGAATAAAATGTGAAGTGGATGAATCAGTGAGTTCACATGAGGTTCCTTTACCAGCTGCTGAAAACTTTCTTTCCACGGGTTTGGCTGTTCATACTCTTCTGGGTTTATCTGGTAAAACTTCCCCGCCTCAGGGTGCATCATGGGCCGCGTGTACTCGAACACTTCCATATAAAGCCTCTTCCTGGAACACAAAAAACACAACAGTGGTTCGTGTTGAGTATTCTCTTAAATCTCTTCATCATTCACACTAGAAAAGAAGCATTTTAATGTTGTACCAGGACACAATAGTTTGCTTAAAACAAAATAAAGGGACGCATTATTAATTACTCGGAAAAGCAGAAGGTCATAACGCTGATTGTGAATCTTCAGTGTCAGGATTTTATGCCCCTGAAACAAATCTATGGCTCTGAACTACCATCTTAAAAAGACATCTTAAGGCTTCACTATGGGCTCTGGGAAATGTTGATGTCCAACCTAATGACATTAAACATGTTGGTACAAATTGCCAATAGATAAACTAATAACATTTACTTTGTGTGTTGCAGCCCTATTGTGAAGGACAATGCACGGGCCTTTGCACTGCTTTGTTTATCCATCTATACTTAATAACATTTATCCATTTGGTGGTGGTGGAAGCCAGACTTTATCCCCGCTGACATTGAACATGAGGCAGAGTACACCTTGGATCAGTCGCCAGCCAATCACAGGGCCACACAGAGAGGAATTCAACTAGCGACTCACACTCAGTGGTGATTAATAGTCACAAATTAACCTAGCAAGTAGTGGTGTGCGATATGACAATATTAAATCATTAAGGATTATAACGTGGGGATGATCTCATAAAGTAGAAAGATCGTCAGATCGTCTGTGTGGGCGCAGAGACTTTGACGTGCACCCGACAAGCCAATCATAGCACATTACGCACAGTGCGTGGTGGGATCTCCTGTTTGGTTATGTAGCGTGAAGCCATGGTGGAAAGAGAAAAGGAGATAAAAGCTTGAAGATGTCTGAACAAAAATCTGTTCTGAAGCAGCTGTATTATTCACTCAGATTATAGACATTGCAGTTAGATATTTGTTCTAAATTGTTGCACTTTAAGAGATAACCAGTTACTTAAGTTTGCATTTATATTTGACCCTTTTCAATAAGCTATTCGCTGTGTTTTGTTTTCATGTTACAAAAGTGCACTTTATTGTTGTTCATTACTTTTAATGTTTATATTTATTTTTTCACATTTTTATAAAACTGCACTATTTAAATTAAAACCTGTTCAGAAAGTTTCTTTGGCTTAAATTGTCTTTTTTTTCTTGTAGGGTTTTACATCTTTTATATGTTAAACATAGGGGAAAAAATGGCCAAACATGCAAATTAGTCTAGAAAAATCAACGTAAAAAAGAATCGTGATAAAATCGTGATCGTGATTTTATTTTTAAAAAATCGTGATATGATATTTCTGCCATATCGCCCACCCCTACTAGCAATTATTTTTTTTTGTCTGCAGAAAACCCATGCAGGCACTGGGAGAACATGCAAACTCCACACAGCTTCCTGGAGGGAGCTGTAATCAATTATCAAGTGGAATTGTTTTATGATTCCCATCCATAATTAGCAAGAAGTAAGGATGATATTTTTCCTTGTAGACTTTTGAACACAGGCCTCTGTTATACTATTAGTTAATATAATCAAAAGAGCATACACTTTAATGGTGCATTTCAGTTGATCTTGGAGGTTGGAATAACTTAAAAACAAATGAAGAAACTAGAAACACCCCCATAGGTCAGAATTTCTACTCAAGAGTTAATTCACCACAACAAACTCTGATATCAGGTTTCAAGGTAAATGAAACACAAAAAGCAGCACACTTCCTATAGGTGGGGTTGGTAGTCATGGAAAATTAGCATGAATTTGAATGTAGCATCTCCTCAGGACTCCATCTAGCGTCTCCCTGGAGCTCCTCCTTAATGACACCCCTGCTCACATGCTCAAGCACCGCTGATTTGCCATCATATGTGTGATATAAAACCACCACCTCAAAACAGGTCCTTACATCGTTTTTTGCCAAGTCATGTCTCAGTGGTAAGAAAATACCAAAACATTATCATAGTAAAGATAAAAAACAAACAAATTTTACAAGTTAGTTAGTACTAACAACCCGATGTCGACTCTCATTTTGCCCTGGCGTTGTCCAAATTCTTTTTTGTTTCTTTCTTTTCTTGCTCTATTTAGCAGGAGGAGCGGTTACCAGTGATCAGGGTATGGGTAGTTTTTCTGCCATTATCCAGCGTACTTGGATCCCTCTCAGCTCAGCTACCCGTACTGAATCAGGGTCACGCCAGAGGTTGGTAGAACAGTACGGGATTAGATTGGTTTAATATATTTGGTCCGAAACGCTGTGATTGGTTGGTGTTTTCCCAGCTTTACTCCTGCTGTAGACAGTGGCTACTTTTCGGCATTAATTGCCACTCAGACAGCACGATCATTTTAACCAATATCACAAAAAGTGTCTCTAAATCAGATTACCAGCCTTTGAACTGAAATACTCCCACAGAAAAGATCGACATAAAGTGGACTTACCAGAGGATGGGGTCATTGGCGAGCTCACTGAAGCGTTTACAAACACACGCTGCACGGCACAGATCCTGCTCCAACAGGTACGAGAAGATCTTCAGCACAACCTCGTCTGGAAGCTTCTCCTGCAAATACTGCTCAGCTGGAGCTGCTGGATGAGAAGGTTGGTGGGTGAGACTTGAGTTTGAAGTTTTGACAACAGCAGAAATGTAAGCATATTCATCCAGAAACAATAGTTACCATCTGATGTCATTTTATTACAAGGGTCAGTTAATCAAAGCGTAAGTTTGTAAGTGTTAGCACGTATAAAGCTTGATGATCAGGAACATTTACCCAAGCATAACATAGGTCCCTGTAATTATTCAAGGATGCAAAATATTGGATTTCTGCAAAAACCGGACATGCAAGGATTGCCAAACTTATTTTAGCCGATTATGATATTGAAGCCAATAAATCCTGCCTTTTCTCCTGGAACAGACTTCTTTTGAATGCTTTTTAGAAACAGGGATGCATGACAGTATCTGACATCAGTATCTGCAGATAACCGGGCAGCAACTACCTTATCATCACTGTTACCCCTTTTCCACCAAGCTGGTTCCAGGGCTGGTGCTAGTGCTGGTGCTAGAGCCAGTTCGCAGTTGGTTCAACTGCGAACCTGTTTAGAACCGTTTGCTTTTCCACAAACGGGTGGCGGCCAGAGGGCTACGTCATCACGTCAATGTATACGTCTGTATACGTCACGCTAGTTTCCCATAACAACTAGCGCCGAATTCAATTGCCACTACAAAGATGGAGGACTATGTTGCGATTCAAGTGTTGCTGTTGGCTTTTCGAGCCTTCCTTTGTAGAGCAAAAGTTGGCGATCCAGCAAGTTAATGTTGCTCGACGATTATGCAACGAACAGCGATCACGCTTGAGAAGACGAAGGTAAGAATGCTTCCGTGTTTTTCCTCTGCTTTGATGCTTCCGTGTTTTCACCCGCCCCCACCCCCTGATGTAAGCCGTAGCCCCCGACGTAAAGTGGTTCTTTCTGCTGGCCCAGCAAAGAGTTGGTGCTTGCTAAGCACTGGTTTTGAGAGCCAGCAATCGGTGCTTAGTCTGTGGAAAACCGAAGAACTGGTGCTAAGCTGGCTCTAGCTCCGAACCAGCCCTGGAACCAGCTTGGTGGAAAAGGGGTATGAGTGCCCATTTTGAAAAACAAAAATATAATTTCTTGAATACTTTTTCATGTTCCTAATCTGTTCTTAACACAAGTAGACGGGAAAAGATCAACTTAGTAAAGGGGAGGCTTTATGCTTCTGGCAGAATATATCAGTATCAGTATTGGTAATGGCTTTAGAAATATCTGCTGATTACATATTAGAAAAAAAACAATATATTGCTTCCCTATTAGTAAAAAGGTAACCCTTTCTTAGGGATGGGAATTGAAAACCAATTCCAGCTGAGAATTGTTAACAGCTCCATCAAATAACAGATATGTGTCTGTTTGCTTATCAATTCCTTCCACTGACAGAGTTCAGAAGCGTCAGAGTTGTGACTTAATGTTTTAACAACAGGCGCCTACTGCACAACTTTAAGTGAGTGGAAACACCAGCAACTTGCAGAAGCAGTCAGTTTGACATTGTTGCCACTGAAAATCTACAGGTCAACATTTGCCCACACTGAGAATCTGCAGGAATCAATAAGGAAATCATTAAAGAATTTGATAGATTAGCAGGTTTGTTAATAGCATTAGTATCGATAAAATCTTATCAATTCCCATCCATACCATTTTCATAAGAAGCTTGTACTGTTCTTCAGTAAAATGTCTAAATGTAACATTAATCTTGAATTGGCACTGTCCAAAAATATAAATATGTACTTATAAATAAAAGGCTGAATTCTAACTCAAAAATAGGTCTGTGGTTCCTTAAGTTCAGACCAAAGACTTAAAGGGATAGTTCAGTATTTCTGTTGTGGGGTGTTGAGGTTCGTTTAAGTTTTGCCCCAAGAGGGATACATAAAGTCGCAGCACAGATGGATCAGACTGACTTCTGTCTGTAATCAAGCTGATCCATCTTTCCAAGCTCAAACCTAAACGACTGAGAGCGACCTGATGCAGCACGGCCTTATCAGCACATATGAAGCAGGAGAGGTGGGAGCTTTGAGAGAGATGATAGCAGGAAGTGACTGTTCATACAGAGATTAGCATAAGTGCTAATAGTTTCAGTAGCAGTTGTATCAGATCTGAACCATGTTTCATTAAATGAAAAACAAATGACACCACAAACTGCTCTTAGAAAGGATATTTCCACTTCACTTTTGACATTTTTCAAAGAATTTGTTCCTCAAAGTGTTAAACATCCGTTACACCACAACTGTGGTTCCTGCCTACAACATTATCCGATTGTCCTGTAATGAATCCTCCAATCAGCTGCCAGATGGTAATGAAAGGCTCAGCTCTCCCCAAACACTTTCTATGGGCTCTTTCCCAGCCGAACTAGTGAAGTATACTGAATGGTCCATCTGGTGTGTCGGGTTGTTATAAAGTTCTTTGAACTAAACTAAGTGTATTTGAATCATAAGCACATCAGCCATAGTGATTTTGATCAGCTCTGCCTCTTTAAGGAAAGAACGAGCACTGAAGCTCATCTATACACTGCAGCAGATGGGGCCAAGAGCTCAACGTCCTGCTTGTAGTGAAGTAGAATTAAAACAAAGCGACCCGCAAGTGTAAATATAAAGAATTGTAAATTTGCTCAATACAGTCACAATACAGTTTGCTTGCACTGTTGGTCCCCCCTGTCATAATGTATTTAATGCCAATTCTCCGCCTACTTTAAATTAAATTCAAAAAGCTTTATTTGTCCTCGGGGGACTATAAAGGCACACATTGCAGCTTGTGAATGAAACTGCTCTTAAATGTTAAAAATACTAAAAGTCCAAGTTAAAGAAAAATAAGCAAACAGAAGAGACATTCCTACCAATCAAATTTATAAACACATATATTATACAAAATAAATAAAGTAAGAAAAGAAGAAATAACATCAATGAAGAAATTCAGAACTATCAATCCACTTAAAAAAGGGTTGTAAGAACTTTTAAATTCAGCTGAAGTTTGTATGCAGATGCTGATTCACTTAAGGCTGAGACTTTGAGTGTAAAAACTGGCAGAACATGCTTGTATCTGCTGATACCACTGATTAACTTTTTGAGTTATCAGCCAGTTAATAGCCAATAACATTGTGCATCCCTACATGGATTAAGCAAGGCTTTGGTACATGAATTTGCTGCCTGATTTATTCCAGCTCCAGGAGGAATCAGTGCTCCTGTGTGCTCATAACCAGTCGATGTGACCTTTTACTTCGACACCACAAAGCCTGAACCAAATGCCATCTAACGGTGCAAACATCTATTTCTGATTCTTTGGCAGAGCTGTGCTGTATGAGAAATACTCCAACTGCTTAGACCTCGGCTTTAAAAATGCTTCTTGTAGCAATTAACAGAGCTCTAAACATGTAATCAACAATATTACACTACTACTGTCAAAGCAAAACCTAAATATAACAGAAAGTATGCAGGGGCTGTGCAGAAAATGAAAGTGAAACCATAAATTTGCTAGTATGCATAGAAATCCATCAGTGTCTTTGTGAGCAGTTTAACCTTTTGATTACTTCCAGCCACAGAAAAAACCTCCATGTCCAAGTGTTTCTAATCTAATAATTAGTCATGACTGTGCCGTTATGGAACCGAAAAAGAAGTAAATGAGGTCCCTTTACAGAAATGACCCCTCATAAACACAGCATTTACCCTCTCAGGTGTGTGCTTCTCGTTACCTGGTAATTCTTGACATTTTCCTGAAACTCTAGGGCGTTTGGGTCGGTGTCCAAAGTTTTCTGTGGTTGAAGTGGAAGCACCCTGAGGAGACAAAGGAGTCAGAGGACACGTTGTTTGTTTTGTAACCTTAACATCTTCTTCTCATTTGTACAAGCTAATACTTTATTTCTCTAGCTTTGTAAGGCTGGTCTGCATACCTCCATGTTTGTCTTTGTCGGACAGACTGTTCTCTTGGGTAGAGACTTTCTTCTAAGTTGGTAGGGACTATTCTGAGCTCCTGGACCGGATTCTTCTGCGACCATTTCTGCAGGAACGTCCTCATCTGGAAAAAAGTGATAAGTGATAAGTTCTATGCTTTTCCTTAACCAAAAATATATATCACATATATCACAGTAGAAACAAATATCAATGACAAGTAGTGACAAACATTTTTATGAATTATCTCCAACATCCTTATTATAATGAACTTCAAATCCAGTTATTAAAGTTCTCAAAGCTTCTGTTTTCATAATATCAAAAACAGTAAAAATGGTTTTTTTTGTCACAAACACTGACTACTGCAGATATTGTACATGACAACAGTTTAGCATGATGTTCACCTTTCATGCTCTGGGTAAGTATGCAAGTTTGCAGTTTGGTGGAGTTTTATCAGAAATCAGGATGGCAAAAGAAGGACAGACTACTAACAATGCAAATAATGTTGAGAACTATGATAGTACTATTTAGGTTAACCTTTTCCCAAAAGTAAGAAGTTTTACTTATTTTTAGTGCCGTGACTGAGAAAAAAAAAGCATCACTGCATCCCTGTAAGTGGCTTGACTTTACGAGCATTGCACTAAAGTATGAAAGCATGTTATCATGAAGAATATTTTCTGTGATTAGTAATCTATTAACTACAATATTACACAGAATAGATAACCTTTGACCCAGCAACATGGTTTTCACTTTCAGTCCTGTATGGCCAAAAAAGCTCTGTTTCCTTAAGATACAGTCAGCACTGGCATTAGCAAGGGAGAAACAATTTTATCTTCAAGCCTGAAATGCTGCAAAAGAATGGATTTAAAACTCGGATGCTAATGCTAAGTGCTGTCATGTGGGTCAAAAACATAAAGTTTTGATATTACGTTAAATAATTTAATTACTGTCGAGTGAAAAAGAAAGATATACTAACAGATAGAAAAGAACAAAATCCGACTGTTACGGCCAGTGCGTTATTTTAGATATCACTTTCAACCAATAAAAGCTCTTTTTAAGAGACAATATTGTAATTACTAAGACATGATGAATTAAACTAAATATTGCATTCATAAATAGGTGCTAATGGTAGCCTTAAGCAATTTAATAGTGTTTAAATAGGTGAATGTATCAAATTATGTTATCTGAAGGAAAATAAATGTTTTATTTCCAACACACATATTTCACAGCCAATTATTTTTGGTTCTTTTAGTGTCTATAATGCTATATATAATCCCATTTCTGTATGAAAAATGGTCTATAAGGTGGCAAGATGTTTACAGATCAATTATTTAACTGTTTGTTTTGGTCTCAAGAGTTAGGATTAAAACTATTATTACTAGATTTAAGAGCATATTGAGTATTGAGGGTTGGTAAAATGGCCTTAACCATGATCAGCAAAGTGAGAAATGAAATATCAATGTTCAAATCAAACATAAGTGCATATAAATGTCAGGTTTTTACATCATACCCTAGAATCATGCTGCTCTTCAGTAGGAAGAAACATTCCTAAAATGTGTGTTTTAATATTAACTGTAGTACAAAAATGGGTAGCCCTCTAACGTTGTACTGAGCAGCTTGATTCCTCCCTAAGGGCTGGCAGGATATGACGTTTCGTGGGTATTCCCACTGCATCCGACTATCTATGAAGCCAAACCATTAAGTAAAATTAAGAACAGCATACATGCCTGATTGTCTCTTAATTAAACAGAGGATATATGTTTGATCCTTTAAACCTTAAAAATTATAAAAGATGAGTAGCCTCTCTCATTGAGAAGCCCCTTTTAACCACAGCTGATCAGAGGCAATCATCTAAACACTGCCACACATTTTAATCCTGTAAAAATACAAAAGGCTTGTTAAATGTTGGCTGCAGTTTGGTAAAAGATCCCATCAAAAGAAGGGATTCAATCGAGAGAAAGACAAAAGCTAAAACAGACATCACTTTAAGGTCATTCACCACGGCATGATGAGTTGATAGTTGCTATTCCAGATGGGAGATGTAAACGCTGCTTGTTGCTCTGGTGTCAAGAATGACTGTCCCGGCTACTCCCCCAGTAACCACTACAAACACGCACACACTGCTCCACTAAAGGCAAATTCACTGTGGCTGTAAACTGGCATTATGTGAACTTTCTCCTGTGCTGTTTGACCAAAGCAAACACACTGATGAGCAGAAATGAGTGTCAATCTCACAGCACATTACACTGTATGCTGGCGATTAAGAACGACACTGTAACTGCAGCGGTATCAACAGTTTATTTGTTTAACTTCAACTGAACATGACTACAGCGCTTTTCTGAATGGGTGGATCGAACCCAGTGGAGAGATACAAGGATATTTTAGAGTGTTGGAAATGTATGTATGGTCAAAGTAAAAAAGAAGCTTGAGCAAAGGGAATATGTGAGTAGGCCTGGAAAAAATTAACAAAAACTCATCATGATAAGACTGAGTCTATTATATACAAGCATACACTGTCTATTTTGGGCTTGAAGGTATAATCTGAAATATTTGTATTAAATAAAACTAGATGGCGGACATTTTCAGGTTTTATTTTGAGACTTTTGTGCCCTTATTCAACAGAGAGAGAACTGTACTGGAAGAACGTAAAAAAACAGAGGAATAACATGCAAAGAAGAAGCCATCAAGAAGTGAACCCATGCTACCCATGCCACGGACTACAGTATCTGCTCGTCAACTATGAAAACCATATTTGTCAAAAACTTAAGATGGCATTACTTTTTAAGGTGGTCTTAGGCCTTGAACAGTTGAGAACTCCTGATCTACACCATCAGCCTTGACAGAATAAATTTATCAAGACAGGATTAAGCAGTTGACAAAATAATAAGTCATTAATCAAAATGAAAAATGCAGTTCAGTGAGTATGTTTCTCTTAGTTTGATTTTTTTTATAATTATTTGTGTATGAATATGAATTGTTCTAATGCACCCTGTGATATTTTTGGTCCATGTGCCAATACATGTCCTTTAAATCACTGATATTGTTAAGAAGTACCAAAGCCTTTATTGAAAAAAACTTCACTTGTATTCTGGCAAAATTAATAGCACTGCAATTTTTCATTAAGTAATACGTTACTCATTTATGAATGAAATTTAAACTATGCAGAGGACTTTGTTTGTAATGGTATTAGTGCTCTAAACTGTTGTTCTTGTTGCTGTGGTATCACAGTATTCTATAATGTTCTGTTATCTCAGCCATGTCAAAGTTTAATATTTTAGAATCAACACAAACTGAGCCGTTGAGTGGTATTATACAATAGAGACAAGGTGATGTTTTTTTCTCTATTTGTGATTCAAAATAGGGATGCATGATATTATCTAACCAATATCAGTTTTACTAAATGCTTGTCTAACAAGTCAAATATTATTATTCTCAGATACGAAAAACCTTTGCTACTATTTTGACCATGCAAATTGGCCACATATATCCCTATATATTATCTGTCATATCTGCAAAATGTACAATGATGTTTTACCTAATCATCACTTAGCGTCCACTTATATTCATCAAAAGTATAATTTAACTAAAAGTTTTTTACTAGCTTCACATCTGTTCTGACACAAATTGCCTGTGTCCATGAAAGGAATATGTCAAATTTCATAAAGAAGAGACTTGTGCTCTTGACACAAAATGTTGGTGTCATTATCAGTGATGATGCTTCTAAAATTACTGGCCTATCTAATGTCAGCGATGTTGGTATGTTTTGTTGGCATACTTCTCATAAGGGATGCCCAATATCAGAACAGCATCAACATTGGCAAATAATTGACTAAAACTGTGATTATAGATGTAGGCAGATATCATTATAGGGGATAGTTATAGCCCATTTTTAAACTGTAAAAATTGGCCTTCAATACTGTATTTATTGGTTGCAGTACCAGCAGGATGTACAAATGTTACATAGCAGTTGCCTTATCATCACTGAATGTCCACTTTTGCAGATCATACGAGTCATTATTGATGCAGGAGATTACGTTTCTCTTGCTCTTCATCCATGAAGACTTTCACCATGAAAGTAATTCATCAATTTCAATAAAACAGAGCTTTTGTGTTCTTAACACAACTAATCAATATCAGTGATAATGAGTTGGGAAATATCTGCACATAGAATACTGACAAGAATTCAATGTTGCGTATTCCTACTCCTTATGTCTTATTATCCCTTCCTTTAGTTGTTAAGACACAGTGAACGCTAAATCAAGTCATGCTTTGCATAGCAGACTGGGTCCAGCTACCTCAAATAAACAGATCATAACTTATCACAGGGATCGCTTAGTGTTTTCTGTTTTGATCACTAATAAAGGGAGAGTAACTCCTCTGCAAGGCTGGCAAAGAGTTCTGAGAGCCAGCATTTATGTCGAATAGCGTGAAAAAAAAAATCACCATCTAACTAGCTACCTTGTGTTCTTACCTGGTGTCAGCCGTGATGCCATTTAAAAGGATAGTACTTTTTAATGTTTATTTTGAAAATTGCAGCCAGTAATCGAGCTGTAACACTACACCATCTGATGTCATCCATTACTACCGTTGAAAAAAAAAAATAAAAAGTGACAATCAATAGCAACAAAGACGCGCATGTAATCGTAAAATCAACCATATTCAGCACTCAGTAAAAATTGTAACTATGGTAATAAAGTATGTGACTTCGTAAAAGCGAAACCGCCAGCACGCAGACAGTTAGCCAAACATGCTAACGCTGCCTTCATGTACGTCGGAAAAATCGGGAAAATGGATCTCCCATTACGGAACGTTCATAGTAAAGCATCCAAGTCATATTATATGAATAATATCGGGGGGGTGTCCTCATATATACTGGTATTCTTCTTTTTGGTAAAAGTTGTTGATAACTGCTTAATCTTTAAATTGAATGTAAACAACGTACTTACATTTGCTGACCTCTTTTCTGCATGTCATTAGGTTTGAAGCTGTGTCAGATTCTCTACATGTATGATTACCTGGTCCATCTTGTAAATGTAAAATGTCATCTAACTGTCATCTAAATAATGTATCCAAATTAAAACGGAAAGATCATTATTTCACATTAGTTAGGACAATCGACTTCCCTGCTTTGGGTTCTCCGAGCGGTCAATATACATGTAAATGCAGCATAATAATAACAGCTAGCAAATGCTAGGTTTGCTTAGCATGCTACGACAACTGGCAAACCCACTTTGTGTACCCTTCCCTACGTTTGTCAATCATGTAGCTTACGATTAGAGAGTCTTCTGTGCATGTTTTACCTTTAATAAAACAAGACTTCACCAAAAACAATACACATGACAGCAACGCGAGGTCGTCCAGGTAAAAGAAAGGCCGACTCGGGGCAATAATCTAGCAAAACAAAGCGGGGCCTTAATGCTAGGTGCTAACACAAAAGCCTCGGTGTTTCCTTGGCGCACGGCCGCCCTTTGAGGCTGCAGTTGGAGTCATGCTGTTTCACACAACGCTCCTCTAATATTTGTTAATGTTTACAAACCAGGCACAGCCACGAACAACACAAATACTGGGTCAAATCATGTGACGCAGATTCACCCCGGTGGTTTAGTAATGCTACCTGGGCTAGCGTTACCTCTTTCCTGGTGGTTCCTCTCCGGCTGCACCGGGCGCGGCCTCGACACTCGCCTGGGTCTTCTGCTAACGTTACTTGCTCTGACGGAGTTCATTTGGGGTGTTGGTAATCTTGAAGAAACGTCGAAGCCTTCACAGCAGAAGAGGCGTCTCCATGTGCATATTTTTATGTTTTTTTGTCCAGCATTGTACGGTCTGCCATGTTTCACCGTTGCTCCTGTAAATCGTCTCTCCGGGTGTTATTCTCTGCACTGTTACGTCTCTCCCCTGATCTGCTGAAACAGGAGGAGCCATAACAGAGAGAAACAGTCCGTCAGACTCGGCGCAGAGGAAGGAGGACCTCTCGTGGCCAAGTCGACTCAAAGGTGATCTGTCTTTGCTTCTCCAGCTCCACCATTGGCATATCTGCTGTAAGGCAAAACAAAAGTTAAGTACCAGATGATTTTTTTGTGTTAATATGTCGGGAAATGTACGAAAGACTGCCATTTACAGACTTGCTTTTATGTGATGCCGTCTATTACTGTCTTTTACTGTCTTTTACCGTCTTTTAATGTCTTTTATCTCTATCTTATTTTGTTTTACTGTTTGTTGTTCTTTACCTTCTTTTACTCATTTTCGTTAATTTATTAATACCATTAGATTAATTATGATTTTAACTTTTTAATGGTTCACCTTTTTAAACTTTTTATAGATCATTTTTTAGACCTTTCTAATTGTCTTAACGCTTGCTCATGTTTATTACTGTATTTTATCATCGCCACTTATTTTTTATTATTTTATAGTTTTATCATCATTGTTCATTTCATCTTTTTATATTTTCTGACCTGATTTCTGCTTTCATCCCTTTTTTATTGCGTTTCCTATTCTTGCTGAATTTATGTTTTTTATGTTTGGTCCTCATGGTCTCTTTTTATGCTGCATGGTTCTTGTATTGTCTGGTTTCCTATAAAGTACTATAAATTATGGAAAGGACCTTTTCACCTCATGTCCTGTTACATTGTGTTTCTCTGTTAGTCTTGATTTAAGCTGTGCTTTTTGTTTTTACTCATTGTGCTCATTGTTTGTTTGTGTTTTATTATTTTGTGCTGAATGCTTGTCAAAGCACTTTGTAAACTATGTTTTTAAAAGTGCTATACAAATAAAATTATTATTATAAAAAATAAAAAATATTATTATATTTAAGATGGAAAAATAAATTCGGCAGGTTGTGATTAGTGTCGAAATGACGAGAATAAAGTTGACATTTAGAGATTCAAGTCGGATTGACATGAATAAAGTCAAAATTAGGAGGTAAAAGTTAAAATGTTGAGGAAAAAGTAGAAAGTCGAATAAAGTTGACATAAAATTTCGACTGTTTGCCTTTTGGTTGACATTTCGACTTGTATCACAAAATAGTATTTCGAATTATTGTCATCATTACAACTTTATTCTTGTCATTTCAGTTTTGACCTAGAAATTTCAACTTTAATCTCGTCTTCCGCAAAAACATGTTCTCCATCTAACATGGTCTTAATACTCTTTCGTAGAAGAGTATTAGGGCCATTTAAGATTGAAAAAGCAATTTTTGTGAAGTCATGATCAAAGTTAAAATTTTGAGAATTAAGTCAACATTTTGCGAATAAAGTCAAAAACTTTTTAAAATAAAAGCCAAATCGACATTTCGACTTTTATCACAAAACCTATTTTCACCTTTCTTCTCATCATTTCAGCTTGAATCTCAATATTTTGACTTTAATCTTGTCATCGCCCAAAGTTATTTTCTCCATCTACCATGGCCCTTATACATTTGGAGATTAAAATTGAATGTTAACAATAAAGTTGAAATACAATTTCGCACTAAAAGTCAAAATGATGAGATTAAAGTTAAATGTCAAGAAAAAAAAGTCGAAATTCGAGAATAAAGTCTACATAAAATGTATTTTGACTTTATTCTGGACATTTCAACTTTAATCGAGAACTTTCGACTTTTATCTCGATTTCCCAAAAAGTATTTTTTCCATCTAGCATGGCCCTCATATTCCTCCGTAGAAGAGTATTTAGGCCATTTTAGATGAAAAATATGATTTTCAGCAGGTTGAGATTAAAGTCAAAATGATGAGAACAAAGTTAACATTTCGAGATACAAGTTTAAATGTCTAAAATGAAGTTCAAATACAATTTAGTGATAAAGGTCAAAATTGTGCGATTAAAGTTTAAATGTTGAGAAAATAGTCAAAAGTTGAGAATAAAGTCAACGTACAGTGTTTGTGGACTTATTCTCGATATGCCGGCTTTTTTTAATACATTTCAACTTTTCTCAACATTTCGTTTTTTTAACGCAAAAGCTTATTTCGACCTTATTCTTGTCATTTCAGTTTGCATGAAACTGCAATGTGAGATCATCATCAGAATTCTGTGTTTAAGTAGGGGAGACCATGGTTGGTTGCCACTGCTCCATTTTGTTTTATGCCTCACTTCCACTGAGTGGACAATTCAGTATAGTTAATTAATCTTGTAAATGGTAAATCTTGTTTGTAGGGATGCACTATATAATCAGTTTGATACCGGTATTGGCTGATATCAGCCTAAAAAGTTAAGATATTTACAGCCAATATAACAGCCACACATACCTGCCATATCATCTGGCAAATCACACAAATGCACCTTCTCATCACTGCATTGGTACATTTTAAAACCAAAGGTTTCATATTTCCAAGAGTTAAATGCTCTTGTTTTACATCTGTTTCTCACAAACAAATACTGTGACACTGAGAAAAACAAGTCAAGTACAGAGATTCTCTTGATTGGAAACATCACTATTGGTGATAGTGTATTAAAACATATTGACATTCAGATATCGACAAAATCCAATATCATGCATCTCTACTTGTTTACATGTCCACCTCCAGCTGTACCTCCACTTTAGGGCAGGGATGTGAGCCGGAAAGTGAGTTACCATCATAACATGATTTCTTAGAAACACATACCTATAGCACTCAGTATCATGTTAACATTACTATTAGCTAGACAGTTATTGAGAAAAAATGATTGTTATCTGGCAGTTATCTGGATCACCACCAGAATCTAATCATTTCTAAGAGGGGCCATCACCAGCATCTCCTGAAAATGTCAGCAAAGTATGTTCAATAGTTTTTGTGTAATCTTTCTAACAAACAAACAAACAGACAGACATATGCTGGCAAAAACATAACCTCCTTGGTGGAGGTAACAAAGAGCAAGAATTGAGCACTTCTAGAACTCCAGTACTCCACGGAGGATTGTTTTGTGCTGATATTCTTTGTTTTAGTTGCTACCCCATGAGAGTTGAGCCTTTTGACCAACAGACTGCAGCACTTAAAGTTCAGCCTTTTAGGGTTCGCTCCATAAGGCCCTTCAGAGGGGTGCTAAAAATGTGTGGACATTTTCTCCTACAACTTAGTCAGAATATTATGGAACTATGTTTCAGCTTTTCAGGTTAAGGACTTTATTTTATTCTCTTAGTATATGAATCATTCCATAACAACAAAGAAAATCTCAACCGTGAATGAAAAAAAGCAGAAAGAAGAAAAATTGCATAGATTCTGCCTCTTTCTCACAAGATATTAACTAAATACATAACTCAAACTAGAAAAGCACTCGGACGCAAAACACCACCACGCCACAGTCCCCCCCATATTGTGATTTTCACCATAAATATTAGTCCTACCTTTATTTCATCTAAATATTTAGATTCCTTGGCCATGAAAACATACCATTAGTTGTTGGATTCATAATGATGTCTATTTTAGTTCAGTAGTTATTCACGAAAATCATATTTTTCATCATGGCGGTTTTACGCTGGATCTGGATCACTCCCAAAATTGAATCATTTGTTCCTTGTCCCAATCTTGACATTTCCTGAAAATTTCATTGAAATCCATGCACTGTAAAATTTTTCGCGGTGAATTCACAATAAATTATTGGATAAGTTTTGCATTACTTTTACAGCATTATACTGTGAAATGTACTCACAACAATTTACTGTAATTTCACAACTGTGATATTACAATGCATTGTTGTAAAAGCACAACTGTATACTGTAACTTCACAGTTTCAATGACAAAGCAATTACTGTGATATTACAGTACACTACTGGGGAATTACAACCTTTTGCTGTACATCATTACAACAGGGCCCTGTACTTTTACAGTGTGTGCTGTGAAAGTAATGCAGATGAAGCATACATTTACTGTAAATTTGTAATTAAACTCACACTGTAAGTTATTTTAAAATTCAGTCGTGGGGGCAGCAGCCTAAGCAGGGAAGCCCAGACTTTCCTCTCCCCGGCCACCTTGTCCAGCTCTTCCCGGGGGATCCCGAGGCATTCACAGGCCAGCTGAAAGACATAGTCTCTCCAGTGTGTCCTGGGTCTACTCCGGGGCCGGGGTAGACCTAGGACACCCCCTGGTGAGGTGTTCTGGGACGTGCCCAGAACACCTCACCAGGGAGGCTTCCCGGAGGCATCCTGACCAGATGCCCGAGCCACCTCATCTGGCTCCTCTCAACACAAGGGAGCAGCGGCTCTACTCTGAGCTCCTCCCGAATGACCGAACTTCTCACCCTATCTCTAAGGGAGAGTCCAGCCACCCTGTGGAGGAAGCCCATTTCGGCCGAGTGCAATACTCCTGAGCCAAGTTCCTCACAGGGGCCGTCTTAAATAGGGGAGTTGATGAGATGATGGGAGGCAGGTGTGCAGGTTGCAGAACAGAGAAACTCCGCCCCTGCAGCAGGAGCAGAGAGAGAAGGTCCGAGAGGGAGGGGGAGAGCAGACTCCTGAAGATTCACTGAATTCCACAAACATGGCAGATGTGCCTTCTTTTGGTCAAGTCAGTATGAATAAAAATGTGAACACACCCCAAAACAGACTGAATTGATACTGAAAACATTTATTTGTTCTCCTTAACAAATAAAATACAATGAAAAGGAATAGGGCAACTAAAAAAAACCTTGTACAATGACCTTGTCTATTAGAGACTTTCTTAAAGGAGACATATCATGCTGATGCATGATTTAATACTTACATATAATATAATACATTTGAAAACAAGACCTTACACCCCCTTAATTTTCAAAAAATGAGATATTGTATTTTTTTCTGATATCCTAGAATGAGATTTGATGCCTCTGAAAATAGGTCATTGCGAGTCATTTAAATCGTCATGACGACACGAGCTACATTTCTTTTATTGGTGTAATCTGATAAAACACTTCCTCCTCTGTGATGTCCGTTAGCCTCACAATCATCAGTGAGGAACACACCCACCAAGCAGCAGTATATAGCTCCCTAGCTCACACTCACTCATTACCAGCTCTGGCCTGTAGGGGGACTCAATACACGGTCGCTGCTTTGAGCCTGCCGGGGAAGAAGAAGGACAGGCTGGCTCAACCCTCTCGACAGCTCTGATAGAACTGACCAATCAGAGCACAAAGGGCTGTGACGTTGCGAGGTTACTGTAGGTCAGCCTGAAAACCGAGCATTTCAACGAGAGCTTGATAATGGCCTAAAATGAGGAGAAACATGATATGATATGTCTCCTCAAAGTAACACTGCCTGGTGTTACTTGCTGTCAACACTGGAAAGTTACACCCGCAGCAGTTTGGCTTCACACCAGCATAGAGCTAGATATGTTAAAACCAACACCAAGACCTCAACTCTTTACTCTGAACTGGCCTAACACTGGAATTTTAACACTACAGAATTTGCTGTGTGGGTAATGGCATAGAAAATGGCAATAGAAGTAAACAACATCCGTAATAACTGAGACCAACCTCCAAATTACTTTTCACGTCAAAGTTGAAAACATTTTTTCGAATGTACTCACCTCAATAATTAATTTAAAGCAGTCAGGGTGTCGAAGAAGTCCGAAGATGCTGTAGTCTGAGCCACTCAAATGGCGCTGGCGCAAGTTCAACCCTCCGTCCGTTAGGTCACCATGAGGACAGACTCCTGACGGATGTTTCACTGTAATATTACTATTGAATGCTGTGAAGTCCTTGCATTTTTTTACTGTGTTGCTGTAATATTACAGACCTTGTTGTGATATAACAGGGGTTTTTTGATGGCACGATATTACTGTAAAATAACAGTGAAAAGCTGTAAAATCCAAGAATATTGTAGTTTTTACAGGTATTCATTGGGATATTACAGGGAAACTTAATTACAACAAGTTACTGTAAAATAATACTGTAAATTATTGTGAAATGCTGGTAATTTATTACAGTGCATCCATTACTTTTTGAGTTATGTTGCTAACAGAGAAACAAACAATTACAATAAAAAGACCACATGTTAATTCACATTTTTCCACAAAACAAATATAGCAGGACTTAGATTAACACAGTTCCCTGTATTTATTCAACACATTGACTTTGGTACTTTTTGGAGCTAAAATTTGACTGAGCTTCTTTCTTTTTGTTAACAGATTGTTCTACACCAATTCCTTCACTGTCGTGCAGCACTCCTTCAGTTTAGCTGAAAGCTGGTTTATAGAGCTGCGTTAAAGCCACAGCATAACCTATATTCTAGATCAGGGTGGGCAACCTTCATTACCAAGAAGGCCACAAAAAACCATTTTCCCAGCCTGGGGGCCGCATTGTTACAAGTTTTTGGAAATTCTCCAGGGGAAAAGGGTGTTGGATAAGTACCATTAGATAATATTAATGAATCCTAAAATTAGCATACCAGCATACCAATATTTTTATATTACATCACAAGTAACAGTTATTATGCATAATTAAATGAACTTGACACAGAATTCAAGCAAATTTAGCCAAAATACATGGAATCAAATCAATGAAATGATGAGTGTTCCCAAATCTTTAAAGCTTAAAGATTTTACAGCTGCCATATTTTAAATATAGTATTGAGTAATACTTGATATAATGTTCCAATGCATCGTGAAAGAGATTTAGAGACACTATAATAGCAAAGTAAGGTCGCTTACATAGCTTACAAAAGCCAATAAAAATATCGGTCAAGATTATATACAATTATTTTGATTAGATATTTGAGTTTTCTTCATATTTACAATTGCTGATTTTTGAAAATGACTGGCGGGCCATATTTAGTGAGGCGGAGGGCCATACATGGCCCACCCCTGTTCTACAATAGTACATCAAGGTGTCCAAACTATAGCCTGGATGCTTATTAAACAGAGAGCAGCCCAAAGTGGATTTTCACACGGCATCAGCAGGTTAAAAAAATAAAATTGAATCTGTCTTGCGGCAAAATACGAAATTAGTACTTGAATGATCGATAATGGAGGATGGATTGTGGAGGCAGATAGCATGAGTTGTAATTTTGCATTGTTGCAATAATTATTTTATTATCACAGTTGCTCTTTTTTTATCAGCTCTTTTCTCCAGCACAATATTCTTAATTTTCATTGTTTCTTGCCCTCAACCAGCTCAGAACTTGTTAGAACCAGAATACAAACTGTACTGCCAACTTGCATTTTGGTGCAAAGCGGCAGAAATACTCGAGACAATAAAGGCGCAGCTTGATAAGTCATGTAAGGCTTATGTTAGATTTTCTCTTCTGCAGTTTTGAGGAATATGAGAGTTTTACCACCACTTTGCATTGACACACATTCAGCTTTTAGTAAGTGAATACAAGTGTAAATATGTGCAGTAGGTAGTCCACAGCATAAAAATACAGTGAACAGTCAGGTAGATTGGAAAGGCGCTTTTCATCTCAAGTCCATGTGCAACTTTTAGTGTGTGTCGAGAGTATGAGTTGAATATGGAAGCTTATAAGATTTATGATTCTGAACTGGTAAGAGAAGTTACAAATATGGGGGCTGTGGGCGATGTGCTACATCGACTGACAGCATTTTATTGATTAGTGATATGTGGTGAAGTGTATGGTGAACTGTGTGGGATTTGAAATCATTTTCAACTGCAAAAAGGGGCGGGACAGCAAAAGTTCGAGAACCACAGCATTCAATCAATCAATCGATCAATTATTCAATCACAACTGGAAAGAGAACATGCAGGACAGACATAAATGAAGTAAATAAGTGAAAACAAACACATATTCAACAAAAACAAAGATAGATGTGCTTTATAGACCCTGATTTAACAGAACTGAAGGGGTGGGAGTGAGATGATGTTAAAAACACCCAAAACTAGCGATAGTATACAAGTTTTAAATAAATAACAAATAGTAGTAGTACTAAACACATGAATAAGAAGTTAAACTCAAAGAAGAGAGAAAAATAAACCATAAACTTTATTTATAAACCAGCAAAAAAAAAAAAAAAAAAAAGCAAACAAGACTGGGATGAGAAAACACTAAGAAATTTGACAGTAATATTAATACTTGTTTAAAAACAGGTTAAGATAACCAATTGAACAAAAGTTAAGAATAAGAAATCAAAACAGCTAAGATATATAAATAAGTTAAACAGAATAAAAAAATAACTGGATAAATAACTATAATTAAGATGAAGTAAGCATTCCAAAGCAAGATTTTAAAGGTAGGTATTGAGTTTGCCTTTCAGATTAAATGATATTTAAAACTCTAAAAAGCATTATATAGACTATCTAATACGAAAACAACATCTACATTAATAATTTATCCGACACACAAAAATCCTTAACCCCTTTTACACCTGTTCCACAAATCTGGAAATGAAAATGAGCATCAGATTGGGCCAAATGTTTGATTTGAAAAGGAGAGATTACTTAAAACAGGTGAAACAGGTCAAAACACAAAACAAACATGTGATCATAGATTAGCACACATGGCACACAAAAGGACTCATAACATCAAAAAATATGATAAATTATGAGTTAAAATAAAGCCATATAATATCAAGGAGGGAAAATATGACAAGATTTTCCTCAAACTGCAATCAGATATTGAAAATAGGATGCTTTAGTGTACAGTAATTTGTAATATCACAAAACAGACATTTAAGTTGGATTAAACACAAACATCTGTGGACAACGAAAATCCAAAGATGACAATATACGATCATACAATGAAAAAAGCTGATCAGTTATGGTAAATAAACTCTGAAAAACTTGAAGAACTGTAAATTATCAATCATTATCTTCATCAAGCTTTATTTGTGTAGAGCCAGTTAATGGGAAGTTTTATCTCAGGACGCTTAGCCATACTCTCCATTTGATAGATACACACAGTAGTTAAAGTTGGATTTGACAGGGGAGCCCTAAAATATGCTGATGCAGGACAGTAGGAAAAATGACGTAAATGGTATTTAAAAAAAGTCTGTCGGCTTTATTCTCAACAGAAAAATACAGGCTGGATTAACAAGCAAACCACACATCTAATGCCCTGTTTGCGTAAATAGGGGCAATTTTGATAAAGCTTGACTACTCGTTAACATTTTGCCATAACACAAGGCACATACTCTAAAGCACATTGTAAAAAATTACCACGATTTCACAATATTCAACTGTATTTTCTCACAGTAAATTGCTGTATTAAAACTTTACAGGACTAAACTTTAATGTTTACAATGTAAGACTGTAATTTCAATATTTACAATAAAAACAGTGTTTCTACAGTCAACTGCTGTGATATTTGCCGTTCCAACTATTACCAGGATTTTACTGCATTTTATTACATTATTTCACCACGAAATACTGTATTAAGACTTTCCAACGCAAAAACACAGCAAATTCCATGAACCGCACTGAATTGTGGGACCTGCCGCAGATTTTCAACATTTTCACCATTGATGCCACCAAGAAAAAGAAGATAGTTCTACATATTCTGTCAAGGTAATTTACCCTTGTTTTCCACCTTTGCTTTCACTACATATCGTCATTTTGAATGAGTGTGATGTTCACCATATTAATTCCTCTTTTCTCGTACATTTTATTTCAACACAGTCAGTGTTCTTCCTGTGGATAGCCTTGTGACCAACCACACCGAGTGATTTGATTTACAGTTGCTTCTTCAGTATCAAACCAGAAATGGGCTCCAAGGCAAAGATATACACTGCTCAAAAAAATAAAGGGAACACTCAAAGAACACCTCCTAGATCTCAATTAATGACATATTTCAATCGAAAATCTTTATTTACTACATAGTGGAATGGGTTGAGAACAAAACAACATAGGAATGGGTAATGGAAATAAAGATCTTCATCCCATGGAGGTCTGGATTCAGAATCACACTCAAAATCAAAGTGGAAAATCAGATCACTGGCTGATCCAACTTTGGTGGAGATTCCTCAAGACAACTCAAAATGAGCCTCAGTAGTGTGTATGGCCTCCATGTGCCTATGTGCACTCCCTGCAATGCCTGTGCATGCTCCTGATGAGATGACAGATGCTCTTCTGGGGGATCTCCTCCAAGACCTGGATCAGAGCATCAGTCAACTCCTGGACAGTCTGTGGTGCAACGTGGCGCTGTTGGACAGGGCGAGACATGATGTCCCAGATGTTCTCAGGTGATTTTAGGTCTGGGGAACGGGAAGGCCAGTCCACATCAATGCCCCCACCATGCAGGAACTGCAGACACACTCCAACCACATGAGGCCGAGCATTGTCATGCATCAGAAGAAACCCAGGGCCCACTGCACCAGCATATGGTCTCACAATGGGTCTTAGGATCTCATCCCGGTACCTAATGGCAGTCAGGGTACCCCTGGTTAGCACATGGAGTGCTGTGTGGCCCTCCAAAGAAATTCCCCCCCCCAGACCATCACTGACCCAATGCCAAACCGTCATGCTGGAGGATGTTGCGGGCAGCAGAATGCTCTCCACAGCATCACCAGACTCTGTCACATCTGTAACATGTGCTCAGGGTGAACCTGATCTCATCTGTGAAGAGTACAGGGTGCTAATGGCGAATCTGCCAACCTTGATGTCCTCTGGCAAATGCCAACCAGACTGCACGGTGTTGCGCTGTAAGTACAGGTCCCACTTGTGGATGCTTTGCTCTCATACCACCCTCAAGGAGTCGGTTTTTGACCGTTTAAGCAGAAACGTGCACATTAGTGGCCTATTGGAGGTCACTCTGTGGGGCTCTGGCTGTGCTCCTCCTGTTCCTATGTGCACAAAAAAGCAGACCGGTCCTGCTGCTGGGTTGTTGTCCTCCTTCGCCCCCCTCTACGTCTCCAAGTGTTCTGGCCTGTCCCCTGGTATCTCCTCCATGCTCTTGACACTGTGCTGGGCGACACAGCAAACCTCCTTGCCACAGCACGTATTGATGTGCCATCCTGAATGAGCTGCACTACCAGGGCAACTCCTGTGGGTTGTAGACCCCCCCTTGTGATACCTTGAGTGGTGGGAGCACTGCCAAATTGCAAAAGTGACAAAAAATCTGCTAGAGAAGATGAGGACAGAGATATGGTCTGTGGTCACCACCTACTGAACCATTCCTTTACAGAGCTGTCTTGCTAATTGCCTCTCATCTCCACCTGTTGTCTGTTCCATTTGCACAACAGTAGGTGAAATTGAGTCACAATTAGTGTTGCTTCATAACTGGGCAAGCTACTATTCCAGAAGTGTGATTGACTTGGAGTTGCACTCGGTTTTTTCAGTGTTCCCTTTATTTTTTTGAGCAGTGTATATATTATATTATGATTTTTATTATTATTTTAATACAAAATTAGATGCTACTATAGCACATTTTAGCCTTTTTGAAGGACTTACTTCCCCACAGACTTCTTCACTGAAAACTTGGTCTTCATATTTCATACAAAGTCAGGCACAATTTTGCCTCTTTTTTAAACAAAACTTTGTGAGATTGAGATTTTTCTTTGATGGCTCTCGATCTAATGTTGGGTCCCTAAACTGGCCCTCAGTCATTCAAGCTTTGAGAACCCTGTTAAAATGTTTATAACTCTGTAGGCGTTTATTTTATTCTGTATTTATTATTCTGTTGTTCACATTTTTATTCATACTGGATTGACCAAAAAAAAGGCATGTCTGCCATGTTTGTGGAATTCAGTGAATTCTCAGGAGTCTGCTCTCCACCTCCCTCTCGGACTCTCTCTCTGCTCCTGCTGCAGGGGCGGAGTTTCTCTGTTCTGCAACCTGCACACCTGCCTCCCATCATCTCATCAACTCCCCTATTTAAGACGGCCCCTGGGAGGAACTTGGCTCAGGAGTATTGCACTCGGCCGAAATGGGCTTCCTTCACAGGGTGGCTGGGCTCTCCCTTAGAGATAGGGTGAGAAGTTCGGTCATTCGGGAGGGGCTCGGAGTAGAGCCACTGCTCCTATGAATTGAGAGGAGCCAGATGAGGTGGCTTGGGCATCTGGTCAGGATGCCTCCTGGATGCCTCCCTGGTCAGGTGTTCCGGGCACGTCCCACCTAGGCAGCCCCGTGGAAGACCCAGAACATGCTGGAGAGACATATAGTGTGTCCCAAATCGCATACTTCCATACGCAAATGCTCAAAATTTCGAGTATACTGCGTCAAAATGAAAAACAGTATGCATAGTATGCGAGTCCGGGCATCATCGTATAATTCCTAATTCATTTGTGATCCAATAACGAAAAACGATTATTTTGATATTTGTTCCAAAACGAAAAACGGAAAAACCGTTTTCTTGTCAGGATGCAAAAAACGAAAAACCACTACAAATGACTATAAAACGAGCCGTTTTATTATTTTTCAATATTCCTTTTCTCCCTCCTCAACTTGGAACGAAGAACGAATCAACCAATGACGTCACGTGTTTTTTCGCTTCTCGAATCCAAAACCAAAAACGAAAAACCAAGTCACATGGTCTGTTCCTTTTTCTGTTTCCAAGCGAGAAACCCAAATTCAAATAACGGCCCGATTTTCCTTTTTGCTGTCTCATTTTTTTCATTTCATATTAAGGACGAAAAATAAACTAATTTCCGGTTCACGGGAGCGCGCACAGCCGTCATAGCTGAATAGCGCAGCTCCTATGGCTCTGGAGCTCTGCAGCAGGTTTCATCGGAGTCAAACAACCAGTTTGTTTATGAATATCTAACTATGTTTATTTGTGATTGATAGACTCCTGTATGTCTACTTGCCTTGTATCTCTGTTCAATGACTAGTTAGTGATTTTAATCTGGCATGTATTAGCGCTAATAAAGATATGTGTCACTGACGGAGCTACTTTTTTCTGCACCAAAATTATATTACATCACTCAACAGAGTAATTGGCCACACACAGTGATTTGTACAGTGTGGAAATGAGTAAAAACATATTACTATGACTCCAACCAGTACTTTCTACCACTTAAAAAATTAGTAAAAGCACATTACAGTTTAAAAAAAAACTTATTTTGCTTGCCAAAAACTGATTCATGCCTCTGTTATTGTATATTGTTGGATATTTTGCCCCAAAACAACTAAATATAACACAGCAGAGTAATATTTACATTTGACCCCAAACAGTAATTTTTACCACTTAAAAAATGAGTAATGGGACATTACGATGTTAAAATCAGCTTATTTTGCTTGCCAAAAACTGATTCATGCCTCTGATATAGTATAAAGATGAATATTTTGCCCCAAAACAACTAAATATAACACAACAGAGTAATATTTACAAGATTTGAGTCCAACCAATAATTTTTACCTCTTAAAAAATGAGTAAAAGCACATTACAAAGACAAAATCAGATTTATTGCTTGCCCAAAAACTGTAAATATAATATATATTGTAAATATTGCTCTGCTGAGTTATTTTTAGGTATTTTGGGGCAAAATATCCATCTATGTACTATATCAGAGGCATGAATCAGTTTTTGACAAGCAATAAATCTGATTTGATCATTGTAATGTGCTTTTACTCATTTTGTAAGTGGTAAATATTATTGGTTGGAGTCAAATCTTGTAAATATTACTCTGCTGTGTTATATTTAGTTTTTTGTGGGGCAAAATATCCAACAATATACAATAACAGAGTCATGAATCAGTTTTTGACAAGCAAAATAAGCCTTTTTTTACACTGTAATGTGCTTTTAGTAATTTTTTAAGTGGTCAGCAGTACCTGTTGGAGTCAAATGTTGTAAATATTACTCTGCTGTGTTATATTTAGTTGTTTTGGGGGCAAAATATCCAACAATATACAAATAACAGAGGCATGAATCAGTTTTTGACAAGAAAAATAAGTTTTTTTTTACACTGTAATTTGCTTTAAGTAATTTTTTAAGTGGTCAGCAGTACCTGTTGGAGTCAAATCTTGTAAATATTACTCTGCTGTGTTATATTTAGATGTTTTGGGGGCAAAATATCCAACAATATACAAATAACAGAGGCATGAATCAGTTTTTGACAAGAAAAATAAGTTTTTTTTAAACTGTTATGTGCTTTTACTCATTTTTTAAATGGTAAAAATTATTGGTTGGGGTCAAATCTTGTAAATATTACTCTGCTGTGTTATATTTAGATGTTTTGGGGGCAAAATATCCAACAATATACAATAACAGAGGCATGAATCAGTTTTTGACAAGCAAAATAAGTTTTTTTTTAAACTGTAATGTGCTTTTACTCATTTTTTAAGAGGTAAAAATTATTGGTTGGGTTCAAATCTTGTAAATATTACTCTGCTGTGTTATATTTTGTTGTTTTGGGGCAAAATGTTCATCTTTGTACTATATCAGAGGCATGAATCAGTTTTTGGGGGGGCAAGCAAAATAAGCTGATTTTGTCATTGTAATGTGCTTTTACTCATTTTCTAAGAGGTAAAAAGTATTTGTTGGGGTCAAATCTTGTAAATATTACTCTGCTGTGTTATATTTACTTTTTTGGGGGGCAAAATATCCAACAATATACAACAACAGAGGCATGAATCAGTTTTTGACAAGCAAAATATTTTTTCTTTAAACTGTAATGTGCTTTTACTCATTTTTTTAAGGGGTCAAAAGTACTGGTTGGGGTCAAATGTTGTAAATATTACTCTGCTGTGTCTGGTGCTCAACTGTGGCGAATGGGTTTCTCCCGAAGAGTGACACCTGTGTCAGAGGGGACCCCACTTCCCGGTGGTAAGAGTGCGCAGCTTCTGCAGCCTCTGCAGCCTCTGGCAAACACTCTGCCGGTCGCTTCTTTGGGCATCCACCCAGACTCAGTTGATTTGGGACACCCTTGCCTAAAATAAGCAAATCAAGACACAAATCAGGGGCGAAGGTTTGGGTAATTAACTTATCACCATCATGCATATCAATCCACCTTGTCCTGTAATCCTCAGGAGTCCTTGGAATCTTTTTCAAGTGAGCTGTTAGTACACTTAAAAAAAATATATAAAAGTATTCATTTGACTTTTATGTTCTTCTTATAGATTACACATAATTATACTTAGTTATACAGAAAAGTATAAAGTCCAAGTATATTTGGCTTCAATGTTCAGTACATGGAAAAAACTTAATTAGTTTAATATATGTAGGTCAAAATATTTCAAATGATTGATCGCTACTACTTGGCTTGTAGTTGTGCTAACTCTTTTATAGAGTAGCCTATAAATTACTGTTCATATATTTGCTTCTTTGAGATAGTACTCCATCATGTTTAACATAGCATCTTGTGGATAAGATGGACTATATCGGACCTTACATCTTTACCAAATATTAGGTTATGTCTGCTCTTCTTAATAATGGCAAGGTATGGTTTAAAAATAAGGCCTAGGGGTGTCAAACATGACTACCAAACTTGTATGGTCACATGCCACTGTTGGAGCGAGATAGATCAATTAATATATCAGAGACATCAATGTAAATGTGCAAGAGTTAGCTGCTGAGCTCATTCTCATCCTGGTGATACATTGCAAGCTCTGCCATAATAGTTACCATATGTGAAGCATGACAGTGCAACACAGGTTTTATTGTAGTGTCATATCAACAGCAATATGATAACGTACATCTCTGCCTTGTAACTTCACACAATAATCTGGAGGCATCTATCTGAACATACCACATTTAAGCATTTCAATCTATCCTGTGTTGAAAAAAGTGGATAAAACTAGCAACAGACATATTCACAATGAAAAACATAATGCATACAGGTACATAGCAGGCTTAAAGAGAATTTTAAAAAGTGGTATGCTAATCTTGGATCCTGTGTGCATTCCAGGACTGCACCATCCGTTCAAGTGCAATCTCAGCTACCTGCCAAGTTGTCCTCCATGTGAATTTGCTCCTGGTCAACAGGGTGGATGAGAGCCCTTTTCAGAGGGTACACTGTAAAAAAATGTCACTCTAAAATTACGGTAAGTTACTGGTTAATAATAGCATTACTTTCACAGCAAGTCTGTAAAAGTATAATATTTTCACAGCAATTTACTGTAATTAATTCACAGTAATTTACTGTAATAGTTTCACAGTAGTTTACATTGAAACAACAGCACTTTATGGTAAATTCACAGTTGCCAGGCCCAAGGAATTACTGTAATACAGCAGTGTTTAGCTGTGGACTTGCTGTAAATTACTGTGAAATAAACACAGTAAATTGCTGTGAAGATATTCATGATGAATTACTGTAAAAGTAATGCAATTAACCAATAATTTACTGTAAATTTACAATTTAACTCACATTGTAAGATACTGTAAAATTCAGTCGTGGGGGCAGCAGCCTAAGCCCAGACTTCCCTCTCCCCGGCCACCTTGTCCAGCTCTTCCCGGGGGATCCTGAGGCTTTCCCAGGACATGCTGGAGAGACTATGTCCTCAACATGAAGGAGCAGCGGCTCTACTCCGAGCCCCTCCCGAATGACCAAACTTCTCACCCTATCTCTAGGGGAGAGCCCAGCCACCCTGTGAAGGAAGCCCATTTCGGCCGAGTGCAATACTCCTGAGCCAAGTTCCTCACAGGGCTGTCTTAAATAGGGGAGTTGATGAGATGATGGGAGGCAGGTGTGCAGGTTGCAGAACAGAGAAACTCCGCCCCTGCAGCAGGAGCAGAGAGAGAGAGTCCGGGAGGGAGGGGGAGAGCAGACTGCTGAGGATTCACTGAATTCCACAAACATGGCAGACGTGCCCTTTTTTTGGTCAATCCAGTATGAATAAAAATGTGAACAACAGAATACCTTTTACTGCATTATATTGAATTAAATAAACTCCTACAGAGTTATAAACATTTTTACAGGGTTCTCAAAGCTTGAATGACTGAGGGCCAGTTTAGGGACCCAACGTTAGATCGAGAGCCATCAAAGAAAAATCTCATATGTCACTTTGTTATAGTAAGTCCACTATAGTTCACGTTAGTTCTTATTTTACATAAATTTTGTTTAAAAAAGAGGCAAAATTGTGCCTAACTTTGTATGAAATATGAAGACCAGTTTTCAGTGAAGAAGTCTGTGGGGAAGTTAGTCCTTCAAAAAGGCTAAAATGTGCTATAGTAGCATCTAATTTTGTATTAAAATAATAATGAAATCATAATATACTCGAGAATTTGCATTTCCATGAAGGAAATGCGTTGAAATGCTGAGTGTGACTGCTGAAACTGTGAAATGAAATTGCTAAAAGTAATGCAAAGAAAGTTGAAAATGTGACATGAATAGTTGTGAGCGGTAAATCACGGCTGAAAATGTGTGAAACGTGAAATAAAAAAGGTTTGCAGAACATTATAGATACTGGAGCTCAGGTATGCAGGCTCACGTGACCACACTGTAACTTCACAGAAATGTGCAAAAGTTGATGCTGCTTCAACAGTCATATCTCAGAAACTGTAGCAGGTAGTGAAAAGTGCACTAGAACTGTTTGCAGTTCTGAAAGAAAACAGAAAATGAATGACTGTTTTGTAACATGGTTAAATGTGTTGATATTTGTAGATGTACCTAATAAAGTGGCCAGTCAGTGTAATACGTCCAAGGTAAGGTTGAGAGTGTAAAGACAAGCATGATTACGCCATAGTAGAGAAAAATCTGTACTAAATGGAGAAGAAAAGTACCTCTGCCTCAACCTGACTTTGAACTCGGGTCTCCAGGTCAGCAGTTCACTGTGCTAACTACTTGACCACGGGGCTAAATATGCTGAGTCATGGAAAGCATGATATTTGTCCTCATAGGAGCACTGATAACGCTCGGTACTTCCAGGTAATCGAACGCTCGCTGTGTCCAAATCGGATTAGATATCAGGAAAGGGATTTTACCTTGAGCATCCCAAGAACCTGCTGAAACGTTTAATAAAATTCTCATGTCTGTACTGCTAAACATGTTAACACAGTGGCGAGTTAAAAAAGCGCTTCAAGGTGAAGCACTCGGCTGTCCAGAGCGTCGGTCTAAAGTCACGCGTGGCGTGCTCTAGCAAGAAGGATGTCCTCAAAAGTTGGTGTTGCTTAAAAATCATATTTAAAAAACTGTGGAAGCCAGCAAACAGCTGAAGATATGTAAAAATAGCCGAGAAGTCAGTGCAGCTTTTAAAGCATGAATGGAGTCTGTAGGTGAAAGCATGCCCAATCTGTGGAGATTCAAAGTTACTGAAGTTTTCAGCAGAGCTGCGGAAATGTCCCTTTGATTTCAATGTAAAATACATGCAAAAGTTATTTTTACTGTAAAAAGTATAACTGTTAAACCTGTGAAAAATACAAGCGCACTTCTCATGAACATGCTGCATATGACATTTTTTTTCTGTGAAAATCTGTGCAAATTTGAAGCCTGTGAAAGGTGCCAAAATCTGGAGGAATAATAAGAAGAAGAAAAACCAAAATGGAGTTTAGGGAGACTAATATGTTGAAATGCTGACTCAGCACTCAGCAGGGTTGCGCTGTTATGCAAAAGGCCTCAACGTTTTACTGGTGGGTTGCTCCAAAATGCGGCAAACACAGGAACACAATGGGAAAAAAACTGAGTAAAACAGTTGACCACATTCTATGGAGTAGTCCACACAAGTGTCTGGGCTTCATATCCATATACTTGTTTTTTCTCCATAATCCCCAGACATTGGCAGAAGCCTTTTTGGGATTAAGAAACTACAGATAATATATACAGCAGCATATCATAACCTACATGCACTTCATGATAATTCCATTTCTCCCATAATGTTTCTCAGATGATTTTCAACATCCCTATTTGAACGGCTCCCTGACTCATGGTTGGCTTTGTTTGGTAATTTCAGTCTAAACAGACTTCGTGTCATATCGTGAATTAGGCTAAGACATACTACTCTGCTATATTCAATTGAACCAACCCCGAAAATGTCTCCAGCTTTCTTCTGCATAGACGATGGACTTCTATGACAGCCTGACCACTGTATTCATGAATAGGAGGAATGAGGAAGTGCAGACCTGAGGGCGGGTGTGACTAGGCCATGATTGAATGGCCAAAGTTTGACTGTTGACCCAAAATGGCAGATTACCGAATATTTCAACAACATGTTGAGAATCAGACTTGTGCACAAAGTTTCAGATTTTTCACACAAGAACTGTGGAGGGTCAGTATTTCCAAAAAACAAAGTGTTGCGCAGTTATGCAAAAGTCCTCAACATGTTACTGGTGGGCTGCTCCAAAACGCAACAAACACAGGAACACAATGGAAACAAAACTGAGTAAAACTGCTGACTACATCCTATGGAGCAGTCCACACAAGGGTGTGGGCTTCATATCCATATTCTTGATATCAGCAGAAGACTCTGTGAGATTAAGAAAGTAGAGACAGGCTCCACAGTAGAATGTAATATCTGTTTCTTGATACTTCCATTGGACTCAAAGTGTTTCCCAGATTAATTTCAACATCTCTATTTGAACGGCTCCCTGACTCATGGTTGACTTTGTTTGGTATTTTTAATCTAACAGATTTTGTGTTACATTGTGAATTACAAGGATAAGACATACTACTCTGCTATATTCAATTGAACCAACCTGAAAATGTTTCTAGCTTGTTTCTGAATTCACACAGGAGTTCTAGGACAGCTTGATCAACCTGTTCATGACTGGGAGAAATGAGGAAGTTCAGACCTGAAGGTGGACTTCTAAAGTGTTGGGGGTGTGGCTTGACCATGATGCACCAGTTTGAGAAAACATCTGCACCCTGAGCCAGGGAAACATTACAAACTGGGATGGGCAGAGGGCCGGGGCTGGACCCCTTTCGGTCGCCGCCTGGCCGGCCCTCTGCGAGGGCCAGGGCTGGGCCCCCCTTGCCGTGCGCTCGTTCCGGGACTCGCCTTTTTGCATTTTCTTAGGACATTTTGGCCCATTTCTTCACTCAGGGTGCACATCTTGACTCTGCTTCCTGTCAATAGTGGACTCCAGCAACACATTGTTCAGACTGTCATAGACAAAGCCTTTGAATGGATTCGGCACTCATCAATTAAAGGCTTTGGTTCAGTCAAACAGCACAGCACTGCCACAGCTGCTTTGAAAGATCTTTATGATTGTATTGAGACTGTGGACATTAAGAAATATTGTGTTGCTGTCTTTTTGGCTGGATCCAACTCCGCTCTTGTGGATGTTAGGCCAAGGCTGAGCTGTGGGACCCATGTGATTTTGAATAGATATGAAGAGTCTGTGTGCCAATGTGTGAAATGCAGTTTTTGATTTGTATACAGATCATACCATTATTCATCGGCGTTTCACAGACAAGACTAAGCTCATAGTCTTGTGAAATTGGAATGAGTTACCAGTCAATATCCCAACTGGTGTAACTCAACAAGGTAACCCAATGGAGTTGGTCTCCAATCATTAATACCTTGGTTTCCTGCTGGATGGTGAGCTCTCTTTTGAAGCACACATTGCAGGGTTAGTTACTAAGCTCAGGGATAAGTTCAGGTTGTATTACAGAAATCAATCCTTTTCCTCTGTCAGGTTTCAGAGACTGGTTGTGTCAGCAACATTTCTTCTGTTACCTGATTATGGAGAGGTGGTATATATGGGTGCTTCTCATAAATGTATGCAATCCTATGAATGCACTAAGAAGTGAAAATTTGCAAATCCACATTTTGTTGGTGACAAAATAAAACCAAAGTCAGAAATTCAAAATTCAAAATAAGAAAAAGGTCGAGGACGTCCAGCAAACCAATTAGGCCTGATGCATTATTAAAGAATTTAGTAAATATAGATAAATAAATTCAAAAATAAAATAAGACTAAGTCTTAAATAGGCCACTCCTGTTGTCACCTGAGCTTTGTTTTGTTTGACCAGAGACACCTGTGAAGTGGCGTGCCACTGCCATGTACGGGTCCTTCAGCTGGCCAATATCAAAATGTTTGTGTGCTATGATTAATCTTACGATTAATTTTTATAACGCATTAATTTGCAGTGTAATTAATTTCTAATCTAATTAATGCACTAAAGTAACAGCCCTATATATATCTATATCTATGTATCTATATATATCTATATCTATATCTATATATAGAGAGAGAGAGATTTTTTTTTTTTTTTTTTTTTTTACAGAGGTTAAATAAAAAAGTGTTATTCAATTGGAACATCAGCCTCATCAGGCTGAACATCAGCCTCTCATGTAGGCCACAGCATGCCTGTCTACTTCTGCTTACTGACACAACATCTTATGAATCATAGTCAACATCCCTATTTCAATGGGTCCTGAGGTGGAGTATCCCTGACTCGTGGTTGGTTTTACTTGGTATTATCAGTCTTACAGACCTAGTGTCTCATTGTGAATTTAAGATATATGGTTCTGCTATATTCAGTTGAACCAATCTGATAGTGTCCACAGCTTTCTTTTGCATAGACAGCGTATTTTTATGACAGCCAGACCAGTGATTGCAGGATTTGGAGACAATAGGAATTGTAGACCTGAGGGCAGAGTTGTCTAGTGTTGGGGGTGTGGCTTGGCCATGGTGAACAGGAAATGGAGTCAGGATCTGCACCCTAGTTGAGGAAAGGAGGAAGATTCACATATCACAAACGGCCGAGACCCTCCCTCGGCCCTAAGCGCATCCAGGACCGAGTCCCGACCCGGTCCCGATCCGGTCCCAGCTAGTGATGGCCCGCTGATACCCGAGGCTCCGACACATGCGCCGTAGCTCATGAAGCAAACGTATCGAAGCACTGTGCCGGAGCGTGTATCGGTCACGTGATGAGTGACGTCCGAAACAGTTGAGTGACGTATGAAACAGTTGAGTGTATCGAACCACTGCTGTGGCTCGGACATCAAACGAAGCACCTGATTGGCTCGGTTTGTCATGTGAATCCAGAGCTACAGAGATCTCTTACTATCTCTATAGCTCTGATGTGAATCGTTTGGCGGAATGGAGCGTGTTCAGGGATAGGATATCCAATAAATAGGCGCTCATTTAAAAAAAAAACGTGCAGAGTAGGTTGGTTTTGTGCTGTTGTTGCTATTAGTTTGTTGAGAGTTAGATTGCGTGTAGTACAAACTGCTTTGGTTTGAAAGAATTATGTGGTTTATGACGTATGAACCACTTTACTGTTTCATTAGATATGAAAAGCGTCTCACTGCTTTCTTTGGCTGTGTCAGCTTAGAGCTCAGCCTTTAAAGTTAATCAACACGGAGAACCCGGTAGAGGTTCTCTTTAACAGAGTTGCATTCAGTACTGCAGATTCAACATAACATGACAGACTACTCTGAGTAAAATAAAACAGTTACTGTAGGGCTAAGCATCATAATATAAGAATTATATACCACACAGAATTCCGGCGTGTACAAGCGCTTCGTAGTAAAGCGGTACTATAACGGGCTTCCAACTGGCGTTAGCGGGTTCGATTCCCGTCCAAACATGTCAAAAAAATATATTTTAATTAAAATTAATATTAGACATCTGGCCTCAAAATCTTTTAAGCTATGTGATATTTAGATTTCTTTTATGTTGTAATATGACTAATATCAGACTTAAGTATGGAGCTACTGTGAACTTCAATTAGACGTCACAAAAACATTGTCTTAATTTTCCTTTTTCAAAATGTATTTTATTGTGCGACTGAGCGTGAAACCATACATCCATGCAGTGTGCGCAAACAGAAACGCATTAGCGACTCAAAACCCAAATGACTCATGAAACAATGAATTCATCATTTCAATTGCACTTCATTTTATTGACCACTAGATGACCTACTCGAGCATTGTATCATTGAAGCCTCGGGCAATGAAGCATTTTTTCGAATCAGGTGTCGGAGCCTCAACAAAGCCTCGAGCGCCCATCACTAGTCCCAGCTTGCCGTGCGCTCGTCCTGGGACTCCGCGAGTCCCGACCCGGTACCGGCAGGCTGGGCCCCCCTTCGATCGCTGACTGGCTGGCCTTCTGCCTCTGAATTTCCTAAATATATTTTGGATGTATCCCTGGCTTAGGGTGCTGTTTTCTTCTCAATTTCTGGTGCATCATGGTCTAGCCACACCCCCAACACTTTAGAAGTCCACCTTCAGGTCTGGACTTCCTCATTTCTCCAAGTCATTAACAGATTGATCAGGCTGTTGTAGAACTCATGTGTCTATGCAGAAACAAGCTGAAGACAGTTTCAGGTTGGTTCAATTGAATAAAGCAGAGCAGTACGTCTTGTCCTAAAATTTACAAATCTACAATGTGAAAGGAAGCCTGTTAGACTGAAAATACCAAACAAATTCAACCATGAGTCAGGGAGCCATTCAAATAGGGATGTTGAAAATAATCTGGGAAACCTTGTGTATAAAATGGAAGGTATTAATAATTGGAGACCAACTTCATTGGGTTACCTTGTTGAGTCACACCAGTTGGGATATTGACTGGTAACTCATTAGAATTTGACAAGAGTATGAGCTTAGTCTTTTCCGTGTTTAAACCAGTTTCAAAGTTGTCAGATGATACTGAACAACTTTAAAAGCAGCTTGTAAAAACTCAAAAGCCTGTTTTTCTGGAAACAGCTGATAAAAAGACACGTCACAGCTGTCAGGATGACAGCTTCTGAAGAAGACGGCAGTGAACATCGAAACATGTAAAGGTAACCACACCTTTTTGTCTTTAAAAAAGAACACTACAAACAAGTTGTATTTCTTCTGTTTCAAATTATACTGCAGGTATATGGGGATACAAAGAAAGCAAAAGTTCAGATACTGTTCAAAATAGAGCAATACGATATTTTTTAGGTATCCATAAATTTGCCCCTATTCTAGCTGCTCAGGGTGACATGGGTTGGATTCCTGGATCAATAGTGAGAAAATGTGAAATGATTAGACTTTGGAACCGATTTATTAAAATGACAGAAAATAGGATTAATAAGAAGATTTTTATTTTTAGTAAAATGCAGTACTCTCCCAGGGCTGCAGAACTCCTTTCTATTACATTATGTTTTTTATGAAGTGGCCTTTCAAATTGGTTCAGCTGAATATATCAGAGCCATATATGGTAGCCTTAAATTCAAAATGTGACACATAGGTGGCCATCACCAGTGACAAACCTCACAAGGAGTCTCCGTAAGGGTGCTGGACCTGACACCTCTTGTTGACAATCATGGCCAAGCCACAGCTCCAACACAGCCACTCGAGGCTGGCTGTGCTCATGGCTGCAAGAGGAGTCTCAGTAAGGGTGCCGGACCTGACTCCTCTTGTTGACAACCATAGCCAAGCCACAGCTCCAACACAGCCATTAGAGGCTGGCTGTGCTCATGGCTGCGGGAGGAGTCTCAGTAAGGGTGCCGGACCTGACTTGTCTTGTTGACAACCATGGCCAAGCCACAGCTCCAACACAGCCATTAGAGGCTGGCTGTGCTCTTGGCTGAGAGAGCAGCCTTGGTCGTTTGTGATATGTGAATCTTCCTCCTTTCCTCACCTATGGTGCAGATCCTGACTCCATTTCCTGTTTACCATGGCCAAGCCACACCCCCAACACTAGAAAACTCTGCCGAGAGGGCTACAATTCCTATTGTCTCCAAATCCTGCAATCACTGGTCTGGCTGTCTAAGAACTACCCTGTCTATGCAAAAGAATGCTGTGGATACTTTGAGATTGTTTCAACTGAACCGCACAGTCAAGTACATGAATATGAAGCCCACACACTTGTGTGGACTACTCCATAGGATGTAGTCAACAGTTTTACTCAGTTATGTTTCCATTGTGTTCCTGTGTTTGCCGCATTTTGGAGCAATCCACCAGTAACATGTTGAGGACTTTTGCATAACAGCACAACCCTTTGTTTTTTGGAAATACTAACCCTCCCCAGTTCTTGTGTGAAAAATGCTTTGAAATTTTTTTCCGAGTTTTTTGTGGTGGCCCTGGTTCTACCAGGCGGCCCCAGACCGGAGGCTACTCGGCTGGGCCCACGCCCCGGATTGAATCAAATGGAACCCAAGTCGTTGGCTTGGGTTCGACTTGGTCCCTATATCCCAATATAAATATATATATATACTGTATATATATATCACTGATTCTTCTTTTTTTAATGTATATTTTTGGGCATTTTGTGACTTTATTGATTGGAGAGAGCCAGTGGATAGGCTTGTGAAAGAGGGAGAGAGAGCAGGGGAAGACACTCTGCAAACTGGTCACAGGCAGGATTCGAACCTGGACTGGCAGAAGCATGTACATGGGGTGCTAACCACTACGCCAAACCAGCACCCCTATATATCACTGATTCTTGAGAATTGGGACAAAACATGTCCTGCAGTGTAAAGTCTGATTTAGGGCAAAAATCAAGAAATTCTCTGTAACTGACACACATTAAAGGGTAAATCCAAATGACCTGTGTATGCTAATAACACTTTTTTGCAAAAATGTGTATTTTTGGGGGTGAAATTTGTGTAAAACGTGCATCTGATGTTAAAAGGTCCATGTTATTGATCTTGTCCTCAGCAATAGGTCATAGTAATGACTAGTCAAAACATCTTTTTTTTAATGTATATCTTTGGGCATTTTGTGCCTTTATTGATAGGAGAGAGACAGTGGACAGGCTTGTGAAAGGGGGTGAGAGAGTAGGGGAAGAAACTCTGCAAACTGGTCACAGGCGAGATTTGAACCTGGACCAGCAGAAGCAAGTATATGGGGTGCTAACCACTACGCCAAACCAGCACCCCAGTCAAACCATCTTTTCACAATATCGACAACTGTAAATTTCTATACATCAAATGAAAAAAAATTGGCTTTTCATATATAAAACAATGCATTAAGTGACCTTCAACGAATATTTTCAGTAAAAATCTGCCTATTAAAGTTTTGTCCTGAGTTTCTGTCAACTCTGTCAGATTTTTTTATAAAACCGAATTAAATCAGAAAATATTTTAGACCAACAATGTCAAGAGGAACCTTGGTGGGGAGATTGAAGATGATAAATGGGCAATGATAGTGTCTGATTGTGGTAAATACGTGAGAGAAGCAAGAAGTAAACTTAAGCAATACAACATAATACATAGATACTATTATACTCCATCCAGATTGCACAGGATGAAACTCTTGGGTGATGATTAATGTTGGAAATGCAAAAAAGAAACTGGAACTTTCCTTCATTGTATGTGGGACTATGTCTTGATCAGACCTTTCTGGACTCAGATTCTGAAAATCTTAAGTGACTGGCTGGGATCAGAAATCTCCCTAAATCCAAAGCTTTGCTTACTGGGGGATAAATCTCTACTACCTAATATAACTGTGTGATCTTGTAACATTGTGCACTTCTACAACATACCTAAATGGTGAGAGCAGAAGAATTTTAGGAGGGTATGTATGGCAGGTATGCATGTGGGGATTCTTGGAGGTAGATGATCGGATGTATTTCTTTACAGATAAGGGTGCGAGTTAATAGAGATGAAAAGACATCCACTTTTCCTTTTATAACTCATGCTTTTTGTTTATGAAACAATGTGAAGCCTGTGGCGAAACATATATGTTCCTGTATAGAGAAACATGTTAACTTTGTTTTGTACCATGCCTTTGGAAAGCACAATACTCACTTGAGTTATTGAAAACAAAATATTCCTATGCTCACAGCTGGATCATGTCAACTCCATCTCTCCATTATGGTCATTTAAGATTTTTACAGAGGGTATTGAGACAACTAGCTAGCTGCAGTGTACAGTACATGTTACCAGGGAAAATGCATGCCCCAATGTCAACTCCGTCAGACGTCAACTCCATCAGTTTCTAGATCTAACGAAGTTGACATGTAAGCTGAAGGACTTTGCAAATCCACCTATTATCTCTTAATGTCCTAAATGGTCTTTGTGTGCATAGCAGAGGATTTCATTGATTTTTCAGAGATTTATTTATACATAAATGTACATATATAGCATGCAATACATTACAATACACCCACAGGGGGCGCTGGGACAGCCCCCTGCGGGTGCCGCAAGCCCCGGCCTTCACAGAGGGCCGGCCAGGCAGCGACTGAAGAGGGGCCCAGCCCTGGCCCTCTGCCCGTCCCAGTTTGTTCCAATGTTTCCCTGGCTCAGGATGCAGATGTCTTCTCAAATTGGTGCATCATGGTCAAGCCACACCCCCAACACTTTAGAAGTCCAGCTTCAGGTCTGAACTTCCTCATTTCTCCCAGTCATGAACAGATTGATCAAGCTGTCCCAGAACTCGTGTGTCCCTTCAGAAACAAGCTAGAAATATTTTCAGGTTGGTTCAATTGAATATAGCAGAGTAGTATGTCTTATCCTTATAATTCACAATGTAACACAAAATCTGTTTGACTGAAAATACCAAACAAAGCCAACCATGAGTTAGGGAGCCGTTCAAATAGGGATGGTGAAAATAGTCTGAGAAACACTATGAGACACATGGAAGTATAATGAAGAAAATCTAGATGACTACATGCCAGTCTGAAGTTTCTTAATCTCACAGAGGCTTCTGCCAAAGTCTTGGCATTAAGGAAAAAAATGAAGTTTATGGAATTGAAGCCCACACACTTGTGTGGACTACTCCATAGGATGTAGTCAACAGCTTCACTCAGATGCGTTCCTGTGTTTGCTGCATTTTGGAGTAACCCACCAGTAACATGTTGAGGCCTTTTGCATAACAGCACAACCCTTTGTTTTTTGGAAATATTGACCCTCCCCAGTTCTTGTGTGAAAAATCTGAAACTTTGTGCACAAGTCTGGTTCTCAACATGTTGGTGAAATATTAGGTAATCTGCCATTTTGGGTCAACAGTCAAACTTTGGCTATCAATCATGGCCAAGTCAAACACGCCCTCAGGTCTGCACTTCCTCATTCCTCCAGTTCATAAATACAGTGGTCAGGCTGTCATAGAAGTCCATCGTCTATGCAGAAGAAAGCTGGAGACATTTTCAGGTTGGTTCAATTGAATATAAAAGAGCAGTATGTCTTAGCCTAATTCACGATATGACACGAAGTCTGTTTAGACTGAAATTACCAAACAAAGCCAACCATGAGTCAGGGAGCCCTTAAATAGGGATGTTGAAAACCATCTGAGAAACATTATGGGAGAAATGGAATTGTCATGAAGCTCATGTAGATTATGATATGCTGCTGTAAATGTTATCTGTAGTTTCTTAATCCCAAAAAGGCTTCTGCCAAAGTCTGGGCATTATGGAAAAAAATCAAGTATATGGATATGAAGCCCAGACACTTGTGTGGACTACTCCATGTAGTCAACCGTTTTACTCAGTTTTGTTTCCATTGTGTTCCTGTGTTTGCCGCACTTGGGAGCAACCCACCAGTAAAATGTTGAGGCCTTTTGCATAATAGCGCAACCCTTTGTTTTTTGGAAATACTGACCCTCCTGAGTTCTTGTGAGAAAAATATGAAACTTTGTGCACAAGTCTGGTTCTCAACATGTAGGTGAAATATTAGGTTATCTGTCATCTTGGGTCAACAGTCGAGTTTTGGCCATTCAATCATGGACAAGCCACACCCGCCCTCAGGTCTGCACTTCCTCATTTCTCCTTTTCATGAATACAGTAGTCAGGCTTGAAAATAATCTGAGAAACATTATGATTCAAATGAAAGTATCATGAAGCAGTTATAGATGGATGTGATATGAATGTGACACAAAGTCTGTAAGACTGATAATAGCAAGCAAGGCCCACTACGAGTCAGGGGTGTGTTGCTCTCTGCCAGACACTCCACCTGAGGAGCCATTGAAGTAGGGATATTGAAAGTAATCTGAAAAATGTTGACTGAATCTCAATCTCCTCCCCAAAACCTGAGCCCTCATTGACTCATGTGACTCCACCTGGAAAGTGACTGAGTGCATGAGGCTGCAAGGGCTTCAAGTGCTCTCTACACACTGTAAAATAATTACCAGGATTTCACAATATTCAACTGTATTTTCTCACAGTAAATTGCTGTATTAAAACTTTACAGGACTAAACTTTAATGTTTACAATATAAGACTGTAATTTCAATATTTACAATAAAAACAATGTTATTACAGTCAACTGCTGTGATATTTGCCGTTCCAACTATTACCAGGATTTTACTGCATTTTATTACATTATTTCACCACAAAATACTGTATTAAGACTTTCCACCACAAAAACACAGCAAATTCCATGAACCGCACTGAATTGTGGGACCTGCCGCAGATTTTCAACATTTTCACCATTGATGCCACCAAGAAAAAGAAGATAGTTCTACATATTCTGTCAAGGTAATTTACCCTTGTTTTCCACCTTTGCTTTCATTACATATCGTCATTTTGAACGAGTGTGATGTTCACCATATTAATTCCTCTTTTCTCTGACACTTTTTATTTCAACACAGTCAGTCATTCAAGCTTTGAGAACCCTGTAAAAATGTTTATAACTCTGTAGGAGTTTATTTTATTCAGTATAATGCAGTAAAAGGTATTCTGTTGTTCACATTTTTATTCATACTGGATTGACCAAAAAAAGGGCATGCCTGCCATGTTTGTGGAATATAGTGAATTCTCAGGAGTCTGCTCTCCCCCTCCCTCTCGGACTCGCTCTCTCTGCTCCTGCTGCAGGGGCGGAGTTTCTCTGTTCTGCAACCTGCACACCTGGCTCCCATCATCTCATCAACTCCCCTATTTAAGAAGGCCCCTGTGAGGAACTTGGCTCAGGAGTATTGCACTCGGCCAAAATGGGCTTCCTTCACAGGGTGGCTGGGCTCTCCCTTAGAGATAGGGTGAGAAGTTCGGTCATTCGGGAGGGGCTCGGAGTAGAGCCACTGCTCCTACGCATTGAGAGGAGCCAGATGAGGTGGCTCGGGCATCTGGTCAGGATGCCTCCTGGATGCCTCTCTGGTGAGGTGTTCTGGGCACATCCCACCAGTAGGCAGCCCTGTGGAAGACCCAGAACATGCTGGAGAGACATAGTCCTCGGGATCCCCCGGGAAGAGCTGGACAAGGTGGCTGGGGAGAGGGAAGTCTGGGCTTCCCTGCTTAGGCTGCTGTCCCCACGACTGAATTTTACAATATCTTACAGTGTGAGTTAAATTGTAAATTTACAGTAAATTATTGGTTAGTTGCATAACTTTTACAGTAATTCATCGTGAATATCTTCACAGCAGTTTACTGTGTTTATTTCACAGTAATTTACAGCAAGTCCACAGCTAAACACTGCTGTATTACAGTAATTCCTTGGGCATGGCAACTGTGAATTTACCATAAAGTGCTGTTGTTTCAATGTAAACTACTGTGAAACTATTAAAGTACACTACTGTGAATTAATTACAGTAAATTGCTGTGAAAATATTTACAGCGACTTGCTGTGAAAGTAATGCAATTATTAACCAGTAACTTACCGTAATTTTAGAGTGACATTTTTTTACAGTGTACCCTCTGAAAAGGGCTCTCATCCACCTTGTTGACCAGGAGCAAATTCACATGGAGGACAACTTGGCAGGTAGCTAAGATTGCACTTGACCAGATGGTGCAGTCCTGGAATGCACACAGGATTCAAGGTTAGCATACCACTTCTTAAAATTCTCTTTAAGCCTGCTATGTACCTCTATGCATTATGTTTTTACAATAAAACCTGTGTTGCACTGTCATGCTTCACATATGGTAACTATTATGGCAGAGCTTGCAATGTATCACCAGGATGAGAATGAGCTCAGCAGCTAACTCTTGCACATTTACATTGATGTCTCTGATATATTAATTGATCTATCTCGCTCCAACAGTGGCATGTGACCATACAAGTTTGGTAGTCATGTTTGACACCCCTAGGCCTTATTTTTAAACCATACCTTGCCATTATTAAGAAGAGCAGACATAACCTAATATTTGGTAAAGATGTAAGGTCCGATATAGTCCATCTTATCCACAAGATGCTATGTTAAACATGATGAAGTACTATCTCAAAGAAGCAAATATATGAACAGTAATTTATAACATATCCTAGAAAATATCATTATTATTCTTTTATGTGAGATCATTATTGTAGTGGCAGATCTCTGTCGGGCAGTGCGGACTGACAAAACGAGCGCTCCCGCAGACTGACGCCACTCCTCTTCCGGGTGAGTCTAAAGTCGTCACCGTTTACCCGCGTTCATTGAACAGCCCACTTTGTTTGGCGGGATTGATCTGAGGAGTGGAGAGGAATCAACTGTCACCATCTAATCGGTAAGTAATCACAAATATATCGATGTAAAGCTTACTCCTGTGGTGTTTAAGAGCCTTTTGTTGTTGTTATCGGTCCCCTTTACGAGCTAAGCTAACTGTTTGCTAGCTAGCATAGCAGAGCATGAAGAAATCGCTCCTGACATTTTTGGTGTGTTGTGTTGACTAAATGTTAAAGCTAAAGACACATAAACTGTATTTTTACCTTCTTAGGTGGTTTCTGTTAACGCCACAACAAACATGACCGTTTAAAAGCAGACTTTATCCAGAAACAGCTCAAATGTGTTGCCTTTTTCGGTAGTGTCAGTTGTTTTCAGGCGGCTGCACTTTTGCCTTGTTGACAGTTGAAGTCGCCTGAACCTTGAATGTTGAGACCTTGTTTGCTTATTCACGTTACAGGTCCATTTCAAGTCCGTGCATTTTCATGTGTGAAAAAGTATTCTTGCTCGAATGTTTTCTTATATTTTCATTTATTAATACCAGCGAGATCAGATTAGTTTATGGTGTTTGTACGTCTTTATGATAACAATGTGGAAGTAAGACTCTCTTTGTGCATTTACACACTCCAAGCAAACGTGCATACATGTTTGATTCATTCAACAAATGATAATGATTTAAGGTCCCATGTCCTGGTGTTTTTGACCATTTACATCATAGTGGATTTTTGCAGCACAAGCACAAACTCTGCACATCACAGATGTAAAACAAGAAACAGCATTTTAATGTACCCATGCATTGATAAGAAGGTGCGTCAATATTGTACAGTTATGTTATTTGATATTGGTATCAACCCATAAGTATCTGTATCTGCCGATACTGACGCGTTTGCAGATATATTTACAGCTGAAATATTCGCCCTATATTGGCAGATTAGACAAATTAATATTGGATGTGGTATTGTGCATCTTTACCAAAGGTCCACATGCTTTCAAAGATTTTTCTACAAAAATTTACAGCAGCAATCCAGGCAAGGTGCAACCAGGGATTTAAATCTTTTTTATGTTGTTCTTTAAACTCGATGTGTTATTTTATGTACCTCATTATTATGTAGTATATTTTAATTAAAAAAACATAAACTACACATGAAATAAATAATGAAGAGTATGGCTTTGACCTGTTCTTTTGTAAAGTGTCTTGGGATAACTTTTGTTATGATTTAGTGCTGAACCAATGTATATAGATTTTCGCTGCTGTTCATCCATTGAGCCATGTCAGGCACTCAATCCAGCAAGCGGCACAAACAGGTGACGGGTTAACTCATTTCACTGGAGTAGTAGGAATAAGCAGCAGCAATATTAACTAGAGCTGCAACTATCGAGTATTTTTGGAATCGAGTACTCTGTCAATAATTTCTTCGAGTACTCGAGTACTCTAACAAAATATACTTTTTTGTTTTTAAACAAATAAATCAATTGTATACAATGCAACATGTTAGGGCTTTCAAAATGAGCAACCAAATGCCATTTATTCCTCAGAAAAGGGTTTTTATTTTAACAACTTTCAAAGTTTAAACCAGTACTGGCTTAAAACAAAGCCAATACAATACTGATTTACAAAGCAGTAATATAATTCTGCAATTATATTTGTGAAGTGTGTTCTGGAGGGCATTGTGTAGTTTGGATTGAAATACTTATCATGTTCTTAAATCCTGTGTCCTCCACTATGGAAAGAGGATGCATGTCTGTGATGAGCAAATTTAAAATGCTGTAATAGTAATAGTTGCAGCCCTAACGATGTGCTATCATGCTAAGCTACATGCTAGGCTAACTCTGTTTGACATCAGACACACTGCACTGTGTTTTCTTTTCGTCCCTTCTTGTAGTGACCACACACTTGGGACACTCTCTGCCATTTCTTCTGTGGACTCTCTCCTTTCTGTCCCTCTCTTGTCTCTTCCTTCATGATTGTACAAGCCGCGCAGCAGCGGAGGTAGCAGGCGCGTTGTGCCACAGAAATGACTGTCCGTGTCAAACACTGTGCACTGTATAGTAGTCCAGATATATATTTATATGTATAATTATAAATTAAACGAGGCTTCGAGGCACAAAATTTAATTCGAGGATATTTTGTAATCGAGTACTCGCGAATATTCGAGGAATCGTTTCAGCCCTAATATTAACACATTGAAAAAATCATCATAGCTACCAGGAAATGCTGATCTTGTGTAAGTATTACAGACAATGGGCCTCATTCACTAACAGTGCGTACGCACAAATTTGTGCTTAAATCGTGCGTACGAACGTTTTAAGCACAAATCTGGGATTCATCAAAATATTCTTACTTGAATTTATTCGTACACTACGAACAAAAATAGAACTGGCTCAGACCTTGCATACGCACAAACGATGACGACAGACTTTCACAGAAAATGAAAACACATGCTCTTTTAAGTTAATGCACAACATATTTAAACCTCTTTCTGTAAAAGAAAGCCTTTTATAGAATTCATCGATAAAAACTCTGAATTGACTAAATATATTAAATAACCATGAAATTGACGCATTTACACCCATATCATAATTAAATATTTAATCTTAAATTAAATACTTAGTTTACAATTAAAAAGATGACAATGTACATATTAAAATGTCACATTTCAGATGTCAATTAAATTTGTCGACCACACCGACCTAATACAGCGTCTGTAATGAGTTAGAGCAAATTTTAAAATGCAAACTGAATGAAGACCTGAAATAACTCTCTTCTCCTTGGAATTTCAAACATTTTCTGAACAAATGACACGCACAGCTTCAATGTTCACTCGTATTTTTCATTTAATAAAAATGTTCAGAAAATCTTTTAATGTGTTGTTCAAATCCTGGATGCCCGTCGCGATATCCCTCACAGCACCCAGGAGAGCCAGCTGATTACTGATCACCTCATCTGTCAGTACATGGGCCTGTCGACGAGACTCCCTGTAAGGGGCGTGGACGTTGATGGTGCCTCCTCCTCCACCGCAGCATCATATGGGGCTACAATTAAATTGTTTATTCTTATTAATCAGCATTTTCATTTGAATAAAATAAAATAAAATTTTCTGATTGATTAGCACTCATTAATTACAATAGCAGCCAATTGCAAATATCAATCATTAAATGACTTACCATTCGGCGAGGGCTGAATCCCATCGCTTTCACCCTCATTTCTGGAACATAGAGGTGTCTCCAATAATCGCTGCCATCCTAAGATCCTGAGCTGACAGATCAGGTGGTCCCCTCCCTCCTCCAGTTTCCTTCATTTTTTTCTGTTCAGAATCTTTTCTTTGCGTCCACTTTCATATCAAACCACTTCTTCTTTACCTGAGCCACGGTGCGCACCTCCGGAGACACGGCATTGACAGCCTCAGTGATTAAGACCCAGGCATCGTTCTTATTTTGCATCTTCACTCCTGCCGTAACACTTCTGAAAAGTATTGATTTTCTTTTTTCCACCACCTCAATAATCACCTCGATTTCAGCCGAAGTGAAATTCTTCTGTTTTCTGCCTCTTGGAGCCATCTTCAGTAGCTTTGTCCTTCAGCGCTCTCGTTTTGATGCACCGGACAGGTGTCCTTATATAGGTGAATTGGGGCGTGGTAGTATGCTGATTGCAGATTGCGGGCACGCGCTTGTCAATTTAGAATTATTCTGATTCACTAATACACGCAAGGTGGTAAGAACGAAATGACCTGGTATGCACGTGTCATGAATCTGACGGTGATTTTGCGTATGTCCTGATTTTGTGCACAGAGTAAGAACATTTCTACGCAAATATTAGTGAATGAGGCCCAGTGTTAGAAGAACAATCAAAGAAGCTTCTCTGATGAGAAGTGAAACGTCTTCCCAAAACTCAACGCAGTCCAGTTGCCTTGTTTTTGAATCTTCAAGATAACCATGACCTGGATGAACAAGATTTTGCACAGAACTATTACAGATAATAATTATGTAAGTAAATTAAGTAAATCACACACTGATAACTGTATTGAGCAGTAAAATCATTCATGAGATATTTGATCCCAGCTTTTTAATGACTTGCTTAGCTGTTAGCTTTTGCCTGCTGTCTTTCTTTTGCCAATTCATTTCGACCCGTTATCATAGCAATGCTTTGTGTACGATTTAGCCCAATTTAAAATACAGCAATGTGAACATGAAACAATCCAAAGGAAATATGCAAAGCTGTATAATCTTTTCAACTGAATTAAAATCAATCAATCAATCAATCAGTCAACTTTATTTATAGTCAGAGGTGATCCACCAACTCTGTCTGATTTCAAACTGCCTTTGAAAAAAGACGTAAAGCGACTTATTTTGTTCATTTACCCAATCTGTGCTTGTATCACACAGTCTTGAGGCATTTGAATGATGTGATATTTTCCTTTTTCCAGTTTGAACATGGAGTTTTCTGGCAGGAGAAGAAAGATCATTTCTAACCCTTCATCGGAGTACAGACATGCTCTGCAGTTCTATGGGCAGCCTCCTCTGGAGAACATCTCTCTCACCGAGTTTGAGACGTTTGCTGTGGAAAGACTGAAATGTAAGACCACAAAACTTTTCCAGTCAGATAAAATTCTATTGATCAAGTTCCTTGTTTTTTAAGCTTTTATGACATACATTTTGATTTATTAAATCTTTTTGTTCCTCTGCAGTGTTGAAGACGGTTGAGAATTTGGGAGTGAGCTACGTGAAACTGTCCGACCAATATTCAAACAAACTGGAGAGCGAGTTCAAAAACCTGAACTTTCCGTATAGATCAGAAGCTGTGAGTACAATATAAGGTCTTTCTTGAGAGCAGTTTTGCAACTTAGGAGTGTTGATGATTCTGGTTGCAGTGAACCAGTACAAACACTACAGTACATATTTTTTAGAAGCATACATCATTTGTGTGATGGTGCAGTGAATGAACAAACAACAGAAGTTCATGAACTTGGAAAAAAACTTTCTTGTCTTTGGTTTTATTTCAAATCACAGCTGAAGTGAACACATGGTCAAAAGAAGGAGAAAGTTAGCAGCTTTCATGTCACAATAAAGCTAAAATGTGAAATACAATAGGACTGTTTATATTGGTGAGAAACTTTAATGTGTGCCATGATCCAGGGGTGATGATTTAGTATATGTCAGTAGTACTATGAGCAGAGTAATTTGTCCCGATTTTTTCATGAACCAAATGGTCTCCTTTTGAAAATCTTTACCTCTGCTCAGGATGTTTTGTCTTTGCTGGTGTTTGTTTGTCTTTCTATCTGTCTGTCTCTCAACATATTTTTAGTGTTTTCAGGGAATGTTGGTCAGGGCACAAGGAAAAAAGAATATTTGGTGGTGGTATGGATGTGTATCTGGAAATATTTTCAAGAATTTGTGAACACTGAAAGATAGGGCCATTGTCTGCCTTTTCACTAATAACCCAAAAAGTTGTCAACAGATTTCGATGACTTTCTCTGAGAATTTTGGTCTTGGCATAAGAGAAAACTCACTAGGCTTTGTTTGTGATCTGAATCTAATAATTTCCTAAAGTGTCCGTTAACTGAATAAGATAGTTTTCCACATATCTTCTTATAGCTTGACAATGATGTCAGAAATACCATGGCAGAGGTTTGTACTCTCTGAGTACTTTTGATTTACAGTATGAGGAGCCCACAGTATTATTTGGATAAAATAATCAATGTACTTTGCGTGAAGAATGGCTCCAGCAACATGAATAAACTCTGCTCTGTTCTAGTAACAGAATCCAAGGCTAAACATCTTCTGTCACCTATCAGAAGGAGGCTTAGCTAAGATACAAAAAAATGTTCAGAATTTCTATAAATTATAGACAATTAAGACAGAGATACGTCACATGGAATATGGTAAATGGCCTTGAGCTTATATAGCGCTTTTCTAGTCTTGGACTACTCAAAGCTGCTTCACACCGCAGGTCACAACTACCCATTCACACCCATTCACTCCCTGATGGTTCTGAGTTTCTATGTTAGTAATCCATCAGTATCTCTAACACATTCACGTCCTTTCATGCCCATTTACACGCCACTGATGCAGCAGTGGGAGCAACTTGGGGTTCAGTGTCTTGCTCATGGACACATCGCCATGTGTCGCCCGGAGCTGGGCTTGAACCTGCAACCTCCCGATCACTGACCAAGCAAACTATCCAACTGCGCCACCGACGTATCACCCTATATCATTACACTACTAACACCTTCTACAGCAAGTTTTTGATATGCCTCTCCTTCTTGAGTCCATAAAGTCAAAACTCTCTTGTGAATGTCCTGCATGATCAAACCAGTGTGAATTTTGTCTTTCTTATCTCATTTAGGAGGGTCGTAAAAATCAAACAGGACCAAGCGAATATGAGAAACGGAGGAAGGACCACATCTCCCACTTCATTCTAAGGCTTGCCTACTGCCAAACGTAAGCTGTTAATCTGATTTCTCAAGTGTCCTGGACTTGGCTCTTTTGAATTGAGCTGAATAAAACTTTTTGTCTTCTATAGGGAGGACCTGAGACGCTGGTTCATACAGCAAGAGGTTGATCTCTTTCGCTTCCGCTTTAACGACCTGCACCCGAAACTGAAGCTGGAATTTCTTCACCAGAATAATCTGCAATATGACACAGTGAGCATTCATTTATTTTGAAGCCCATTTCGTTAGAGAAGAAAGTAGGCTTGCTGAAAGAAAATCTCTTTTAATCTCTCCCTTTTTTTCAAGACATCACATGCACTTTTTGTTATAGAAAACAATTGTTCAGCGCATATCTTTTCTGCCTTTTTTGTATTTGTCTGATAAGGTAACAATATGGTGGCATGGCATGTTTGTAAAAAGAGAACTTTGATTTGACACCAGCTACAGTCCCCATCTTTAACAGCTTTCTTTTGCTCGTGGAGAAAACAGAAGCCATAAAGCTGTCTGTATTGACAACATGAGTCAGATGTTCAGCACTAGGTGGCGCTGTTTGATCACCATCATAGACTCGTGATGGCAGTGCCTCATCCCCAGTTCTTATTCAAAGTTAAAATTTCAGTATGCTTTTTTTGTTGGGTTATAGATTTTAAGAATTATATGGTGAGTAAGCAATGTATGTTAATGATTCTCTCTGTCAATGCTCTTAATCATTAGTTAAAACATTACAAATATTGTGTTTGGTTTGCTTTCCTCAGTGCCTTTAGAGTCCTCTTTGGAGAGTCTCTCGGCATCGTTTAATGAAATGGAGATGAATACAATGAAGGCAAATGAAGTAAACTGTTTATAATTCATCAACTCATAACACATCAAGCAAGGACGCACATTCATCTGATAAATAATGTTTGATTTCCATGCACCGCAACCTTCAATGTATTAACTCTGACACAGTTCTGCTCCTGCAGCTCTTCATTGAAAGTCATCATCCTCATCAATAACTTTTCAGATTAGCGCCGAGGAGAAGAAAACTCTCCGGAAGAAACTTGTCAACTCCAGTTACGCCGTCAGTGGAATCACAGTGGAGGATCAGGACTTCTACAAAGTGAGTTAAAGTCCCTCGCTCTCTACGAAGAGTTTCAAGTGCTTATGCCTTCATAAACCAGATTTTATTATACAGTATTATTCTACAGTGAATAAAATTTGCTAGACATCTGGGCATAGTGCCATTAACTTCATGTTTTATTGAATATGGTATAAATCTTTTTTTATATCTTTATGACGGTATCTCCTATATAGATGCAAAGAACATATTCCTCCGTAAAGTGATTTAAAAAAAATTATTCAAATAAGGTCCTTGCACCTGAATAAATCCCCCAGTGAGTTACTTTTTTGTAGTTTGACAGAAAAGTGTCCCAAAAGTAGCTTGCCTGCTGGATTAGACCACACGGACCAGCCTATATTAACCACATGCATCAGTAAGCCCTGGCCACCCATGACCCCGGTGCTTAAAAAACTATTCTTAAAAACTGCCCATTTTTCCTTCTTCTAACATCAACTTTGAGGACAACGTGTTCACTTGTTGCCTGATAGATCCCACTCACTAGCAGATGCCATGATGAAGAGATGATCAGTGTAACTGACTTCATCTGTCAGCGGTCATAATGTTATGCCTGATTGGTGTAAGTGGAATTTTTGCCTTATGCTCACTAACACATGAAATTATATAGTCCTTGCAAATATATTGCTTCGCCAGAGGCTCTTGGCATCAGGACCAGAACCAAAAGGTGGTTCACTGCCAGTAAGTTTCCCCATACACTGAATCTGTCATTAAGTTTTGGTGCAAAAACAATAAACAGAGAAACATAATAAAAAAAGTTTTAGGCTATTGAGCGGCAGTCCTCCCACTGCAAAGGAATGTGAGGGATCTTGTGTAAGAGGGAAAGGATAGAAAAAAAATCAATATAATAAACTGGATAGGATATGAAAGCAGTTTTTACAAAAGGTGCAATAAGAGAGCTGCTGATGAACGGGTATAAACACATTAATCCTGCGAAAATACCTTAAAGTATAAAATTACTGTTTGCAGTGCAAGAAGAAAATACAAACTCCAGAGTGCATTGAGTTCTATAGCTATGGTAGGGGTGGGTGCAACATAGAGAAATATTCTTTGCCTTATTTAGTGGTGTGAAATGCCGTTAACAGAAAAAAAACTAAGCTGGAAATGAACAGCAGCAATTTACAAGCTTGACCTCAGACCTGAGATGATCTGAGACGATAAACAAATGCAACCAGTCATTGGAATTGTTGGAGGAGTCGAAGTACACATCATAAAAGTTCAGATGCGGTAGGGCTGGGGGTATGGCCTCAAAACAAAATCCCTCCTATTTCAACACAAAACTCGATTTGGTGTTATAATCATTTTTTACCCTCTATAATAATGATAACAATAATAATAACATGTCACAGGTGTTTTAATAAAAACAGTTCAGCTTTAATCTTGAATTTATCAACATCTGTTACAAAAGTTAACTTAATTTCCCTCTTATTGAAGTGTATGCTGTTATTTTTCTTTCCAAACGTATGCTGTGTTATTACCTCCGCCAAGGAGGTTATGTTTTCGTGAGAGTTTGTCCGTCCGTCCGTGAACAAAATAACTCAAAAAGTAATGGATGGATTTGGATGAAATTTTCAGGAAATGTTCTGCATGGGAAAGGGAAGAACTGATTCGATTTAGGTGTTGATCAGGATCAGCGTCTGGCCACCATGGCGAGAAATGTTATTTCTGTGAATAACTACTGAACTAAAATAAATATTATGAATCCAGTTGCTAATGGTATGTTTTCATGGTCATGGAATCTAAATATTTAGATGAAATAAAGGTAGGAGTAATATTTATGGTCAAAATCACAATATGGCTGAGAACTGTGGCGCTGGCGGAGGTCTGCGCTCTCCGAGTGCTTTCTAGTTATATTATTTATCTCATTGAAGAAATAAAAGCTTGGAAATTGCCTTTAAAAATTGGCTGGTCCAAGTTTTAAGCATTTACTTTCTCCAACAACAACACATCTTCCAGTTGTTGTGTCTCTGTTAGAAAAAAATATGGAGTGTGAGTGTGTGAACTGCGAGAGCTCAAGGGAGCAAATGAGCGGTGGACTGAGGCAAGGGGAATAAATCTAGAACTAAAATCCCTGTTAATATTTATATATTAACCTAAAATGCAGCTTTGAAATCAGGCTGGATTCCAATACTGCAATAGGTGTTTGAAATAACAGTTTTGCTGAAGACCTGATACTCCAACAGTCCTGACATTTTCTCTGTTTTAGTCTAGAGTTTGTCTACTTTCATAACATAAAGGCACAAAAATAGGGATGCACAATCATTTTTACCAATTCCTTTACTGATATGTGGACTTTTATTTAAAGATCAGAGTTTCTTGTGTAACAGAATTGACCTATTCTTTTCATTGTAATGGTCTTTTTTGTGTTACAGTCAGATGTGAAGGTCATGCAGGACATGAGCATCTCTTATGCATTTCACTGCTTGGTTCAGCTAATAAAAACATAAAATCAAGGAGGTTAGTTTGGCTTCCAGCCTCTGTTTGGTCAGGTAGAATACATGCAACCCAGCACCTGGCCTGGGCTGCCACCTTTTATAGATTAACAACACAAAAAATAACATAATGGATGGTTTAACAGAAATCTGTAAATTTCACATGCTGGCTATGTTCTACAATCTGAATTCACCTTTTAAGTCAAATTGCAGGGCTATGCTAACCTTACACTTTGCTATTAGTGTCATTCAAACTGCGTTATCTAAACCTGACCAACAGAACCAGTGCAGCACACCAGAGAGCTGCCTGCTGTGTTTTTCAGAGTAAAACACAGAGTACATTAGAGTAAATGCTGAATATTCGGCTCAGCTCATTTTTTTCTTTAACCAAACTACCTTCGGGGCCAATATTTTGTCAAACACAGACAGCTCATCTTGTTATGTGAAATAAATGTGCAAATACTGGCCCCTGAGGCTGTTTAAATCAACTTATTGTCCAATTCATGCTCTCTGAAACACAGACTTCCAGCTCTGCATCGCAGAATCCTTCTTTTCTTTTAAAGAAGTGCTATGACATGACTTTTGTTGAATCAGCTAATGCCCACAGAAAAGGGAAATGTCTAAAATCAGAGTGAAAAGAAAGTCTTAGAATAATTGGCTGATTGTCAGATCGCTGCTTTGGCCTTTCACAGCTGAATGGATTTAAGTCTGCAGTCTGTTAGGGAAAAGGAAAACATTGAGAGAAAAATGTCACAGCCTGTAACCTTATCTTAAATTTACATCTTAGGTTTATTTTTTCTGAAAGTCTTTTTCTTCAAGGGAATGCAGATTATCATCAACCCTTTGTCAAACATTACAAGAATAAGACAAAATCCTTGAGTCTGTTTAAGGGATATAAAAGATAAAAGCCAAAGAGGTGACCACCATGAATGCAAATAGAGTAATAACCTCTAAACCTTTTGAATCCAATTATTCAATAAAACTTATTTATTTGTCCTGACATGATGGTGCTTTTATTTCAAAGGTTCCTTTTCAAGATGCCCTGGACCTTGTGCGAACCAGGAAGGTGTATCTCAAAGCTGGCTATGTGTACATCCCCCACCAGGACATTGTCACCATCGTTCTCAATGATTTCCGCACTCGGCTGTCCAAAGCTCTCGCAGTAAGTGTTTGCAAATTTCTTTCTGTTCCAAGGTGTTCTTAAACCTGACATCTTGGATCACTAGAATAGACATGCTGCAATTGGTTAGGAACTGATAATTATCTGGCAATTTTTTATTAAGAACATGATAAATAAGTCGGAGTTAGTGCATGTAGTCAGGAGTTTGATCACTTGTGAATTAAAGTCTGATCTGCCTGCAGCAAAGTGAAGCATTGTGTGCAGCACAGTGTAATTAAACAGGCTGGTTGAATTGCCTCATTTTTAATCATATTTAAAGAGACTGTGATGAGTTTCTAAGTAATTACAAAAAAGTCTCATTTTAGATATATGCTTGATTGAAATACACACTTTAAGATGAGTTTTATAGCATCAAAATAGGTTATCTATAAATGCTATTCCTTTGCTTTCTGGTTGGGTCGGACAGGGCTGAACTGGCCTGGATACTCAAGTTCGTGAACAAGACAATTAAAACTAGAGCAGATTTATATTATTCGGACACGTCTTAGAGTACTGGGCTGTAAGTAGCGATATATAGCTGGCTACAAAACTACGATACTAAGTTTTCCAAAAATTGCTTGTTGTCACACATCAAAAACTACTGCTACATAACTTTTTCAGACTCCAACTGGAACGCCGATAAGTCGGAGATGATGTCACTCCCATTGCCGAGGTTACTGGAACGCAGCATTACAACAGTCGCTGCGCGTGCTCATGGGTAGCAGAGTCTTTATTTCGCCGGTAATAGATTCTCCTCATAGCACCTTTAACTGAAATGCAGCCCCTTTGACTTCTTCATGAGAATGAATTGGTCAACTCATTCTGCTGCTGTGGATCAGTCATCCACTTAAAGTAGCCATGGTAAATAAATACGGATGCATAATATTGTTTTTTGCCGATATATGATATGCCAATATCTTTTATTTCATTATTTCCACTACCAATATTTCTGATCAAGATCACAAATACTTGCACTTAAAATAATTGACTTTATTTTAGGCCTGCAGTATATTTTGCGAGCAACAGCATTTAACTCTTGCAAAAAATGAAACTCTTAGTTTTTAAATGTACCCATGCATTGAATAGAACGACTGCGTTTAGAGCAAACACGCTTATTTAATCCTGCTTTTATTCATCATTCATTATTTTGGACATCAAACCTTTGAGATAGCATACAGGACTGCACATGGGGTGACTAACGTGTGTGTCTGCTTTGCTCTGCTGTTTGTGTCAGAGAAATCCCTCTGTTGTGCTCCTCTTCTCTGCTTGTCCATATGGCTGGGGGATTGTTGACCCTTGTTTGTAAACCAATAATCATACAGTATGCAGTTTGTCCATTTTTGCTCAATATAATTTTCGGGCTTGACAACAACTGCTGTTGTTTATATTTGTATATTTCCACAGCCCTACACTGAGCCTTAAGTCACCCTAAAATATGAAGTGTTCCAGCAGCACAAGAACTCTAACATAAAAGTACCACTTCAGCCTCATTCAGCTTCTCTGTGCATTATTTTATACAATTGTTTCTGTTCCATCTCCTCCCTGTTCATGTAAATTATGCAAATCCATTTTCCTCCCACTGTACGCCTGCTTCCATAAGCAAGATTATTAAACTCCCAACTGTGGCTGTACCCTCCACTGCCCCGAGGGAACCTGAAGGAATCTCAGGGTTCAGATGAGGAGAATAAGTATGCACACATGACACAAAATGTCTTGAGGGAAGTCTGGGGACAGCTAGCATAAAAGTGCATATTCTCCCCTCAGGCGTGATGTTTTTTTAAAGGCAGTGGAAGGGGTTGTGTGATGGCGCTGTATCGGCATGCTCGTGCATTTCACTGAATGCCCGGAGGGAGCTGGAACATGATGTTTTGGGATCCAGAGGCAGTTTTTATAATGCATGTGAGGAGACAACCCAGCTTCAGTTACAGCAGGGCGAGGGGTATTTTTTGCTAAGAAAGAGGCACAAGCTTGCTCAGCAGTCTTTGGCACTCGCACTAAATAGATAATGAGTTGACTTGTTCTGTTGTGAAATGTAAGAAATCTACAAACAAGGTGACTTCCAGACACACTGAGAAGATGATGCCTGTTTTAAGATAAGCACATCATCACTGTTTTGACTAAGCCTTTCTAATCTGGTGTTGTGTGGATCTGATGTCATCAGCCTTCAAAATGCGTGAATTAGACACCTGTTTTATTCCTTTGAGCATTATGATTTGCATTGAGATAGAGAATACTAAAAATAGATGCAAAGCAGGGATTACCAAGCAAAGCTTTTGCTATCGCAGAGCAAATACAAATGTGAAGGATTATATTAAACACATTTATATGCGGTCTACTCCCTGAGTTTGATGATCAATATTGTCCTAACAATCAAGGAGGGAATTATACATACAGTGAGAGAAACCACCTTCACAAAACTCCATTGTAATTCAACGGTGTGTTCAGAAATCGTGCGATCAATACAAGGGGTCGGCGTTTGTATAACAAGGGTCAAGTTTAACCCTTCGGGGTGTTGTACAGATATGATTATTCAGCTGTTAGGTCTGAGCAGGCAATTTGATTTGACAGGAAGCTTTACACGAGTGCTGATATAAAGTACATCATCACTGGGGCTTTTTGACTCTGGGAACCTCTGTTAGAATGGAAATTGAAGAAATATTTTGTTCCATAGTTGATTCAGACCTCGTGCAGCAGCTCGATCTGCCTAGTTCAGTATCTGTAATAGGGATGGGAATTGATAAGATTTTATCAATACCAATGCTGTTAACGATCCTGCTAATCGATCCAATTCTTTAACGATTCCCTTATCGATTCCAGCAAATTTTGCATGTGGGCAAATGGTCTCATTTTCAGTGGCAACAATGCCAAACACACATCACAGTATAGATAACTGCTTCTGCAAGTTGCTGGTGTTTCCACTCACTTAAGGTTGTGCAGTAGGTGTAATTAAAATTAAGCCATGCTTCTGAACCCTATCAATTAAATGGAATTGATAAGGGAATTGATTAGCAAAAAGATTAATGATATCGATTCTTTGATGGAGCTGTTAACGATTCTCAACTGGAATTGGTTTTCGATTCCCATCCCTAGTCTGTAATCAGGCAGATCCTTTTTGCCAAGCTATAATCTGCAACTTTTGTGCTCAGTCTGTAGGGGCACTTCCACAATCAGTGTCTCCAAAGCATAAAGAAGTAACTGCACATAGAGATTAGCATAGACGCTAACTGCTTCAGTAGCAATTTTGTCAGATCTGGACAGTACTTTCTTATCAAATGAAATATTTTCTTTACCAGAATTCTGTCATCTTTGAATTGACTGCTACTGTAAAACAAACATTTGGTTGTTTATAGCCTAATATCAACTTCACAGCTGAATGAAGTGGTTAAAAAGCTTTAAAGTACAGCTTTAAAGTTAAAGTTTAAAGTTTAAAGTGCCTAAAATATGCACCAGTTCATCAAACATTTTTTACAGATCTTGTATTTTGCCTGTGACTAGCATGAGTGAAAAATATGAATTTCCTCTCATTGTTTGATTATTGAAGTTATTCTTTGCCTTCTTTTTGGATTTAATGAATTTACGTTTTTTTTTTTATCTTCCATTTAAAAAGTGAATCCAGGTGCAGAGTCTTTTCAGAGAAGCTGTCTGAGTCAACCTTGACACCCAGAGTTCATTTCTTTTGTGCATAGAAAACTCTTTGTCAGATTAAACAATGGTACATTTTATTCTCTGGCTTTGTTAGATTGTTTGCTCTTTGTACTACACAGTGTAGTTGTTTTGAATCAGCATGTTTCTGGGAAATGACTGTGTCCATGATGTAGAGTTGCCTGTGACCTTTAACAAAAACCCTGTTGACAAATTGAAGCACTCTGGATGCATGCTGAGTAACTTGGGCGTCAAACCCTGACCTGCTGCTCATATTTTGTGCTTTTCACTGTTGTGCCCATTTATGATTGAATGCTGTTTTCTTGTTCTTTTTTGTTGTATAAAAAGTAATTTCCTCTTACCATTTAAAAAAAAACATTAAGTTGTGTTGCTTTAATATGAACATGTCTCTTTTGTGGCACAAGCAGTGACATCTTTTCTAAATAGAAGAGAAAACAAATAAAAACAGGCACGATGTCCGGTTCTGCCATTTTTTCCATTTTGTGGCAATTATTCGGACCACTAACTGTTGGAATGGAATAATGCTCCCAAACTATTTTTTCTTGTAACTGTGCCATTGTGTCTGTTTGTGTTGAGACTATTATGGTTATTCTCCTCCACTGGGGACAAGCGGGGGACATGGCAGAAAATGTTTCATTAAAAAGGCATGAAATTGAAAGCTGCTTCTCCATATGACTCCAGTCATTGGACGAGTTTTCATTTTAGCTGAAAAAAACCCCAAACCAAAGCACATTAAGCTGTTTTTGTGTGTATAGATGAAGCAGACCTTGAATTTTTGTGGTTGCTGATTAAAATATTTTTTTAAACTAACTTTTTGCTGAAGTTCAAACGTCTTTTTGATTTGCTCTTGAATTAAAAATCTGTTTTAGGTGGGCAAAAGTAGGCAGCAAAATAGGAACTTTTCAGCAGACATTGTTTGATCTGTCACCTTATACTGGATATTTGAATATCTTTTAGAACTTGTGGGCTTAAATCTGTACTCAAACTGTAAATGTACATTTAGTTCACAGCATCACAGTGTAGCCTCTGAAGTATTTTCCTTGAGGGAAAGGAAGGACAGGAAAAGTCACTCTGGACAATGTAACATCTGAGTTGTATGCCGTGGAAGCACTTTGGGCTCCACACCTTCTGGCCAAATAATAAAAAGAGACTGAGCTGCGTGACGATAGTACACACAGCATAGGTTATGTATAAAGCAGCTGGACAACTCCTTATCCACTGTGAATCTGCAGTCCCAGGCAGTCCAGCAGCACCCCGTTAAGCATTAACCCCCCTGCTACCACGCCCTCACCAGCTATTTGTGTTAATGCTCAAAAAAGGTACAGGTTTGGAGTGCTGGTTTGGTGGAGTGGTAAGCAACCACTAGGGATGGGTACCTTTCACATTTGAACCGATACCATACCGATGCCCGGTACCTGGGAATCGGTATCAGTACTCAACGGTACCAGTTTTTGGTACTTTTGCATGTGTTTATGAGGTAATAAATATTAATTTGTTTAATATTAAGATCTCAATTTTTTTCAATGTAAATTTATTTCTCAATATATAAAATTTGACAGATATATATCAAAACAACATTCAACTGTTTGTATTGTAACATTGTAGTTGCTCCAAAAAAATCTTCAACATGAAAACCAGTAACTAAAATGAACCACAACTTAATAAATTAACTGCAGCCCTCACTTTAACTTTAGAGTAGTTTAACAATGGGTCTGACAGAGCTGTAAATAAAAGCAAGCATTTACATTAACATTACAAAGTACGAGGAACCGACCTGATAATGATAACTGACGTTAAAATGCCAAGCTAATACCATCTTAAACACGAGGCTTATTTACCTGGACCAGGTATCCTCCTTGTCGCATTTGCTGCCACCACCAAATGTTAAAGCCATTTCTTTTCCTGTGTTTCTGGCTGCAGACAACTAGTCACCATTGGACACAGGCGTGCTAACAGTGCCGAATGAATCCTTTGTGGTCGTAGACCTGAGGCTATCAAAAATTGTGCACTCTTCAGCTTTAAGGAAAATTTTGTGCTTCACCAGGTGCTTCCTCAGATTTGAAGTATTTCCGCCGCTGACCTTACACTTGGTGTCACAAATATTGCAGCGAGCATAATTTCCATCACATTTAATAAAGTAGAGCCATACTTTTAAGCGCTTTCTGTCAGCCATGCTTGCTTTGTTGACTGAACCCACGTCTGCTGACGTCGTTATGCTATTGCTGTGCTGCGTTCAAGTCCAGTATGGAAATTCACCTACTCTACCCAATAGAATGCCTGCTTCTTCCAGTCCCTCACAGTCACAAGGATGCGTTTAGGTACCTAAACGTGGTACTGTTTGATTTTACGTGAATCGGTACTTGGTAGTACCTACAGAATTCGGTCAGTACCTCTTAAAGTACCGAATTCGTTACCCATCTGTAGCAACCACCTACGACCCATCTACATGATTCTACTGGCCTGGGTTTGAATCTAGCCTTTGGCCAGTTTACACAGTGTCCTCCCCTACTCTCTCTCACCCCTCCTCACAAACCTATCCACTGTCACTGTCTCTCCTATCAAGATGCCCAAAAAGTAATCTTAAAAAAAACACGCACAGGTTTTTTTTTTGGAAAGTGACAGCCCTGGTTATTGATCATTTTAGCAATGAAAAAGCCCAATGCTGACAGCACTGGCCTCTGATTCAGAGCTGCATGTAACTGGATATATCTGAAGTTTAACTGAAAAACTGGTAAAGAGCACACCGGCAACAGAAAGTAGCTTTAAGAAGCTTATAGCCTTTTCCTTAAAATGCAATTCTAATATTTCCTAGAAAATGCCAGAGTAACCTACTCAGAAACAAGTGATTTACAACTGTATCCACTGTAAGGTCTCTCTAATAAAGTCTGTTATACCCCCACCCTGACTAAGGGCTGAATGGCTCTTCCTTCATAAATGAAATGTTGGATTGAATTTGGAAAATTAACTAGAGTATGTGATGACTGACAAGACAGAAATTAGCTTCAAGATGTATTCAAACTCAGGCAGTCACCATATGGTACCGCAGTTTCTGCACATGGCGTGCAACCCTGGGCAAATGAAAAAATAGATGTACTAGCAAAACCGAAAAACTTGAAATCAGTGAAGCTGCAGCTGCAAAGCTGTGGATTGTGGATTTTAATCATTGTTCTTTCTAGTGCTTAATCTTTGCTCCTAACAATGTTCGCGTTCCAATCCTTTGACCCACGCAGTTTATCTCGACTCATGTGATGTCCTTCTCCTCCACAGCTGACAGCGCGCTCCTTACCAGCCGTGCAGTCTGATGAACGGCTCCAGCCGCTCCTTAACCACCTCAGGTAAGCAGCAGGATTAATAACTTTGCAGCCACTTGGCCGGGACTCTGTTGAAAAAGAGATTTAGCAGGATTGATCTGTGGTGTCGAAGAACATTGGAGGCTTGTGGCAGAACTGGATAAACTCAATCTGTCCCCGCAGACAAGTCCAGATGTTTTGTGAACTTGTGGTGCAGGGCGACGTGTGCAGCATCGTCTATTCCTGTTGTTGAAGTTACTCAGTGTTGAATTAATTAGGAAAAGGCAATATGTACACTGCTCCCCCATATAGTTTTATGCACTTGAGTTTAACAGCTTATCATAGATTTGTTTATTTTGACATTTTAATTGATGGAGTTCTTTTTTGTATGGAGAAAAAATGTGGATTAAAGAGCTTAGTATGCACCATGCATAACCAGAATAACATATGGTTGGAATATGTAAAGTGAGCCACTGTGATCAGTGACTGTGATGATAAGAGTGTCAGTTGTTCTGCATAAATTAGGAGTGGTGCAGGAATAATGCTGCTTGAGGTTAATGACTAAGTAAAAAGCTATAAAATAAGGCTGAAGTTCTTCATTAAAGCTACATGTTAAATCAAATTTTCAATCCAGTTTCAATTCAACTCATTGACTATGAAGACCTAAATGCATTTCCTAAAGATGTCAAGAAACTTTGGTACTGACATGTCCTGCCTTTTACATGGAAAGTGTAGAATCCTGTCTTTTCCAACATCTCCAGAAGCAACAACTAAGCAGCAGGATTGGCCTCTTCCTGAATTATGGCTCTTAAAAACAGCAAAAATTTAAATACTCAGATGTCCCAAATTTGACTTCTTTTTGTTTTCACAACTGTATGTAGGTCTTAGAAATCCCCAGAGCGTATTTTCAAGTTACGGGCCTAAAAATCTACTTAGACTTTGGATTTTGGCATACCTGTGAACCCCATTGTTTCAGCCTTGCTAAGAGCAGACTGTCTTTGTGTAAACCCTCATGAGCTGTGTCTGGAGCGCCGTCAGATGCAGCTGAATTCCTGAAGTCCTGTCTTTAGTGTCGGCTCTTTGCCTATTTCTTCAGAAGGATTCATTATATTAGTTAACGATCAGATTTGGTACCGAACTTTGTGCTAACGCTCAGTGCTCTGAACATAGAAAACATCACTGCTATATTGAACATGAAAATGCTCTGTTGTTTCTGAAATTATGTAAAAACAAGAAACCTACCCTCTTTGTCACCGTTTTCATTGATGTTTTTTGTTTCTTTAGCCATGCCTATGTGGGACAGGATTACAGCATCCAGAAGAACGTTGGTAAAATCTCCTTGGAGCAAATTGATTCAGTAAGTAGCACTGACTGCCTCTTTGTGATACGTCGTGTTGTATGTATAGACACTCTTTGGGACTGACTGCTTTAAAGGAACACACTGACTTTTTAGTAGTTTTTTATGTTTGGGCTTCTGTGCAATAAGAACTGGCTGTAAAATTAATGTGTGAAAAGTTTTTGGATACCAGTGGATCAGATATACGACCCTTGTCCATGTAACTGAATGTAACTCAATTATTACCTGCCTGCAGCTTTCAGGAAAGTCCTTCCCTCTGTGCATGAGGCAGCTACACCAGAGCCTCAGAGAGAACCACCATCTCCGCCATGGCGGTCGTATGCAGTACGGCCTCTTCCTCAAAGGCATCGGACTCTCTCTGGAGCAGGCCCTGCAGTTCTGGAGGTCAGAGTTCATCAGAAAAGTGGATGCAGATAAGGTAATTTTTAAAGCATTACTGCTGAGACTATGAAAAGTGTCCTCTGTATGCAGCTCATGAATCCAACTTAGGATTCATAATAAATTGAATTGGAAATGCATTTTGTCATCTTGGCTCACTGGCTAGCATGCAGCTTTATTTATAGTTTAAGTGACATTAAAGAATGGTAGAACTTGATTAACTAAGTCAGAGGTCTTAATAATTCACAGTTAATCTTAGTTTTATATTGCCTGTTGTAATGAAGGCATCACTTTAGTCTGAATTCATGTCAGTCATCAAGGAAAAATATTTGACGTAAGTAAACAGTGTTCTCTAATTTAGCATACATTTTACCTTGTGGTTGGAAGTACTAATAGTTTGACCATCTCGCTATTTTAATGGAGTTAGTTAAAGCTCAAGCTAATTGTCAGCTACTTGTAATTGTTTTTGTGTTATTTTAATGTTAAAGTAAGCTGATTCTTTGACTTTGAATCCAGAGGGCAATTTTTTAAGCATGAACATAAATAAAGACAAGTACTCAGGCTAATAAACTGATTAAAACTCTTAAATACACTGTGATTTTTTTTTATTAATGTATTTGAATTAATGTTATTACCCAGACATTAAACAGTGTCAAAGCACATTGCATATTCCTCACAAGGTTAAAAAAAAACATCCATACCATCAGAAAAACAAGAAGAAACACCTATTTTTTTATGCTCCATTAAAAAAATACTAAACTTGTGCTTATTGAAAGGGTAAAGCCAGGTTCACACTGCAAGATAATCTGCCTGAATTTGGATTGGGATCCCTGCTTTTGACCAAAGTCAGCAAAAGGCAGATTATCTGGCCATTCTATAGATGATCTAACCTGGTTATCCTGTAGTGTGGGGTGTGTTAGGAGACATTTTACGTTTTTAGCAAGAGGATGGGAGGGGCATCCTGATTTGAAATTGTAAATATTAAACATGTCCACTGAACAGAACATGGCAAATAAGGGAACGAGCTGAAGCAGCAAACGTAGCCATGATAATGAGAGTAAAAGCGAAACATAGAGCGAGATAGGGATGGACATTAGATCAGCTTTTATTGATGCCAGTGCAATTGTAGATCCTAAGAGTTAATTTGAGTCTTTGATTATTTCCTTATTGAAAACCTAGGGACCTGCTTAACACTAGAACAGCCAACATTCCAATCCCCTAGAACAGCCGTAAGTCATTTTACTTCCTCAAGCTGAAACAACTTCAGCAAATCTATGGTGTCATTTCTGAAACATGTGAAGTGGTTTATTTCCATCTATTGGAAGTTTATTTGAAGAAATTATGGAAACTCTGGCAAAAAAAAGTGTTTTAAAAATTTATTTCTGCCTTTTTATTTTAAAAAAGTACTTTATTAAACAGGTAAAATACAATTTAAACTAAAAACAAACTGTACAAAAATCACACATTTCTCAATAATAGCCATAATAAAATAGTAATAACATATATATATATAATATATATAAATATATTATATATTATATAATATATATATACATATATCATATAAATATATATATACTTTTATGTATATATATGTATATATATGTGTGTGTATATATATATATATATATATATATATATATATATATATATATATATATATATAAATAAGTTACCAAAGATAGAAGGGCTTATAGGCTTTTACTTAGTTTCCTCTGATGCTCTTCTCCCTGTTTTATACCACACTCGCAGCTGCAACATGTTTTTCTGAATCCATCAAGAAGCTTTTTATCAAATCACCTGGCACAAATGGTTCTAAAGTTTGGCTCATGCCTAAAAAACAATGAAATCAGGATTAATTGTGTAGCCCTTGTCCTATCATTACAACAACCATTTTGTCTTGCAGTCTTTTCTTAACTTAATTCTATATAACCAAACTAAACTTATATATAAGCGGTTAAGTTTAAGAAGTTTTCTTCTCTTGCTTTAGGGTATTTGTATGAATTCGCTTTTAAACCAGCTGAACATCAATTTAATAGTTCTATGATTTTCCTTGTCTAAAGCTTTTATTATCAGCAACAGCATTATGTCTTGTTTTTGACCAACAGCCTTGAAGAGATTCAGACATGTTTGTTATTGAGTGTCTGACTCAGCCCGGCTCAAGTACATGGTTCAAACTGTGGCCCTGAGAGTATTCATGCGTTTCCTAATTGTCTGTAGAGAAAATATCCTGCTTAATAGAATATTTCCTGGATTGTATTGATTTAAGAGGGTGAGTTCACTGTATACACTGAAATTTCTTGAATACCTGACCTGACATATCTCTGAGGTAGGATGTGATTCAGACCTCCTGTTCTTTTCAGCAGCTCTTTTTAATGCTTTGCCTCTAATGCTTAAAAAACTTCATTGATGCATTACATCATTTAGAAAGTACATCATCAAACTTCATGAAGCAGGAAAACCAGCTCTTGGCTGAGAAACACTAACTTTATTCTTTTGCATTATTTAAAGTAACAGTATTTTTTTGACTGGGGCCAAAAATGTCCTCGTGATTGACAAAATTGGTATTTGCGCTACCCAACTTGGTTTTCCCTGAGCAGACCTTGAATGCATCATAATGGAACCACATTTCTGATCATCAGGTTATTTACTTGGATGGTATTCTCTAAATTTCCATACAGGGTTATAATCTTATTTACATTCAAACCTAGGGACCTGCTTAAAGCTTAGCATATTTCATGGCATATTCAATAAGGTTAGATAAGGAAGATGACTGTCCTGCAGCAGACAGTGTAACTGTGAATGTTATGTGCAGCAACAGTGTGAAGTGTTGCGCTGAACAAGGGCAATATGGCTTTGATATTATTTTGCTAATCCCATAAGCACAATTAAGTTTACTTTTGTGACATGGTTTGATTGAATTAAATGATTTTTTAATCTCTGCCAGAGAGGCAGTGTTTCTGGCCCGTATGTTTGTTTGTTAGCAAGATTATGCAAAACCTACTGGATGGACTTTGCTGAAATTTTCAGGTGTTGTTGTTTATGGCCCAGTTTAAAAAAAATTTGACTTTGGTGGCGATCCAGATACCCACCATTAGAGAACTATTATATTTTGCTCCATAACTATCTATCTTATAATGATATCAGCATGATTCAGTGTTAAGTGTGAGTTTTCAGGGTCAAGGAATCATATTATGATGTTAACTTTATCATGGAACCATTGCTTATAGATTTAACAGCAACATGTGACGTAACTTGGTGGAGGTTTGTGCTCTCTGCGTTCTTTCTAGTTTAGTTTAATTTCTGCATCATCTGGAGTCATCATTTTTCTTTTTGTTTCTTCTTTTTTGGGCATTTTTGTGTCTTTATTGAGAGGAGAAAGAGAGAGAGAGAGAGAGAGTGTGCATAGGCTTGTGAAAGGGGGCGAGAGGGTAGGGGAGAACACTCTACAAACTGGCCACAGGCTGGATATGAACCCAGAAGCATGTACATGGGTCATTCCTGGTTTCCCCCCACTCCAACAAACCAGCACCCCATCATCATTCTTCTGAGAAGGAAAGCAATAGTTTGTAATTAGAAAGCAATTTTTATGGAAAATTCTTGTTTGTTTTTTTTTCGGTTCTATTATCCAGCCTAAAGCTGGGCAAAAAATCGATTAAATTGATTAATTCAAATTATTTTCAGCAGAAGATTTAAAAAATTAAAAATCGAGATTGTTTTTTCTTGCCTTAGTCCAATTGTAAGTAGTTACACTTTTTTAAAAAAAATACAATTTTCATGATGGTCTGCCTTGAAGGGTTTGCACAAGCAGTTTTATTGGCTTGTATTTGTTATTTAAGTCGATTAAATATTGATCAGAGTTTCATGCTAATACTGTAAAAATACCTCAGCCTTTTAGTGTTTATGTAGACAAACCTGCCTACGTTTATACTACATAATCAACCTTTTATGGCCCATACTTTGACTTTAAGAGGGAAGCATTTAGACAACATAAAGGCAAAACTTGATTTGTTTCATGTTTATGTCACTGGGAGTTTTGTTTCTTTTAGGAAGGGAAAATCGATTAAAATCGTAAATAGAGTGTTGTGGAAAAAAATTGGGGATTTTATTTCTAGGCCATATCCCCAAGCCCTAATCCAGCCCTTCCCTTAATACCCCTGATAGCTTTAGGCTCTGAGTTATTAGTGTAACATCATTTAAGCCCTCTGTGAGCACAACAGCACAACACACTGGTGATGACATTATTTAAAAAATCCATATCACAGCGCAGTGATCCTGTTAACACTAGTTTACCGCCCACTTGGCAAGCTGATGAATATATGTTCTCCACTGGTCTAAATGCCTCGATGTCCAAGGACTCCTGAGACTGGATAATAGTATTGATAAGCTTAAACTGTATTGATTTTTGGGTTTTAAGAAAGGCAGAAGAGTTTTAATTGACTGGGGTTTTAATCTTCATCTCAAGTGGAAGCCCTCTACCCCAAGACAATCAGCCACCACTTGAACAGAGAGCCACAAAATGCTTCATGTAAATACTTCATTTACGTTGAAGTTTAGCAGAACACGTACTTCTTCAGTGCCTCTGTCTGGTTTGGCCTAATGAGAAATACGTGCCTTGTCTACAATGATGGTAGAGTTTTCAACATCTCATTTGGCTTACCATTTACATCCAGACCATTTTCCATTTTACCACAACCTAACCTTCGTTATTAAACTCCCTCTCAGTGCTTCCATTTATTTTTGCATTTTTCAGTTTTCATCATGCTGTATCAAGCTGAACAAACACTCTGCATTATTGCATCAGCACGCGGGCTTGTTGTGAACTGTGTTCCTCTCATCTTTTTTGTCTCTTAACACTAATTTGTGGTGTTAGATCTCATGGCCATCGTCATATAACTTCAGGTAGCTGAACTCTTTCTGGCCGCAGACATATATTGCATCAGCCAGATAAAGTGTCCGTGTGTCTTTGGGAATTTTTTGAGCCTCTGTTTTCCTGCTGGTGTCACAGTTTCAGCAGTAAAGACGAGACACATCAAAGAACACTGATGCAAAAACACACTCGCAGAATCCTTCACGTTTAGAGATGCTCAGTCAAATCTGATACGTCGTTGGACACTTTGAAGGGTTTTCACTCCTCCTTTGGGTGTAAAAAATGAAAAATTGTGTCGGGAAAATGTCAGAATTACTTTATAAATAAGGTGCAAAGGGAGATATGTCATTTCTAGGTTCACTCCATTGCATTCTCTACTGTTTATTTATCCATTTGAGGACTGCGCAGCTATACTTTTACACATATTAAGGTCCAAATAGATAAATTAATATTAGGGTATATCCGCCAAAAACAGTCGATAGCACCAGTTGGACCATTATCTATTTATGTCACTCATCCCATATACAGATGCTATTCTCCAAAAGCAGGTGGTTATTCGCTGAACACTGAACTTTGGCTTCTTTACCAGATGTCATTCCCAACTTTTTGAATAAGCATCAAAATACCAAATTTAATTTTTTAAAATTTTTATTTAACCAGAAAGTCCAATTGAGATTTCACAAGAAACCTGGCCAAGGTAGCAGCTAATACAGTATTACAAAATTTCAAAAACAACGACAACAGCAAAACATTAAACAGCACAACAACTCAAGTTTTAAAACAGACTTTCAAATGTACAGAGACCTTTCAAGACAAACAGCTTCACTTCTCGGTCACCACACTCCTTATGATCCTTTTAAATTCCCTCAGTGAGATTGATTAATGCCAAGGATGCATTTCAATAGACCAGTCACGATAACAAATTTTGCTGGAAGATAATTGTCCAAAAAATATTGCAGATAAACGATATTATTGTCAATATTGTTTTGAAACATCTTATTTTTCTTTAAAGGAACACTACACCCAAACAACGATTTGGCCTCATTTTCTACTCACCCTCATGCTGAACAACACTGTGGAGTAGTTTTGGAACATCTTAAGTGAACCAGACGCTTTCCATCCTACATTCTGGCACAGTGTGGACAGACACAAGAGGTGTCAGCAGAATACGGGCGATACAGATGGCAATTGAGGCACTGGAACATAGAAATGCGTAGTAAGGTTATAAACAAGCCCAAATGATGTCGCTGAGTAAATGGTGGACGAGGCCGACACGGATTACAGCAGAGAAGGAGGAATAGGATTGTGGCTTGTGGACTTTTTTCTTGTTCTCGCTCCTCATGTTCAATGTCAGTGGACAGCGAGGATTCCCCCAGATCTCCGGCTGCATCCTAGATGTTCCAAAACTACTCCACAGTGTTGTTCAGCATGAGGGTGAGTAGAAAATGAGGCCGAATCGTTGTTTGGGTGTAGTGTTCCTTTAATATAATTATAATATATGTCATGACTTTCTTTTGGGAAAAATTGCATCTAAATAAAAATCATTAAACTAATCAAAAACAATGGAATATAAACCCCATCTCTGTAAAGAAAAAAAAACTCCAATAAAAGGACCCAACAATAAAAAACAATCAATGAAATGGAGTTTATACAGTTCAGGAATTGTTTGTGACATGTACTTTCTCCCAGTCATCCATACTGTCTGTCAAACGTTCATAACATTTCTGGCTTTTAAACCGCATTGAAGGGCTGCATTTCTTTTGCAATGTAGCGAACAACACTGTTGGTGAGCGCACACCATTTTGTGCTGTTTTATTTATATTTACTTTGCCGACCAAACGCCTCAGAACCAAAATATTCCCACACTTGGTCTATGGCAGCCAGCTTAGGAACCGTAGCTTTTGTGCCATCCTTCATGTTAGTGCTTGTTTCCTTGTTACTCCTCAAGGCGCTCACTTCAGCTCTGTGTGTGTGTAGGCGCGAGCGGCCCCGCCTCCCCCTCAAAGATTGAATGAATGACAAATGCTCACACCGCTATAAATCTGCTAAATCCGCAATAGAACCAACGCACCCAGGTGTTGAGAAAGTTGCACAGAGTGACCCATCTTCTCATCCAGCCTGTTTGGTAGAAAGAGAGGAGGAAAACAAACATGCATGCACGTGTCAATTTATCGAGGCTGGCAAACTTACCGAGGGCATTTATTTATCTGCGATTAATTGATTTATTGATTATCATGACAGGCCTACATTTAACTGGACATTTAACTGTGTTAATGTTTTGTTTCATTAACAGTTAACTAATTTAGAAGATATGACGTTTTGAAATCACAGAAATAACTTAACAGCTTAAAAGGATTAATTTCATTTCATGAATAGGAGTCCTGCTAGCTCATTGATATTTAACATTTGCAACAGTATAAAGCCTTGAGACAAGACTAATTACTGAGAAGGAGGTTATGATATATACTAAGCTGCCAATATACATACTCTGAACCAAAGACCCCCAAGATTTTTTCCATCAGGAGAATAGCAGCATAATTTTGTCCTATAATTTAAGGTCATTTTCAGTGCTCAGCTCAGTCTTTTTGAATATAAGTAAACACAACAATAGATCCCTGTTTTTTAGCAAATAACCACACTGAGCTTTCCTGAAGAAGGTGGTCTCGACTTGCCTTCAGTCAACATCTAAAGTGGTTTGTTTGCAGTTAAACAGGTTTGAAACCCACCCGAGGCCAATTTGCAGATTATCCTCCTCTGTTCTCTCTTCCTTCCCTCCCCTTTACAAGTCTATCCACTGTCTCTCTCTCCTGTCAATAAAGGTAAAATATGGCAAAAAGTATACATAAAAAATGCCAAAAGTTTCAACCTCATGATCCTAATTACCTCTGCCAAGGAGGTTATGTTTTCGGGAGAGTTTCTTCGTTTGTCTGCCTGTCTGTCTGTCTGTCTGTGAACAAAATAACTCAAAAAGTTATGAAGGTAAAATACGGCAAAAAGTATACATAAAAAAATGCCAAAAGTTTCAACCTCATGATACTAATATAGTAATGGAAACAATTTTGGTAATTTAAACTATGTGATATGATAATGTACAGGAACAAATCACCTAAATGAAAATAGGAACCAACATTATTGATGTTAACTAATGTTTGACACTGAGGAATCGTTCACAGTCCTACAGTCCAGTAAAGTGTGACATTTAATTAGTTTATTTATGGTCTGTATCACTTTGCAATTAAATGTAAGGCAGAACTTCTGTATAGCTGGAGTGTCAGGCCATTGTATGTGTTAATGAAGCAGCACCAGTCTCTTCCTCCCTCAGTCTCTCCTGTCCTAGTCTCAGTTATTATCCTTGTGTAAGAGCCTGGTGACAGATACAGCACACCAAACTCGTCTTACAGCTCCTCTCCAGTGCTCCATTTCTAAAAGTGTCTTAGTCCCCGCGTACCTGCTCCCAGAGAAAGTGCGATGGGCTGTGCAGAAAACGCAGTATTTGTTTCTCGGCAGAGGCAGCCGAATGGTGCTGACCACATCGCAGCTCTCACAATGATGTATGTGTTAAGTCAGGGACTGCACTTTGTGGCAGGCTGCACAAAGGCTGCTCATTAGTATGCGACAGGCACCAAGGAAAAGATGGGAGGCAGCGATGCCGAAAGGAGGGCCTGGAGGAAGAGGGGGTGTAATATTAGACCAGAGGGAGGGAGAAAATTGATGAAATCAACTTGATCTGTCCATTTGTCTTTACATGAAAGTTAGCCTACTCATTTAGCTGTGTGTCTGTTTGCTGCACACTTGAGTGTTTGTAAGGCATTGGGGGCTGGGCTGTGTTTGAACTGCTTGTTTTACAGATGTTAACTTCAGGTTAATTAATTTCCTCTAACTGACACCATTTCTCATGTTAAGGTTTGGTTTCCTCTAGGCGCTTTTCAAACCAAGGAAGGGATTCATCAGATGACACTTCGTATTAGCTCCCCTCAAAGTTAGATTATAAATGAACAAGGTGTCCTTATTTATTTATATTAACACTTGTTATTTTAGCTGCAGGTCCTTCTTTCATAACCTGTATGAAAACCCAGACTATTTATCATTGTACTTTTTAGCTTACAGTGTTGGAAGAGATCCAGTATAGTTCTTTTAAAGTTCAGTGAAAACAAGACAGTGTAAAAATGAGGTGGGGAAGTTGATTCAGAATTTATAGTAACACCCTCAGTACATGATAGTTTGCAGTTAAATCAAGTTCATGTGTGGAAGCAAGTAAAGCAAAACAAAAACAAAGAGTATACCAATTACATTCACAGCCAATTTTTAAGGCACATCTTTGCTTGTAACTGGTTGAATCCCCTTTTACCTTCAGAGCTGCTTAAGTCTTCATAGCATCTTTTCAACAAGGTGCTGGGACCATTCCTCATGGATCTTGGTCCATATTGTCAGGATGATGTCACACAGCAGCAACTGGTTTGTTGGCTGCACATCCATGATGCAAATCTCCCATTCAACCACATCCCAAAGGTGAACTACTAGACTGAGATCTGGTGGCTGTGAGGGCCACCATTAAATTAAACTCTGTCATGTTCAAGAAAGTAATTTGAGATGATTTGAGCTTTGAGACATGGTGCATTGTCCTGCTGCAAGTAGCCATCAGAAGACTTTTAAAGGGATGGATATGGTCAGCAACTATTTTGAGGAAGGCTGTGGCATAAAATTTAAACAGCGGATACTAGACATAGTGGCATTTATTTTTATGCTGCAGCAAAATGGAGACTCATCAGACTAGGTAACATTTTTCCAATTGTTTTCCCAGTTTTGGAAAGTCAGTGTAAATTGTAGACTTTTCTCACCTGACTGGAGTGGCAAATTGGTTGGTATTCAGCTATATCCGCTGTTCAACATGTTCTGTGTTTATAAAAAGTCTTTTGTGTACATTGGTTGTTAGAGTGTCCTTTCAAGTTATTGTGTCCTTTCAACTCAAGCCACTGTTGTTGTTCTCCTGTAATCAGAATCATAAATACTATTAATCCTCAAGGGGTAATTCTGTTGTTTCCCATGCTCTTATACACAGTATAGCAGTAGGAAATGTCAAACTAAGACATTAAAATGCATAAGAGCCTAAATTAAAAGAAAAGTGATACAATGAAATGAACATTAAGGCATGTTTCAGTATCAACTTCCTTATGAAGGAATAATCTAACCTCTGGCTTCACCTTTGCCCAGAGCTGCCTGTTACTTGATATTCTCTCTTTTTTGGACCATTCTTTATACAACCTGGAGATGGTTGTCCTGAAATCCCAGTGATCATCAATTTTTGAAATACTAGGACCAGGTCATCTCACGCCAACATCTATTCCATGATCAGATTCACTTGTTTCCCATTTCTTCCCAGTTTGATGCTCATGTTAAGCTTCAGTAGATCATCTTGATCACGTAATATGCCAAAATGCATTGAGTTAGTGCCCTATGATTGGCTTCTTACTTAGTCTGTTTGTTCTTGCAGTTGAAAAGGTGTCTTTTCTCTCATGCAGACGAATTTATTGAGGAAGTGTATACGCCAAACCATGATATCTGAACTTTGACTGTTCAGACGGCACTGAAATATCATTGCACCCCTTCTACAAACTTTGTGTCGTTGAGTCAGCAGAACAACATCAGGTCCACTGAGAGCGAAATGGAATTCAGCCAGCGCCCATTTTAGACGTACTAAAACTTACTTTTCAAAGTCTTAAATAACAGATCCACTTTTAGAACAACGTATCAGAATATTAAGCTGACAATAAGCTCTTTACCATGTTTGAAGTGAAGTACATCTTTAGGGTTTGCAGCAGATGTGTCGCAGCACCAGAGGTGCAAGGGTATCTGCAAATCCAATCTGTCTCCATTACCTACTACTTTAAAACCCAACGCGTGTGTAGTGTGTTAATGACCCTAAAAAAAACTTTTCATTTACTTCTTTCTGGAACATCAAACATTCAAAGTTGGTTTTACTTTCAGTGTTTTATAGTTCCCAACCTTTTATTGTTTCTAGGTTCTTAAAAAGGCCTGCAGTGCAGATTAAAAAAGGAAAGTACTCTAAATGATGCTACATTCAGGAGAAATCAGTGCTACAGGCAAATCAGTCACTATGGACTGAGCCTAAGAAGCCATGCCAAGTTTGCACACATACGCGCACACACGTACATAATCCCTTTGATTGTGTCCTATTTCTCTTTCTCAATTGCCGCAGGTTTTTGTGAATGTGTCCTCTAGTGTGGGGGGATGTTACGGTGATGTAACCCCTCGAGCCGTGATGTGCACTAAAAGATCTGTCGCTCTCTTCCTTTAATGCATTTTCATGTGCCTGTGTTTGGGCTCTCTTCTGATTCTGCCATGATTCGCTTGGTTTGGAGGTCAAATGTATTTCCAGGATTATCTGACATGAGGCTGAAGTGCTGTGACACAGCTGGCTACTTGGACTGCATTCATGATACAAGACTGAATGAAAAACTCTCTGTCTATCAAATATACATCAATCTGGTTGATCACATTTCTTTTTAAATATGGCCTGCATGTAACCTAACACGCCAGATTGACAGCTCCATATATCCACCACAGAAATATTTCTCTAATCCATCTGGGAAAGAGCCATTCGAAAATGCTTTTGAGTCAGAAGCTTCAAAAACAACTGCAGCTTGTGATTGGACCAATCGTTCGTATCATCGCACTCATCACAGACCAATCCATATCAAGCAACGCAGCTAAGCATGACGTATCATACATATCATGCATAGCGGCTATAAGTAGGAGCGACTAACAATATTTCGCTGTTAGCTTAAACTAACTTGGACTATCATCTTACATTGAACTATACCACACAAATGTATCATTTAACACTTATTGTCTAAGACAATCCCTACCAAGTTTCTTGGTAAACTTCTGAGGAGAGCAGGTTTTAGAGTATCACTGAGTAACCATGATGATCACAGACTAGCTGGCATGATCGAGCTCTCGATCATTTCCAGCTGAAGGCAGCATGTCCACCTGATTCTAAGTCCACTGTAGTGAGTAACAGTTTATCCTTGCTGCCAGCTGCACCGGGCCCACTCTCCAGAGTTTTAGGTTTCTCTTCACCTCTTTTGACAGAACTATTAAGCACCTTCAACAGCTGACAGCTGGCTTTATTTTCCCAAAATATGGTCAAGCTCTTTCTGTAAAGTCCCTCTCCTGCCCCTTTTCCATTGAAAACTGTGACAACTGCTGCCTGGGAGGGAGATCAGGTCACACGCATCCCAATCAGGCTGCTCAGACTTTGGGCTCAGACACACTGGACTGATGCACATGTCATAGAGCTGGGAAATCAGTGCACTTTCAGTGTCAATCACACATTTAGCTCTCGAAAGCTGTGAAAACAACATAAAGGGAGTGAAGAACTGTTGTGCTGCAAGACATGCTGCTCTCGTTTTATGTTTTTCTTCCAAATAAGTATTTGGCACATTAATATATATATATTTTATTCATTTTATCCAGTTATCTTCAGATTTAAAAGGATATTAAAGTGTCAGGAGTATTTAAGTACATGTGTTTGGTTTTGAAACTGAGTAATCATGTTTAGTTATCTTTTTAAGGATGTTGAGAAATTATTATATTTCTATATTTCTTCTATTTTGTCTGTGGATGTCATGGTTAAGATCATTTTTGAAGGTGGAAAGTATCCTGACTAGGGGATTCACAATAATATTGAAATGATTATGGTATCTTTAGGTAATTGCCTAAATATATCAAACACAGTTGCATGAAAAAGTTTGTGAACCCTTTGAGATTACTTGGATTTCTGCTTAAATTGGTCATAAAATATGTTCTGATGCTCATCTAAGTCACATCACCAGATAAACATGGTCTGCTTAAACTAATACTATGCAAAAAATGAAAAGTTTTCATGTTTTTATTCGACACAACATGTAAACAGTCACAGTGCAGGGTGGAAAAAGTATGTGAACCTTTGGATTCAATAACTGTCTGACCCTCCTTTGGCAGCAATAACCTCAACTAAACATTTCCTGTTGTTGTAGATCTGACCTGCACAATGGTCATGAGGAATTTTGGACCATGAAATTGTTACCTGATGATTACAGTGGTTAGATCAACCATTTATATTCATATATTGGCAGAAATATGAGCAGAATTTTTGAAAATACAACATTTCATCACCTTATAATAACTGCATGATTAAAACCTTTTAAAAACCAACAGTAATTTGTGAGGGACTCAATTGTTTTTGATTTTTTTCTTGTTTCTCATCCACAATGAAAGGAACAGGGCCATCTGAACAAAGGGGACACTGCATTTCTTTCAATTCTGATAATGAACTTTTTAGGCAATTGTCTGCAGATGCCAGTGTTGTTCTGATAATATTTTAAATCCCTAAATGGCAAGAATTACTTACTTAGAAAAGGCAAAAGGAAGGTTGAAAGTAAAGCAACCCAGCATAAAATAAACAAGATGAGAATTTAAATAAAGCAAGTTATGGCATAAATAATGAAAAAGAACATAAACTTAGAGGAAAAGTAACTAAAACCAGCTCTTAAAACAGATAAAAGACTTAATAGACAGCAAAACAAAAGCAGGATACAGATGAAGAAGACGTTGCATAAAAGCAAGTCTATAAAGATTGGTTTTGAAGAAAAGACAATGAGATCTGCAGTATAAAATGTGATGTGAGGGTAATCTTTGTGCAAGGAGTAATCTTTTCTGTTAGAAACTGGCTGGCCAAAACTATATAGGTGTTTTGTGTAACAATGTTTTTGATTCTATTTCAAGCTGTTTGTGTTTTACGTCCCTGGAGCTTTTTAAACAGCTTCTTAAAAACACGTCTGAAATAAGTGAACGCTGCCTCATTTCTGAGCCTTTGTATCACGTATTCTTATATTTCATCACCTCAATTAATTCACACAATACTTATTAAACACACTTTCGTTCCAGTGGAGTTCATGGATTAGTTTTAATAGAGAAAAGGGTCTTAAATCAGGGAATTGTCTCCTGAATCCTCTGAAGCTTTACATAATTAATATTTGATTTACTATACTTAAAGAAGATTTTAAAGCTTTCTAAATTGCCACTGCAGCTTGTCACATTAGCGAGTTCAGAGGGTTTTATGGCCACATTAATGTGTTATGATGGGTGCAGCCGCTGTGATTGTGTTCTGCCTGACTCTGTGTATTTTACTGTTTGATTTTCAGAGGCAGGGTCCTTGTAACTCTTTTTTTATGGGTGCACATAAACAAAAAGGGTTCCCAGTTAAGATTGAGCAGAATGACCCTCATCAAAAAGTATGAAGGGTTTTTTGGGGAGGGTTACAGCAACTTGGCAAGGCGCTGTTGTGAGGGTTTTTGAAAGTCTGGCACTCTTCAGTTTATTGAGAAAGTTTACTCGAGTCCTTGACCTTGATGTTTGAATATTTAGAGCTCATAAAACAGGATTTCTGAATATTTTAACAGGGAGTCACTTCATTTGATTGGATCCAAATAATTCAGCAATGCGGCTGTAGAAAAAGTTATGACTGAAGAAGGCCAGAGTGCTTGACTGTAAATCAAAAAGGGCAAGGGCAAAAAGAAAAAACACAAATCAGAGACTTGATACTTGAGATGTCTGAAATGCTGTGCCTGCAAACATCAACCAGATTATTTGTTGGTCTTGGGGCAGTCAGCATTAATGCATTTGTCAAATGTGATCAAGATTTGAAACTTTATCGCATTCTATTTTAATTAAATAGCCTTCATAGTTTTGCAACAACAGCAGGAAGCAGCTGGGTACGACTCACTTTAGCATCTACTGCTCTCACAGTGAGGGAAAATAAGGACATCGCTGCTCCTTTGAATGCCTGATTTAGCTTATAGAGCTTAAAGATGGCAGTGAAAACATTTATTCAGCACCTTTGTAGAGCAAACATGTCACCTTTTCCATTTACTTTAGCCAGTTTAATTAATTTTCTATCAGTAGCAAGTTCTTTTTTTCTGCGGTTGACAATATGAATACTTGAGATCTGTCAGCAGTTTATAATTTCCTTTCAAAATTCTTTTTATTTCCCCAACAAGAGGTGAAGCACCTTTAGTATAATTCATTAAGGTTAATGTAACAGCCACTTAACTGTAGCTGTGGCAATGAACAAGAATATTCCCCTCAATTTCACATCATTGTAGCTGTTGTTGTTAAGATTAGAACAATCTCTCTATCCATAGCTGTTAGGGGTGTCCCGATACAACTTTTTCACCTCCGATACAATACTGATATTGCAGCCTCAAGTACGGGCCAATACTGATATTGATCCGATATGACGTCAGCAGGAATCATACCTACTTTTTATTACTAATTTTGTTTTATGGACTGTAAGAAAAGGGTTGATTACCCAGACAGAGAACAGTAGTCAGCAATAGTAGGTGTGAGAAAAACTGACCCGTTTGTTATTAACCAGAGAGTTCAATGAATTTTAACCATAAACATAAGAATATAGTACAATTGAATTCGAGAAATAACAAATAAATTAGAAGACCCTGAAAAGTAACCTCAAGAAATCCAGCAAAAACCAAAACATATATTTTTAAATTGCAAAATAACTACTGTGTTTAACTTAAATGTAAGCATATTCAACAACTAAATTAAATAAATAGAAAGAAATTAGAATGGACTACTTGTATCGGAGTGCTTATATTGGATATTTTAGATTCAGGCTGATATAATCCAATATTTGTGTTTTTCTGATATCGGACCAATAGCAATATCGGTATCGGATCAGGACACCCCTAATGGCCATTGCGTCTAGTACTGTTCAAATGTAACCTAATACAGGGAACCATACAGAGAAAAAATTGATGAGTATAGCCCTGGCAGCCAGTAGTTTTGTGTTTTTCATTTTGAATTCTTCTTTGGATGATTGTCTCTGCTCACCTCTTTCTCTTTCTGTTTGTCTCTGTCTTCTCCCACGAGGCTTCAGCTGATGGCTGTTCAACATGTGTCTGATTTATAGACTGTAAAAAACATGGACGCCATGTCGCTAGGCTAAAATTGAAGCCGCCACGAAAACTGCTCCCCCTGGTGACTGGCTGCAGTATAGGTCAAATCTCCGTCTCCCCCATTCATCTGGACGGGCCGTAGTGAAACTTCAAAAAATTATTACACCTCGTAGAAATATTTCTCCCATCTGTATGCTGTGGTGACATTAAAGTATTATTGGGCTGCGTGTTTTCCAAGTCCTCTTTTTTCTGAAAAATTTCTTTTTTATTAGCTATCAGAGTTTAAAACATGACCGCGGTTTACGGCAGCTTCACAATGATTGTGTACTGCGTATGCTGCGAAGTGTTGGGACCTTTTACGACAGCTGTGTCCGGATTATGGCCCAGATTCTCTACTGGTTGCACAATGGCGGCGCCCTGACGGGGGATATTCTTGCTTCAAATCCGTAACATGGTGGAAGGCGGAGCCACGCTATCCAGTTCTTATAATACATCCATGGTCTGATTCTTCTCACAGTTTTCTGCCTCTTCAACAGATTTTGTCCTGCCAGTACAACTTTTGCTAAAGTTGCAGGTGATGTAGGCATCGTTGATTTCATTTTGAGTAATGAATCATAAAATAACTATGAAAAGATCAAGTAATGACTAGACAAATTACTTATGACTTATTGATAATATGTCTTGAGATAACATTGATCTTAATAGGCTCCATGCAAGTAAGTACTGATTTATTGATTGAGTAAAATTAACATACAATGCAAAGAAAATCAAATAAGAGTCTCTTAAAATATTTGATTACAGTTTCAGTGCTCTCCGTTGTTGCTGTGCAGTGTTCATTTTAAGGTCGCGTCACGCAAGATCAAGTTTCTTTGCTTTTAATGTTGTTACAAGTGTCCTTGGGAGCAGAAGACTCCTCCTTCATTTGTGATTCTGCTTGTAACAAGCAGACACCATGATTGTTTTGAAAGTTTGCTCCATCCTCCTTTACCCTCCCATATTTTTTTCAATCAGCACTCAGCTCATTATCATAGCCTCCAATATCCTCTCCGCCCCCCCCCAGAGCATTTCCAAAGGGAATGGGGAAAGAGCTGCACCTGATCCTCTACAGAGATGACATTTTTCATTTTTTAACTCAACTACAATCAATTCCTTCATCAGCAGTTTGTCTTGGTGGTGCCTAGATCTGATCTCACAGCCAGAGGAGATCGAGTGTGGCTGCTTCCAGGCTTTGGAAGTTGCTCCCTCTCCATGTAAGATCTGCCCAGTCCCTCATCCCTTTCAAGTCTCTGCTAAAGACACATTTTGTCTCAATGGCCTTCAATTACCTGAACCAAGCCCTCCCTTTTGTTGTATTTTGATATCCTTTAGATAGTTTTAGACTGTTTTATGATCATGTTGCTTTTTCTATGGTTTTAGATTTATGTTGTGTGGCTTTAGCCTCTGTGCTTTTCTGTCACATCGGGCCATTTAGTTTTTATGTTTCTATGCCTTTTGCTGGTTTTCTCTGCTTCTTTTCTATCTTGTTTGTCTCTTTGTGGTTGTACTGCACTTTGGCCAGCAAATGTTGTTTTTAATTGTGCTCTGTAAATACAGAGCACTTGACTAATATACACCCAAGACAGTACACACTCACACACACCAGGACATGGGGCAGTTAAGAATTAAATCCAAAGTCAAGATATTGAAACACTTCAAACAAGCACAAAAACTCTTCAAGATTCCTGAATTTGCTCGGTTGAGCTATGAGCAATGCCTGCGTTTTTAAATCGCTATTGTCCCTAAAAGTTTTGCACTTTCACTGTCAGTTTGCTGAATCTTTTACCATATTTATTGTTTGTTATTTATTGCCTTAAACTTTATTCTTGAATTTGCATTTATTATGGCGTGTGCTGGAAATGATCTGGTTAAATAAAGGTTAAATAAAATGAACTAAAAAGTATATACAGCAGGTTTTCTCGAACCATTGAATGCCACCACCTCTCTGACTGATGACTGATAGACAAACTGCAGGAGAACATCCTTAGATGAATTTGAACAAGTAAATCAGGGGATTTAAGGGTTTGTTGCCCTGAAACGTCCCACAGATGTTGACACACACATGAACTTTAAATGCTGTTCTTGAATTTATCGTCTCTCAATCCTGACACTTGTAAGAACTTTTGGTTCACTTTATTCAAATGACCGAACAGTTTGTGATTAAATTATTGATTTTTTTGAAGTCCTACTCCTCGGTTTTAAACTGTTAAAGCTTTTAGCAGTGTGGCAGGAGAGCCTTGGTTTATTAACCGAGTTGCAGAAATTTTAAATCTTTTTATATTTCCAATGATGACATTCATTTAACTGTTGAGCCACAATGGCGAGAGCAGTATATGCAAGGTAATGGGAACTATCAGTTTGTTTTAGGGACCATCATACTTATATTTTATTTTTTTCTCCACAAATGGATTGTTTAGATGATTTATCATGTGCATGGTGATATTGTGCAGTAGGCTCTTGGATTTGACTTCAACCAGACTTTGTTTTTATTTTCTTGACAGAAAAAATATCAGGATGAAGTTTTTTCTCTAAGCTGAGCTGCTAGAGGTCATGCCTTAAGGTTTTTTATTTGATCTGCAGGCCCTGTCAGAAATTGAAAACGGTAATAGGCTTGTGAAAATGTGTTCTTGAGTGTAGCAAAGTGGGGAAAAAAAACACATAAAAGATGCTCATGTTCTACTTGGGGCACATAAATAATGTAATGTTCATTCAGTTTTTTGTGCCTTGTTCTTCAGGTGGTAGTAGGGTGGGTTGTAATCGTGGGCTATCACTCTGTATGAATGCAGGTGGAAACTGAGATATATGTCATGTATTCTTATTGAGCATAAAAATCACTGTTCAGTATTAAGCCCATGTTGTCCAACCCTTCCTCAGCATGATTCTACAGTTGTGCTTTAGCTCAGAGGGACAGAAAGCTCCATCCAAGCTACCAGAGCAGTTTAGTATTACACGCCTCGCCCCTGTTTGGATAACAATCTAAAGACAAAGTGCTGTGTTAGCTGGAGATGGTGATAGTGGAGGAATGTCTGGGTGAACTAAGCAACACTGCTTTTGGGTTCAGTCTTGAGTTTAAACCTTGGTCTTCCGCTGTGACAAAGTGCTCAGCAGGACGCGGGGGCAACAGTAATGAGGGGGAAGATGTCCAGGTTACACTCTCCATAATTCAGCTCTGTCAGGTGTGGCGACACGTCTACAGCAGGTTCTCTCTAATAGCTCTATATTTCATAGAGGAAAACACCCTGCCAAAACTGACATGATGTATGACAACGTCTCTTTTCACCCCAACCTTGTCCCTCTCGCACTCTCATCCTCACTAATGCCTTCTCCTCTTCTCACCCCTCTTTCTCTCTCTCTCTCTTTCTGTAGTTTGACAAACAATATGCCTACAGCATCCGCCACATGTTTGGCAAAGAAGGCAAGCGAACAGACTACACCCCCTACAGCTGCATGAAGGTGATTTTATCAAATGCACCCAGCCAAGGAGACCATCATGGTGAGTTCACTGCTGTTGGAAGAAGCCATTACACATGCGATGAGCCACTCAGCTGTAATTATCAGGCTCCTCAGTTCAAGAGCTCAGCTTGGATAGAGTGACAAGCTGAGTGTGGATGTTATGCATTTCTGATACTTTACTCTTTATTTACTCACACCTAAACGGTTGTTCTTTTGTCTTGTTTATTTGTTGAACTACTTTGTGTAAAGACATTTCTATCCTCTGTTTTAAGGATGTCCGTTCCGTCACAGCGACCCAGAGCTGCTGAAACAGAAGCTTCAGTTCTACAAGGTGTCTCCTGGTGGGATCAGTCAGGTAGGTGGAGCTCTGCCTGTAATAACTGTAAAGCGGCCTGTATGCCCTCGAGCCACCTTGACCTCTTTAAAGTCTTTACACACTCAGAGCAATGGGAATAAGTGCCCCAAAATATGCCTTTCTTTTCACATTAGGAGCAACACTTATTAACATATATATTAATAAGTGTTAAAACACACTTTAAAACACATTACGCTGCGGCAGCCTTCTGATTCTGTGAAGCAGAGGACTTGGTGAGCTCCAATGTTTAATTCAGGAGGTGAAACTGAACTACAGCTGCAAATGCCTTTATATCAGGTATATCAGCTTCATAACTTTTCTCCTCTAATCTTATGAAGCAAAGCAAATAAAGACGGAGTTTATCAATTTTTCTCAGTCTCCGACAAATCAAAAATAAACCATTTGCTGGTAAGGGATTCAACTCAGTCAAATTCTTCAAAACTTAAATGATAAGTTCAGTTTCCACAGCTTTCACATTGTTTATAGAATGAGGCAGAACAATATACTCACCCAGAAGGCTTTATTGATCCAAACAGTGCTTCGGGAGATATTTAGATCCAAAATCGAGCGGCGGACATCCGTATAATGGTAGCACACGGGGCATGTATAGCGCCGCTACTAAAACTGCATTAATTGTCCAGAAACTCATGAGTTTCACCAATATTTCATCATGGTCCGCTCGGGCTACTCCTCCATTACAGTCTGTGTCGCTCCAGACATGTCTTTGTGACTGTGCTGACCTCTGAGCTGAAGAAGAAGAAGGTTTGCCTCTGCGCATGCGCAGTACTCTCTGGCCACCTTTCGATGAGCTCCTCGCCTGTAAACTGTGGCTTGAAACTGTAAGGACACCCATCATATTCAAAGTTGTCGTCCACAACATCTTCTTCCGATAGATATTGGATATGTGTAGCCAGCGGTCTTCCCCTGAAACAATGAGCTGTACTGCGCATGTGCAGCAGCCGTGAAGAAACTTTTCAGTTCAGAGGTCAGCACAGTCACAGAAACATTGGGTGGAGCGACCCCGGACTGTCTTGGAGGAGTAGCGTGAGCGGACCATGATGAAATATTGGTGAAACTAATGAATTTTTGGACGATTAATGCAGTTTTAGGAGCGGCACTATACATGCCCCGTGTGCTACCATTATACGGATGTCCGCCGCTCGATTTTGGATCTAAATATCTCCCCAAGCACTGTTTGGATCAGGAAAGCCTTCTGGGTGAGTATATTGTTCTGCTTCATTCTACAAACAATGTGAAAGCTGTAGAAACCGAACTTATCCTTTAATACAAAGCATGAGGAATGTGAATTTACAGCCAAATTTCCTTAAAAAGTCACGATCCCCCTCAAAAGAAAAAAAATATGATAAAGACACACATTGTGATGCAGCAAAAAGAGGAAATGGCATTTAATATGCACACATTTTATGGAGTTCTTTTGATAAGTAGAGAAAAAAGTAAAAACCCAGACTAAATGATAATATAGTTCAGACAGTTTCGATGTGAAATATATTTCATCTTTGCTGCATATGTCCCACAGAGGGACCAGCAGTTCTCTCAGGATGTAAGCCTTGACACTGACACATACTGAAATTTGCCATAATGGGCTGTTATTAGATAGCAACATTAAAGAAAGTATAAAAATCTAATTCTAAAATGTGATATAACCATAGGAGGTGTTTCAATAGAGTGGTGCAGGGATGATGGATTTTTGTAGACCATCACTGAAGTTAGCATAGAGCTTGTTCCCTCCCACTAAAAGTCTTGGGAGTTTTTCACTGTGCTTTCACCAGCAGACATGAACGCTGTCCTCACATACAAGCACATGGAGACCGAGTAGGCTGCTGTTCACACAGACAAAACCAGTAATTTTTCCAGCAATTTGTTACTGTCAAATATCATGTTTAGTGCTCCATATGTGACAATGCAACTCAAACTCAGACTCAGTTTTCTCCACTCTGCTCTCACTCAGCACAGTTTAATAATCTTGTGTGAAGAGATCTTTTTGGATGTTTGTCTAGAGGCCCTTTGGTATTAGAATTTGTCGGTACTGCTCAAGCATTCAAGGAAAAGGGACATTGAAAAACACCTTCACAAATAATAATTGTACTATAAAAACTACCACTGCAATCGTATAGACACAAGGATCCTCTTGAAACAAGATGCTGCATCTGTAATAAATGTATATTCAGCAGAGACAAATATGATGAGTACAGGTCTATGATTGGCCCTTGGATCTGTCACTTGCTTGAGTTCTTACTTTAGTCCACTTGTCTCTGCCTACCTATCTTCCCTCGCCCACACTCCCAACACAGCTTAGGTAGATGGCTGTTCCTCATGAGGCTGGAACTGCTCGAGACTTCCAGCTGCTAAACAGAGTTTTTTTTCTTGCCGCCATGATGGACACATGTTAGGCTTTGGATATATGTATGTTTAAATTTTGTATGCATGTTTTTTATAAATGTATCTATGCATACTGTATGTGTTTATTTATAAAACAAAGAGTTTGTCTTCAGCCTCCTCTACTGTAAAGTGTCTTGAGACACTTGTTATGAATTGGCCCTATGAACATAAAAAATATTGGCAGGTATCGACAAAATATACTTAATATTGTGCATCTCTGGTTAGAGGTCCCATGCCCTGTTGTGTTTGATCAGTTTCATCAAGTCTGTTGTGTTTATTAATCAATAATTTAATTCAAATTGCATTAAAAAGTTTTGTCTCTAGAGGACCAGGTGGAGCTCCTTTTCCTCCCCTTTGGAAATGCTAAGATCTGGGAGGGGGTACAGGAGGGGGAGGAGGAGTCACAGGCTTCAAAATGGGCTTTCAAAGCAGACAGGACATTAAAAACAGGTTTAAAGAGAGGAATAACACGGCCATTTGTGACGCAGAACCAGCCACAAACGGGGGAGTTTTGTTCCAAATACAGAGCATATTTTCTCCCAGAACTCCCATAAAAAATACCACCACAGTTTAAGAGTAGAGCATTTACTTTTCAGAAAAATAAAGGTTTATCTGTAATTAGGAATACCTGACGTGAGTCGGTTAGCAACTCAGCTCCACCAATAAATTGTGATGTCCACCCAACATTGTTTTCCTATGTTTATTATATACACACAATGTGGAACAAAAAATATCAATCTGCATAAGCTTGATTTTTGTTGACATCATATCATCCAATAGAGTGACCTAGTTAGTAGTGGGTTTTGTAACATGTTGACTAAACCAGTTTGCTGCTGCTTCCAGTGGGCGGTGTCACCAGTCTGTCCGCCGAACCAAAACTACGGCACTTCGGTGTGCAGCGCGATCATTCTATGTGGAGTTTGGGGGTTAGGTTTTTACACTCACACACACAGACTTCTGCTATGGCTGACAACTTCCACATTGAAATTAACAATATCCTTGTTTCAAGTGGTCAAGAAGCTCCATCGAGAATGTCTTCTTCCTCTTGGCTGTGTCTGTGAGCAGAACTCTGCATGCACAGCTTTCAGTGCTGGTTTACCATTTGGCATATGTGAGACAGAAGATGGAGCCATAAAATGAAACGGTGTGGAGAACTGCTCACCTGACATTGCAAGGAAAGACTGAAATGTAGTGACGTAGGCTTGAAAACTATACGTCAGTATACAAATAAACTACTATTCCCATAATGCCATAAATGAATTGGATTTGCGTTATTAACTTTAATGTTTTTGTGATGTCATTCTAGATCAGATGAGCACCAAAATGTTGTGGCATCTTCCTTTTACCAAATCACACCTCATTTAAAAATTCATGTAAATCCATCAGGGATGTAACGGTATGAAAATTTGGTATCACGGTTATTGTGACGAAAATTATCATGGTTATCATTATTATTGCAAGACTGTTGCAGTGTGCTTAGAATGAGGAGTTACAGTAGTTCACGTGCGTCTTTTTCTTCCGTGGCAGCTTCTTGTTGTAGACAGGGTGACCATCTTCTATCAGTTTCCCCTCAGCATCCTTTTAAAATCCAAAATTCATTTAGAGGTCTGAGTCCGTTTTGAGAGGAAAAATCTCTGCTGCAGTGTGTGGGATAACTTTTGCTCTCGGTCTCAGAACCCAAACGTTGCAAACTGCACATGCACGGCTCCGTCTGTAAGGAATGGCTGCTTTACTGTGTAGCAGACACACAGTTCTGCCGTTTCCAGACAATGAGCAGCGAGCAGCACTGTGAGTTATTGACACAGTATGGAAATCAAATCTGGTAAGTCGGTAATTAAAACAGGGTACGGTAATAGCCAGGGGAAATTTTACCTTGGTTTATCATTTTACCGGTAACTGTTACATCTCTAAAATCCATCCAGTAGTTTATGCGTAATCTTGCTAATAGACAAAAAAAAAGACCCCACCTAAAACATTACCTCCTTGGTAGAGGTAATGCAAAACTGTACCCGCCAACAGCGATGTCCCTTATCCGTAATCTGAGCTTGTTCTCCTTAAAGCTACAGTGCTGCTGTGAGCCCTATCAGCCACTTCACTGACTATTATCAAGTACCTGACACACCCCAACTTAAAAATACTGAAACAGGCCTTTAAGGGGCACTGTATTTGAAGAGGCATAGCACATTTATGTGTGAGCTGAGAGTTAAGTAAAAGGTGTCATGTGCTTCTGCTCCCTAAGCCCCTTGTAACAACATTACGAGTGAATAAAACTCATTCTTCAGGACATGAGACCTTTAAGAGGTGTACTTCTGCAAGGTGTACATAGTTCAACATGGTAATACCCTGGATAAATGTAAAACTGTGTTTGACATGTTATTGTTAATTCCTGCGCAGTCTCACTGAATCAAGCTCATGAATACAGAGTGAAGCTCTGACATCCCATTAGTGGTGTTTCCCTCTTCTGTGTGAGAGGAAAAAGCATTAATGCTCCCAGCACAGCAAGTGTTTCCCTTTTATTGTCAGCCTTTTGTGTGCATTTTTGCAAATGTTCCTGGTATACCATAACACAAAATAATAAAAAGTGTAATATCTGACAAAAAAGTGATACAGCCTCTCTCTGCAGCAGTAGTTTGGAGCATGCTTGTGGCAGTGTCACCCTGGAGGCAGCCATCAAGACTATGGGAAATAATGAAGGAGCAAAATACAGGCGCTATGAGTTCCTATGAGTTTTGCGAGTGCTGGAAACCTTGGATTTATTTTTTAGGAGGTCAGACACCTCAAGTTTGCTGTCACGCTGACACTATGCTGCTTTAAGTACAAGGATGTAAGTGCACTGATATGACCTAACAAATCCACTGCTTTGAAATATCTACCCACTTTTCAACTTTATGAAGCTTCAAAAAAAAGCAGAGAGAAGGGAAAGAAATCACAAAAATTGAGATTTGCCAGAAGACTTGAAAGTGTAATCGTTGCCAGGGGTTGTTCTACAAAGCGTTGACTCAGGGCTTGAATATTCAAATGAGCCCAAATAAGCCTGTGATCTGTTTTCATTACTTTTGCAAAGATCGTGTGAAGGATGAATTCAGAGCTGTCATTATGATTAATGAGGAGCGTTTGTGTAGGTAGCAGACCGAAAGCCGATTAAAACAAGTTTGATTTAGAGCTGCAACAACAGAAAACGTTGTCAATATCCTCTGTTAATGTAATCTGTCAGTATCTGAGGTGCATCTGTTTATGCTGCAGAAAAAGTTTCATTGAAGCTGAAATGTTTTCTCTCTGTCTCCCTTTTCTTACAGATCCTGGAGCTGGTCAAAGGGATGCACTATCAGCTGGCCTGCCAGAAGTACTTTGAGCTGACACACAATGTAAGTCCAGATTTAAAATGAAGCTGGGGTTAACTGGGGCTGCATGTGTCAGAGGGGGAGGTGTCATCCATTTAAGTCATGAATTAAGACTCAGCAGACGAGGGCAAAAACTTTCATTTCTTATCACAAACAAGCAGAAGAACCGAATAGCAAGCTCTGTTCACTCGGAACACAACTTTGTGACCATAACTGCGTTGTGTCCCATGTCCAAAAATACCTCATTTTGGTCGCCGTTGCTCAGTGACTTCACATCGGCTCAAGTTTCAACGTGATCATATCATATATCATATAATAAGATGTTTTAAAGGACATTATTCCAACTGTATCCTTTTGTCCTTTTCACTCACCTACCAACCACAAAACACTGCAGCTTATGGCCCTGCACAGCATCCTCTATGACAGGGGTGGGCAAGTGGCGGCCCGGGGGCCAAGTGCGGCCCTCCACATCACTAAATGTGGCCCGCCATTTGTTCCTGACCAGCAGTTGTGAATATGAAGAAAACTCAGATATCCAATAGAAATAATTCTATATAATCTAGACTGATATTTTATTGGCTTATGTAAGTTGTTTACGACCTTTGCCATAATAGTGTCTCTAAATCTCTTTTATGAAGCCTTTGAACATTATATCAAGTATTACTCAAAACCATATTGAAAAAAATGCAGCAGCAAAATATTTGAGCTTTAAAATTTGAATAACACATCATTTTATTGATTTGAAAATAGCTTCATTGGCTTTAATTCCACGTATGTTAGCTAAATTTGCTTGAATTCTGTGTCAAGTTCCTTTGATTATGCATAATAAGTTGTATTTATGTTGCAATATATGAATATTGGTATTCTAATTTTATGACAAATTTGTATTCTCATATGTTGTTTATCCAACATTTTTTTTCCTCATCGGGAGTTTCTGAAAATTTGTAACAATGAGGCCCTCAGGCTGGAAAAAAATGGTTTTATGTGGCCCTCTTGGTATTTAAAGTTGCCCACCCCTGCTCTATGAGCTCTCTGCAGTCCTGTCTAGGCCGAACTAACGTACTCGCTAACTTCTGTTTCCCATATGGACACGGATTGTTAACCTGTGAACCGGAATAAAACACGGTCTGTTACGGCATGTACTGCCTGAAAAGATCAACTTTTTCAACTTTGGTGAAGGAGCAATGAGCAACCAGGTCGCCTTGATCACAGCCATAGCGTGGCTGGAGGGTTAGCCCGACCCAAAGCAGTTATGCATTGACTTAACTTGGAGGCCGCAAAGACCCGTTTGGTATGAATGCACCTTAAGAATATACAAACCCTATGATGTTGTTATTTATAGATGATTAGAATTACATCTCCATTGTTCCCTTTCACACATGCAGTACTGACATGTTCTTGAACATTTCCAGGAAAGGATAAAGTTCAGAAGATATACACAAAAAGAGAGTGAAAGCTGAGAAGATAAGAAAAGAAAGATTACCTAAACAATAGAAGTTTATGGCAGTAAATCTATCAAAATGGGTGCAACTTAAAAGCAATACAAGTGTAAAGAACTGAAAATAAAATATAACTAGAAAGCACTCGGAGAGCACAGACCTCCGCCAGCACCACAGTCCTCAGCCATATTGTCATTTTGACCATAAATATTACTCCTACCTTTATTTCATCTAAATATTTAGATTCCTTGACCATGAAAACATACCATTAGCAACTGGATTCATAATGATATCCATTTTACTTCTGTAGTTATTCACAGAATCACATTTTTCGCCATGGCGGCCAGACACTGATCCCGATCAACACCAAAATCGAATCAGTTCTTCCTTTTCCCATGCTGAACATTTCCTGAAAATTTCATCCAAATCCATCCATAACTTTTTGAATTATTTTGTTCACGGACGGACAGACGGACGGACGGATGGACGGACGGACAAACACTCCCGAAAACATAACCTCCTTGGTGGAGGTAATTATCCAATCAATCTTCCCATACAAAAAAATGTAACACAAAGTGCTCTAAAAACAGATGCATTAAATTAAGATAAAAGGAAGTATGACCCAAACCCACCCAGACCAAACCCCAAACCCACCCACCCCCTCAATCCATACACAGTATTGGTAAAATGCATTGTAAATAAAAGACAGCAGTTGAACTTTAACATCATTGTACCCAGTACGCACCGAGGAAGAGCCATCTTAAAGGTTTAAATGAGTAAACACTGGAGGTGAGTTTTAAAGTGTAAAATTTTATATATATCATAAAATAACAAAAAATAATAATACCTCGAAATAAAATAAAAAATTACATAAAAATAAAGGGTGCTGCAATAAGAATGAAAACATTATAACGTAATTAAGGTAAAAGCCAGACTAAAAGGGCAGATCTTCAGTTTTTTTTTAACAAAAAGAGGAAATAAAGGGACTAGGGGTATAAAGGAACTTCAATAATAATGAGAACAAAAAAGGGAGAGAAGCTCAAAAAAGAGAATGTGTCATAAAAACTGAATAAGAAGACAAGCCCACATAAAATCAAGCCCATAAAAATGTTTTAAAAAGTGATTCAAACGATAGAGAGACCCAGAACTGTTAAACCCTGTCCTCTTTATGCCCTGTAGAAATTTCTGAAATTTAAGCTGTTTTGCTTCGTGTCTCTGAGTCATCATCCCTCTCAGTCACACTCAAGGTCCTGCTAATAGCCGACAGCAGTACTCATAGTCTTTAGCTCCTCTTATATCCAGCTGAGTTTGGCTCACACTTAAAAACGTTAGATTGTTTTATCAAAGCTCAGAGGCTTTTCTTTCTGCTAGAGCAGTGTGACACACCAAGACACTTAGAGGAGCAAAGCATAACCTCTGGATGTTAATAAACAAGTGCTTTTCCCACTCAGCTCAACAGCAAATTAAACAGGTCACCGTTTAATAAACAGTTTTAAAACATTCTGTTTTTAGAGGAGAGGATTGAATCCTGAGAGTGAGCAGGGAAATTACTATAAGGGGCCACAACAGGCTTCTTTTTAATGTGATAAGTGTTTTGAATTACACTTGAAAGGCTTCCTAATGAGAATTAAACTTTAGAGGTAAATGAAAAGATGTATTTAACTTTCTGTTTGTGTTGTTTCAAAGTGACTCCATTTAACATAGAATAAAGAGTAAGACTTGGAAACAACTTCCTCCTTTTAAGCATTGAAAATAACAATAACTTTGCAAACTCTTAAGAGTAACTAAACAGCAAAGTCCATTTTTAAGTTACAATCTGCGTCAGTGGAAACAAACAGTTGTAGTATTCTGAATAAATAATGGTTCACTTGCCAACATTTTAGCCAAACGGGAAAACTTTATTGTGTTTAAAGTATTGATTCAAGTCATTGGTATCCAGCTGCTGCGATTGAATTTTACTCTCCGCTGATATCTGGGGCCTGGTGATTTGTGGTTATAATCTTCTTCACCACAGAGCTTAATGATGACACCCACTTTTTATGTGGCCATATCTTCAGTAGCAGCAGCTGATAGCCAAAAATTGTTAAGAAGGTTCTGTTCTGTTCTATATTTAGCTAAAGCCCTGTTTCCACCAGAGGGTTCAGTTTGGTTCATCCCGGTAGAGCTTACTTTTTGCGGTGTTTCCATAGACTAAAACCAGGAAACCAGGACAGGACCCCTTATAAGTGAACTGTATCGTCATACTTTTTGGGACCCTCCTGCTAGGGTGCCAAGCATACCGATCTGACCCCAGAAGGAGGAGCTAGAAACACTGCAGTCCGTTTATTGGTCAAAAAGACGTCACTTCCTGTGCGACAGCGGAACAACAAATAACCCTGTCGTGTTTAAATCGCCACTCGTTTTCGTGAAGATAACTCTCGCGGCCCACAGCCTTCTCTGAAACAAAGCTTGGTTGTGCTTCGTAACAAAATGCCACATGCTGATCACAAAAAAGAAGAATTGCTGGATGTCTTCCATCTTTCCTGTTTTTTTACTGTGTCACGTTTTCTTCTTCGATATTTTTAATAGCCGGGTACTCGGTGTTGCGCTGCTATGACGTCATGCTATTGGCATCCGGCTTATACACTGCCTATGTAGTAAGGTTCAGTTGGCTGTGGAAATGCAAACAGGATCAGGCTTTACCGATCCAGCCTGAGCCAAACCGTGCCGATCCATACCGGACCACTTGATGGAAACGAGGCTTAAGAACCCATTTTCAGCTCTTCAAATTTTAACACCATTTAGTGTGTTTTATATGTCACATGTGCAAGACAGAGCACTTCTGTACACAAGACCAGAATTCAAATAAAAAATGAATTTAAATCTTAAAAAACTTTATTCAAATCCCACACAAACCAGTAATGAACAACAAATTTACATCTTAACGTGGTTCACTCAAGCCTTAACCATAACAGAAAGAATATAGGTATGCTAACAAACTCACAACAAAAAAAATTATATATATACACCTTATTTCCTAGATGTTTTTTGCCCTCTGTCTTAGATGTCACAAAAAGCCACATTAGATTCATCTTTATCTCCTCCTGATTGGATGCTACTGTCCAGAAAACAAGAGCAGTAGAAATCTGTCACACCTGCTTGGTCCCCATGCTGACAGGAAGTTGTCACTTTTACTAAGGGTCAAAATATAGGTTCACTTTTGTGAATCTAATATTTTTCTACAAGAATATATGGTTACAAAAATTCCTTTTTACAAAAAGTAAAAAGGAATCCTTTTTGAAAGGGATATATTTGACCTAATCCTCCAAAAGAATCACAACAGACTGAGCAAAAAAACAGTTTTTCCCCATAAAGATTTGTTATATCGTCCTAAGACCCATTCATTTATGTCCAATATAGTAAACATTTTGTTCACCTGCATCTTCCTAAAGTATTTAGAATTACCCGATCAAGACCTATATTGTTTTAGAGCAGCCATTCTCAACCTTTCTGGGGGTCGCCAAATCATTTAGGAAAAATATAAATGCGCAAAATTAATGTGGCGTCCAACCGGACGTTAAAGGACAACAAGTGATTGGTCTCAAACAGGCATTTTATTACTCAAAATCAATTACTAATTTGTATATCCGACATACGTTTTATCGATTGGGTGTTGTTTCAGCACTGCGGACAGCGAATTTTCATTGCGTTCCAGGGGGGAGGGGGGTCGCGGACAGTACTGAACGTTAAATTGGGGTTCGCGACTTTGAAAGGTTGAGAACCACTGTTTTAGAGGACATCCTGGGATTTCCAGTGATGTGTCATGTGATGGGTTTGCATGCTGGGAACATAACGTTTTTTCTTTATTAAGATGGCTGACATACCAAAAAACACATTTTATGCAAAGAGTAGAGGCAAGTGAAATATTCTTAATGAACTGCAACTTTTCCCATGCTAATCATATATATATATATATATATATATATATGTATATATGTGTATATATGTATATATGTATATATGTATATGTATATGTATATGTATATATATATATATATATATAGATAGATAGATAGATAGATAGATAGATAGATAGATAGATAGATAGATATAGATAGATAGATATAGATAGATATAGATAGATATAGATAGATATAGATAGATATAGATAGATATAGATAGATAGATAGATAGATAGATAGATAGATATATATATGTGTGTATTCTTGTTCATTAACATGTCAATGACAATGTTTTTACATCTGTAAACAGTTTCATTTGTTCAGTTTTGATACAACAGTCATTTATTTAATGTCAACTGCAGTGGACACCAGATATATATATATATATATATATAAGATATATATATATAGATATATATATAGATATAGATATATATATATATATAATTCAGATTTCGGAGCTGTCAGATGAGAAAAAGGATGATATCAAAAATTTTAAACTGGTGGTATCAAATGTAGTTCAGCTCTGCTAGTACTCAAATCATGAGTACATGTGCTCAGTTTTTCACACGCTAATAAAAAATGGCTGAAAAATGACTTTTCATTGCGTGTGCACCTTCGATTTACAAGAAAACACAGAAAAAGTAATTGTAAGACACTTTTTCTTCGGTTCTCAGGAGGATATGGTTCGAGAGATAAAGGTAAATGTCAATGAACCGAAAACCCTTGGATCCCATATTTAGAAAGTTTAACTTGGTGTAGAATCAGAGCCCATCATCTTCATGACACACAAAGAAAATCAGCATCTATCAACCATTTGGTACCACCACTTTAACTCCTCTATGGATAAATACACAAATGGCCTCCGAGCTCTAAGCTGTTTATTGACTTTTGTGATAATGCTCGGGTCGATTGTGTGCTGACATGTGTATTAATCTATTTCATGCAAACAGCAGAGGGAAAACAAAGATGTGCACAGCAGTCATGTGTAAAATGAATTAAATTAATTCAATAGATGGAATTAGAGTTATTGAGAAGCTACTCCCTGGCAAAAGCAAAGATTTGACTCAAGCACAAGCATCTTAGAAATCATGATATAAACTGATCCCATGTAGGGCTTAATGCTTGAATAAGTGCATTTCCTTTAGTCCACTGGAACATTCTGGTGCTTATACTTTGATGGTTTTGAACAAATCCTTTGTAATTTTTGGAAATATGTACTCATTCTAACCAGACAAGTCGGTAAAGCATCAATCACAGACCCATAATTATTTGAAAATAATGGAAAAGGTCAGAGAGAGCTTCATCTGTTTGTGGGTGTGTGGTTTTTACTCACTATGAGCGATTTTGACATTTAATGTCCTGAAATGACTTTTCATCTTTCCAATGTGCTCTGATGAAGTAGTTCGAAAACTTATCTCCCCAATTAGGCTGTGAAATCCTCCCCTCCTCATAATTGAAAGTAAATTCAAATATTGTGAGTAAATGACCAAAATCCATTCCAATGAAGTGATGCCACTTTACTGGAAATTAACCCTGCCATTCTTGTTTCCCTTCCATTCCTTTTTTCTCTCTTTTGAACAGATTGAAGACTCCAGTTTCTCTCTCAATCACCCAAACCAATACTTCATCGAGAGCCAGAAAGTGAATAAGCGAGAGATGGACACTCCTCAGAGGTCCCAGGAGAAATCTGCTGCCAGAGGATCCAGCGCTGCGACGGCGAATGCCAACCAGGATTTGGCGGAGATGACGGAGGATCTGGATGCGTACTTTCAAGATGCCTGATTATATTTCAGGGCTTAATGCTTGAATAAGTGCATTTCCTTTAGTCCACTGGAACATTCTGTCATTGTATCCACCCCGTTTTGTATTAAAGTTCCATAACTGCAGCATCAACATCTTTTCTGTGTCCCCTCTCAACAAAGGAGACTATGATCCAAAGCCTGTGGAGCAGAGGTGGGTAACAGTTTTCTGCAGGGGGAGCTTACTTTTGAAGAAACTGTAAGCAAAGGGCCACAAACCAGGCAAACAAATTAAATCAAATGCAATCATCATGTTAAACCTCATGATTTTATTACTCACTATGAGCGATTTTGACATTTAATGTCCTGAAATGACTTTTCATCTTTCCAATGTGCTCTGATGAAGTAGTTCGAAAACTTATCTCCCCAATTAGGCTGTGAAATCCTCCCCTCCTCATAATTGAAAGTAAATTCAAATATTGTGAGTAAATGACCAAAATCCATTCCAATGAAGTGATGCCACTTTACTGGAAATTAACCCTGCCATTCTTGTTTCCCTTCCATTCCTTTTTTCTCTCTTTTGAACAGATTGAAGACTCCAGTTTCTCTCTCAATCACCCAAACCAATACTTCATCGAGAGCCAGAAAGTTTTGGGTGGAGGCAAAGAAATAAAGCGAGAGATGGACACTCCTCAGAGGTCCCAGGAGAAATCTGCTGCCAGAGGATCCAGCGCTGCGACGGCGAATGCCAACCAGGATTTGGCGGAGATGACGGAGGATCTGGATGCGTACTTTCAAGATGCCTGATTATATTTCAGCTTAAATTTTTGTAGAAATAAATATTTTTCTTTTTATGAGGGTTTGGGGTCTACAATCTGGTTACGCTGATTCTTTCATAGTCGTTGTATCCACCCTGTTTTGTATTAAAGTTCAATAACTGCAGCATCAACATCTTTTCTGTGTCCCCTCTCAACAAAGGAGACTATGATCCAAAGCCTGTGGAGCAGAGGTGGGTAACAGTTTTCTGCAGGGGGAGCTTACTTTTGAAGAAACTGTAAGCAAAGGGCCACAAACCAGGCAAACAAATTAAATCAAATGCAATCCTCTTGTTAAACCTCATGATTTTGGTGCATATGATAGTCTGTCTTACACTGGGTTATTTTCTCACTCGGATATCCAGGACACATGTTTTTGAAAATGTTGATGCGTAACTCTAAAACTTTATGTACAGCCTTGAAACTTGTCAGGAATTGTTTGACATGATGAAGTTTTTTTTTTACTTGCTTATATCTTGACTTGTGTTTGATATGTACTTAGGGTGGGGTGATGTGGACTTAAAGTAAAATTTAAGTTTTTTTACACAAAATTCATGTTCTATGGTGGTCTTTGTAGTTTTATTTGCTCTTTATATGAGTGTTTAGCCTGTCCCCATGTGATAGAGCACCTCTCTGAACACAAAGTCTAAGGAGTCTAAGGACCTCTAGCTCTATTAAAAACAGGCAGCAGCGTCTTGTCCTCCCAAAAAGACCTACAGGTGTGATGTCCTACCACTGTTTCATCATCAGTTCAAGCCTGCGCAGAGCAACACTGAAATTAACTACAATGGAACAAACCAGTCAACCAGTCGGGGAGGACTGGCCTGAAAGAGGCAGGAGCTCAGAGTGTCTTGACAGAGAGAGAGAGAACACAGCATCGTCAGGGTAGTCTGTATAGTCTTTTTTTTTTTTCTACAGTCAGTTGACTGGTCAGGAGGGAGCCATGATTTAATTTAATTGAGCACCCTGTTGTATAATGACAAACTATCCTTGTAGATGAACACTGGCAGACTTTCAAACATCAGTGATTGAGCCTACCCTTAAGATCATCAGAATTAATATATATGGGCCTGATTTGAGGCAAAATCTGGGCTCTTAATTACATTTTTTGCCTCTCAGACTCCAGATGGCAGAGACGCACAAAAAAAGTGTTGAAGTTTTGATCTGCCTATGGAGAGTCAAAAAACAAGACTGAAAAGTTAGCAATGCACCGTCTTAATTCTCACTAGAAGAAGACAATACAGAGAAGCACATGGCAGAAAACAAGTCAGAGTATTGTCCCACTGAACCACATGGGACTCTCCGATATATACCATCACAAGGAGACCTCTGGCTTTGAGGGCAGAAGAAAAAAAACATCACAGAACTCCTTATCAGCTGCTAATTGGGTAACAATGAAAACAGATGGAGATTTTCCTCAGGAAATTACTTTAGGTGTAATCTTCAGTGTTATTCCAGATCCCTCCCTGACCTCTGTGCCCAGTGGGTGATTTTTACAGTGGGGGGTGAAACAGGAGAGTTCACCAGGTCATTCACACAGCAGTACAGTTGAAGTTACAGAATTAATCAGGTAAATAGTACATGTATGCAAAAATTCCACCACACAAGTAAAGCTGTATTTAGATCAAGCTTTGTGTGTCGTAACTAAACCAAAAGTGCCACAAGAAATTAAGAGTGTGTGCTGTATTTTTTATATGTATAGGTACACTGTAGACTGGATATAGGGAAACCTATATTAAACTTTTGTATATCTATATTAACAACAAAAACTGAATGATTTTCACAAAAAAAGAACACAAACAGTCATAACTTTATTTCATTTAAAAATGTTGGAACTTTGCCTCTGCACAAGATGTCAGGCCCCCTACCATTTAAAAATTGGAAAAATCTATTTCTATCTTCAGGCAATGTCACAACTTCAAGGTTGATGTGGCTCTACTTGAAGGAGATTCTGTGGATCTTACATTAATATTGCATGCAGTTATCCGCATTTTTACTAATAACTTACGTTTTTAAAGAATGTTGATTTTGATTCAGGTTGGTCTTGCCACAACGAAGAGGTGATAGGATTTTGTTGGTGATCCAAATCTGAAAATGTATTCAGGATTTTTTTAAGGATTTGCTTACAGTGACAGAAAGGGCTGTTTGAAAAAAATAATTGTAAATAACTTGCACGACTATGTTGGGAATTCCTTGCCAGAGCTTAGTGCTCTTAAAGCGCCTGTAATTTCCTTTTAAAATCATTTGACAGTGAGTCACTAATGTTCATTTGAACTTCTCCCATAGAGATAATGTAAGACAATGAATAGTTTAAAAAGATAGAGGCTCATGATATTTAAAACAATTTCCGTCTTCGGCTGCTCTTAATTGGGCGTGTCTCAAGAAAACAAGAGCAGTAGAAATCTGGAGTTTTGAGTGGTTGATGTAAGTGCAGTTATCAATTACAAAAAATAAACTGCATGCAATTAAATCACAGAAGTATTCAAAGAGAAATTGACTCGTCAGACCCATTACTTCCACATTGGAAATCTATCCCTGACAGGTTTTGAGAGTTTGCCACAGTTTTGTATTTTCAACCCACAAGGTTAACGTTTCTGTGAAAAGTTCTTTCAGGTTATGAAACAGACTGAAATTCATGCTGATGTCTCTTGTAGACTCAAAAAAGCAAAGAAAATGTCAGCATTGACTGACTATTTCAATAAAGCGATTTTTAATGCCTGAAGCCACTGCTGCAGGATGGGTGTCAAAGTGATTTACAGCATGCTTCAGAAACAGACAGCCTTTACTCTTTTTTACATTTCCTCTGACAAAGGCTCCTGTTGAGTAATACATCTGGCTGTTGAAAGAAGTGGAGTGAGACTTTTTGTTCAAGAACAGAACTTGCACTTAAAAAAGAGACTAAGTATGCAAACTGACAAGTGTCACCAAGTCCAACACAATCAGTTCTCACAGGAGCATCCATCTGTTCCTGAAGGCGGCTGTCCAGAATCACTTTTCTTTTTCATGCAAATATACTGCAATGCTTAAGATTAGAGTTTGACTTACTGAATACCTCCGATCAAGCTGAATTATCTCCCTATCTGAGATGCTGTGAAAGTTTCAGTCACACTCCCTTCCCTATATCGGCTCTGCACTCGGATTGCTTGTAAGGTCCACTCTTTTTGAATTGAACTGGATTAAATTTATTTTATTTTGAACATGTATGCAAAGAATAAAATGGAGAAATGCAATTCACATACACAGAAAAAAAAGAAATTAAGTAATTGTACATGTTCCAAATGGAGTAGAAGGAAAATATTTTTGAGTTCCTACCCCTTATTACTGTTCCTCATGAGTCTTACAAAAAATAAATTCAGCTTTCAATGCAAATGTATTATACACATGTACATTACAAAACAACCTATATAAATATCTTGATATACATATACACAGCAAATATAAATTTTATACATGTATACATAAACATACACATGTACATATACACACATGCATACATATATATGCATATACATATATATACACATACATATCCATATGTATACACATACACATGTATCAGTATAGGCATAATATACATATACTACATAGACATCTATGGAAATATAATTCACACCTAAGCACACACACATACATATTTACATGCCTATAAATATATCTATATCCAATATCCATACACTTTATAAGAAAGTACTTATCAATGTCAATATTGTAATTGAATACCTAAGTGCTGCTCTGCACTGTGTTGTCAACAACTCTGCATTCATTCTATCATTGTGCCAGTGGGCTTAAGCTGATGACTAATGGCCTTTTTCCATTAGCCCTACTCTACTCTACTCGACTCTACCCGGCACTACTCTACTCGCCTTGTGCTGCTTTTCCATTAGCCCCAGTCGCCTGCCCAATGGCCTGCAGTGTCGCTGTAAACAGAGAGCGGCTCTGCGGTGACATCATTTTGAGCACAACACAACAATCTGTGGCTTTTTGTCACAAACTAAGTAAAAAAGGAAAGCAGAAGAAGGCTGCAGGTGGCAGGAAGAAATACCCCTTGGGAAGCACAGGAGAGTTTTGGAAGCTACACAACAGAATGAAGCCGAGGACGAGAGCTATCCGGCTGCAAAGAAAAGATGTATTAGGTTAAGCTAATGGTAGCTACCGCTAGCATGCTAGGTCGTCGCGCTCATGACTCATAGATGACGACATTGTCTGACCAATCAGTAGCCGGTAGTCGATGATGTCATGTTTTAGTATTGACTCAGCTCGCTTGGAACAGGAGCGGAGTAGGTACTAAAACTAGCTTGTTTTAGGAGGAACCAGGCTAGTGGAAACACGCCGCAAATCGAGTAGGTCCAAGGCGTGCTAGTGGAAAAGGGCCATTCACAATGGCAGGACATTACACTGGTTGGTCTATTTGGAGGGGCAGTAGGAAAAGCTGTTTCAGGCAGCTACTGGCTCTGTAAAGCAGGGGAGAGTGAGAACTCCTTCAGCTGCTGATGCTTGTTTTGCTTAAAGCTGTGCTCTGTCACACAGAGACCTGTTAAACACACTTAAGGGCAGAGAAAGCTTAAAAAATTATAGTATTGGCTCTTGACAGTACAAATGTATACATAAACATAATGTATACATGAACATACACATGTACATATACACACATGCATATTCCACTGAAGTTGGGATGTATTATAAAAACAATAGTAGATCTTTTAAACTTTTTTGGTAAAATTGAAGTGAGCACTACAGAGACAAGGTATTGATGCTCAAACATCTGTTTACTCAGCACCTCCGCCAAGGAGGTTATGTTTTCACCAGGGTCTGTTTGTTTGAATCTTTGTCTGTCTGCTTGTCTGTTAGCAATATTGGGCAAAAACTACTGGGTGGATTTATGTGAAAATTATACCTGAGGTGTGCTTTGGTCCAAGGAAGAATCCATTACATTTTGATGGTGATACTCATATTTGTCTGAATGCAAAAAAATTCCCAAAGTTTTCTGAAAATCCCATAACTTAACATTGGGCCGTATTTAAAGGGTTTTGCTCCTTTACATCACTATGGGATTTGTAATTTATTTAAAACTGACATCACCATTTTTAAGCTTATATCACTAGATTTTCCAGCTTTCTTGCAATGCCAAGGGAAGAAGTTCTTCACATGAAAAGACATGAGTGGAGACTCTGGCGTCCAATTGGAGCATGAGGTGATTCAGAATTGTGTCTTCTACAGGAGATGTGGAAAAGCCCATGCTGTAATTGACTGGTGCTTGGTTTAGGTCTGCGCTCTCTCTTCTGTTTCCAATCAACCCGTTCACCAGTGAAAAGTTTCTAACAGGTGTTTTTGAGTATTCCTCAATTTCCTAGTCTTCTGCTGCCCCTTCTTCAGCTTTTTTGGAACATTTCCACACATCATATTCAAACTGGAAAAGCATTCAATGTCATGATTGGTATGAAAGGAGCATCCCAAAAAGTCTCAGTCATTTAAAGGCCAGGATGAGGCATGGTTCATCTCTTTGTGAAAAACTGTGTGAGTTCAACAGTTTAAAAAGTTTCATCTGGCCTGCCTGCTGTCCAGAACTGTGTTGATTCAGAATAAAATCCGCCTACAACACTTCAACAATCACTGTCCTCAGTTCCCAAATGCTTACTGAATGTGGTTTAAAGGAAATATAATGTAACACGGTTGTATACATGCCCCTGTCTCAGCCTTCTTTTAAAACATGTTGCCGGCATCAAATTCAGGATGTGTGAAAAAACAAAGATAATCAGTTGCACTTTGAATATCTGGTCTTTGTAGAGTATACAGTTGAATGTAGCTTTAAAGGATTTAACAACACACGATTGGAAGCAGGGTTTGGGTTAGCATACCTGGCATGGACAGAGTGATACATACCATTAAAGTCCTACTGATGTTGTTTTTTACTCTCATAGGACGCCTCTTCAGAATACACAGTCAGACTAACGTCATTATTATTGTCTTTTAAATTGTCAGTATCACTCCATGCTTTATTTAGTCGTTAAACCTAACTGATAATGGCAGCCTCTCTGTTAATTTTCTCCGCTCTGAACTCACGTGGCTCGCACACACCCTCTGTGCTCGGGGTTTGGCAGGGACAGGGGCTCTGGGGGTGATGACTAGAACATTCCCCAGCTGTCTCAGAAACAATGTCATTGTTTTTGCTGGCAGAGGTGTGGATGAATGGCGGCAGGAGGATGGATGAAAATAAACAATCTCCACAGTTGTATTATGCGGCCTTGGAATATTGGCTCAATGTGCACAATACAATTTATTCAAAGCCCACGTGGTCCGGGGATAGATCCTCGCTCATCTCTCTAACTCTCTCCTTCAATCACAAGAGAAAAATATCTGATTGAACCTTTTGCACCTCTGCCACAACACTGGCCTCTGCTTTTGTTCTTACTATATCCGTCTTACAACATTACGGCCTTTAAATCTATTTAGATGCACCAAACAGGCAGCAGCGAATTACATGAATACTAATGTGATTCCCAGGAGTCCAGGGGAAATACTGGATGATTGAAAGAGAGCCTCCCTGTAATTTAATGATGGTTAATTTTAAATCAAGTTCTATGCCTCAGAGGGTGACAAATGTTTCAGAAAAACAGTTCAGCACATTTTGTCAGCAGGCCTCTCTATTTCACTGGCTTTTTGACACATTCAGACCACTGTTCATCACTGTTTCATGCTGCTAACGTCAGAGCACAAACGCACTTCTCGCTCCAGATCCGCACATAGCTGGAATTAAATTAGGTTTTAAAATCCAGACATGGTGCTTGACATAGAGAGGATTTATCCAGTATAATAAGGCAACTGGATAACAGTGCGCAGCCGGGCTGCTGTCAGCGAGAGACCCTTGATGTTTAATATTTGGTTGAGCATGACTAGGTTTGACAAAGCTGGCACTTTCTTAGGCTGTGGGCAGGCAGTTGACTGTAGGACGGTGTTTATCTCCAACGAATGGATTTACAATCATTAGTCATGAAGTTGCATGCTTAAGTCTTGTCGTTTTCTGTCTTCCTGTGCTCATTACACAGGCGAGAGGTGTTCGGGGGATGGTGCATTATCAAAAAGGGCAGGAAATTTTATACCCAACTGCAACATTTTGTGTCATACAGGCTGACGTGCAGAGTGAATCTGTATGCATAGGTGTACCGCGCAGCTGAACAAGAGAAGCTTTTGTTGCAGTTTTGAAACCAGTGAATGCTTCCAGAAAAAAATCCTTGAGTTCATTTGCATTTATTCAGATCCAACTAGAGCTTCTGCCTTGGAGTTATATCCCGTCGAAAGATTCACAATCAGAAAACAGAGAAAAATACAGTGGTGAGTCAAGTAGAGGGATTGTGTTGGTTTGTATTATAGTGTGATTGGAAGATCATGTTTATGAATTAGATGCACATTCTACAATACATTTTTGGATAACAAAGCCACAAACCCCAATTCAATGAAGTTGGGATGTTGTGTAGAGCTTGAATAAAAATGCAATACTGATTTGAAAGTCCTTTTTTACCTAAAGTATCTTGAATACAAAAAAAAAAGAAAATATATTCAACATTCAGACTGACAAAATTCATTGTTTTTATAAATATTCACTCATTACCTCCGCCAAGGAGGTTATGTTTTCGGGAGAGTTTGTTTGTCCGTCTGTGAACAAAATAACTCAAAAAGTAATAGATGGATTTTAATGAAAATTTCAGGAAATGTTCAGCATGGGAAAAGGAAGAACTGATTCAATTTTGGTGTTGATCCGGATCAGCATCTGGCCGCCATGACGAAAAATGTGATTTTTGTGAATAACTACTGAACTAAAATAGATATCATTATGAAACCAATTGCTGATGGCATGTTTTCATGGTCAAGGAATCTATATATTTCGATGAAATAAAGGTGGGACTTATATTTATGGTCAAAATCACAATATGGGAGGTCTGCGCTGACCGAGTGCCTTTCTAGTTTTTAATTTGATGCCTGCAACAAGTTCCAAAAACAATTTTGCCCAAAGACAAAGAAAGTTGAAGAATGCTCAAAGCACACCTGCTCAGAACTTTCTACGTGTGAACTGGTTAATTGGAAACAGGTGAGTGTCATGATTTGTATCATCATCCTGAAAAGAGCTGCTTGCAGATCTGTTTGTCATTGCAAATGTGACAAATGTGACAAATTATGAAGCACAACAAACAATTGAGACCCCAGACTGTTGAACAACTGAAACTGCACATTTAAGCAAGAAAGGAAAGAATTCCACCTTTTTATAACATACTGTAGGTTTTTTTCTTGCTGCCATGATGAGGGATTCCTGATTGGCTATTAGATTCGTGTTGGGTGTATATATATATATGTAAATGTGGATTGTATAGTTGTATCTATGCATATGTAAGAGTTTGTCTTCTGCCTGCTCTATTGTTAGGGGTCTTGACATAACTCTTGTTATGAATTAGCGCTATACAAATAAAGACTGATTGGTTGACCTACAAAGCATCAAAAATTACTGTCCTCAGTTTCCAAACACTAATGTGAGGAAAGTTAAGGTGTTACAACACCGTGGTGCACACATCCCTGTCAGGTTTTTGGAAAGTGTTGCAGGCATCAAATTCAATGAGTGAATATTATCAAAAAAAGAAAACAAAGAAGTATATCGGTTTAAAGAGTAAATACCTTGTCTCTGTATTGTATTTGTTTGAATACAGGTTGAAAAGTATTTGCAGGCTGCTCTCTGTTTTATTAATGTTTTAAAGATCGTCCAACTTCTCTAGAATTGGATTTTTATTTTCCCTTAATTTTTTCTCAATTGTGCAACACCACTGTGATGCATAATTTATATAAAAAAAAAAAATCCAGAGAAATTCCTTGTTTATACAACAAATCAAGAGAAATACCATAATAATATATTAAAACGCATAAATAAAACAAGAGAACCCAAAGACATTTAGATGAATAGTAGTGATCATAATAAGAAAAAATAAATAAATAAGACTATGTTAACATAAATACTTGTAAAGTGTGGTTAAACCTTAGCAATTGATAGACTTTTTACATAGTAAAGTAAAATAATACATATATAGGTACAATAATATATGAGGTCTGGTGACATTGAACTTTAACAAGTGACCTTAAAATTCATTCTTTCAAATTAAGTCAGAACGAACATTAAAGCAAAGTATGAAGACAATTTCTTAAAGCTATTTTTCAGATTTTTCAGTCCAGTGATGGTCTGATTTACCAACAGACAATAGACATACTTTCTTCATGTTTGGCTTTTGCTGATGCAAGAAACAGAAAGAAGGAAAAAAAGAAAAATCAGCCAACTTAAATTATGTGGAAAAGTACCAAAACAATCAAGAAGTCTATTTGTTTGGGTATTCTACCTCAACATTGACTCTGTATTACATTCCTATTCCAATCATGATGTTTCCCTTTGTCCTCTTCTTAATATAATTTCTCCCCGAGGACCAAATGTGCTGCTATTTGATTTGTTATTTAATATTCTCCAGCAGCAGCTCCAGTTAATTTGAAAGATTTGTGTGTATGTGTGCATGTGTGTTTTGTTTTCTGCTTCTTTTAAAGGATTAGATAACATCCCATAATACACACTCTTCCATCTCGCCCTCGAGCTTCATAAAAGCGAGCACTATTTCTTTGATCATTGTCTCGTTCTTAATTTCAGATCCCTTAAAGTGTTCCTGCAGTCATGACGGAGTATTAACTTTTTCGGGGCAGGAGGAACAGATTAGTTTGGGTCTTTAGTGGATTCCTGTCAAATTAGCTGCACCACCGTCACAAACTTTATCCTCACTGCGCAAGAGATTTTTTCCCCATGTAATAAAAAGTTTGAGCAAAGGTGACGCAAATCCTGATGGAAGTTAAATCTGAAGTTAAGCCGGTGTGTGATCGCTTAAAGGCTCCAGATTGTGGCTTTGATATTTGTTGGATGTTACAGAAAATCATGTCTGATTATATGTGTCTTCTGAAACAAAAGCTGAGTTTTTAAAAAGCTTGGAAACTGTAGAGTTCAACATGAGTGAGTTTTGAGAGATCTAAGGTTGGAAATATTTATGATGAAAGTCGGGTGTGCCAGAAGAGCACAGTCTTTACCCGAGTGGAATTGCAAATACTTAAGATGTTTTTTTTTCCTTTGTAGAAAGTAAAAGTCAAAAGTACAAGCTTTAAAAATGCACTCGCGGTGTAAAAGTACAAAGAGTCCATCTGAAGGAAATTTCTGCTCTCTGGTTCTGTGCAAAACTAACTAAGCCTCAAGCATGATTATAAAGACAGTTGAACTTTCAAGGTCCAATATTACGCAAAATACTCCTTTTTGTACTCTTATACAAAATTTGTGTCCATAGCCTTACCCTCATGACAAAAATCCCTCCTCTTAAAGCTATAGTATACGATTTGGAAGCTTTGTACATTTTAATAACACCGTTTATAAGGCTGTTATGGTCCTATGGTCCTATCTACACAGTATAAAGACCAAAAAGAACGAAAAAAAATCCATTCAGTATATCCGCTGAAAAGCTGCATACTAGCTGACCAATCAAGCCTAGAAGCCTGTAAGGTTCAATTGGTCCGTGAGTTGGTCCGTGAGTCCATCCAATCCCCTGTCTCCCTCACTACGCAGCGTCGTGCATAGTGCGTCATGGTCCCGCCTCCTACCCTCTACCTCCGGTGAGCAGCTAGCAGCGTTAGCTACTGAACTATCATGGAGCCGGAAAAGCCTAGCGCCGAAACCGGGAAGCCGCTTCCCTCTCCCGCGGGGCCCAACGGAGCTCTGCCCGCGGGTCGAGGCCTGTTAGCGGGCTAACGGCTAACGAATGGCCTCAGCCGGCCGTCAGACCTTCAGCATCGGCCGTTTCGCCCCTGGTTGATCAGGTAATGGCTTTGTTTACTACAGTGGGAGATGTCTGCTGAATAACTCTGGTTAGTTTGTGCCTGGCCTGGCTAATGACTTGTAGCGGGGCGGGTTAGCCTGTTGGCCGCTAATCGTTAGCACTGTAAGCTGAGCTGGGGAGGACAGGCCGAGAAAGATAAATCCTCCCCCACACTCGGCTCCGCTCTGGCGGCGCCAGACCTGCATTGCCGCCGGTCCAATTGAAATGGCTACTGCTGTGTGTTACAAGGGGGATGTCTATCGTGTTTGATACTTTCAGTTGAGCTGAGCTGTTTTTGATTGAGATTGCTGCTGATATATTATGCTAGTCGCTCGTAGCTCTGTCCGAGGGGGCTCATATGAGGCGCCACGAGCTGGGGGCGGGATCTTGGAACACGGAGGGGAGAGGTGAGGGAAGGAGGGGCAGGCTGCGGTTTCAAATCGTAGACCACAGCTTTAAGCAAGAAAGCACAACTTTGTTTATCAAGTACAGATCATATATTCAAATTGCTAAAGACATTGTGACATCCAGAGCATTAAATACATAAAAAAATATATGTAAAATCAAACATGGCAGAATGTTGAGATAGAAAGCAGGAAAGTAAGAATACATGCTTCACTTGTATCAGAAAATTCTCCCTACAAATCTAAGTGTGAAAACAACCAGATCATGTATTTATTGTTCTCATTTTCCCCCTTTAATCTCAAAATTCTGCCATGTTCATTTTATTCTCTTATTTTTAGATATCTTGCTTTAATCTGTTTCCTGTTGCCCTCGCCTCTGTGGATATTTTGTCACTATTGTTATGTAAAACTGAAAACTATCTAGTGTTTAAAAAACATATATACATGTTGAAATGAATTTAACTCTACTAACATCACACACTAGGGAAATTTGGGGCTGCAATGTTGCAAAAGTAAAGTGAAGTAAAGCAAATTTAATAAATGTAAAAAGCAATGCTAAGTGAAATTTGATGACTTGAGTAACAAGTAGGCTTAATGAAATCTGTTCAGCCCGCTGACTTTTTTAAGAAATGAACAGTCCAAAATCAAGAAAGTCACTTGACAGCCATTGAACACATAAATTACTACATTACTAAAATAATAAAAAATAATGAAAACAGAAAAATTAAATACTTATAACAGAAATTGATGAATAAATGATGATCAATCATTATTAGCTGTAATTATATAAAGTGGAGCTTTAAGCTGAATTTCAGGAGGAGGACCACACCTCAACCACGCCTCTTCCTGTGTTCCTATAAATTGTAACCGACTATTCCTTCTTTTGTTTCGCATACTCGACGCAACCCTCCCTCCCTACCCTTTCTTAAACCTTCTTTCTTCCTTCTTTCCTCAGGGTCTTAAAGAGGGGGTTCGTCGTGCCTGGGAGGTACGGCGAACTCCCTATGAAGTTTCCCCAAACCGTTATCCGCTTCATGTACCTACTATGTTGCTTGTTATCCACTGTACGCAATTAATAATTGTCAAATTCATCCTGTTGATAGTGTGGTCCTTGCTGGTGAAAGGTAACAATAATCGAAGGCTTTAGCTCTTGTTTAAGATGAACTGCTCAACACATCAGCTGCTGGATGATCCTGAAAATCAAGATGTTCAAAAAGAGAGATTCTATATTTATTAAAGGAGGCTGACTTGTCTAAGTGATCCATTTACACACATAACATCTTTGAACCATTTTACATACAGAGGCCCATTAGCCTTCCATCTAAACAGAATTAATAGAGCCATTATGATGAAAAAGCCATTAATTTAATTCAACTATAAATTAGCCTCTGATTCATGCTGGGGACTCTGGATACTGGCAAGGATTTGGATGTGTTGTTTTTCTACAGATGTGTGAATCTGCATGGAAAATGGAGGCATGACCAGATCATATGTCCCATTTTTGCTGTTGTGTGTTTACATTTGGGACGGCTTGAGTACAAAGTAAAGCAAATGAAGCTTTAATTTGTAGATCAAATTATTGTATTAAGTGCACAAACTTCGTTGGTTTGCTGCTTTGTTTGCACTGATCTGTTTGTTCTTCTGTTCAGCTCACCTGAACCCTCCTCACCTGCAGCCAGAAACGGGCTGCCCCTGCACTTCCTGGACATTTAAAGGGATGGTCTGACATCACTGGATCATACCATCTGTGGGGGTTTTCTTGCCTTAAGGATATTTTATTTCTGTTTAATTTTGCATTTTCAGCTATGAAAAGTGTGTGGTTTTCAATCTACCGGTAAATGTTTTTTAGTGGAGTAAATGAGGTAATGATAAATTCAAAAGATTTTTTAAGTTTAGTTTTTAAAGAATCTGGATCACCACCTGTGAGCCACCACACACTCAGCTGTGGCCAATCCAGTAATTGAACTGTCTATAAAGCTCTCAGAGGGAGCAGAGGAAGAGGCTTTGCGACCTCAAAAACAGTCTAAGTGTTAATGTAATTTTGATGTAGCATTGTTTTATTTCTTCAGTTGTTTCTTTGTTAACACGTGTTGCTTGATTCACTATAATTCACATCTGTTGGGAAAAGAAGTCTGCTAAATCCCTTCCTTGACACTCAAGCCTAACTTAACAACAACCACAGAATTTCCCATCACTTTGTTTAAGCCCAGAAGACTGGTAAGTTTTCCCACACAGCAGAATGCATCCACACTGTGTGCCACAACAGCCTCACCTAAAGCTTTGTTAAGAATCTGAAGATTTCAGTTGAGCTCAAATCCAACTTTCACCCTCCACTGGAACAGATCCAGTAGTGAATAATACCGCTGTGCTCTCAGTTTTCAGCAGGTTGTTTTCAGGGCAGGTTGCTGCATTAAAATCACAAAAAACAATTTTCAGGATCCTTAAGAAACAGGGCTTTCTCAAGTGCTTTCTGTGCCCCCATTGAGATAAATATTTACCCTTTGCTCTCCACCAAGATAGTTACAAAGAGCAAAGTTGAGATTATTTTTTAAATCAACCAAACATGTGAATACTAATGTCGCCATTAAGCAATAGTTTGAACATATTAATTAATTTAATGCCCTAGACATATTCACCTGTTAATTAATTTTACCACCCCATCCTCTTTAATAAAGACAAAACACTACATGTGGACAAGCTTGCATATTTTTTTTTTTACAAAACATGGTTGCCTTCTGCAGTAACTCACACCAATGACCTCCAGGCTAAATTGATCTAAACCAGGTCTGTGATCACTGTGTTAAAGGATGTGGTTTTTCTCTTGTGTTTTAAGTCTTTTTGTTTTGATATAAAAATGAAAAAAATGAGCACATTGTAAGCCGTGGACTCCCACCTTGATACTTACTCTGTACATGACTCAGCTCTGCACACTGTATATAATCCTAATATGCTCTTATGAATATACTTGAAATGGAAACAACTAAATTGCAACTCAAATCATCTTTTTAGAAGACTCAAAAAAATTAAGCTGAGTAAGAATATTAAGGTCTGGAAACAAAACATTTCCTAGTATTAACCACAGAAAGCTGACAGAGGACAGAAGAAACAGTCTGCACGAACATTTTCTGTTAATCACAACCTTGAATTCAGGATAGGCTCATAGGGTGGCTAATCTAAATTACCACTCCCAGATTTGGCCGTGACCCTCCTCTGAGGTTGACGCCCCATTTTTGAGGACACTGGTTCAGGGGACATATTGTATCTCACTGTGCCATTGGATTTTAGAACAGGAACAAAGCAAAATTTTATAACAACGCAGGGGACTAAATACAGGACAAGGTAAAGAGGAAGAGCAGGAGAGGAGAGGGAAGCACTTTTAAAAGATAAATATGATGTCAAGTGGGAGATGAATCAGAGCCTGAGCAGCTCTCAAGGAAGAAAAACAAGCGTTAAAGATGTTGAATTCTTTCTGAAATATCAAGGATCAGGGTTGCAGCAAAGAATCTGTGAAAATATTCTTAAACTGCACACTGTCTTGCAAAAATCAAACTGTTGACATTGTTGTGTTAACTTGACAATGCTAAGAACTGTCTTTATACTTTTAGTTTTCATTGCCGAATCATAACTATATTTTATGTGTGTGTATGTGTGTAGTTCTTAACTAATTCATTGGACTACCTGTCATTAAAAAGAGAAAACCATCCAGCATAACAAAGTGCTTTCATGTGGATTCTCACATTTTTATTGAGCTCTTAACATTTTACCATTTTAAACGAGAATGAAGAGTTTCAAACTTAATTAACATTTGAATACCCAAATTTGAGCTGCTTGCTGGGCTTCTCTGAGAAGTGAGGCATTAATCAAACATAACATTCAGCAACTAAAACTCATTCTCTGGTCAGGACTGCATGAAATAACAATAATTCAACATCTTAATCAAGAAACAATGATTTGCTTTTCAATATTCTGCTTCTTCTTTTTTCTATGAAAGAGTGCATCCAAAAAATTATAGAAAACAATATTAATTATATTTTACATTAAAAATATCATTATAGTTGAAGAGCTTCAATAGTGTTGTATGAACCGTTTCAGAATCATAAAAATTATTTTGGTAATTACTGTTGTTAATTTAGGGCAACTGTGGCATGAACCTTATATTTAGTGATGGTTTAATAAAATTGTTAAGCACTGTGAATGTGCTTGTTTTGGGTCTTTTTTTATTAACTGGCTTGTTTCACCCGGTGTTGATTTTGTTGACTAATTATTTTCGTCACAGTTTTCGTGAACAATCTTTTTTCCCCTGACAAAAACTAGACTATAACCAAAAGAACAAGTGAATATCTCTTTTCCAAAACGCTATAAATCCATTTTCATTTAGAAAGTATTTCCATTATTTACCCACCACTGGGTTGGCTGGGGAACTGAACTTTGAAATACAGTTTAAACAGGGATATATAACTTTCTGGCATCAAATACTGATAAGGCAGGTAGTACAATCGGTATAAAAAGGAATAGCACTGAGTAATATATATTTTTTAATTTTGGCTTTTATAGCATTTTGGAAAAGAACTGTTCAAGTATACATGGGAAAATACTAAAACTAAATTAACTGATATTTTTGTACACAAATAAAAACTAGACTAAAATGTTTGACAGACTTAATCCAATGAGACCTAATTTTGTCATGTAGAAAGTAGAGACAAGGTCGGAATCACATCTACTTTAGTTGTGTCGAACAGTTGAGATGAGTTAAGAGGGATGCACAATCACAGCTGCCTTAGCTTCATGGTTGTGGGATCCAAATGTAAAATGACTTCTGAAATTCAAGGGAACATAAAAAAATGCCTTACACTTACCCTTCATATTTAAAGGAGACATATCATGCTGATGCATGATTTAATACTTACATATAATATAATAAATTTGAAAACAAGACCTTACACCCCCTTAATTTTCAAAAAATGAGATATTGTATTTTTTCTGATATCCTAGAACGAGATTTGATGCCTATAAAAATAGGTAATTGCGAGATGTCCGCGAGATTTAAATCGTTGTGACGACACGAGGTACCTTTCTTTTTATTGGAGTAAAATGATAAAACACTTCCTCCTCTGTGATGTCCGTTAGCCACAAAACCGTCACCGAGGAACACATCCACCAACCAGCAGTATATAGCTCCCTAGCTCACACTCCCTCATTACCAGCTCTGGACTGTAGGGGGACTCAATACGCAGTCGCTGCTTTGAGCCTGCCGGAAAATACAGTAGAAGAAGAAGGACAGGCTGGCTCAACCCCCGATAGAACTGACCAATCAGAGCACAAAGGGCTGTGACGTTGCGAGGTAACTTTAGGTCAGCCTTGAGACCAGGTGTTTCAACGAGAGCTTGATAATGGCCTAAAATGAGGATATTGAGAACGCTATTGTGGGGCAATGAAGGAACTAAATGACTTGTACTGAGGGCAGAAATGCTTTACAGGCATCCTAGTCTGGCATGGTGAAAAGGAGAAACAAGCATGATATGTCTCCTTTAAGCAAACATTAACAGCATATTTTGACTAAAATGTGTTCAAATTCCATCAACTAAAGCTAGACTACAATTACGTCAATTTAGATGACCACATTATGACAAAAACTAAAAGGTATTTTAGGCAAAAGACTTAAACTAAATTATTTAGTGATGTCAAAACTAACATTGCTTTCATTGGCAAAATCTGGCAGTAGTGGTCACTTCCTTTCAACATCAAATGTACCGGCCGGTGACATTTTATCCCTTTATTCTCCAGATTCCCTCAAATATCATCCACGAGTGCCCACTCTCCCATCTAAAGTCTCTGTGGATGTTATAAACACACAGAGAGCATGACTGTTTACTTTACTGGCACAGGGGGCAGACAAAAGCTATTTGAGGATGGACAACACTCTGCTATCTGCTAACAACAGTGTGGAAACAGTATGTGGAACATTATGCATGAAAAGACTGCCTGATGTTTTAACCACTTAAATCAGCCTGTAGCTCTTCTCTGACTCACTGTAGGTGTGACATTTATTAAAAACACCTCTCATGGCAGATTACTGAACCCAGGGGTGAAGGTGCATGACTGTAAGGTGGGGAGGTGCTGGAGTGATGACAGAAATTCAAGTTGAGTTGAATGTTGTATTAGTGTATGTTGTATTTTAAGTATATCTCCAGCCTTGATTTATCTCTTAGGTTTAATCTCCTCTTTATACCTCCTCTCCACTTAAACTGTTTTTGTTTAGTCACATGTGAAAGCTGTTTCTAAAGCAAAGTGGATGCACTGAAAAGAGAACGATGGCTTTTGTTTTGTGCAAAATTCTTGTTTGTGCTGAGCTCTGCTGACCTGACCACACTGTCCATTAATTTTCTGAATAATTACTATTGCCTCTAATTGTCCAACTGTTTGATTTGTTGTGTGTGACATTAGCAAACTGAAAGTCAAGCATTACTTTGACTTTACAACTGAAAACAGTGTTAAATTCTCTTTGCTCTACATGGCCAGGGTTTCTATAGTGCACGAGCATGAAGAATCTCCCTGCATTCACAGTTTATTAAGGAATTATTGCCCTTCATATATCCCTTAAAAATCCACTTAGCTGAGTTTTTGCTCACAGCTCAAAGCCTGTTTCAGATGCCTCTCAAAATACAGCCTGCACCTCTGCACTTTCCGTTCCTCCCCACAGCAATGCCCCCAGTAATGCACATGGATGCAAAAGTTTGGAGAGGGGTGGTGCTGCAAATCTAAACACCTGCTCTGAAATCAGTTAGTGATCAAGCAAAAATGAATGCAGACTCAGAGGGGCTTGTGGAGCTGCTCAGTCCCCGGACAGCTGGTGGTCCAGCTGCAGGTATTTTACACTGCTTAAAGCCGAGGTGTGGACGTAATGCAGCCTCGAGTTTGACCTCGGCTTCATCTTAAAGCACTCACTGTTGAACGCTGAGAGCTGCCACTTAGGCTGAGAGGTAGACATGTGGGCCTCCACTGATCACAAACTGTGTAAAGCACAGAGTATTTTGGCAGTATTTTTCATGTTCAGTATCTGTTTAGTTTTTTTTTTTACTTTATTATAGCACATATTTGTCTTCCGCTATACTTCCTGTCCTGATGTAGAGATGAAAATGATTTGAAATGAACATTGGCTCCTCCACAGATTTATTTTCTTTTTTTTTTTTTAGATATTTTGCTCTTATTATATTACTAAAGTCTGTCCATTGTTGTGCTTTGGCAAAAATGTTTGAAATACTATCTATTAAATATTACATCTTGAATCTTTAGAGGGGGCATCTAATGTTCAGGAAATGGCCTTGGCCTGGCCCTGAACGGCAACAAGCCCAGTGCATTATGGGTGTTGATGTATTACAAAGCATAAAAACAACCTCTCTGAGATATCTCTGAATATGATGCACCTATTTTGAAAATGTCTGCAGCTTTTTTGTAAATAGGCTAGTTCTATGAAATGCTGTTTTGCTCAAGAAATATTGGTAAATGCCAATGTTATATAACATTTAGTGCTTAACTATCTGATTTTATCGTGTTTTATCACATTTAACAGCATTTTACTATCGCAATAGTTTGATCTTATTTCAAATTTGCTTTTTCGGTGTATTTTTCTATTTTTGCCTGTTTTTTTATTGTTATTGTTTCTTACAATGATAATCATCATTTTAGCTTTTGCTCCTCCTCTCACACCAACAATTAATGTCATATTGTCATCACTTCAGTTAAAATTGCTCATTTTTAGTCCAGTTTTAGTGAAGTTATTGTTTGTTGTTCCTTCTGGAGATGTATAACTTGGACAGCTGTCAAGATGGAAGCTGTGTTCAGCTAGTGGATATAACTATAAAGTCATTTCACACAAAAGTTTTAGCCACAAGGGGCTTTGCCAAGGAAATGTAATATGCTGAAAAGGGTCTTAACCTTTAAGTGAGATTATCACAAGGCCTTTAGTAAGATTATTGACTTCTACAGTAGGCCTATGTATTTTCTGTGACCATCTTCCTTTCCTCCGGGGCAGAGCTGACCTGCTGCTTTAATGGCAGTTCTAGTTACTTCCTCACAGGAGGTGATCTTTCTGCCTCTGTTCATTAGTTTGTTAAAAGAATGACTCAAAAGTTATGAATGAAAGTTGAGGAAATTTCATGGAATATTTGGCATAGCACAAGAAAGAAGTGATATGATTTTGGTGGTGATCTGATTATGGATGTGGATCAAGGATTTTTTTTTGTCATGGTTTTGATAACTGTGTGAATGGGGCAGTTTTCCCATATTTTGCGAACATCTCAAAAAAACATTCTGTGGATTTTGATGACAATTTTGAAGAATGCTTGTTATGGAACAAGGAAGAAGTGATATGAGTTTAGTTGTGATCTGAATATGGATGTGGATCCAGTAACTTTTCAAGGATTTGTTAAAGGGTTAGTACGTTTTTTTTTGTTTGTTTTTTAATAAAGTGGGCTTGCTAGACACCCCTGGCACTAGTAAAGTACAAGTGGGTTAATCACAAGGCTTTCCATGACACTGAACTGCTATATACTGGCTAGTCTGCCCTCCAGGGACAAAGCTCCCAAGTTCCTTTATTGACAATCATATTGGCAGGCGCCAAGAGCCTTGGCAACCCCACTTAAAAAAATAATAGAACTAACCCTTTAACAGTGCAAGATAGGGCAGTTCTCCACATTTTTGATCAGCCGACAGTGATAAAAATGACTTTGTGGAGGATTGTGTTCTTGGGGCACTTTTAGTTGCTCATGCTATAGGCTTTGAGCAACCCCACTTTAAAAAAAATCCTTAAGTATCCCTGTCACTAATGATAATTACTGATGATCTCAGGATTACTTTACCAGGGGCTACCATCAGATTTTCCAGGTAGTACTTTTTATTAAAAAAAGTAGTACCCTGATCAAGTTAACACTAAAATGTATGTCAGTATTAGGAGATGTCTGTTCGCCTCCACTGACTTTGAAATAAGCGCAGTGGAGCCTCTCACTGCATTGATCCAAATTTGCTCCTCTTTAGATTGAAGTCTTTGGGTGAACTGAAGAAATGACCAGGAAGCATTTAAGCATATTCTTGTAAGTGCATATTCTCCAAAAGTTAACAAAAGGATGGTTGTTGCTTCCTTTATTACCTCCTTTTGCTTAGAAACCACTGGACCATCCTTTCTGAAAGGAGAGGAGAAAGGAATGCCCCATAACGCCTTGCGGCAGGTAACATATATAACATCGCCATCCGCTTATTGTTTATGGGAACTTAGGAAAGAGGAAGGACGAGCTTTGTGGGACTATCAAGATATGTAGGCTATATAATACTAAGGAAACAATTTTAAAAGGTACAGAGAAAAATATATGCTTTGTAGTCAATGCCTTCAAAAATACAACCTTTTGTTTATTTCTTCATTAATGATTTTTAAAATGGTGAACGGAAATACAATTACATGTTAAAATTTATAAAGCACTTAATTCTTATTCTCGGTACCTGCTTTCAATGTTGATGAATAATAAACAAACAATTGTTGCACTTGATTCCTATATTAATATTATACATTAGTTACCAGGTTTCCATTAGTCTTCATTTATGCAGTAAATCATGCCAATAATAAGACAGAACAATGGGTCTCTAATAATGTTTATTTTAAATAAAATCAGTAAAAGAAGGACAAATGAGGCATTTTACAATACTTCAGATACAATAACAAATTTAAACATTGTGCATAATGATATATGTGAATAAAACAGGGAGAATAGTTCTTCTGAAACAGTCTGGTGTATTAGTAGACTTCATTTTTTTCCGTGCCCTGTCAAAGATGTCAACATTTAAAGATGCTCTCACCTAACCTCACAGCTGTGAGCAGAAGACACACGCTGCATGACCAACTGAAAAACACCTGTCACAGGTAAATCCTCTGCGTATGGGTTGTTAACAGGTAAAGCCGACACAAAACAACTCTGTAAGGTAAGGTAGAGGACAAAGATGCTTCTTGTAGTTCATTTTCAGAACACTGAGTTGGTCATGGCTTACCTACATCACAAGAAATCGTCGTCACATAAATGCGGCACTGAAGTGAAAGTGCAGTCGAATTCCTCTTTTACCGCAGTTCTCCTTTCCTTTCCTCTTATTCCCTCCTTTCCTTGACCCTGTGACATTTTCCATCGGGGTTAAGGCGAAGTGGATAGGAAAGGACTTTTCAAACGCACCCTTTGTCTTGGTTTCTTTCCTTACGGGTTATCGCCAGAGGTGTGGACTCGAGTCATGTGACTTAGACTTGAGTCAGACTCAAGTTACAATTATGATGACTTTGGACTCGACTTGACAATATCATCAAACTCGACTTGGACTTTGACATTAGTGACTCAGGACTTGACTCTGACTTTAGTCTGATGACTTGAAAATACTTGAAATTTTCAGTAAGACTGTTGAATAAAATGAGCCCCCATTCAAAGTATTTGACTAAGTGACTGATTTTTGTCATTTCCAGCAAGACAATATTTTTGAATTGAATGCATCTATTTACATCCAATCAGGGTGAAGAAGAATAAACTAAGAGGGTTTGGATTACAGTTACTTCCCTGAGCGCAAGAATGCAGGAGTGCAGGAATGACCTTGAGATGCAGAACCACACTACCGAGGATAATTTCATTTGCATTCACAAATTATGATGTCAAAAACAAAAAAACGAATGCTGTTTGCAAAACCTGCAGCATGAGAATAACAGGCAGAGAGGTGACGACGTCGAACTTTGTTCGGCACCTGAAGCTGCACAAAGAAAGGTAAGTTGGTCTGGTACCTGTTGTGAGATCCTTTTGGGTAACTTTAGCTTAGCATCCATTATATGCAACAACGGTATCGCTCGTAAAGTCGCCGTGGCTAAAAATTGAGACTGACTTCAGCTGAAAATAATTGTCAAGTTAAGGCCCAGGGTGACCAAGTGTCCTGTTTTCCCATGACATGTCCTGCCCTGACTGTCCTGGTTGTTTTTTATAAAGTGCCAAAACTGGCCTGGTTTTTATTGGGTTTTTTTTATTTGGTCAACGGTCCTTGTGACTTGGAAGGACTTGAAAATTTCAACACTAAGACTTCAGACTTGACTTGACTTGTCTTTATTTGAGACTCGACTTGGACTTGCATGTCTTTACTTGAGACTTGACTCGAAACTTGGGTTTAAAGACTTGATACTTACTTGAGACTTGCAAAACAGTGACTTTCTCCCACCTCTGGTTATCGCATCCAGTTGAAAGATAACTGTCTTTCCGTGATACAGAAAAAAAATGTGTAGTTTGCAAAGAAGACTGTCACCTCTCCATGGCGTGAAGCAGGCTGACACATTTCTTGATGGCCAGAGGATCTTTCATTGAGTTTGTGACGTCAACTAAAAGCTATCAATACTCTGTCTTTTATAGCTGATCCCTACTGCAGACTCTGGTCGGTGCCCACCACAGAGGGTATTTTGGCTTCACTTTCATCCAGTGGGGAAAAGGAAAGACTTCTTTCATCCTCTCACACCGCCACCGGCTACAACAAACAGCTGGCACAGGATCTTGCCGCTTCAAAATATCTTGAGGTTGTCAAAAAAAAAAAACAGAAGGTGAACATGCAAACTCTACATGCAGCCAAGAATTGATTGATTTTGTTCCTGCTGTAATGTGTCATGTATGCTGCCTGGATCAAAGTATTAAATTGACATCAGCAGGCGGGTCAGTCACAACAGAGAGGTGTCAGCAGGAAATTGTCTGGGCCCGTGTCCTTCCTCCAAGGTTTCTTTGAGGATTCAGGGAGGATACACCTGTAAGCATCACTTTACGCATCTAAATCTGGAGATCCATGCGTGTCCATTACTGTGTCATGATGGCGTTGTTCGGTATTGATCGCAGCATCATATGGAAGCATCACTTACACCCTCATCAGCGTTTTTGTCAAATTCTGATGAAACTTGGCAGAGCTTGTTATACAGCAGAGTAAGATGTTGGCGTCCTAATATAAAGAGAGAAAAAAATCCCCTCTGTTGTAATTTATTTTAAAGTCCCACCCCAACCTCTCTGTGGGCAGAATTAGCCGGGAGATGTGACAGTCCTGTTGATTGTAAAATTGGATGCAAACTTCCTGCAGCTGTATGTATACTCATCATTATTCCCCCGAGCGCTCTCTCATTAACCTGACAGATGTGAGAGCCGCTGCTCTTGTGATTAACTCTGCTGGAAAACTCCTCACTTTTTAAAGCTTCACCTGCAGCACTGCTGTCGCTTTGTGTTACGTCGGACAGAAAGACCTGGGAGAGCGGGGGAGCTAGCTGCTAAAAACATCTGTGCTGCTGCTGCCGGCTTTGGTAAACAGGTTTTAATCACTGCTGCAGACAAGAGAGTGCAAAAGTTCTTCATATTGTTTTTGATCAAACTTCATAGAAACGCTGACCCTCTGTTTGAACTTGACATAAAGTTTTTCTGTCAGAGAGCGGAGCTCACATTTTTCATCTTTCTCAATGCAATTATTTTTCCACAGAATTATTTGAGCTTTGAAGAGAAGAAATAATGAGGTCACGTTGTTGTGTATTCACATTTGACTTGAAAACAACTTGCTTTTCATTTGGCTCTATTTATTCATATCTGTATTCTCTCATATTTACTATGTGGCGGGATTACTGCCTGTAGATATGATCATAATTTAAGGCGACCACATTTAAATACCAAATTCTCTCATGTTTACAGTCTGACTGCAGTGATTAAAGGAAAAGTTTTACACACAGTGGCTTTATGCTAATCTATATATGAAGCTGCAGCCAGTAGACACTCAGAGCTTCCATAAACAGAGTCTGGGTTTGCGTCTGTACTTTTAAGACTAAAGTCAAGTTTTACTAAACACCACAGATGGAGGAGAATTGTTATTGACACTGACATACTGCATGCCATCTCAACCCAACTTTAGCTCAACCTACTAAACTACAGAGCGGCCATGTTGAGGTGGGGCTTAAATGACTGTATTTCCAAAAACAGAAATCCTCATTAAAAGAAAAACAGGCACAAAATAAAAAGCTTTAATCCCCTGTAGAGTGAGAGCACATACTGTAGATGTATTGTATATTACATCTGAAGTCCTTTTTTTAACCAGGCTGTGGAGATGTTTATTTAGGTTGTAGAAAATATCTTTTTCCTGCGCACAATGATTTAAGTATCAGGTTCGTGCAGCTAGCCTCAAGTGAACACTTGGGGGAGGAGGGCTCTTTGTTACATTTTACATGACTTGTCTACATTTTTTGACACTAGAACAGCCCACATTCCGATCCCCCTAGAACTACTGTGGGGGGTCATTTTTACCCCCAAGTTGAAACAACGCTAGCGATTCTATGGTGTCATTTCTGGAAGTTGTGAAGTGGTTTATTTCCATCTATACTCAACAAAAATATAAACGCAACACTTTTGTTTTTGCTCCCATTTTTCACGAGATGGACCCCAAGACCTAAAATTCATTCCAGATACACAATATTACCATTTCTCTCAAACATTGTTCACAAATCTGTCTAAATGTGTGATAGTGAGCACTTCTGCTTTGCTGAGATAATCCATCCCACCTCACAGGTGTGCCACATCAAGATGCTCATCAGACACCATGATTAGTGCACAGGTGTGCCTTAGACTGTCCACAATAAAAGGCCACCCTGAAATGTGCTTTTTTTCTTTGCTTTATTGGGGGTCTGGGGACTCAGAACCAGTCAGTATCTGGTGTGACCACCATTTGCCTCATGCAGTGCAACACATCTTCGCATAGAGTTTATCAGATTGTCAATTGTGGCCTGTGGAATGTTGTTGTGAGGCCGGTTGGATGTACTGCCATATTCTCTGAAACGCCTTTGGAGATGGCTTATGGTGGAGAAATGAACATTCAATGCACGAGCAACAGATCTGGTTGACATTCCTGCTGTCAGCATGCCAATTGCACGCTCCCTCAATGCTTGCAACATCTGTGGCATTTTGCTGTGAGACAAAACTGCACTTTTCAGGGTGGCCTTTTATTGTGGACAGTCTAAGGCACACCTGTGCACTAATCATGGTGTCCGATGAGCATCTTGATGTGGCACACCTGTGAGGTGGGATGGATTATCTCAGCAAAGCAGAAGTGCTCACTATCAAACATTTAGACAGATTTGTGAACAACATTTGAAAGAAATGGTAATATTGTTTATCTGGAATGAATTTTAGATCTTGGAGTCCATCTCATGAAAAATGGGAGCAAAAACAAAAGTGTTGCGTTTATATTTTTGTTGAGTGTATTTGAAGTTTATTTGAAATAATAATAGAAACTTGGCAAAATAAGTGTTTAAAAAGATATATTTTTGCTGTTTTATTTAAAAAAAAAAAAAAAAGTACTTTAATTGAACGGGTAAAATACATTTTAAAAGTAAACAAACTGTAGGAACTGTACAAAATAACACATTTCTGAATAATAATGATAACTATAATAATAACAATAATACATTAGAAGAGCAATATTTGTGCCTGTGCAGCCTCGGTGCAGGACCCACGCATTCAGTGCGGCAATGTCCAGTACATTGTAAAAGACCGCAACTGTCTAGCGGGCTGTCCCTTCCTTTGCCCTCACACCCAACACAGCATCGTGTGGATTTGTTGTTCATCATGAGACTGGGATCCACATTCAAGATTTCCTGCTGCCTAACAGAAGGTTTTTTCTTGCCGCCATGATGGAGGGATCCATGATTGGCTATTTGGATTCATGTTGGGTGTTGGATGTATATATTTGTATATATATATGTATATGTGTATTTTATATGTATCTATGCATATATGTGTATCCATAAAATGAAGAGCTTTATGCTCTATTGTAAAGTGTCTTGAGATAACACTTGTTATGAATTGGCGCTATACAAATAAAGATTGATTGATTGATTGATAAACCTTTTGTTCGAATCCATATAACTGATATGACAGCTGATAGTAATAGCTACTAATAGCTGTCAAAATCAGACAGCTATTAGTAGCTATTACAGCCAATCATCATATAATTTATTTTCTAACTGAACAAATAGATTGATAACTCCTGATTCTATAATCCTTTTTAAAACTGATTTTATTGACATAACTTGCCCAGCACAGTGGTACAGCAGGTAGTGCAGGCTCTCTGTCTGTGTGGAGTTTGCATGTTCTCTCTGTGCTTGAGTGGGTTCTCCTGGAGCTCCCTTCCACGGCCCAAAAACATGCTCTAAAGTGCGCTAATTGCCCTTAGACATGAGTGTGAATGATTGTCTGTCTCTCTATGTGACCTTGTGATTAGCTGGCAACTGGTTCAGCATGTATCCTGCATCTTGACCAGTGTAAGCTGGAATAGGCTGAATGAATGAATGGTTAATAACTTTATAAATTATCATATAATATTTTCTATTGAATAAATATCTTGATAAATCTTATTCAAAAAAACTTTTTCACTTTGATATCTCATATCACAGTATATTCTTGTTTTTTTTTTTTTTTAGATTATTTTAAACATTTTAGATAGTTTTGATATTTTCACTTGTTCCAGATTTAACATCTTTTAAGCACATCATTTATTTTTTCTCACCACTGTAACTGTTGTGGACTGTGGCAAAAAGCTGTACTCATTGTGGATTAATTTGGGGTTTGCAATAGAAATCAAAAACATAAAAAATATGGCAGAGTTTGATACCTACTCTTTTAAAGTGTCTATCCATAACATTTAATATGATTTGGTGCCTTATGAAAAAGATTGATTCATCAAAGTAAACACTTGTCAGAAATATGATATCAGTTATATACAGTACAGTACACGCCAAAAGTTTGGACACACCTTCTCATTCAATGTGTTTTCTTTATTTTCATCACTATTTACATTGTATATTTTCACTGAGGTTATGAAATTTATGAATGAACACATGTGGATTAATGTGCTGAACAAAAAAGTGTGAAATAAATGAAAACATGTCTTATATTCTACTTTCCTCAAAGTATCCACCCTTTGCTCTGATTACTGCTTTTCACACTCTTGGCATTCTCTTTATGAGCTTTAAGGGGTAGTCACCTGAAACGGTTTTCTCTTCTCAGGCGTGCCTTGTCAGGGTTAATTAATGGAATTTCTTGCCTTTTTAATGGGGTTGGGACCATCATTTGTGTTGTTCAGAAGTCAGGCTGATGCACAGCCGGCAGCCCTATTAGACAACTATTAGAATTAATATTATGGCAAAAACCAATCAGCTGAGTTAAGAGAAACGAGTGGTCATCATGACTTCAGTGAGAATCTACAATGTAATTAGTGATCAAAATAAAGAAAACACATTGAATGAGTAGGTGTGTCCAAACTTTTGGCTTGTACTGTAGGATTAAAACAACTTCTAGAGTAAAGTTTATGACCTGTGCATGACTGTTAAATGGGGAAAAATATGTAAACTTGAGACGTACCGCCAATTACAGCATGGCACATCACTGCAGTTAGGTCCAGCCAATCATATTGAGTTACATCTGGTGCCTACATCAGGTCAATGGCTACTGCCTGTGTAGAAATGCTGTCTCAGTCTGACTTTTGGTCAACTTATAAATAATCTGCCTGTGCCTCCAAACAAACTGTCATGATCAGTCTTATGATGTCTCCTCAACCCCTAAGGGTTCAAAATGATGGTGAATCCTAGAGGAAGAATAATGTTCCATAAAATTTTCACACATTTGACCAATCATAGTTTTGGGGCTTGTTTTTATACAAAACTCGCACAACTGCACAAAATAACCGTATCAACAGCAGTGTGCCTTACTGGTCACCTCAGCTTGTTCTCCTTAAGGTACTTTTTTAACCACTTCACTGACTTTTGCCATACAACTTCAAAAATACAGACATTTCCCCATAAGAGTGACCAGCAAAGAATGTTACACCACCAGCCTGCCCATACCTCCAAGTGCCCATGCTACAGACTAAATCCTGATATAGACCGGGAAAGATGTGGAGGATTCTTTTAATTCCAGACACACTCGGACAGGGTTTTGTTCTAGCTTGAATCAGAGCTTGATTGGTGTGGAGCCTGCCTTGAACATCTAATTACATGTCAAAGATGTATGTGGGCCAATTACTGTTAAAATACCACAGAACAAATAAAAGGCCTCATCTCTTCAGATTTGTTTCATTTGTATGCATTCTGTCATTAATTATTCATAAGAGCAGCCATGTTTCAGATGCTGATTCATTCATAATGAATTAGAAAACATCACACAGACACAGACCTCTCTTTGGATCCAGTGTTGGGGTTGAATTGCGGCTGTTGCTCCCCAGAATAAAAAAAGCTCCTCTCGCTCTCTGTTAAGTGGATTCTGTCACACATGTTAGAAACAAATCTGCAGCAGACTGTGACACATCAAAGAGGAAGTGGAAAGTAAACCCTGTTGTTAATGGAGGCAGTAGTGGGAGTGGGGACTGTGGGATGTTGGGGGGACATAATGGCCCTGACAATCAACCAGCTGAGTGCCCGTCCTTTTTCCCTGCAGGGGGTGTCGAAGGAGACGGAGCATCGGAGCTTTGTTGACGCTTCTCGAGCTGACACAGAGTTAGGTCTGTGTCAGCGCTCAACACAGACCCATGATAAGAATTCATGAGAGGGGGGTGTGAGGAAGCAGAGTTAAAAGCAATCCTGTGGATTTCCTCTTTGACGTTGATGGATTGATGAGCCGCAGCTCACAGCGGTCTGCCAGATTGCCCCTTGAAGATTGACCGATATAAAAACAAGCATTCTGCCTCCTAGTTTCATCGTACATTTTAGAGAAACAAACAGGAGAACCACACCATACATTAGATCTGTCTAATTTCTGTGATATTGACTAATTTGAATTTAGTTTTCTCAAGAGTTACCTTTGTCATTTTGGAATAATTGTCTTTGGATTTCCGTTTGTGAGGCCAATGGGGGATGAGTTTGTTCACAGGCACAGAGTCACTGAAATGATAAAAATGATATCATATGCATGTTAGCATATGACAACCCATACACTTACCAGCCAGTTTATTAGGGTTAGGGTTGGTACCAAGTTGGACTATATTTTTTCCTTCAGGACTGCCTTAAATCTCTGAGGCAGAGTCATCAAGGTGCTGGAATCATTCCATTGAGATTTTGAACCACGTTGACATGAAAATATTACACAGTTGTTGCTTATTTGTTGGCCAAAACATTAATGATGGGTATGATCCGCCACATCCAGGGTGCTCTGTTGGACTGAGTTTCACTGGAGTGCAGTGAACTAAAATGCCATGAAACCAGATTGAGATGATTTGAGCTCTGTAACATGACATGTTATCCTGCTGAATGTAACCATCAGAAGATGGTCTACTGTTGTCATAAAGAGATGGACATAGCCAGCATCAATACTCAGGTAGGCTGTAGAGTTTAAACGATGCCTAACTGGCCCTATAGGAGCCCAAAATGTGTCAAGCCATCAGCAGGGATGTCCCAATCCGATATTGATATCAGATATCGGTCTGATATCGGCAAAAAAAACAAATATTGGATTATTATTATTATTCATCTAAAATCTCGGATATAAAAGCTTTTTATTTAATTGTAGTATATTCTTATGTTTAAGGTTAAAATGTATTCAACCCATTGGTTTAAAACAAAGGAGTTAGTTTCTTTCATACTTAACATTACTGTCTACTGTTCTCTGTTTGAGTAATCTCACTTGATCAAGACTTTTCTGACAGTCCATACTTCAAAATAAGTTAAAGTATGTATGAGTCCTGTTGTTATCGTATCAGGTATCGGTATTGGCCAATACTCAAGGCTGCAATATCTTGTATCAGAAGTGAAAAAGTTGTATCAGGACACCCCTAGCCATCAGCACAACCAGCCTTTAACATTGGTACAAGGCAGGATGGATCAATGCTTTCATATTGGTTTTGTCCAAGTCTGACCCTGCCATTTGAGTATGCCCAGATTTTCACATTGTCTGCCTGTGGAGCGTCACACCTGCATTGCGTCATGTCTGCACAGTGGCACAGATCTGATGTGCCGTGCATCCTTGTTGACTTGGAGAGTATTTAAAGCGTTGCGCAGCATAGCGCAGGCTTGGAAGCTTTAATCATGAGATCATAAAGACCACAAAAGAACCACAACTTCAAAAGTTAATTGTGAGTTTATGAGACAAGAGGAAGTGGAACGTGTGAACAGCAGGTTAAATTTCCTGTCTGACAATTTGCTGTTGGCATTGAAATGATCAACTCTGTCAGGTTGATCAGTTTGGTGGGGGCTGATGCAGACACAACATTTTTCTCACCTTCTGCTGTACTCTCCTGTTCCAGTGAGCTGACAGAATTGACACCTGGTGTGGTCTTCTGCTGCTATAGCATATCTATTTCAAGATTTAATAAGTTGTGGACTCTTAAATGGTTCTCTACATACCTTGGTCGTGACAGGTGCTCATTTCAGGTACTCTTACCTTTCGATCACCTAAAATAACTTATACACTTTCTGTCTGATGACATGGTAGATTGTCTTTTTTTCATTTATATACACGTTTTAAGATTTTAAACTGAACGGCAAGCCACAATAAGACAAAATAAGGGCTATATGTGGCCCCCAGGCCGCTAGTTGCCCACCCCTATTCTAGTACCTGCATTTTTTATTTTGTTTTTAAAACTTTTTCTACAGTCTGTATCAAAATTAAATTGCAGACCTAATGACAAGGATGAAGTCAATTTGGGACTAAAGACTTGTCAGAGATGTAATTGTATCTCTATTTGCTTTTAGTTTTTTATCTTTTTTTTAGGAAAACATTCCATTTATCATTCAGAGAACGACCCATCCTCTGGGCCCTTCAGGTTGACAAATTATTTGCTCCATTAAATCTCACATCCTTGAACGTTTATTAAAAAATAAATCATTTCTGAGGTGATGTGTTGGGAGAAGGGGCCGTGTAGGACTGGGAGCTCACCTCTCTCCCTCAGCTGTGCTGGTTAATCTCTTTCTTGTGGTTCATAGCTTCAGCGGCCCTTGGGGGTGAACTGGGTTTTTTTTTTCACCCTGCCATGTATTTTTCATCTTCACGGGTCTCCAGCAGCACTCACTGGAGAGAATAGCACTTTTCCAGGGCCCTGTAATTGTCTGGAGTGTGATTTCTTTGCTGGTGGCACATGTGTGCAGATTTGAGGAGCTGACTTCAGAACAAGGTGCTAAAGGACATTCTTCTCTTTTCAGAAATACTTCAAAGTGAACCCCGAGCGTATCGGCGACCCCACACAGGGCTTAGGAACACACACTGACTCATGACTCTTTATTTTCTAATCACATTTTTAATACAGTGTTGCCCTTGAGGAAAGAATCCATTCTTATCCCAGAATAAGAACAGATATTCGTACAAAAAAGGTCCAACAAGATGACAAAACACCTGCATAATTGACATTTTAAAACAATCTTTTCACTAATTTGACTTGTTTATTAACAAAAAATGATTTCTTTTATTCACCCAAAATGGTTTTACATTTACATTCTGCTGTAATTGTTTAAAAAGATGAAAATGAATCTCTGTGGCCTTCTTCCAGCATGTTTGCCTGTGTGGACTGGTTTCTCTGTTAGTAAGGTTCTGATTCTGCTCTTGGGTTGCCTCTTTGATAAGGTTAGGTCAAAGATTGTAATCCACTTCAACAGTTTAGTGCAGAAAATTCTTCAGGCAACTTACCGGAGCAACAAAGCAGCAGTGAAGCGATAGCTCAGTTATTTCAGGTGCTCTGAGTGAGGATAATGGTTTTGTTTGTACTGTTTCCAGAGTCTGTCACAAGCTTGACCTTTAAAATGTTTCCAACATGGACATGGTAAAGAAAGGTCATTAAGCCTTTTACTCTTCCGTAGATTTAGTTTCTTTCAGTCATTTTCCCTAATTGTGTAGTCACATGCACCATGGGTAGTGTTCATGGGGAGAAGAGAAAGTCTGTGAAAGATGTTTGAACTTCTTGCCACTATGTGACGGCGCTTTACAGAGCAACATGAACATGAACATGAACCCCCTGTTGATTTGTTTATCTCAGTGAGAGCATGCTGAATAACACTAGCTTCAACTTCACTTCAGTTGAGAAAAGCTGCTTTACCTTTTTAAAGTTACAGTATCTATTCAAAAGCACTCAGAGAGGGGTGCTGGTTTGGCGGAGTGGTTAGCAACCAGGCACCCCATGTACTTGCTTCTGCCGGTCCAGGTTCGAATCCCGCCTGTGACCAGTTTGCAGAGTGTCCTCCCCTACTCTCTCACCCCCTTTCACAAGCCTATCCACTATCTCTCCTATCAATAAAGGTACAAAATGCCAAAAAAATACATTTAAAAAAAAAAAAAGCACTCAGAGAGTAACAACAATGGCAGAATGATTTTAAAAAAATTATACTCATTGATTTTCAAAAAGATACATGTAATGTTAAGGTTTTTCCAGTCTTAAAGGGACTGTGAGGATTTTCTTAGTATTTACAAAAAAATCTCACTCTTAGATATATGCCTGATCGAAATACACACTTTAAGATGAGTTTTATAGCATCAAAATAGATTGTCTATAATTGCTATCTAAATGCTATCTATAAAATTCCGGTCAGGTCAGACAGGGCCGGATTGGCCTGGATACTCAACTTCAGGAACAAGACAATTAAACCTAGAGCAAATTTATATTACTCGTCACGTCTTAGAGCACCAGGCTGTAAGTAGAGATATATAGCCAGCTACAAAATTACGATACTAAGTTTTCCAAAAATTGCTTGTTGTCACACACCAAAAACTACCGCTACGTAACTAGAAAGATATACATTACCTTGTCGCTTTGCATCCTGTAAGTTGTTGAAAAAAGAAGTTGTAAAGCAATGCAGAGCTCTGAGGAAGGTCCGGGCTGCATTATTATTAGCATCACGTCTTTTGGTGCGTTCCAGTTGTAGTCAGAAGTAGGAATTTCCGGGTTCCAAGTAGGAAACTGCAACTGAAATGTCCCCCGAAGTCAGAATTTCCTACTGGGAACTCGGTGAAACCTCGCCACCCCCGAGTTGACAATCGAAGGTGGATGCCCCCAGCGTGGACAGTTATTTAGCTCCTGTAATAATCAATTTATTAGCCCTTCTGACTGGGGTGTGTCGCTCTAGATCAGCTGTATACATAGCATTGTTAGACTTATATTTACAAAAATGCTGCCATAGAGATAATCATATTCTTCATGTGATATTTATGAACAACAACGCAGGCGTGCTAACAACAGCTAACAATAGCCTGGTAGATCGACATGTTTTTTTCCGACTTCAACTGGAACGCCAATAAGTCGTAGATGATGTCACTCCCAGCTCCGAGATTACTGGAATGCAGCGTTACGACAGTCGCTGCGCGTGCTCATGGGTAGCAGAGTCTTAATGTCGCCGCAAATAGATTCTCCTCATAGCACCTTTAAGAGACTTTTCTTAGTTCAGATCTACTTACAACTGTAAGAATACTGTTCGTGGTAACATTAACATTGATGTTTTTGCATGATAGTGCTAAAAAAAAGCCTGAACAGTATTCAGATCATTAGACACCAGGTGGACCAATAACATGGCTGGCTGCTTTATCTGGATGTGTGTTTACATTTTTGTAGGCATCAAATGCTATATTCTAAGGAATTTTCCGCAAAGTCCATCGGTGTAGAACAATGGCGCTTGTCCTTACTCCCTGGAAGTGCATGGAAAATTATTTGAATTCACAAGAGAACTACATCTCCATAGGGTAATTGTGAGATCAAGAGGAACAACATGTAAACAGGTTATATTTCCTGTCTGGTGTGAACTTGCTGTCTGCATAAATATTACTTTCCTCTTTAGCCATTGAATTTTTGAGTTGTGGAAACTGTGAGTGCTTGTTTTTGTGTTTTGGGCTGTGTTTCTGGGCTGTGTTTCTGGGTCGTAGTGGTTGAGGCAGTTTTTGCAGAAAATATGCCAGTACTGAAAACCAGTGTGGTGACGTGCTGCTGGCACGCTGACAGATTGAGGCACAGGCTGTGGAAGTCTACAGCCTGTGCCTCAGGCTGTCTCACTCTGTCTCTTGTGCCAGCAGCATACCTGTTTGATGAAAAAAATATGTAGTGAGGCTATTTTAAGTGAAGCCATTTCAACTCTGTGTCAATTCCCACCAAGCAGATCAATGCAACATAGAAAACAGGTGCTCGGAGAGTGCGGGTAACTTCAAAATACAGCGAAAATACTTGAAATTAAGCAAATCAGCATCAGGCAGGAAATGTAACCTGTTGTTCAAATGCTTCTCCTCCTGTTATCTCGTAAACTCAGTTGTCTTGTGAAATAGTTGTTCTCACATGATCTTTGAATCCCACGCTTAAATATGCCTCCTGTGGGCAAGGATACGCCCCATTAGTCAGAACAAACCCACAGCCTGGACGTGACGTCCGCAGGTGTACTATGTGGAAATCCATGTTAGGCTTCTGCATTGCTCAGGGCTACACGGAGCAAAAGCGTAGGTTTGACACAAAAGCATAAATCAGGCTCCACAATGGTATATCAGTCATCATGCTGCATGCTGCAAAGTGAATCTGAACCTCCCTCATCAAAATAAATGAAACACATCTGACACTGAGACTCCTTCTGAAAATCTGTGATAATCCAGCTGTCATGCTGCAGCTCTGCATGCACACAGCCTCATTAGTAATTCATATTCACCTACAAAATGTAAGTGTTGAGTGCCCATTGTAGCTCCACTGTCAGTCAGTGAGAAAAAACGCTGCATGTCCTCTGCAGAGCCGTGACAGGTCAGACTAATTCACTTGTTTTGCAGTGTAGAGTTTCCCTCCACAAAAAGCGGCCGCTCCTGTCATACGCTCTTCATTAAAGTACCCGGGGAACAAAAAGACTCAAACATGACCTTGACTGGCAATCAAGTGCTGAATCAATAACCTGCTGTTTCCGTGAGGGCTGGATGGATCACCTAGCCCTCTGAGCAATAGTTGCTAGAGGTACTTGTGTCATCCAGATCGAATGCAACTCTGAATGATTTCTTCACTGGGAAAAGAAATACAATCTAGGCAAAACAAAAAAAGGCTTCATTGGGGACATCCGTGACTCTGAATCTTGACAGCTACATCAGAGCCCTGCCTGTCAGAGGCATTTATCCAACATGGCATCTTTGGCTGAAACTCAAGGGGGAGTGTAGAACAGAGAGCTGAAAACAGAACACGGATACCTGCGGTGCCATCTTACAACAATCTCATGTTGTTTGGAGACTGATTGCATTTTTGAATTTCTATTGTTTGAGAAGCTCAACAGAAACTACTTTACATCCCAGGACAGAATAAAAGAAAACTTTGTTTTTTTTGTGAGATAGAGAGGCACAAAGACTTTAAAAGGATCTGTTTGAGATCTTATTTTCATTTTTTGGAAGGGTGAATATGTCAAAGCAACAAGATTTCCACCATTTGTGTTTATCGGTTTTAAGATTGTGCAAATACTGCTAATTAATGCTCAAAATCAGGACCAGCAAAGCCTGCTACACTGCCCTATAGTTTTATTACCTCCGCCAATGAGGTTATGTTTTCCGGAGAGTTTGTCTGTCTGTCCGTCTGTCTGTGAACAAAATAACTCAAAAAGTGATGGATGGATTTGGATGAAATTTTCAGGAAATGTTCAGCACGGGAAAAGGAAGAACTGATTCGATTTTGGTGTTGATCCGGATCAGCGTCTGGCCGCCATGACGAAAAATGTGAATTCTGTGAATAACTACTGAACTAAAATAGATATCATTGTGAATCCAGTTGCTAATGGTAGGTTTTCATGGTCAATGAATCTAAATATTTTGATGAAATAAAGTTGGAGTAATATTTATGGTCAAAATGACAATACGGCTGAGGACTGTGGCGCTGGCGGAGGTCTGCGCTCTCTGAGTGTTTTTCTAGTTCTAACATTGTGGCCACTCTTTCCCTTATATGTGTTGGTACCAATGTAATTTGTACAACAGCCCCATGTCATGCAAAATCAGTTTTCCTTGTTCTTAGTGTTGTTAAAAGGGGCATTGGGGGCAGAAGAACATGACACCTTTTACAAACATCCAGTTACTGGAGAAATGAACTATAACTATCCATTTACCATTTATATTTTGGTTAGAATAGAAAATGCTACCGTGTACAATAAATTGCCATCAGGTTTGGAAAAGCGTCAATGTTTTTGCCTTATGCTGTCCTCCCATTACAACAAAAGTGGCAGTGAGACACATACTGTGCTTCTGATATCTTCAGAATAAATCGTGTGCTGGTGCCAAAAGTAAAAGTTCATACCTGGTTCATCACAACAAAAGAGACACAGCACAACTGATGCATGAAGTTAAGTACAAAATAAAAACAATAGAAGAAGAACATTCAGGTAAAATAAAAGAATAAAAACCCCATTCGGGATTCTGCCCTCTCCTGCTGTTTCATGTTTAGAAATTAATGAATCCTCTTCTATTATCAACTCCGTCAATGTTCCAAACAAGTTCAGCTGCGTAATATTTCACAAACCATAAGTGCTGTTTTATGTTTCTCCCAAACAATCTCCTCTGAGCAGACAATCATGAGTCACACACGGATCCAGTGAAGCACGAGTAGTCTGAGTGCTTCCGACTTAATTAAATTTTGAGAAATAAGGCTCAAGATAAAGAGAATTATTAAAGTGCATGCTTTAAAATGTTGGTTGTTTATACTCATGATGCTATTTTGTTGTTGAGAAATAGTTTGCTTAAATAACACTCAGTTGCAGTGAGTAAACAGGCTGTATGTAGCACAAATACCCTGCTGAGATTTGACAGTTTATATAAATAAGCCAGATAATGTCTGATTTAGGAGAGAAAACTACAAAAGCTACTGATAATCTGCATTCATTAACATGGTGCATAAAAAAACACCTTATCCTTTTTGCGTTTGGCCTACTAAGGCTCAGTTGCAAAGAAAAAAAATGATGTTTATTCATAAAAAGCTATTTGTAATCTGAATATGGAGATACATTTAGCAGCTTGTATCTGCATTATGTATGAGAATGCTCTTTGGGAGAAGAATCAGACTTCTCTGTTTGTTTGAAGTCATTATTCAGGCACAATTGGTTTATTTGTCCTTGAGAGGAACTCGTGTGTAAGTCAGAATTTGAGCCCTAAGAGCAGAAAATCATAATAATACATGTCAATCTTCTCTTCAAAGGCACCATACATACATATTTTGCTCAGAAGTGCCTAAAATATACTCTTCAAAAGTTTGGAAACATTATTTCTTTCTTTTAATACTATCAATTTATTTTTTATATCACTGGAAAGCCTGATATGTCACCTTTACAACAAAGTAAACCTTGTAAAGATTGTGCATTCAATGCCAAAAAAGTGCCAAAATCCCCTCTTCCCCTGGATGAAAGCCTGTCATACCTCAGTGAATCAGTGATGAACTAGCCTTCTTAGGGTGTTGTCTTTCTGGGTCGCCCACTGTGGTCAGTCTTTTATCAGTCTAACAGAACTTACAATGTTGCCACTCTGCGTCCAGTTGCAGGGGATTTTGACACATTTTTCTGGGACACTACCCCAACGTTTGACTTTGTGGCTCATCCCATGAATCCATAGTCCTTACAAGTTACACAGCACTGTACATGTGACTGATCAGGCTTTCTGATGATATAAAATACAGTAACAATTGGCTGGAGGATACATAGCCCGAATGTTGCATCATGAAATAGTTCCAAATACAAGGGCTTTGTCAAGAAAAAGTTAAAACCCCTTAAAAACCATACTGTAATATCTAATAACATTTTTGTATAATAATGATAAACTTGATTTGTATAGCCCTTTAAAAAACAGGTTTGCAAAGTGCTTTGACAAACAGGCAGTAACATACAGACAGCAAAGCACAAGAGCTCAAGCACAAAGGAAACAAACAACTGAAAAAGGCCAGTTTAAATGAAAGAACATTTCAGATGTACATAAAAGGTAAAATGGATTTGAAAAAGTTTCACAAAACATGGAGGAAAACTTAAAACCCAACAAGTGGCACAACAATCCAGGGACACAGAAACAGAGGAGGCCCTGACCCCATGGGGCCCAAGACACAAAAAAACGACACCAACGTGCATCAACCCACTCCACACTAGAACACAGCAACACGCAAGAGGCAGTGATTATTCTGCGACTACACCCTGAAAGTGCAAACCAACTTGCACAGGTGCAATCTCCATTGAGTCCAGCCCCATGACCCTTTCCCAATGTCATAAGAACCCAGACAATACAGGAACTATGCAACCTGAAATGAGACCACGAGGACCAAAGTTAAAGCTAAAAACATGAGTAGTAAGAAAAAGAAAAGGCAATAAAAAGGGGTGAAAGCAGAAAACAGGATAACAAATACATAGGAGAAAGAACCATAACAGCAAGCTTAAGAGTTACCTATAAAAAGATTAAGAGTATAATGGTTTGTTTAGTTTTACCCTAAAAGTTGGATAACTACAAGGCTTTTGGTGGCACCATTGACTACTTTGTGTGAGGTAACATCCTGACCTGGCTGTCTTCCTTAGTGGAAAAGGTGGTCAGTTGCTTTATTGGCAAATCATACACCTCGAGCCCCCTCAAAAAACCTGAAGTATCCCTTTAAAGTGATCTATTACTCAGCTTTAGAGTGCAGCCTTTCTTAAAAAGAGGCCTTTATTCGGAACAAGTGAGCAGCAAAGGAAGGCAGAGCGATGCAGCTCACCTTTTGCCACTGTTTTAAGTGAGAGCTTCTTGAAGGGTGAATTTATGTATTGAAATCTGATGTGGGGATATTTTGCATGATTTTGGACCATTTCATTTCTTGAGTTTGAATCATTTCAAGGGAAACTTTCCCAGCAATGTCACAAGTTAAAAAAAATTAAACCCTAATAAATATTGTGCAGCCAACCAGCTCTACATTTATCGGGACATTTTATGCACCAGATGACTCCATCAGTAGGAGACATAGTTAGCACAATTCTCTTGCTGCTTAGTTTATGCACAAACACAGTGCAACACAACATGTCAAAGCTCATCACATCTCCAAAAATAGCTCTAATGAGATGGGGGTTGGAGGCAAGCCTTTGTGCAAAAATGGAGCCAAGATCAGATATAGAAGTGTGTCTACAGCAGCAAAGCAGTAACACCACTTCCTGAAAAACTACCGTCACCTCCTGCCTCCTGGCTCAGATCCCAGCCGGCTGTCGGAAAAGGAACCAACTCGAAAATCATCAAAACACGTCAAGGGCTCTGACTCCGCACACCATTTTATCACGAGTGCTGCACTGGTGAAGAGGCCCCTTTCAGGCTCTGCTGATTATAGACCCTCATTTTCTATTCTGGCTCATCAAGCAGCTGTCTAAACAGGGCTGAGTTTGCGCAGGTATCCGTCCCTGGCTGGGAGGAAATGCTGTGTGTTTGACTTATCACCGTGCACTATTTTTGCATCATTGAACATTTGTGTGTATTTGCCTCCATCCTGACCCACTTTGATGTCTTGTGTCTGCATAAAAAAAACTAGATCATCAAGTGATATCTAGGAAGACAAATGCTGTAAAAGCTGTTTATGGGGTGTGTGTGTGTTGTTGTGCAAATGAATTAAACAAATGGCGGTAACAGAGGAGGGTGATTTGATGAAATGAGTGTTCGAGACAATTGAGCAGAGAAATCGTGAAATCCCTCTCTGCTCATATGCACAATGTTCTGTTTCTCGTCCCTGTCATTAGCCCTGCAGGCTGAACATGCTGCAAGACAGTCGCTCCATGAGGCTTGAGATGTAATATTTTGGAAATCAAAATTGTTGGAAATAGAAATGAGATGTTCAGTGTCAGTAGAGCTGGGCATTACATGGAGATTTTATGATACAATGATGCACACTCACCAGAGGTTAGACCCTCTTTTGTCCCATCTTAATTCTTCGTCATTTACAGACTGACACACAGACTCTGACAAGCAAGATCACAGCGGACCCGACACACCCTCTTGGGTCTAAATTTGAACTCCTAAACTCAGGATGCAGGTACATGATGCCCAGAATCAGGACTGAAAGAGGCATCACATCCTTTTTACCACGAAGCATTCAGCTACTAAGTAAACTCTGATCTCACAACATGAACTTGGCACACTGCACTTTCAAGACCACTTTGTCATCCTTTTTACCTATGCATTCATTATCATTATAGCTGTTCTTTAAAAGTTTATTCTTGACTAACTGTCAAATGTCATGTGCTGTCTTGTGTGGTTGTTGATGTCCTATGTCATCTATGTATTTATGCTCCCTCTACAAGACAACTGCTCAGGGGTAATAAAAGTCCATTCATTCATTATAGATTTAATAAGATGCTGGAAACATTCCTCAGAGATTTTGGTCCATGTTGATGTGCCGGCATCACACTAGTTGGTCGCCTGCACCCAAGCTGTTGAGATCTGGTGACTGTTGTGGTGGCTGGAGTACAGTGAACTAATAATCAGGTTGAAGTAACCATTTTGATGGACATGACTGCCCACAATACTCATATAGGCTGTGGTGTTCAAATGATCCTCAGTTAAACTTGTAGGGACAAGTGTGCCATGCAAGTATCCCCTACACCCCCACAACTAGCCTGAACCGTTGATACACAGCAGGGTGGAACTATGATTTCATGTTCACAACAAATTCTGACCCTACCACCTGAATCGAATCTTTTCCAATCAGGCAACATTTTCCCAATCTTCTGTTGTCAAATTCTGGTGAGCCTGTAAGAGTTGTAGCCTCACTTTTCTGCTCGTCGCGGACAAGAGTGGCACACAACGTGGTCTACTGTTGTTCCAGCTAATCTGCCTTAAGATTCAATGAGTTGTGTGTTCAGAAATCTACATACCATGGTTGTAACTAGAGATTGAGTTACCATTTCCTCTACCATTTTGAACCACTTCAACCATTCTTTGCTGGCATCAACAAGGCATTATTGCTTAGGAAACCGCCGCTCACTGGACTTTTTTCTCTTTTTCGGCTATTCTCTTTAAACCATAGAGATGGTTTCATGTGAAACTCCCAGGAGATCATCAGCTTCTGTAATACTCAGACAAGTCCGTGTGGCACCAGCAGCCATACCTCGTTCAAAATCTCCTGGATCATATTTTGATTATACTATGATGCTCGGTCTGAACTTCAGCAGGTCCTCTTCAGCAGATCCTCTTCACCATGTTTACATTAGTGCACAGAGTTGCTGCCATGCTACTGGCTGATGTTATTTGCATTAGGAAGCAGTTTTCACACTCTGTTCCCTGATAAATTGTCCAGTGAGTGGATTAGGAGTTACAAGAGCAGTTGTTGGATTAGGCAATCAAAATTTTGTATAAAGCTTTTGAAAATTACTGAGGATCAAACTGCTACAATGACTGTCAGTCATTAAATATTTAATTATTTATCTAATTATTTTAAATAATTAATTAACTTATTTAATTAATATCCAAGTACTTTGAGCTGATTGGCAGTGTGCACAGTTGCACAGTATTTTATAATGCTTAAAGGGACAGTTCAGTATTTTTGAAGTGGGGTTGTATGAGCTCCATATGGTCACTAAGGACAGCAGATACAGTAGAAAGTTCTCTCCTCTCCACCAGAAAGCCACAGCCTGTGACCATCGGTGATGAAGAAAAGACGATAATAGAAAAGTACCGTACTGGAGTTAAAGGCTATTTTCTCCGCCTACAAGAACTCAAATCAAAAAGTAATACCACAGTTTAAGAATGCGCTACATGTACATTTTTTGAAGTGCATTAATCTTTCGGAAATATAAAGTTTATCCGGACCTAAGCCGACTCACGCCGTGTGTCCCTCCGCTAAATCACTCCGCCGTAGTTAGCTAGCTGCTTTGAATGGCTGTTTTAGACTAATTAAAAGCACATTATAAGACAAATATTGCTGAGATGGGTTTTTGTGATGCTTCCCTTGATTCAGAAACAGATGTGCATCATGGAGAACTCAGTTTTCACCGTATTCCTCTACGTAACGAGGGCATTCGGTTACACAGTATAGTGAATGCATCTCTGTTACCTGACAGATTGTTATGATCAACAAACAGCCTCCTCTACTCTGCTTATTTGTCTCTGACAGATCATTATTACTTACTTTGAGCAGAAACTGTCATTAGGTCCTTCAGGTCTGGGACGTTTTTTCAGTTTATCGTCGGGAAATTGGAGAATGTCCACAAAACTCCGGGAAAGGAAAGTCCGTTTGACGAGTAATACTGCCATCCATATCACCAGTATTCAAAAATACTGAACTGTCCCTTTAATGACTACTTCATTGATTTAAACAAATTAAATGTTTTTATGTTCCTTAAGTAGAGCATCACACAGAGTAGTTCCTCAGTTTCCACTGAGTTATCACCTTTACCATCGTAAACCATTTTTTGTTCTGTGGTTAACAAGAAAGTAGTCACTCACTTGTCACTCAATAGCTGTGCCAGTTTTTGTGTGGGCTACAATATTGTGAAGGGATATCATTTTTTAATCAATTATGAAAAATGACATATTTTCATAAGATGCGCTGCAATTGTTTTTGGGGAAATCTTGGTAGTTTTTGCACGTAGATCCTTTGGGAAAGTACAAATGTTTGTTTAAGGCATCCCAGAACCCAAAACAAACAGGGTGGTGAGTTAACTCATCAAACTGCTGTAGTTTAAGCAGCAGTAGTAATTTTATTACAGCGACCACAGATCCAGGCTGATAAAGTACTCATTCATAATATGTTTTGGATCCCATAGAGTCACTTTCTGTGCATTGGACAACACTCCATGAAACTAGGTTCACATAACTCACTCTCTCAACAAAGATGATGACAGGGCTCAAAAATGTAAGAATGCCAGACAACAGGATAATGTATCAATTTTAAAGCTGCTCTATACTCTCCTACACCGCTGACAGCTTCTGTGCAAACACTTCCACAGGTGTTCTGTTGTAATAATTTCCCATTATATATTTTGTCCTCAGTGGTCCACTGTAGATGCTGGTGAGCATCGAAAGCCCCTGTCCTTCATGCACAGTATTTGTTGCTTATATCTTAGGAGTGTCCCACACTGATCTCTGCTGCTATGTTTATTATACTGTTGTTCTGTGGGTAGTTTAGCCTGCTGGTTTTCTGACTTATATAAAGCAACACTGGCTGTGATGTAATGACATAAGGCCAGCTTGGGCCTTCTGTTAACTTGACCTGGACTTAGCCCTTTTCAAAATACTGCTGTGTGAATAATGAAACGATCCAAGGGAAATATGTAAGTTTGTAGCACTTCTATTCATTCATTATTTATATTACACGTCTGAGAGTGCCTAGCGATATATAGCCATCTACAACTACGATAGTAAGTTTTCCCAGCATTGCTTGTCGTCACACATCAAAAACTACTGCTACGTAACTAGAAAGAGAAACATTACCTCGTCGCTTTGCATCCTGTAAGTTGTTGAAAAAGAACTTGTAAAAAGCAATGCAGAGTTCCGACAAAGATCCGTGCTGCATTTACCATTACAAACAAACACACACGTCTCCGGTGCGTTCAAGTTGTAGTCAGAAGTAGGAATTTCTGGGTTCCCGGTGGGAAACTAAAACTGGAACGTCCCACGAAAGTCAGAATTTCCTACTGGGAACTCGGTGAAACCTCGCCACCCCGAGGTGCCAATCGAAGACGGATGCCCCCAGAGTGAACAGTTATTTAGCTCCTGTAATAATCAATTTATTTGCACTTCTGACTGGGGTGTGTCGCTCTAGATCAGCTGTATACATAGTATTGCTAGATTTATATTTACAAAAATGCTGCCATAGTGATAATCACATTCTTCATACAACAACGCAGGGTGTGCTAACAACAGCTAACAATAGCCTGGTAGATCGGCATGTTTTTTTCTGACTTCAACTGGAACGCCGATAAGTCGGAGATGATGTCACTCCCATTTCCGAGGTTACAGGAACGCAGCATTACGCCGGCGATAAATTCTCCTCATTGCAGCTTTAAATATTTCTGCACATTGAATCTGATAAACTTTGGTTTTACTTCCTGTAATTTAGCATTACAGGAGGACAGGTGCTGTGAATACTGTCAATGTGAAGTATCTGTTTTGTGCTGCAAATAAATTAAACTAATGTCAGAATCAGTAGAGGGTGACTTGATAAAATGACTTTGGTGAACAATGGTACAAAACTCCCTCTGCCCCAAGTGAGATTGTTTTCTGTTTTCTGACTTCTTTGCCCTCTAGGCTAAACATGACGACTCCAGGATAGTTTATGAACGCATAAGTGTGTTTATAGAATGAAATGTCAAAATTAAGCACCCTGACTGCTTTCAAAGGTGACATCCAGCAGAGTACTAACATCAGTAACTCTTTCCGATATGTCTTCTCGATTATAAACCACTTTGGTGCCTTGTCTAACGTGATTGTGGCTGAAAAACACAGAAGCCTTTAACCCAATCAGATGAGGGTTAATGCCATTAGACTAGTAAAATAAGCTACCAGAGTCAGGAAGTGCTAATGTGATAAATGAAGTGTTCTAAACAAAGTTTAAAGAATCTCTTCTCCACCCAAGGAGATGTTTTTCTGCTGCTCCACTGACTCATTAAGCCTGTTGAGAAAACATTAAGATGAATCATGAAGCTGCAAGTTTAATGATTTCTTAATCATTGTTAAAAAAACAGCTTCAGACATTTGACATTTTAGAGTAGGAGTTAACGCCATGGACTGTTTCCAGCATTGACTTAAATCCTGGCAGTTTAATGCTAATATACTTTCAAGAACATCAGAAATTAAAGGGCCCTCGCACCCCTGGTTGTGTTGGGGTGTCGCATCCTCAGTGTAGCCATCACCTGGTGAGGCAATGCTGTGATGTGTGGTGGATCCTTGATGCAGAAGGTAGTCATTCTCTCAAATCTTTGCCTTAAACCTGCTCTAGAGGCTGTTTTCAAGGCTTAAAGTTTGTTTCGTAGATCAAATATGGAAATATTAATATTCAGAAAGGAGGTTTTATGTAGATCAAATTAATTTTTAACAGTTTGTCCATCAAAATCCAGAGTCAAGAGCAGTTTTTGTACATAGAGCTGCAGACAGAAGCCTTCCTTAAAACAACAGCTCTGTGAAGATGACACACAGTGTGAGGTGTGACTGTCAGCTGGAGAATTTTCCGGAGGCGTTGGTGTTTTGGGCTCATAAAGCAGCTGTGACAGTTGGCCTGAACACCAGCAGTGTGCTTTGACTTGTTTAATGAACTAACATGTTCGTGCTGGCAGCACTAAGTGAACCATTTATTAGCGAGCAGGGAAAGGACACGCGGAGAGTGAGGAGTGGATAATGGCCACACATGCTAGATGATAAACGGGGGATAGATGAAGGTGCAGGTGCGGTAGGGTTTTCTTTAACAATTCTTAGAGATACAGCGGCATTTTGAGGTGCCTGGATTGAGTTCCTGCTCAGTTGGGGGTCTTTCTGTGTTTGCCTACTCTCACCATTTATGGTTTTCTGTGCATCCCCTGGTTTCCCCTCACAAGCAAAAAACATTCCAATTAGGTTAACTTTTGACCCTGATTATAGGTCATTGATGAGAGTGTGGTCATCTGTCTTTGTGTGTCAGCCTTGTGATTGGCTGGTGATCAGTCCAAGGTGTACCCTGCCTCATGCCCACTGACAACTAGAATAGGCCTCTGTCCCCTGTGACCTCAAAGAGATGGTGCTATAAAGAGAAGAGATATAATCAGTCACTGTTGGGTTGTTTGGATGGCCTTTGGCTGAACTTTTTTTGGGGACATTTTTAAATTAAAATAAGGAAACACAATGACAATTCAGAGGACTAGAATGGATAAAAAGTTTTATTTCCATTAGGTAGATGTCTCAGTCATCTTTATAGCCCTTGGCAACTGCAACACACAAAGAAAAACAGAAACAAGTGAAACACAATTAACAAAGAAGACAAAGGGTCAAAAAGCAGATATTTTCATGTGCGATAGAACAATTTGAGGTTAATAGGGTTTTTTTAAAGAATAATGTTGTAAAACCACCATCTTTGAATTCATGTTGTAAGCAAAAGGAGACAACTTGATTTAGTCCCTTAAAGAGCCCATGTTCTGCTTTTTATGTCACCATTTGTGTGATGAGGTACTGCTATGAACGAGACAAAACAACTGCAGCATCAGGATCCCCCCTTTACAGTGCCAGCAGCTGCTCCTTCCTGAAAAAGACCCTGCTTGGATGGCAGCATACATTGCTTCAAAGTCTCTATGTACCATTCAGCATTAATGGTGCCTTCACAGATGTGCAAGTTACCCATGCCATGGGCAATAACACACCCCCATATACTATCACAGATGCTGGCTTTTGATCTTTGTGCTGATAACAATCTGAATGGTCCTTTTCATCTTTAGACCGGAAGACCTAAGGTCCATGATTTCCAAAAACAACTTGTCAGACCACGGCTCACTTTTACACTTCTTTTACATCTGTCAGCCTCAGGGCTGGTTTTCAGCCTGGCCATTTATGTGCAGAGATTTCTCCAGAGTCTCTGAGACTGCAAATGATCTCTAAGTCCCTTGCACTTATATTTTGAGAAACATTGTTCTTAAACTATTGGACTATTTGTTCATGCTGTTTTCACAAAGTGGTGAACATTGACTTATCCTTGCTTGAGTACAACTGAGCCTTTGAGGATGCTCCTTTTATACCCAATCATGACGCTTACCTGTTTCCAATTCACCTGTTCACCTGTGGAATGTTTCAAACAGATGTTTTTAGAGCATTTCTAAACCTCCTGAGTGTTTTGTTGCCCCTGTCAAAGCTTTTTTTTTGGAAGATGTTGCATGCATCAAATTCAAAATGAAAAAATATTTGCTAAAAATGATTAAGTTGGTCAGTCTGAACAATGGATATCTTGTCTTTGTCATGTATTAATGATTAAGAATGAAGAATTTGCAAATCGTTGCATTTTGTTTTTATTTACATTTGATACAATGTCCCAACTGCAGTGAAGCTGAAGTCTGTAGATGGTTTAGGAAGTAAGAATGCACTGCACAGTTAACATGTCATACGACTTGCGCTTATTCTTTCAGAGGAGCTGTGCGACAGAAATATGTTGTAATTTCATCATTGACCATGCCATGTGTCATTTCTATATTGTATAGAAAACCTCACGATTTGCTGGATGTAACTTTGTATGCAGAGCGTGGTGTAGAGGGCAGGGGTCAATCTCTTTGGCCAACTCTTGACAAAAGTAAACAAACATTTCCTTACACTTTCACTTTTTTTTCTTTTAAGTCCCGGCAATCATCTTTTACAGCTATTCTTGTGAGCAGCGTGTCGCCATCTGTCTGAGTTGATTGTGAGGATGTTTGACAAATGACATTGTGTCCTTGGTGTGCAGTAGTTTGTAAATGCAGCGAGGCTTTGAGCCCCGAGTCTGACATTTTGGCTGGATGTGCATCAAATACAGCTCTGTAATTCCCCTCGATCCACTGCCTGTCTCTTTATGAATCCCTGAGTTATAATCTGTCAACACACATCTGACATCCAGGGTGACATCGGGTATGGAGAGGCGGCTTTTAGCCAGAGACAATCAACTCGTCCTTGAGATGGAGACGGAGGCAGATAGACCTCTTCACATTCACCCCAACCTTTTTCAAATGAGCTTTTATTGTCTTGTTAAGAACAAATAGGTGCAATCATCAGAGGGGGTGAGGCTCTGAGCAGAGGGAGTAGGCACAGAAGAGTGAGCAGCCATCTTTTATTTGCTCACATGGCTGCTGAATGAATTAGTGAGAACAGTGTGTTGCATATCTGACGACGGCTCTCCCTCAGTCAGTCTGCACCCACAAACAGATGGTATTGTAACGAGTCTGAGGAATCTGCTGGTTTCACTCCAGTTGCGCTAAATTCATTTTCAATGATCCATATTTATGCAGCGTTTGGGGTTTCTTTTCATTGGCTTATTTATGAGTAAAAAAAGAGGAATATGCACACTGCCAAGAAAATAAGTTTTAAAAAAGTCTCTTAGAGATATGAGGGCTGAACACCTTAAGAAGTGTTAAGATACAAACCACAACTGTGAGGAAGTTGGGTCACTGTGAAAAACGTAAATAAAAAAACAGGACACAGTAGTTTGAGAATCTTTTTTAACCTGTATTCAGTTGAATTCAATACAAAGACATATTTTACATTCAAACCGATGAACTTCATTTTTTTTATTTGATGCCTGTAATGTGTTCCAAAAATAGCTGGAACACGGGCAACAAAAGACTGTGAATGTTGAGGAGTGCTCAGAAAGTAGCAGCTTGGAACGTTCCACAGGCGAAGGAGTGAATTGGAAACAGGTGTGAGTGTCATCATTGGGTATATAAGGTGCACCTCACAAGGCTCAAGGAAAGGACGAGTCTCACCACTTTAAGAACAGCGAAAAGTCCTTAACTTTCCCTGTCTTTTGTTTGTCCTGTTCCAGCATTTTTTGGAAGATGCTACAGGGATCAGGTTTAAAATGTGTGAATATTTTCTAAAAGCAATGAAATTGATCAGTTTCAGTATTAAATGTCTTGATTTGTAGAGTATTTTAACTGAATATAGGTTAAGAAGTATAAGCAAATGACAGTACTCTGTTTTCATTGACTTGTTTCACCACATCCCAACTTAATAGAAATTTGGGTTTTGTATATCATAAATTAAATTACTTAGAAAGTAAGAACATACTGTTATATTGATTTTGACATCAATTAAAAAAAAACTGCAGAGCTGAATGCCTGCTAATAACATCATTCATGGCAGAATTATCAATAGTAATAATATTTCTGAGTAACAGATATATGCTGTAAAAGGTTTCCAGTGCAAAATGTGAAGCTCTTATGAACTTCATGCCCAATAGTGTTAAGGCAGTGCTGAAAAATATTGGTGGCTACACAAAATATTGACACCAATATTGTATCAAAGTGTCATTTCCTCACTGTTGTCCCATGAGAAGCTATAATAAAATATTTGCAGATATGTGAGGGGTGTACTCAATTTTGTGAGATACTGTTTACTCAAGTCCCAACTCATCTCAGCATCTCTGTATATGAGTAGGTTGATCTGAAGTTTTGTTGAGAAGGCTCTTACTGTATAGTACGGCTGCATTTACTGCTTGATTGGTGATCCAAAACCTTACAAACAAATGACTGATGTCACACAGTTTAATCGAAGTCTTTCCACAGACTATTTTACCTCAAATGCTGGTACTGGACAGGACTTTTTCAATCAAACTTTTAGCAAAGTTACAAACAGCACAACCTTGACTTCTTTTATGGAAGAATTATGAATAAATACAAACTCTGCTGACGTTTCAGACGCCAGAGGTCAAGGCAACACTACCGTGAAATAACTTTGAAACAGTAGAACTTCCACTCTCTGTGGCAAAACCACTTGCTTCCATAAATATTACCATTTATAATTATTAGATTAAAAATCCATTAAATTGTCTTTGAAGCTGAAGAACTGTCCTCTTTGTAACCTGAGATATAGCTTGTTTACAGTGTGTGTATTAAGATGTTCAAAGGGTATAAAAGTAGAAAGGAATTGGTATTTTCAGTCTTGTTTTTTTGTCCCGCTGGGCTAGACTATGAAAATAATTCCAGCAGAATTCTTCAAGAATAGAAAACTCAACATGATCCAGGCTTAAAATATCAGAATGGTATTTATATTTAGAGCAGATCAGCTGCAGTACCACAGACAAATATAAACTGAATGTATTTTAGTTTGACAGAGAGATATGCAATCTGGGACGCCATGTGGTGGGAAAGCCTGGATGAGTCTGAGGGCCATGACAAACAAGGATCCTTAAAATATGCCTTTACATTACTCTCCATTTATTCAGACTGAATCCTAAACCCCTCAATGGCATATCTATATAATGGTTACACAGAATTAACAGCTTATTGTACTATCTTGTTTTTGGGGGCAAAATCCAACATTCAGTATTGTTTGAATGTTGGTTTGGATCATATATGGGCAATACATACACATATATCACATTAATTCTCCTCCTGTATACAATTTTAACTGGGGTTTGACATAAATGAGATTTTGGGTTGAAGGATCAAAGGGATCAGGATTAGTGACGCCTTAACTGTAAATGATAAAAAAAGCATGATGATGTAGGGTTTAATGTTGACTTTATGCCTTAACTTGCATGCCTACATTTGTAATTTTATCACTCTAAGTGTTGATTCTTATGGTTTGCGTTCAAATGATCACTTGTTGCTTTCAGTTCCACTTGTTCGCACAGAACTGGGAAAAAAGGGCATTTGTAAACTCTGCTCCTTCTGCATTGAACATGTAACATAAAGACTGGAAATTAACTGAGCTTATTTCTTTAAATGCATTTAAATCCAGACTGAGAAGACTTGCAACAGCCTCCTCAAATTGTAACTGTTTCTAGTAAAATTAATCGTTGATCGTAAATTGCTGTAACTTCACTGTGTAACTTTGCTGCATCTTGGCCAGGACTCCCTTAAAAAAGAGGTTCTTGATTTCAGTGGGACCTTCCTGATTAAATAAAGGTTAAATAAAATAAAATAAAACTTAAACATACCAGGTGCAACAGGCTAGTGGATTTATCTGCACTTTGAGTTACATACGTTGTAGGAAAAGTGCTATATAAATAAAGTTTGATTGGTTGGTTGATTGATCTGTACTTACACACATTCTAATTTTTGTTTGCTTATGACAGAATCTTGGACACTTACAGACTGTTGATAAATGTAAAGGGTAATGTTCACCAAAGTAGACAAACACCCAGTGATGGTTTAAACTATCAGTGTGAACGTGGAATGTGAATAGTAAAGAGTGGCCAGCACTTTAAAAACCCTTTGTGTTAGACAAGCTGAAGTCCATTACCATTTCCACTAGAAATAGATCCTTGTGTCATAGAGGTGCAGTTGTAGATATTCTGCAGGGTTAGATTAGGCTTTGCTGGCAGGGCCCAACATTACATTGGTCCATGGAGCCTGGAGTTCCTTTTGGCACCTCTGCATATGATCACCTTTTCCTGTGCTTCTGTCTTTGCTGGCGTGTATCATCATGATTCCTCTTCAGGTCCAAATCTGTCTCTGTGTGGCAATAAAAATAAATGATGTGAGCATTATTCATGTGTGTTTTTCACATGAGCAGCTGCACAGGGTGAGAGTATTCTCTAAATAGAGTAATGTGTATTCTATTAAGAGAGTTGAGACTGCATAAACAACATTGCCAAAGGTGATAAACTTGGCAAACAAACAGCCACCTGTTTTTATTCTCTTTCTTTTTAATAGTGCCTAAGGCTGCAGCCCACGTCTGCCTAATGGACAAAAATCACTGTGGATCAGTGTGTGGACTAATGACAGAGAGATGTGAAGACAGCTGCAAAGTCTTTAAGCACCTCAGACCGAGTCCTTTTGTGTGAAACAAGACAATCGCACAAAGAGTGATTAGTCTGTCCTTTGAAATCCTTTTAGTAATCTGAATGTGAGAGTTATATCAGCCACATTCACTTTAAGAAATGCATCAACATCAGTGGCAGGCTTTGGGATTTCGGCTCTTGGCTGCTTTGGAGGCTGGCGGCGAGGAATGTTATGAAAATGGATCTGAGAGTGCTGCTGGCAGAAGCTGCATGAGCACCACTGGCACATGGGCTTTCCAGCAACACGGATCCCGTCCAACTCACAGGTGCAAATAAACATGGGAGCTAGGTTTAAGATGGCGAATTTGGAACGGAGGAGAGATCAAAATAGATATCTACATTTACAAGACCTTAATTTTATTCTGTAATACTCATTTGATCATAATCCTTTTCTTGGCAGTTTTCTAAGATCTGCTCTAATTACCACGGCAGACTCGGATTTTATCAACAATTATCCATGGGAGACACAAATCCCTCCAATCAGCTGTGTCCCTGGAATGCTTTCTCGCCTGTTCTCCGTATTTTTGTAATAAACAGATCATCACTGCAGCTTAACATGATTTACCATAATGTATACTCAGTAAAATGCCTTTAAAATAAACCGTCTGACAGTGTGATCTATTCATGGGGTACGAGGTGAAACCATCTTGTTAATTTTCCATTAAGTCGACACAACCATTTTTCATGTAACCTCAGAAACTAATCTTTTCTAACTCAGCACCACTGAAAAAAACAGACAGCTTTATGGATGCTTTATGGTGAACAAGTAGAAATACGTACCGAGCTACTTTCCTGACTGATGAAGGGCCCGAACGTGTCTGATAGCTGAGCACAATCTTCATCCCTCTGGGAGCAGATTCCTGCACCCGCTGCGCTGGAAAGAAGAAGAAAATTCTATTTTGCAGAGAGGCAAAGGGAGCACGAACATGACTCATGTTAGAAAGGAGTTCCACTATTTTACAATCAGACTGTCGAGTAAGTCTGCAGTCTAACTAAAATATACTGCAAGGTTAGACTACAACACAGTCAGACTGTAGCAGCATTTGTACAGTTGTCATAATGCTCAACGCTTTATTGCTTTTTAATACGTGTCTGAAAAAAGAGCAGTTTCATTATTTTAATGGCCACAAGTAAAGAAAATACCAACGCTTTAAAGGGAGAGTTCAGTATTTTCTAGTTGAACTTGAAGTACACTTCATTAGTAAATATTTTAGCGGTAGCGCTTTTGATACGCTCTGCTCATACAAGGTAAGATCTGGCACAGAGGCCAGGCTGTACAATGCTGCAGATTGGGTCAAGAGCTCAGTATGATGTACTGAAAACAAATAAAAACAGCACTGAGGTGATGGTTCACCTATTGGTTGGTATTACTCTGGCACACTGAAAGTCTAAGCAACACCCCACCTAAAATGAAGCAGAATTTGGCAGATGCTTTTGTCCAAAGTGACATACAGTTCATCTTAGAGTAAGTACATCACAAGCAAGAATCTAAATTGGAGGAAACAACATTAATAAGGGCAAAAAAAAACTGCTACATGTCAGTTTGGACATAGGTGCTGCCATGTAGTCTCAATGCATTGCATTTTACATTTTGGGTTTGGGATGAGAATCGTTACCTAGGTCCTTATGTCACTGACAAACACATTATGCATCAAGATACTAAGACGCTAAGTTGTCCATAAGGAGCTGGGTCTTAAACCTCCTAACTCATCCTACCACTGAAGAGTACAGAGGAAAAGGATCAAGCTAAGTGCATACGCGTTCCCATGAACAGCAGTCTTCACCTTTCTCTTTAAAGTATATAGGGTAGATAGGGACCACTCTAGTGGAAGGATATATGTTCTACACTTCCTGTTCCAAAGTCATGGGATGTCCCAGATAGGATTTTAATTGTCATTTGTGATGACCGGGAACGTTTTATTAATGCTGCTATTTATGCCATTATCAATTCAGACAGTAAATATTTGTATTGGCAATAACAACTTTGGACATATTAGCTAAGCGGATAATGGCAAAAACTGAATATCAGGCATCCCTTCTCATAAATGTGACTGATAGAGGAAAGTATTCTACAATTAACCTCTAAAATGTGTGAAAATCATGTTGGATGGACTAATGACAACAATTCAGTTGTTCATCAACAAAACTGGAACACGGTCGGGCCCCTGCCAACACCCTAATGTATTTTGGCTACACCCTCCGACAGAGGGAAAGACTTTGGTTTTCTGAATTAATATAGTAAATGAGATCCATATAGAATTGTAGAGTGAGTCATAGTTGCTGCAGCTTGATTTACTAAACAACATTAGTCAGTCTTCCTCACTTTCTAATTGCTCTCCCGCTCTGGTTTGCATCGTCAGGTCCCAGCATGCACCGAGCTGTGAACCAACAGCTTTCCATACTCAGTGGATCAGGGTAAATGTTCTCGCCAGTGAGTCTGCACACAGTGGACTCGCACAGTCTGGCCTCCATATGGCTGCTTGTGGGTAAATAACTTTTTTTCCAAAAGCTATGCTTTATGTTGTCCAGAAAATTGGCTGTTCATAATACAAATACACGAAAGGCAGGTAGAGAAAGGCTGTAATCACAGCTAAAACACAATATTTGTTTCTTGGAGTTGTAATGTGGGTTGTTTTATCTTTAAATCTGCAGATTATTTTACTTGAATTGTATAATCATTCAACTGTCTCTCCTACAGAGATTTAAAAAGCTCTTACTTAATGAGCCAAGAATAACTATAAAGCAAACAAATTCCTCTCAATACACTTGAGACTATAAAATATTAAATGTGGATTGGGGCCGACTATTTGCAGACTCTTTGTTCTAGATGAAACATTTCTCGTCATTGTTTCTAAGCTTCAACAAAAGTGATGCCTACTGTGACAAGAAATCTACAGTCCTTGAGTAAGGCTGGATACACACTGGATGGGAAATGAAGCATTATGTTTTTGTGTTGTCAACTCAAATGTCCTTCAGTCCATTCTCAACAAATGTCCACTCTGACTTAAGGATGACTTTTATCATAATTTTGTTCATGTTATCAATCCTTGAGGGGAATTTTTGTTTACTCTCTGTCATGTATTGTGTGAAGCACTTTGAATTACCTTGATGCTGAAAGGTGATTTACAGATGAACTTGCCTCTTACAGAACTTGCACATACTGTATGCACTAATGAATGAGGACTGTACGACTGCTCAGAACAGTTGGAGGTTCAGTGCCTCGCTTATGGACACTTTGGTTGTGCTCAGGAACTGAGCTGGCACCAAAACAAATTCCAGACAGGGGCCAAGTTGGACATGAAGCAACAATCCTAGCCTAGCACAGGTATTTAGCTACTGACTGTGGGCCAGTTTACACGACTACATTGTCACCAGAAATGGAAAGGATTATTCATTTTCATTTTCAAAAGTGCTCTGCATTCACAGGGTGATGCAAGAACAACTTAAAATGTGTTAGCATGCATGCCAGGCCTGTAGTTGGTGATGTAAGTTATGGCCCTTTTCCACTAGCACGCCTTGGCCCTACTCTACTCGGCACTGCTCGATTTGCAGCATGTTTCCACTAGCCTGGTTCGTCCTAAAACAAGCTAGTTTTAGTACCTACTCCGCTCTGGTTCCAAGCGAGCTGAGTCGTTACTGAAAGATTATGTCACCGACTGCCGGCTACTGATTGGTCAGAGGATGTCGTCATCGATGAGTCATGAGTGCGACAACCTAGCATGCTAGTGGTAGTTACCATTAGCTTACCCTAATACGTCTTTTCTTTGCAGCTCAATTGCTCTCATCCTCGGCTTCACTCTGTTGTATAGCTTCCAAAACTCTCCTGAGCTTCTCAAAGGGTATTTCTTCTTGCCACCTGCAGCCTTCTTCTGCTTTCCTTTTTTACTCAGTCTGTGACAAAAAGCCACAGATTGTTGTTGTGGTGAAGTCATTGTTGTTGTTTCACTCAAAATGACGTCACCGCAGTGCCGTTCACCTGTTTACATCAACACTGCACCCCGTACATCAGGCGACTGGGGCTAATGAAAAAGCAGCACAAGGCATGTAGAGCCGGGTAGAGTCGAGTAGAGTCTACCAAATGGAAAAGGACCATTAGTAGTTTCCTTGGGAATATAAAAAAAATGTCTTTGCTGGCTGGATGCAGCAAATCCACATTTTGTTAGAGGAGCAATACAAACCTAGCACAGTTAGCAGCACACATGCTGCTTGGTAGTTGGCCATAGCTGTGGTTGTTGTTGTTTCTGGGTGTGTATGCTACCTTTATCTGAGAGTACTGTGCATGTGGCACACGCCCCTGTTTTCCCTGACAATGGCGATTCCTGTTTACACGAAAAATATGAAAATGTTTTCAAAACTTTTCATTCTGGGCCCCGGTTTGAAATGTTCAGCTGATTCAGGCACTCATGTACTGTTTTGTGTAAACTGAAGGCGCAAACACAGGGAAACGTCTGTTTTCAGCCGTTGTCATGTAAAAAGGCCCTGAGCCTCTGCTGCCCTTGACTGAGCAACCCTGAAATGAAAGAGTTTATGGGACAAAGGCCAGTATTATGAAAATAAATGTTCATCTCTTCATCGTGAATACAATTCTTCAGAAGCACTTTGCTATATTTAACTTAAACTATTTGATTTTCCTTGAACCATCCCCCAAATGCCCACTCTGACTCAAGGATAAACTGATTAGATTTTGGAGGTCTCAGGACAAGGGGAAATCATGGAGTCTCATGCTCTCCCCTTGCTCATGAAACAAAGGGACTCCTGTGAAACTCTGCACAAATGGCAACTTTAACTCAGGGATTAACTTGAACTGAACCAAGTTATTTAACTGAACCGCATTCAAATAATTATAATATTGAATTCATATTCAGTATTCGTCTGTTGGTCCATCCAGATATTGGACGAGGTCTTTGTTGCTCATGCTGATCCTTTTTCTTTAAGATTCCTATAATCATACCACCACAAAAGCCACCCCAGGCCCTCCTCTTGACCAACCACTGACTTTGTTTGTCACGATTGTCCCCCTCCCAGAGGCATTAAACCTCCAGGCGGTAGTTCTACCTTTCCTCTGAAGACACATTTGTATGAGACTGTGTTTCTCCTATAATCTTACCGTGAAACTCTTTCCCCTAACCTCAGTGTGGTCTCACGATTTGGCCAAATAGTCTTGCATTTGTGAGATAATAATGAAAAAAAAACTGAATGAAAGTATTCCTACGTCTGTGGTCTCATGTTTTCAATTCTGATGAGATTTCAAAATTGTCTGGTGTGTTGCCAGCCTCAGGCTCCATGATAGTCAGTAATTTTTAACTGATGGAGATGGGGTTATTTAAGTCAAATTACTGAAAAATTGCTTTAGCTCTTAAAGCTTTCCTTCCCTGTCTCAATCAATCCCATTAATGTTCCCTGCAGCCATGACAGCCCATTTAGACTGACGATAACTTAATGAGTTTTTTGTGTGAAATCAACAAAATGTGCTCTATTACATTAAAAGAAGCATTTTGTGCTAAAAGAAAATAGGAGAGCATGACTTATTGCAGCTTTCCAGGCAAGGAGTTTATCTGCAGCACAAATATAAACAAGTATTGATGCAACACTTTGCAGTTCTGGGTCTGCAGTGTTCATAAATCTTCTGGTGCATTACCAGAACAAGTGCACAATTAAGGTGTTATGCCTCTGAATATATTTTCAAAGAGAATTTTCACCTTTGGAAAAATGTCAGGAGAGGGGTATGAATTATGAATAGGTCAGCAGGTATTTGTCCATGGGGATTAAGTGAAGCTGTATTTGCACAAAACAGGCTGAAGTGTAAAATACACAGAAATGGGATTATTACAGGAGGAGCAGGATGGAAAGATGCAAATACAGGGTGCAAGAGAAACAGAACATCCTATTTTTTTAAAGAAAATGAGCCAGGTACAATGAATATGTTTTATTTAATCAGCTCAGCGTGGTTCTATGCATAATTTATTTAAAAAAAAAACTACATTTCCAAAAAAATGCAAACATGAAATTCATTTCAAGCCTTCAGATCACTGCTCAACAAATCAGATGACTAATTACCGCAAGTCAAACCACAGTTTTATTGAGTTTTCCATTATTTTAATTGCTTGTCTGTTCTTTATTATGTTTTTAATGAGATGTCAGATTTATACTTACTGCAGAGTAACACTCTGAGTTCACATAAATGAGCTTTAATGGTGGATTTATGAGAATGTGCAGCAGGACAGAAATTAGAATTTGACTCTGAAACAGTGCTCACACATTGAGTTATAAGAAATAATAAAGCGTAAACAGAAATGGACATGCACAGCTGTAAACTGTGGTTTAGTGTTAAAATGAAAACTCATTAACACAGATGAAGAGTCACTCTTCTTAAAAGTTAGAATTCAAACCAGGCAATTTGTGTTAAAAATTAAATTAACTAGGGAGACTAAATGAGCCAAACTTGCAGAGTTTCTGTTGTTAATACCTAATTTAAATGTTCAAGTACACGTGGAAGTAAAGTACTGAAGTTCTGAGGGGGTACTGTAAAATAATTCTACAGCTATACAAGGCTTTCTACATCTGGATACGATTTCTATACAATACAGTAAAGAGTGTGGTAATACAATAAGATTGTAATTGTGATTCAACAATAAGTAAAGTTTGCTTGCACAGAATCTAGAGGGCTGCAGCAATCAGTCCTAAAACACAGAAATGAGTTTGCATTTAGCAATTCTATTTCCCAGGCCCTAAGGTATGTTATTTTAGAATAAATGCCTGAAATAAAGTCAGTAATACTACAAAATCTGAGTGTTAAGTTTGCAACACAAAATACACCTGACATTTCCATTGATTTAAGATTTTAAATGGTTATTGTGTTTCTAAAAGCGTGGTTGCTAATGAACTGCTAACAAGGACTACAAACAAGACCGGAAACCCTGATGCAACCACTTTTGATTGTTGGTTAGTAAAAAACAGCACAAACACCATAGGCACCAACTTGTTTAGGTCACTGTATAAAACAATTACACTCAAACAATAGATGACAACATGACATTAGACACTGGGAAGTTGGCCGCATCTTCTGAATCAAACCACCATATGTAGTTCCACGATAGTTGAATAATAACATATTTCTCTTGCAGATCACATTTAGACTTAAAAAAGTGTGAAAGTTAGGCATATTTGTGAAGATTACCAGGATGAACCACAGGTTTTAGTTACAGAAGCTTGAGTTCATCACAGACCTTAGTACCAGCATTTATGAACACACTGTAAAATCCCATTGGCATTTATCAAGGGAACCCACATGAAGTGAACGTATTAACATGCTGATTGGCCTACAAAAAGATGTCATCCCTGCTTCACTCTTTTGTTTCAGCAATATTAAATCAATATGAGCATAGACAATATATACAGATGAAAACCAAATTCACCCCATTAAACCCAGTGAGTCAGTTGAGCTGCACTACCATGTTGTTACACCTGCAATCCGTCATTATAATCGCTTTACAAACATCCTGCTACAGGTCCATCGGATCAGATCTTGATAAACTTTTTCCTTGTCTCATAGTTATCAAGGTAATGACTTGTGTTTGATAGCATATGTGATTGTTACTCCTGCAGAGCTGCCTGTGCTGTCATTGGTCAATGTCTCAGATGTGAGTGAAGAGATTGTAGGAGGCAGAACAAAAATCTAACATGCTGAACTGTCTGTCCTCACGTCTTGACCTCTTTTAGACTGGTGTTTTGTTGTTGGTTGGTATGATAGTACACATGGACAATGGAAAAATGAAACTCTTTGGCTGTCTGTTTGGGCTTAATCATGTATTAACTGTATTAACCTTGGCATTAATTTCACTCTTACAGTGTGAGGACTAGGGTCTTTATAACTATCTGAAAATACAATGTAAGGTACAAAAATCGTGCACATCTGTCATCATGGACAGCTCATTTTTCCAGTTTTAGCTGGTATTTTATCACAACTGATGAACCATCTGCTTGAAATCCCTTGTATACTGTCTATACTGATAGGAATACAACAATCGGCGATTAGTCATCGACTATTGGATCGACTACTGGATTGATGTTATATTTTGTCAAGAAATAATACTACACAATACTGCTACTGATAATATATTTTATCATTAATACCATTTGCTTCTTACATTTGACCATACTCCTTCAAACAAAAAAATGGGCATTTTTCATTTTAATGAAAGCAATACATTTCTCATGTTCTAAACTAGGCCTGTGCTCAAATTTTGATACGGCAAAATATCATCATGCACACCTTGGGGATCAATACGGATTCTATAGAATCCATATGGCCTCAGTGTTTGGACAGTTATTGTAAATACTCCTTGGGCACTGTTAACAATGGCATAGTTCAAAGTAGAAGCCAAGCTACATCATGAAACACAGTTCCAAATTTAAACTTAGGTGTCTACAATCATTGGGGACCTGAATTTATGTTCTCAAAGGTTGTGAGGAGTTTCTAAGTAATTACAAAAAAGTCTCACTTTTAGATATATGCCTGATCGAAATACACACTTTAAGATGAGTTTTATAGCATCAAAATAGGTCATCTATAAATGCTATTCCTTAGCTTCGCGGTCGGGTTGGACAGGGCTGGACTGGCCTGGATACTCGACTTCGGGAACAAGACAATTAAAACTAGAGCAAATTTATATTATTCAGACACGTCTTAGAGCACCAGGCTGTAAGTAGCAATATATAGCGGGCAACAAAACTACGATACTAAGTTTTCCACAAATTGCTTGTTGTCACACATCAAAAAGTACAGCTACTTAACTAGACAGAGCTACATTACCTCATCGCTTTGCATCCTGTAAGTTGTTGAAAAAAGAAGTTGTAAAGCAATGCAGAGTCCTGAGGAAGGTCCAAACTGCATTTTCTAGCATCACAACAAACACACGCTTTAGTTTGGGTCACGTCTTTTGGTGCATTCCAGCTGTAGTCAGAGGTAGGAATTTCCGAGGTTCGAGTAGGAAACTGCAACTGGAGCGGTCCCCGAAGTCGGAATTTCCTACTGGGAACTCGGTGAAACCTCGCCATCCCCGAGTTGACAATCGAAGATGGATGCCCCCAGTGTGAACAGTTATTTAGCTCCTGTAGTAATCAATTTATTTGCACTTCTGACTGGGGTGTGTCGCTCTAGATCAGCTGTATACATAGTATTGCTGGACTTACATTTACAAAAATGCTGCCATAGTGATAATCACATTCTTCATGTGATATTTGTGAACAACAACGCAGGGCATGCTAAAAACAGCTATCAGCCTGCTTTTTTCCAACTTCAACTGGAACGCCGATAAGTCGGAAATGATGTCACTCCAAGTTCCGAAGTTACTGGAACGCAGCATTACGACAGTCGCCACGCGTGCTCATGGGTAGCAGAGTCTCAATGTCACCGGTAGTAGATTCTCCTCATAGCACCTTTAAGTTGTAGAGCCATTTAAAACTCATACTTGGTCTTTTCTTCTTGTAATAAAAAACAAAAGTTGCTGGGAATTCTGTTAAACGTGCAGTCAATGTTCACAATTTATCGGGATACGTATCGTGGGGTTGCTGGAAATACCCAGCCTTATTCTTAACACGTCTATTGACACTAAACATGGAGGTTTTGTTCTACTGTGAAGCCTGGTGATCAATTTGTTTACCAATGTGAATAAACTTTTACTGTTAAGTGATCTTTAAGATATAGGAGGGGGAGCTAGAATGTTAGAGGGAGAGTCGATTAGTCTTTGCATCCCTACTACTGGCCCAACAGAGCCTTTATTTTTTTGGCTTCACTTTTGGGGGGTGTTACTTTGTCCATTCTTATACAGTCTAGGGCATGCACACATAACTCCACTCACCTGTGACTTCCTCCTCATCGTTGATAATAACACACATTGGTGTGTTCCTTTATCTACAGAAGGAAAAACAACAGTATTAAAAAGTGATTTAGCTGTGTTTATTTACTATACAAAACAGGACGGACTTCATGCATGTTCACAATACACGGCACAAAACAGACACCAAATCCATCACTGTGAAAAAAGTAAACCAATCCAAGTCATTTTAGATATCATGACATTTTATGATGAGTTTTGGGGTTAATTTAAATGGATGGTATTATGTTTAGTTTGCCGAACTTTATTTTAGTCTGGTTTATTAAAACGTATTATCTCTTCTGTTAGATCATTAAATGTTTATTTAGAGATATCGGGGATTTTAATTCAACAGGCATTTATTCGGGGCTAAAAAGGGCAGGTTTACTTTTTTTAAGTGGAGGTTAGCATTTGATAATTAAATTATAATTATAATTATCTTTTATGATTACCTGCTTAGTGTTTAGTCTTCCTTTCAGTCCAGTGATCTACGCTCTTAAAGTGAGCCGGGCTTCAGGTGGACTTAACACAAAGGAGCACTCAAAGCTCTAAGTGGACTTCAGCTTTGGTGTTTAAAGCACGAAAATTAGGTTAAGTGACAGAAACTAAGACAGGTTAGCAGAAACACTGATGAGTCGCAGAGAAAAATTATTTTCATTCAGCAAAAACACACTAACAGAGGGTGGATATCAAAATCTACTATCTGTGTGCTTCATTAAGCTCAGCTTTAGATGCTAAGCTTGTTTAATGCATTCTCATAATAATATATGAGGGCTTCTTACCTCTTTTAACTCCAAATCATTCTCAGAGTGAATCACAGTCTGTTTAATGATGTAAGAATTCAGAGGATGGATTAAAAAAAGAGATATATTGAGAGAAAAGGAATCAAAGGTTGAGAACGACGACTTAAGTCGAGCTTCGAGACAGGCTGGTGATATGTCTTAGTATAACTAATTAGCTGTTACCTTTTGGGCAAATATCAAGGCACATGAAGAGTAAAACTGCAGGAAAAATGTTTTATATCTCACCTATTTAGAAAGTCTTGGACACTGACTTGAGATTTATGTCATTTTTATTAAATGCGTTATGTACAAATACAGATTACACACAAAACAATGCACGGAATATAAATTACACATTAAATATTGCTGATTGCCTTCAATCCAAACAAAACTGTGATTTGCACAAAACATCTTATTAAATCCACAATAAGGGCTCAGCTCTGAAGAATTTCACCATGAAGTTTGTTACAGCAATCAGTTATGGATAAATTTAAGGACTAATTTAGAAGCCTGAACAATCATCTTAAAAACCGTATTTACTTACATTTCATTCAGGTCTTTTAATCTAGTAAAGGTTTAGCTTCCATCTGTTGCCTTTATTGATGATTACCAGGATCTCTGACCTTTGGTTTCCTGGCTCCAAAAGCAAATTTAAGTCACATTTAAAGTTTGTTAGTAACCAATGATCTGCACAGACTCCTCTGAAGAAAAGAGTCTGTAAACTTCAGACAACAAATGAGCAAGACTGAACTGGGGAAGCTGGTGTAAACTTCAGAGGGTTTATTTTTTAATGTAATTCTACTCGAGAGAAGATTTATTTACATCCAGAGTGAACCGACATCCTCTGTAATATGAGCATCACATTTTCTTTGCAGCTCTTGTTTGTTATAGAACTACCAAAGTGTTATGCAATGTTGAATGACCCACAACCAGCTAAGCTGCTTTTGTGCTTTTTTACTTCATTGTTAAAAATGAGAGCAGCAGCTACATGTTTTCAAAGAAAACACGGTTTATTCAGGGATCTGTGGGGGTACAGTGGGAGAAAAGAGTTTTTCTTTTTTAAGTGTATTGTCAGAGCGCAGGCACGTTTCCTTAGATGACCTCTGATCATCAACAACACAAAAAATGACCATACTCCCAGTGAGTTTGCTCACTGGTTTTAGGTATAGCTAACACAGGTATATAAATTCTTGCTCTCCTTCATTCTTTGATTGATTTTGATCCATCTGGAGGGGATGTTACCATATAATTATCCCTCCAGCACCTTTTATTGATCAAAAATCCCTGTTTGGTGCATGCAGTCATTTGGAAAATACACCTACTTAGAGAAAGCAGAATTCACACATAGCTTTTGTTTCCAACTCTGGTGAAGTTTCTGCTAAGATATTTCTTTGATAAACCAATTTACTTGCCCCAACATATTCACATTTAAAAGTAATGCTGCTCACATGCCTGTATTTTCAAAAGTCATTTCCAGAAATCTTCTGTTTTCAGATTAAGGAAGTTTTCTAACAATATTACTGTCTTATTTGTAGTTTTGTGTGAATAATGCAGAAGGCAAAAACGGTATTGACTAAAATTGACTTGTGAAGCTCTTTGGAATCTTCTTCACTTTTCTTCTCTTCAAAATGGCTCGTTTAAGTTGCATGAAGCAGCCCACTGCTTACAAGAACATCACTTGATTTATTTTTTATACATTATAATATTGAAAAATCGTTCCCTTTACATTGTTGTCTGTCAGGATGTGAATCCAAACCCAAATCAATAACATCTCTCTCAAATAAACAACATAATTGGTCCTTTTGTTCATCAACTTCTTTCAACAATTTCTTCCACTTGGTTCTGTATGTTTTCCAAAGGGAAGATTTCAACGTCTCACTAGAGGAAGAGCATAGAAATGATGTCAAAGAAATCAAAAATCATGGCAAACAGAAGAGGTCAGACTGTTGGGTATTTGATTATTATTATTTTTTTTTTTTTTACAAAAAGACACTTACTGCCTTTCAGGAATTAGAAACATCAACAATTTGAAGGAGTACTTATCTGTGATGCATGTTCTTAACTACTGGGAGTCACATACTTAACATTGTTAACATAAAGACCTATCAAGACCAACATTTGCCTCCCTAGAAAATCAGTGGGATCTGACTTCAAGAAAGTGGAGAGACTAACAGCATTGATCCACTATTTGCTGCTCTCTAGATTTTCTCTTTGATACAGGATTCTTTAGATGCCAAATGTAGGCCTGTCTAAACCAAGATTGTTGCTACCAGCCGAAAATAACTATTTCATTCAAAAAATCTCTCCTAAAGATGTTGTTGGCAAACAAAACCATCAATGTTCCCCACAATGTAAAGCAGAGGGAAGTATTTCTTGTCTGCCAGGGGGAGCGCTCAATGACACGTGAATGCAATCAGTTAATGAGCATGTACAGGAGCAAGAAAGCTGCTGTGTTTAACAACATGAAATTGTGAATGCATGGCTATGATAGATACATTGGAGGTTAGTTATATCAAATTAAACCTATTTAAATTCTTAAAGGTGTAGTGTGTAGAAGTTTGTAACATTTTCCGAACAGAAAGAGGAAATATAGGATGTCATGTTTCTATTTGTATGTAAAGTCTGTTGTGATAGGTGTGCAATCCTCCCCATAAAACTTTTGTTTTCTTTTTATGAAGTTAGAAAAACCTTTTATATTTATGTGCCATGGGTCTTCTCTTTGTGTGAGGCTGACATAACAATGTTGTCTACTGGTGGGTTTTAGGGTCCAAAAGAGAGAAACACGATTTTTTAATGGGTCTGGCTGCCAGTCCTGAAATCTACCTGGAAGGCATGTGAAAAAGAAAAGAGAGAGTGGGGATCACAAGAGAAGATGGCACAGAGTTTGTAACTGTTTTAAATAATGCCCTGTTCATGATAATTTTTGGTCTCTCATTGCTTAGTGATGTGATGTTTTAGTAACGGATGGGCTCATTCCAAATTCTGAACACTACTTGTTGCTAAAATACCAGTTTTTACACACTGCACCTTTAAGGCCACCAAACACCAACAGTGATGCAGATAAATGTGCCTGGCATTGTGAATATTTCAGTGATGAAGTTTTACTATTGACATTAAAAGTGGCTTGTGTGAATCTATTGAAGAATTCTTCAAAAATTCACACGGCAGAAATCATCAGACCTGACATCAAGTGGCGATGACCTGGTGCTTGTTTTAATCGAATAGAAACTTAGTAGGCCAATCTGAACACCTTTATTTTATTAGATTGACATGTTTCAAAACGCATCAGCCTAAGAAAGTTGACTTTTGTTCATCCATCTGGTTCTGAAAGGAGAGCAGAACTTTTTTTGTTCCATCGTTTCATTCAGGACCTTAAAGTTTACCACAGCTGCTTCAGGACTGACTGTTCACATCGGTAGAAGCCTAAGTATACAAAAAAAAAATGGTCATACTGAATACATTATCTCTAAATCCATAATCCTTGCCCTTTTGATGTCTTTGGGCTGCTGTGATACAAACACACAATCAAATGAGCCACCATGTTGAATGTTTTGACCATCTGTGATGTGTGTGCCAGTGAGTGCTTTTACTGGTTGAATGTGAGATTACCAGCTGTGAAACTTTAAGCAAATCTGGAAAAATAAAAGCTGCAATCGGGTTCAGCAAAAAACATCAATGATGTGTAAGCTTGCAATCACTGATTTTAAATTTGAAAATAAAAAAAATCATATTCAAATTATGTGTGTGAAAAAATCATGTCTGGTATGAAAAGGCCTTTGCATTCATTCTTCCACAAGCTTAGCCAAATCATGTTGTGCCTTACACTAACCCACTCACAAAGGTTTCCACACCAGCTCAAGGCTTCTTCCTTTTTGCAAAATGACTTTTTTCTTTCACTTTGCCATAGTTGGATGCTTGGAAATGCCAAACAATTGATGTGTGCTGTTGCTAAGATATGGCTATCCAACCCCCATCTTTGATGAAACTGGGAAGTTTGTGAAACAAGATAGAATACAGTGATTTGCAATTTAACCTATATTCAATAAGTTAATACATTTAATGTTCAAAGTGATATTTTTTTCAATTGTTTATCTCTCCACTCTCCTGGATGTTTCAAATTTGTTTTAGAAAATCATGGACACTGTGTCCTCCTGGCCAAAGGGAACACTGACCATTTAGCTTGTTATCAACTTGAAGTTGAAATGCCTAGCATTCATGATGTATTGGGGTATGTTTGTACCCATGGCATGGGTAGCTTGCACATCAATGAAGGCACAATTAATACGGAAAGATGCATACTGGTAGAGCAACATATGCTGCCATTCAAATGATGCCTTTCTCAGGGATGTCCCTGCTTATTTCAGCGAGACAATGCCAAAACACATTCTGCATGTGTTACAACACTGTGGCTTAATAAAAGAGTGCTGGTACGAGACCGGCATGCCTGCAGTCCAGACCTTCTCTCAATGAAATGTGTGGCAAATGTTGATAAACTTAAGTCATACATCAAGTATGAAAAACAAAGCTTCAACAATTACTGTCCTCAGTTCACAAACTCTTATTGAGTGTTGTTGAATGAAAGGGAAGTAACACAGTGGTAAACATGGCCCTGTCCCAGCTTTTCTGGAATATACTGCAGGCATCAAATTCAAAGGACTGAATATTTAATGAACAATAAAGTTTAACAGTTTGAATATTAAACATCTTGTCTAGTGTATTCAATCGAAAACAGGCTGAAAATGATTTGCAAATCATTGTATCCTGTTTTATTTCCATTTTATGTGATGTCCTAACTCATGTTGAATTACAATGATGCACCAAACCCTGATAATCACTTCCATAAAGGCAACATATGGAACCTCTGTGTAATTTACATACCTCACAAGAGAAGACTGCTTTTAAGTGTAAAATATCTGAAAGGTCTGAACCTATTTAAGGGGGAAAAAAGTGGAATGAAAGGCAATTTAACAGTGAATTTTAGAAAACAACCTTACTGCAGGTGAGAGTATCTTTTCATGTATCTTCTCCACCTCTGACTTTATCCTTTATGCATAAAACATCTGAATATTTCAGTGACACTGAGGTTTGTGGATTTGTGTGCTTTATGAGGTTATTCTTTATTTCTATGTCTGGGGGGCGGACAGTAAAAGCAAATGTTACAACATTTCATGAGGAATTTAAAAAATATAGAAAGAGTTTGAAATTGGAGATCACATATCTGGAGCACCTTCAGTATCTACCATAGGGATGCTTCCTGTAGCCCCCTCTTGTCAGCCGTAAAATGGGGGCTTTGAGGCTGGGACGGGAGATGGTCCACTCCTCTTCTGCAGAGAGAAAAAACATTTAGTGTGCAGAGAAAGTTCATGTCACAAAGTCACCCCTGTGAGCTCAGGTAATGGTACACTATCCTCTCACAATCCATTTAAGCAGAGACAAGAAAAATCCAAGCGAGCAAATTCTATCCGAGGTTCTTCAGAGGCTTCCCTCCACAGAAAATTAATTTTATAAGCTCTTTGCCCTCTGTTGGACCAACACGCAGATCTGGCTGTCGGCATCCTCCTCCTCATGGAGCCAAATTACATAAAGACGGCCACCTCTGCTGCATGGCACATTGCACCGCTTCCAAATAAGAAAGTGTTTATGGAGCAGAAAATCAAATCATTGGCCTCTTGGTTTTGGTTTGGTCCGACCTCAACACCCTGATGCACAATTCATTGTGCTGAAAATGAATGAGCCTGCAAACCCAGAGTGGCATCCAGCTTATCGCCTCTGTCAGGGGACAACCTCCATCCCACGTTTTTGCAGTTTTTCATATGTCGATGATTTTCATTTTTTACTAAACCACTAAAATAAAAACCTCAAAATATATTTGGAGGATAAAATAGGTCAAAATAAACTCCCTCCTTAATGTCTGCCATCTTTGGAGTCCTTTTTTATTTCTGACTGCAGAGGTTGCTCAGCCGGCAGCAGCAGCTTTCTCTGGAATAAGCCAATAAGGCCTGCATCCAACAGGCAAAACACTCCACCTTTACAGCGGGCACCGCTTTGCCCCCAGAGGTTCTACTGGCACATTTACTGTTGTAGTCGAATGCAGCACGAAGCCAGGGCGGCAGGAGGGCTGCTGCATGCAGGAGCAGCTCCCAGAGTGAGGATGATTAGGGGTGGGCTGGATTCACCGGGCCTTTTCTCCCCCCTTTGTTCCTCTGCAGTGAAAAATCTTTTTAAATATCACAAAGCTGTAGCCAAAAGTTTTTTTTATCTGGATTACATTTAAACAAGTTTCAGGGGAGTCTCTTTAAAAAGTTTGTTTTTCCCACCCCTCTGTGTGCACACATTACACCAATTATCTCAGACAGTTTGCAGATTACCGGGGTTTTGTGAAATATTACCAGCTTAAAATAATTACGAAGAACAGCACTGCAGAGCATTTTAAGGAGATTAGCTGTTATTGTACACTAACTTAGTTAAAGAAGTTGCTGTGAGAGGACAAAGCAGGCATAACGGATATCCAAAAGGAAAAAATGAAACCTTGTCAGTTTGAGCTCAAACCTCTCATCTATAAAAAGATTAACCCTGACTCTAACCCAATGACTGCTGGATTAACGACATCAAAAGAGAAGTGGAAAAGACAAATGATGAAGTAAAGCACCAATCAGATGTATTTGATTTGGTGCATTATAAGTGGAGCTGTACTGTCTTACCTTGGACATTTAATTGAGGGTTAGCTACAATTTCAAAAATAAACACAAGATAATGAAGATCAAATAATTGCTGCACTGAAAGCATCTATAAGCTTCCTTTGTCTAGGTTTTTGTGGTGGTGGTATATTTCTTTGGTGATTGCTGTTTCATTTAGGTACAGTAGAAGTCCACCACTATCTGAAAAAACATAGTTGATTTATTTAATCTCACTGCTACTTTTTGAATTTGTTTTTCCATGTTTAAGAGCACTACTTTTTGTTTTTAAAATTAAAAGCACACACAATGTTAAAATGTTTTAAGTACTTAAAGGAGACATATCATGCTTGTTTCTCCTTTTCACTATGCCAGACTAGGATGCCTGTAAAGCATTTCTGCCCTCAGTACAAGTCATTTAGTTCCTTCATTGCCCCACAATAGCGTTCTCAAAATCCTCATTTTAGGCCATTATCAAGGTCTCGTTGAAACGCTCGGTTTCCAGGATGACCTCCAGTTACCTCGCAATGTCACAGCCCTTTGTGCTCTGATTGGTCAGTTCTGTCAGAGCTGCCGAGAGGGTTGAGCCAGCCTGTCCTTCTTCTTCTACTGTATTTTTCCGGCAGGCTCAAAGCAACGACCGCGTATTGAGTCCCCCTACAGGCCAGAGCTGGTAATGAGTGAGTGTGAGCTAGGGAGCTATAGACTGCTGCTGGTGGATGTGTTCCTTGGTGACGGTTTTGTTGCTAACGGACATCACAGAGGAGGAAGTGTTTTATCAGATTACTCCAATAAAAAGAAAGGTAACTCGTGTCGTCACGACTATTTAAATCTCACGGTCATCTCGCAATGACCTATTTTCAGAGGCATCAAATCTTGTTCTAGGATATCAGAAAAAAATTCAATATCTCATTTTTTGAAAATTAAGGGGGTGTAAGGTCTTGTTTACAAATTTATTATATTATATGTAAGTATTAAATCATGCATCAGCATGATATGTCTCCTTTAAGCTGAATAAAGGCAAGTGTTGCAAATATGAAAAGATCTGTCAAAATAGGCCCTAAGCCCGGATGTGGGTGTCATTTAAAAAATAAATTGGAGACAACAACAGTTTAAAGAACCCGTTTAGCTCAAAGTAAGACTCAGCTCACCAATCCTATTTTGAATAAATGCAAAATCTCATACAGTTGCATGGTAATAGTGATATGGGGCGTCAGTGGCATAGTCAGATAGTTCTCTTGGTTGGGCATGAATAGGCGCGAAAGTTTTGGATGATACTAGTGAATAACTTACATAGACACTCCAACCATGAATGTGGGTGTGAATGAGTAGGTGTGACCTGTGGTGTTAAGCTGCTTTGAGTAGTCAAAGAGACTAGAAAAGGAATATATCAGCTCAAGTTCATTAGTTATAGTCACTGCAGGGCTTCATCCTCTAGCATAGACTATTAAATACAGTATTATAATTATTTAATATTAGTTTTGGGGCATTTTGTGCCTGTATTGATGGTAGAGTGATTGACTTTGATTGATTGGTTTGTAAGGGGGAGAGAAAGAGTAGGGAAGGACACTCGGCAAACTGGATTTGAACTCAGGCCGGCAGAAGCATGTACATATATGGGTTGTGCATGGTTGTTTACCACTCCGCCAAACCAGCAACCATAATTACTGTATTATGAATGTAGCTTTATTGCTCTAAAAGTTTTATTTAGACTTCTGTAAAACACATTTCAGTCTAAAATCTACACATCCAATGATGATGATCATCAGATATACCAAGGCCCATTGAAAATGACTAAAAAAAAAACCTCTCTTCAGGTAAATCAAGTGTTTTCCCCATTTTCCCCCTCTGTTTCTTCTTACGGGACGTTGCTTTTTTCACTTCAGTGAGTGGAAGTACTTGACTTGCTCACATATTGACGCCAACTTCACTTCCCTTTATAGAGAACAGCTGCCAGACACTAAAGCAGAGTACACACATAAGGATTTTCTAAATCTGAAGATATTTTTTATCTGTTAGGAGACCCGACCCACACATGAAGATAAAAAATACCCAAGATTGAACAGATTAATCATACCGTGTGTGGTGTGCCCAATAATCTCAACACAGCACACCACACACATAACGATTCTGTCCCACCACTGATCTAGAATCTCAACCTCTAAGCCAGAAATCTCATATGATCAAATGTGATCTAACAAAAATGAAGAGGAAGCATAGCAACAACCATACATGTTTTCTATGCCAACAACTGGCAAACACAACATGCAACATGGGAGGGGAGGACAATGAGAAGAGGGAATGATGGTGGCCTTGGGACTATTTCTGATGGAAAATCTGAAACTAAAGAGAAGAAAAGACTGGAAAAATCCTGAAGACAGGGCAATCACATGAGCTGGTCCTTGATTCTTAGGTCCACTGAAATTTATGTTTACGTTTCAGGTCGGCCGTGCTTGGTTTTATTGACGCCTGCTTCCTTGTTCCTCAGTCAGCTCACTTCTTGATTGGCTACATTCTGTTGCACATCACAATTCATGGAGTCATGACTCTGGACTACTCAAACCAAAGGATGATCTTATAGGATAATCTTATAAGAAGGGAGATAATTGGACATTTGTCATCCTTAGTCAGGAAGAAGGAAAGTTGGGACAAAAACAGCCCAATAATCTCTGTGTGTGTAACCTGCTTAAGGCAACAGCAGCCCTCTGTCGACCTTTAGGAGACGATATTGTTGTTAAAATTATTTGGACTGGGGTGCTGGTTTGGCGGAGTGGTTAGCAACCAGGCACCCCATGTATTTGCTCCTGCCGGTCCAGGTTTGAATCCTGCCTGTGGCCAGTTTGCAGAGTGTCTTCCCCTACTCTCTCCCCCCCTTTCACAAGCCTATCCACTGTCTCTCTCCTATCAATAAAGGCACAAAATGCCCAAAAAATACATGTAAAAAATGATTTGGACTACGTGATCAGCTTTGAAACCTTTGATTTCAGGAGGAAAATTTTTAAACTGTTGATTTAAGCCCATTGTGACATCATGCCTTTGGATGATAACCATCTCCAGAAGATGTTCAATTCCCACTCATGTACAAACCCAAAAAGTGAGCAATCTCTCAAAAGTAGGGGGCCAGAATGGAAGATAGTTTGCCATGTTCCCTGTGAAATGATTCACCAAATTATCAACTCATAGTTTAAGCTCCAGAAGTGTGATTATGGTAATTCCACTTTTAGAACATCAAACACTTTGCTGTGTGAGCCAGCAGAAAGAAAATGAGGAATGACACTTCAAAAAAGGTGTGACTCATAATTGGATCACTGATGTTCTGCTCGGAAAAACAAGCTCCTGAATAAATCATGCTCACCGTAGTTGTTGTAGGATTCATCACTGGTTCCATGTCTGTACTCGTAGTATTCTGGAATGCTGAAGCAGACAGAGAGGGAACATGGGTCATTATTAGCAACAATCTGAATTTAACTTTCTCAGTGAGGCGACAAGGCTAGTTAATAAAGCATCATTAATATCTAGAGCAGTTTAAGTGCTTTATGGATGTAAAAACAGAAAATATTGACAACTGAAGCATGAAGAGTTCAGTCAGATGACTCTTGTTTCTTCTTACTCAAACATTTATTGAAGCAGCAGAACAGTCATTGTTTAGGCTCTTAGCTTGGACCTTTAAGCAGTGAAGAGATTTAACTCTACACCCCCTGTTGAAGCCAGCTCATGGTTGCTGGGGTGACGAAGGGTTAAAAGCAAGAGCACAGTACTGATGCAGGGTAGAGCTGGCAAAACTAGAACAGAAGAACATACATTTTGCAGCTTGATTCGCTTCAAGTCTATTGAGGCTGCAAAAGGCGGGTTACCAAATCAAAAGGCGTCAAACGTAAGAGTGCATCTGTCTGTGGAGTCCTGCATGGGTGACAACAAGCCTGAGATATTGACGGTCCTCATGTAATGTCTAAAATACATACATACTTTCTCACTGCACCGAGTCTTTATGCTTGCTAGCCTGCTTGCCGTTCAAATTTGACATATCAGCACAAGGTTGCTGGTTTTATCCCTGTGTCGGTCATTCTCTATGTGTGGAGTTGGCCTGTTCTCCCAGTGCATGCTTAGGTTCTCTGCAGGTACTCTGGCTTCCTCCCACAGACCGAAAACCTTCTCATTAGGTTAATTTATGACTTCAGATTGCCTGCAGGCATGAGTGTGAGTGTGATGGGTTGTTTGTCTCTCTATGAGGCCCTGGGACTGGCTGACAAACAGTTTCACGTGTACCCTCTTTTTTCCCATTGTCAACTTGAATAGGCTCCAAAGCCCCACTGTCCCTTAAAGGGATGAGCGGTACAAACAATTGATGGATATATGTAATGTCTGGGTTTGCATGATATTGAATTTTTTGCCAATATCTAACATGCTGGTTTTCAAAAATTACTTTATCAGATATTTACACTGATACATAAAAACAACTGAAAACAGTTTGGGGATTTCACCTATATTATTTATCATGTGCAAAATGCATCTTTTAACCGTGGAATCAAGCTGAGTTGCTCTTTTGGGAGCTGCAAACATTAATTTAACAATTTGCTAACAGAAATGATTTTAGAATTTGAAAGCAACTTCTAATTCTAGTTACAATGCAATAAATCCAAAATCTTAATGCTGATAACTGAAGCTTAAACATCACCAGCTAAAGGGCTCTAAGAGTATGAAACTCTGCCAAAGCATTTCTGACATTATTAGCCGAGTTACTATCAAAAATGTGGAAAACTGCCCCCTCTTCCAAAGTAAAGAAATCCTTAACATGTCTTGGATCCACATCAACATTGACCATCGTCAAAATCGACTCACTTTCTCTCTTGCAACGTTGCCTGAAGATTTCATCAAAATCTGTTGCAAATTTTTTTAATGACTTTGTTGAATGGATGGACACATGCCAACAATATCCTCCTTGACAAATGTAATAAATAGCATCTGGAATTGTTATATCTGCCAATGCAGAAGTTTGGCTTATGAAGCAATCCTCTGCCAACACATACTGATGATATTGTGCCTCCATAATAATGCCAGAATATCAGTAGGAACAAAAGGCCTTTTGCTTCTTTTGAAATTGCTTTGAAATTAACAACACAAGACTGAATCAAATTAGAAGGACTCATTTTATAAAGTGATAAATCATCACTGAATCAAATCACTGCCAGTGAATCAAGATTCTGGTTTAATTGCCTTGCAGAGGAGGATCAAACTCCTACCACTGGAGGTAATTACTGCCTAAATGTTTTATATTCTATTGACAACAGTGTTAGGCTACTTCCACCTTCAACAGTAGCAAGTGGCATCATAGTAGTTGTAAATGTCTATAGTGCCGTTCCTTCTATTTTGCTTAAATCATCCTCTGTATGATCAGTTTATCTGAATTTACATGTTTGAAATGTATTCCAATTCAAAACAACAAGGAAATAAGTAAATAAAGAGCGGGTGAATAATAAAAAATAAGGGCCTGGAAAATATTAAAATATTTTTCAGAGCAAAGTACCATTGGCATAATTAAACAAATAAATAACCTGAAAAGCCTTGAGCTGTCTTGGTCTGTCAGAGTTCTTGTGTTCCAACTAAAACAGGAGTTCAAAAGAAATTAAAGATATATACATATATATTCTATTTTCTTATTTTGTACCAGGAAACTAGCTCTGTTTTTTTTGGTCACCAGCTTGCTGCTTATGTAACTCTTGCAGCCTTATATACTGAATTTGTCAGGGTCTATTTTCAGCTGTGGATTAATACTCAGTGGCATCTTTTCCTTGTATTCACATCAGTTGGATGGTCAATTTGGGATTAAGCTCAGTGCCTTTGTTGCTTGCAGATGCATTTTTAATTAACTTCTCTTTAGATGACAATGGAACACTGAGGAATAAGATGCTCTAAAGTTTATTAACATATACTTAGATAAACTCTGTGCTGATTTGTTGTTTTCATGAGATCTGCAACTACAATTACACAATGTTTATTTTTAACAGGATGTTAAGATATAGGTGACAGCATTACATTTTTTCATGATTCTATGATGTCTATGATTTTCTTGTGATTACATTTTGAAGCGAGTAAAACAGGTGGTTACAGTGGACCTTTCACATGCTGTTTTGCAGGCAGATGGTGAGTGAGAAAAGTAGTGAATGGCTGTTTGTGTCACACAAAACTTGTGTGGGTGTTAAGCTTCACCTTTTTGACTGATTGCTGTAGCTGTCCTCGTAGGCTTCATAACTCTCGTCATCGTATTCTCCTCCATATCCATCATCGTAGCCCTGCAAGAAAAAAACATTAGTGTTAACTTTATTTCTGAGCTGTCTAACTGGCCGGAGATAAATATAAAAACAATCAATACTTAGTTCCACAGGCAAAGTCCATTACTTTGGGTTTATAATAGGAGAGGAAACAAGGAAAAATCATGTCCAACAGGGGGTATTGATTCATCTTGGCAGGGGAGCGTGTCTCAATGGTGCAGCCTAATGGACACCTCCTGAGTCTAACTGCAATATAGATCCCAACTATTGATAAGTATCTATTCAAGAAACAAGCAGGAAAAGCCGGCAAGTAACCACAGTCATGTTCAATAGCAATAAAAATGGCTAAATAGAATGCCGCACACAGTAAAGACTAATGCAACTTTCTGTCCACTGTATTGATGTTTTGCATAATGTCTCTTCTGCAAAAACAAAAACCCCATTTTGTTCATCAATAGACCATCAAGGTAATGGCTCTGTCCTTACACTATCATAAAAAAACACATCAATTTACTCTTGCACAGCAAGTCCAGGTAACTTTTTGATAACAAGTGAAACAAGCAAAACTGCCAAAGATTAAAAAAAATGAGGTTACTCCATTACAAGGGAGAAAGAATCCATTAAAAAGTACATAAGGCTCAAGCCTCGCTCACACTTGGCACAAATTAATTATTTTGCTCTTTAGACTGTGAGCAGAGGTTTGCTACATTTTTGATAATATACACACAGAACTCTAGGGTCTTCTACTTTAGTTGCCATGGTATTATAATAGGAAAGAGGTGTGTATTGGCAAGAATCAGCAATGTATTTTGGATTGAGACACATGGGTGAAGATGTGATAAACCATAAAGAGTGTGATGTTTCACCTCTTTTACTGAAAAATATTTTTCATTTTTTAAAGCATTGAGGACCCATAGTAGGCCTGTATTCAAAATGTCAGTACGGCAAGATATTGCCATGTACCCCTTGCTGATATGTGAATGAAAACAGAGTCTACAGAATGGATATGTCCTCAAATGCTATGAGAGTAGTTATTAAATTCACCAAGGGTAATGTTATTGAAAACACAGTTCAAAGAACAAGTCAAATTACATGATGCAGCACTCCTTGTTTGTGCAATTTTTGTACTTGCAAAAAACAACCAAAGTTGGCAGTGATTCTGTTAAAGGCGTAGTCAATGTCTGAAATTGGCACATATCATGATATTCATCAAATCAGGGCCTTAGCACTGGGTTACCTATTGTATTATAAAGTTTCTAAAAATACTCAGCCCTACAGTACTGTATGCATAAATACTAAAGTTTCAAATGAGTGTTATTTATATGGTCTGTGCAACACGTATAAGCTTTAAGTGTCCAGTGAAAGTAATACTGCAATAGGTGTAACAGAGAGAGGGAGGTTAAGCTGGTTGGCTATCAGCTGCAAACTAGCAGGTGGAAGCTACAACAAAATTAACATGTCCCTCGTTATTTCCTAATAAAAGTTGCAACAATTTAGAAGGCATGCAAAGATTAGTCTGCATTTGTTGGTCATATGAACAAAAGAAATCATAAGTATAGAGGACTGTTTCTGTTGCTATGGTATCAAACTTTGTCTTTTATATTTCAACTTCCAGCTGACAGAAGTTTAAAAATAACAGTCTGCCATGTTATGATAGAGGTTCTTCTGTGGTATTAACCCCACTCACTCCTCTCTGTTTGTTGTTTTGTCTAATGAATAAACCATCAAATCATCTGCATAACATCATCTGTTCACTGTCATTAAATCTGCTCTGTGTTGTAGAAATGAAGAGGATTGCTGTAACTTTTCATTAATTTCATTGCTGTCAGACTCGAGGCTGTTATCTGGCACAAACCTCTCACTTTTTAAATCTCATTTTTGTTCCTCTCTCACAGTTTCACTTGATTTAATCCAGAAATGACCATTCAGCTGTTCCAAACCCAGTATGGGATTTGAGGAATATATCAAAGTGCCTATATATTCTTTTGAGCTACTGTCATTTCTGAACGTGCACTCCCAGCAGCTGCGTATCATGAAGGGAGGGGAACACTCCCTAACCTTTAACCCTGGGTTTTGCCTCTCAGGACAGCTTAAAGGAAGTCAGATACTTGCCTGTAAGGTTTTGGGACTGTATTTCTAAGCAAAATTTATCAAAAAGATACCAATAAACACTGCAGACTTTATTAGTTACACACCTTCAACTGCTATGATGTAGGGGTATTTTCTCAGCACATTTTGGGAACTAACATGTTAGATAAGTTTAGAAACTAACCTGACCAAGGGAAGTTGGATTAACCTACTGAACCTTGGAAACATCTGGATTGGCCAGACCTAAATATACATTGGATATGTGAAACAGTCCACCACGTTTCAGAATTACATATCATGCACGTCCAGTTATAAGGGTCTAATGAAAATGTGTTGAATATCTACCAGCAGATCCAGATCTGCAGGTTAATTGCCCCTGATACAGTTAACCTGAGTATTGTCCATGTCTTCTCCTTTATGACCATCTTCTAATGGCTACTTACAGCGGGAAAACTCTCATGTCACAAAGCTCTAGTCATCCTCTACCATCTACCTAGCGCTGGGTTGCAGAGGCAGCAGGCAAAGCAGGTGAGCCCAGACTCCCCCCTTCCTAAGCAATACTTTCCAGCTCCTCCTGGGAGAATCCAAGGCAGGCCATATGGGGTATTTAATCCCTCAAGCGAGTTCTGGGTCTGCATTGGGGTCTCCTCCCCGTTGGGCTTGTCTTGTACACCTCCACAAGAGGCTGACCAGAAGGCTTTCGAATTAGATACTCAAACTGTCTTAACTGGCTCCTTTCCATGCAAAGAAACAGCAGCTCTACTTTGAGTTCCCTCGGGGTTGGAGTCCCTCACCTTATCTCTAAGACTGGGCTCAGCCACCCACCTGAGGAACCTCATTTCAACCGCTTTTATCCACGGTCTCATTCTTTCAGTCATCACCCAGGGATCATGAGGATTGGAAAGAAGATGGAGCTGTAAACTTAGAGCTTTGCCTTTTGGTTTTACTCCATCTTTTCCAGAACAGTTTGGTACAGAGTCTGCACTGATCCATCTGTCAATCTCTTGGTCCATTTTACCCTTAACCGTCAACAAGACCCCAACATACTTGAGCTCCTTCATTTGGGATGTGCATGTGAAACATATGCAATTACTGTGTGATACTATGAAGTCAATATGGGCCAAAATCTCTGAGGTATGTTTCCAGCCCCTCATTGAATCTATGCCACAAAGAATTAAGAGAGTTCAGGCAAAAAAGAGTCTAACCTGGCATTAAGAAGTACCTTATAATATGGCCAGTGAGTGTTTAATATTATCTCAAATATTTCATTATGCCAGAGGGCTTCATAAATAACTTAACCCTGATTTACACCTCAGCTATAGTAAGACACAAGAGAGCTCAGTGTAATAAAGTCAGTGATCATCGACTCTTGTAAAATCTATAAAACACTTCCATTAATTTTTGATCAGCATCTGATCTTCTCTAATCTCCTCTGAGCCTCCTGTGATAAATCAAGCTGTACATTAAGGACACATGTACGTGCTCACTTCTCCCCTGAAATCTAACATGGATAAAGCATAATGGAACATGTCTGTTTATATCAGATGTGTTTTCAGTATCACATTATCCTCCATGTTAGTCCTTAACAAAAGAGTAATATCAAGTCGCTTTGGGCTCTGTGGTACATTGCTGTGAAGAACATCAAGTGCGGTTACACAAAGTAAATTAGATTTTGAGGACTTGCACTCTCTCACTTTCTCTCGCTCCTGTTGGCTTGTGCTGATTCAAACAGTTCTGGTTCCTGTGTGGCTTTATTTATGTGAACATGACTTTGACTAAATTAAAGTTAGGGATTATGTCAGGGATTAAGTTGTTCAGGGGATCCAATACTTCTCCCTTTTTCTTGCATGAGTCTTCCTCCACAAAGGCAGAGCCAGAGAGCTGCATATCTCTGTAATTGACTGTTTTGTTAGCAATCCCACATGACAAATCGCTCCACAGTGGACCGTAAATGTAAGGCAATCAGTGGATTTATTTCAGTCAAATGTAATATGAAACTGAACCGTCAGTTATGATAAAGAATTATGGGGGAGAGCAGCCATCCTCTGGCATAGATGATGTTCATTAAAAGGGCTGTTTTAACCACTCAGTTTTAATCAATTGCTCTGCCTTTATACATAAAAAAACATCAGTGTTGTTCTTAGTGTATTAGATATACTAAATAAATAAATAAATGATAGCCACGGTGAATATATATTTAAACAAGTCCTTGCCCTGATGGTGTGTGTAGCTGCTTGTTTACTAGAGATACGCATGTGTGTGTGTGTGTGTGTTCAGCTCACCATGAGGAAGGTATTGATAAAGCTATCTTGGTGTCACGCTACTGTTTACACTTTCGAACACAGCAGTTATCCGGTTTAGGCGCTCTCCTCTGAAAATGTTGCTCTTAAAAATACATTTTCCAAGAAAATACTTCCCCAAACTTTTCTTATCCAAAGCTTTTGGCTGTGCATGCAAGATTAATTTTAGCTTTGAAGCTGTGCAAGCTGTAGTTGAGGATACGGACCTTAATATTTTGGCCTCTATATTAATAGTTTAAAGAATGGTGTAGATTTTATCTATTTTGCAACTGATAACACACAATATCAGAACTACTGCCAAGCCTGTGACCTCCAAAAATATGTAATTGCCCAAAACAGGACCGTGGTGGGCATTCATGGGCATAGCCAGGGCTCATAGTCTTATTTAAATCCAAACACAATTGCTATTTGTGATCCCCTTAGGCAGATTTATGGAAGAAAGGAGATTAGTGTTTCATAAAGGATTTTTTTCATTTCCTTAACCAGGCTGTAAACATGTTTGTTAGCTGTCAAATCGGGCATTTCAATAAAGGATATGATGAATTTCCTTATTTAAATGGACCCTATAGAGGCTGAAGATGTTTTTGCACTCCCAATTGGCCTAATTTGACCACAGCTTATGAAGGGTCTGCAACCTTTTCTATCAAAAGACTCACTTTGTCCATTACTTCCTCCAAAAAAAATGGCCGAAAACCCAATTGAACTTTAAGATAAAGGTAGCAAAACTATAACTCATCATTACACAATCATAAGATCTATGAGTGAGTTCTTTCATCACTTGACACGAATACTCTCTTATGGATCATGTTATTTTTGTTACTTAACTTGGCATTATTGTTATTATCCAACATTGTATTGCATTTATGGATTCAGAACTAAAAGTAAAAGAGTAAAAGAGTCTACTTTGTCATTTTAATTAAGGAGCCCTATTATTGGTCAGTTACTTTCAGGCCATGTTATTATTTTTGTAATTATTATTGTTGTTATTCAGTGTTTTTCCATAATGTGATACTTGCAGTGGGGCAAACAAAGACATTTAGTTGACAACATCAAGTAAGATGAGGGTTAATTCTGATCATTTTTATACACCACTTTTATAAGTTTTATAAGTATTACGAGGTAGTCTTGTGCTTTTTGAAATCTCTTTTGAGTTATAGTTATTTTGTTTTTTATCTTAACAAACATATAGACTTCTATCTTCTTATTCTGCACTAGCAAACAGTTGAGAAGTGGATATTTGTTTACTTTTATGTGAATACTAATACATACTTTAAATTATCCACTGATCTATCTATTATCCATACCACTCATCCTTTTAGGGTCTTAGGGGGGCTCAAGCCTATCTCAGCTGACACTGGGCAAGAGACAAAGTACACCTTGGACGGCTCTCCAGCTGATGCAGGTCCACACAGAGACACAGACACTCATTCACCCACATTCAAACTCTACACAGAAAGGCCCTGACCAATGCAGGGTTTGAACCAGCAACCCTCCTGCTGTGAAGCACATGCACTACCTGCTGTGTCAAATAAAGTCTGACACTCAAACTGGTAACCATGCTAACGCTCACATGCCCGTCAGTGTAGTCGAGAGATAGGGCAATTTAAAATAGTCATCCATCCATTACTCACTTAAAAACACTTAAAAACAAGGTCACACTCCTGCAGTCATTACTGCGTCTCTGCTTCTCTCATCTTTCATAAAGCTTTGTCACCAACACGCCTCAGTTTTAAAGTATCACTCTCCATCACGTTACATCAGCAGCTGTAGTTCCTAAAGTAAGAGAGTGCATTTAAATATTGGCCAAATTAGCTCCACAAAATGTTCAAAGCTCTCTCTGTGGCCCTGCGATCAGCTGGTGACCGGTTCAGGATGGACCGCCTTTTGCCCAATGCCAGCTGTGATAGGCTTCAGGCCCTGTGACCCTGAAAGGGATAAGTGGTAAAGATTATGGATGGATGAGCAATATCTGATGGGTCCGTGCAAGTTTCCAGTTCCAGATCCAGTGCCTAGTCAAATCGACTAGAAAAAAATTAACTTTTGAAATTACTATCCATTAAAAAGTAAAAATTTCAGAAACAAACATTAAAACTTGACTGATAAATTTTGTAAAACCAAAAGTTCTTGTAAATCTTACACAGACAAAACTAATGATATCCTCAAACTTCTAGGTCTGTTAACTGAAATGATGGTGTTCCTTTCAAGGTTTTAGGATTGTGAAAACTTAAGGGATTTGCCGCTTTATTCAAAAACTTATGGTTGGAAAAATTCTCCAAGCACATCTAATCTTGCCTCAGGGCACACCAATATGCTCTGGCACCCTGTTGGAGAATCTTTTTATTCTTTTTCCTGAAAGTCCAGAGAGCTACTAGTGAGAAACATGTGACTGGGAAAGTTCGATGAACTTTTCTGGTCACATTTACCCACATAATTAATACTGCTTTGGAATTTTGGGTGAAATTAACCCACTTTTGCATGTAGGATATACACTTTAACATTTGGATCATTTGCCACAGTACTGCTCTGAGAACTGACTTTATAATCAAACAAAACAAATGTGGAGTATAAGGCTTGGGTAAAGGAAGAGGAGGGTTTAAAATGGCAGATATGGGCGACCTTGCCTTAAAGTTTTGCTACATGTTAAGAAGGTTACAGTCCTAAGATGGGGTGTCCCAAGTTCTGATCCGCTTGTGGTCCCTTTACTTCATGTCATACATTACCTCTTTCCCAAGTTATTCTCTCTATCCTCTGTTATGTTCAAATAAAAGCTGAAAAACTTTTACTTGCATATAACTGAGTGTTAGCTCAGACATTCAGGAAAATGACTATTCTCTCACAACCTCAGTATTATTTTGACCCACAGCATTTTCTCCCTTCAGATTCAACAGGAACAATGTGTAAATAGTCCGTCCTCTAATTAACGAGGCTGGATTCGTTTAGCTTGACACTCATCTGTAAAAACAATTAACACTGGTCCTCTATAACAAGCCAGAGGAAATAAATCAAATGCTAACACAAGGGTGGAGAGTCCTCGCTCAGTCAGTGTAATTAGGACAGCGAGGAGCTAAAGGCCCTTAGCACTGTGCTTCATTATCAATTGACAACCTGTACATCCCCCGACAGTGACTGATCTTCATAGGGAGCAGCCTGTGAATGCCTCTCTATGCAGCAGAATGGGGAGGAAAATGAGATTTGGAGCCTATTGTCTCAGTGAATAGCTGCTGCTCTTCACTTCTTTCACCTGTGCAAATTCAATCAGCATTCATCCTTTGTTGAAGGTTATACACTTGAATTATGAATATCTGCTTTTGAATATATTTACTCCTTTTCTAACATGGTTTGAATTTGAGGAAAGGAAGTCGTTGGCACTGTAAACATCTAATATAGGATCGATTCTCATTTCTTTTTAAGCAGTGCTGGTCAAAGTACACAACTGCAGGATGGATAGATTGATACTTTACAAAACCCCTTGGGAAAAATGGGATGATATTACTCCAAAAACAAACGTTTCTGAGTAATGTTATTGCTATACTATTCAAAAAAGGATGGAACTGTTATTTCAGCTGCTTATTTTTTTTTCTTTTTAATAATACAGATTGGCTTTGTATTTCGCATTGTTAGAAAGCGTTACAAGTCACCATTAGAAAAAGGTTCAATTTTTAAAGGATTGTGGAATTATGGAATGAGCAGCATTAAGCTAAGCGTGTGTGAAGAGCATGCAAATAATGTGCCAGAATCTCCTCTTCCCCTACAGTTCCTAAGTTCAGCGGCATTGAAGAACCAATCTTCTTGGGCTGTTGTCTTCCTAGAACACCTTTTCACGGTCTGTCTTGGACATAACCAGTCCCAAAGAACCTAAGTTTGGCAAAGGTACCCGGGCTGACACCAAATGATGCCGCCACTCTGCACAACAGAACATCAGCTTAACCAGTTGCAGGAGATTTTGGCCCATATTTTTGGACGCTACCCACATGTTTCCAGGGATACGCAAATCCTCGTTTACATGGATACGAAAACATTTTCAAAACTTTTCACTCTGGACCCTGTTTTCAAAATTTTGCCGATTCAGAAACTCAAGGCACTGTTGGTTCGTATATTGAAGGCAAAAATGCAATGATAACTCTTCATTTTTGAACGATTTTGTTGCTGTGTAAATGGGACCTTAGTAGTGGTGTTCGATATGACGATATTAAATCGTTAAGAATCATAATGTGGGGATGATCTCATAAAGCAGAAAGATCGTCAGATCGTCTGTGTGGGCGCAGAGACTTTGACGCGCACCCGACTAACCAATCATAGCACACTACGCGCAGTGCATGGTGGGAACTCCTGTTTGGTTATGTAGCGTGAAGCCATGGCGGAAAGAGAAAAGGAGATAAAAGCTTGAAGATGTCTGAACAAAAATCTGTTCTAATCAGCTGTATTATTCACTCAGATTATAGACATTGCAGTTTATTGTTGTTCATTACCTTTTATGTTTACATTTATCGCACATTTTTATAAAAACTGCACTATTTAAATTAAAACCTGTTCAGAGAGTTTCTTTGGCTTAAATTGTCTTTTTTTTTTGTTAAACAGTGAAAAAATGGTCAAACATGCAAATTAGTCTAGAAAAATCAACGTAAAAAAGAATCGTGATAAAATCGTGATTGTGATTTTGTTTTTAAAAAATCGTGATATGATATTTTTGCCATATCCCCCACCCCTAGACCTTAGTCTTCTTCTGGTAGCAGTGCAGATCAGCTTGCTTCACAAACAACTGCACGTTTGCTGTGCTGTGTAGTGTGAGGTAGTCCCTAAAACAAGGCTTGGAGGTGGAATAGAAAACTGTTGTAAGTTATCTGTTTATAATGGATAATAACCAAACATTGTTTCTGTGGCTTGTTTTCATCCATAATTCTTTTAATTAAGCAGCTTGGCACCAATTTCAGTAATAAATTGCCCTAGCTTCTGTGCTGACTGTTTCTGCAAAGATGCAGAGACAAGCTCTGTGACTGTGACATATGTACGGGCTTCCTCCCACAGACCAAAAACATGCTCCCGAGGTTAATTGGTGACTCTGAAAGGGAGAAGTAGTATAGGCAATGGCTAGAAGATGGATATTCCTTTAAAATTTAGAAATGTTTATTAACCTTTTAAATGTAATGGAGCAAAGAGGTAAGTGTCCACAATCAGAAATTCTTAAGTAAAGTACAGATAATAAAAAATGTATTTAAATAAATATTCTTTGTCAACGTCCTTCAAAGCCTTCTGGAATATTGACATTGACTGAGTATTCCTCATTGAAGTGCCCATGATCTAAGAGTTTGGTATTCACTGACAGCACTGCCTTTCCTTACAGCTGGCTTTATTCCCAAATGATCCAGCTGAGGTCATTATGCATTCTACCTGTGCTTTCCATCTATTAAATAATCGAGTGCAAGTGTGTGTCATACATCTGTTTTAATAAACAGGAGAGTTCTGCATGGAGAATTTCCATAATTAATCTAACAAATGTGAACTCAGCAGTGTAGCTGAACCCATTGTTGTAAAGCAATTACAGCAGATGTGCAGAATGGTGGCCTGAGAATCTGCTCTCCTCTGAAAGATGCACAGAGACCTCTCGAATCTCACGCATCTTTTATGTTCATGAAGAAGATGATATGGTGAGAATTTTTCACCCTGTTTCAAAAGAGTGTCCTTTTTGCTTTTTTCCACAGCAGATAGATTATACTTTTTTCTTCAAAGCCTCCCAAAGCTCTGTCTTTAATCACATTATGGCATTTCCCAGCGCTGCCTCCGTATGGTTGCAGGGCTCGGGTTTGAAAACCGAGCCATGCGTTTCAATTTTTACCAGCGATTTGTACAATTCATGGTCCGCTGTCAGGGCTGGGATCCTGTATCACTCCCAGATTCATCTCTTCTCTCATCAGCTCTGACATTAAACGATAAGATTTGATCCAGATGGGATTTGATCTTTAAAGTGAGGCCAGGGTCCCATTTTATAAAAAAGGCCATAAATCACATCTTTAAACTCCCTCTGCTTTCTCTTTATGCTTTCCACATGAAGAAACTTTAACTGATTGCAGAGAAATGTCTCCCCACTGCTCTTTCAGGGGATTAGCAACATTATTCATTAATGCTTGTAGAAAAGTCATAACAGCAAAGCTATTTCTGGTAAACGTGGCACTTAAGCAGCAACCGAAGTCCATCTCATTAAATCCAGATCTCACTTACTGTAATATTGTAAGGGACAACACTTACACCACATACCTACATAAAATGTACTGCTACAGAAGTGTTTTGTCAGATTTGCAACTTTTTCTACATCCCGTGATATATAATCTATTTTTGATATAAATACTCTCCAAATGTGCACTTTTATTTATAAAATCAAATACATGAGTACTGAATTACCAGAAGCTTTAAAATGTTCCTCATTCCAAACTCTCAAGTTTACTTTTATTCAACAAGACAAAGAAATAACCTGTACCTGTATGTATATCATACACCTAGAGGTCAGTGCTCAATAAAGTACCATGGTGTTCAGATATGGAACAAGTATTTTAATTTACTGACAGAGCCTCTGTCCCTGTCCAGATATAGATTGAGGAAAAAAATGTTTTAATGCCAAAGACTTTCTGTTCATGGTGATCTGTGTAATGATCAAACGTTTTTTTTCTTGACAAAATATGGCTTATGTACCACTTTATTTTGTTCGAGTCTGTTTCTGTGTTGACGTGGTCACTCATTTTGTGTAAGATAGATAGATAGATAGATGGATAGATGGATAGATGGATAGATAGATGGATAGATAGATAGATAGATAGATAGATAGATAGATAGATAGATAGATAGATAGATAGATAGATAGATAGATAGATAGATAGATAGATAGATAGATAGAAAGAAACATTATTAATCTCTTGGGAAGGTTCCTTCAGGAAATTCAGATTCCAGCAGCAGGTAATGCCATAGTACAGAAAAACATGCAGATAAGATAGAAATAAAAAAGATAAAAACACAGGTTATATACAGCAAAATACAAATAATAATTAAACTGTACACTCTAGCAGCAGTGGGGATTTCCAGCATAAATAAACTACTGTGCAAATTATTGAACTGTACTCAGTTACCTTTACAGTGTAGCAGAAATTAGAATGTCTGGTAAAAATAAGTATAAATAATTAACATTAACACTGCAGCACCAGTTAGAATAACTGGCATAAATAAACTACAGTACTAGTAATTAAAATGTATGTTTTTGATTTTTGTTTGATTGCTTTTTTTGACAACTAGGACTTAATGTCTTTTTCTGCAAATTTAATTTGTAATTGCTCTTGGGTAAGGCTTGTAAATAAGCCCACATTGGGTTTCTAACTCAGCTGCACATGGGAGTTTATCTTATTCACACTTTTCTTTGACTTCTCTTTTAACTTTTTACAAATGCATAAATTATAATAAAAAAATTCAAAATACACTTTTGGTGTGGCTGTCAAAGGGTCAAACAGTTAAAACCTTCATAAAGCAGAATCAATCAAATAAATCTGATAATAGAAATGAATAATAATTTAATTTTAACTGAACACTAAGTGGCTTTTTCAGCACTCATGGTCAAAGTTAAAAACACACATAACAATGATAAATCAGTAAACAGTGATCAAAGATAAAATAACTTCATCAGATTTCAAGACAAACAGAAAATGCCAGTTTGAACAGATGAGTTTTACGAGGTTTTAAGATGCAGAGAGACAACTTTTCAAATAATGATTGACTGCACTTCAATTGCCTGTTCAAATGTACTCTTATGCATTATTAGTAATTTTATAAACCCATAGCAACCTGAAACAAAAAATAATTTAAGACAATCATATATTGATCCCTGGGAAATGGGGTAAAAGAAGCATGAAGATATATCAAATCAAAGGTTTTATCTACTGTAAAAATACAGTTATTGTACGCAGGAGTACGGTTTGGTACAGAATAAGATAAGATATTCTGTAAGTGGAATGTAAGATAGGTGACAAAAGACATCCTGTGCAATAAACACAGAGTAATGTGAAGTCAAGGACATATTTCACTTGTTTATCTGGGATCTCTTTCAAAACCATAGCCAAAAGCTGAATGAACAATTGCTTCATCACATTCATGATGGGCTTGTGATGTGATGAAGTGGGCAGGCGCTACTGCCATGGGGTTCAGTGCATAACGCCAGCTAATCCATACATCCAATCGGTCTGAAAGAAGCAAAACATATTATCCACTGAGACCGTTTTTTAATGTTGTTCTTCAATAAAACATAAATGTCTTCTGATTCTGATTAAGAGCTTTTGAAGGGGGTTGCATCTATGCCAATCTACATGGGGGCCATAAAGAAGGAAAAGTTAGGAAAGTTCAAAGGATCAACAAGGGCCCCTTAAAATGTTACAGTCCCAGTGCCGTTTTATCAAGGGTGCTTTGAGATATCTTTACATTTTGCTTACAAAAATACTGTTTTCATTGTCTACATTGCAAAAAAAGACATTCCAACATCTATTGAATGAGCTGACTCTCATAGAATGTCACTTATACAAAAATGAGTCTCTTTCAAATGTTTATTAGGGGATATTACTTTCTGCATTTTGCTGTCCAATATCTGGAAGGAATGTAAAAGATAATCTGCAAAAATATCTGACAGTGTTAAAAGATCAGAGATTCAAAGAGACCCATTACATAATCAATAAAAACACTCTGAATGTATAAAACGATCCAAATACCAGAAAGTGACACATTATTGCTATTTTTTAATGATCACTTATTTTATGATTTTCAGCTGAAGTGTTGTCTCCAGTAGGGATGGGACGATACATTTAAACTCACGATACGCTGCACCTCGATATGCCCGGGTCATGATACGTATCGTCACGATACAATATCAAAAAAGTAAAAAAAAGAATATTACCGTATAATTACAACTTATTTGTTTTTGTTAGTTGCACACAGGAAAACACAAGGCCTAACAGGCCAAACACAAACAATAACACTCTCTAACCCTAGAGAGGTTAGAGAGAGTGTATGCTAACGAGTGATAGGCTTGTTTTCGCAGTCTTTGTCTTTTTTAATGAGAAAGCCAAAATACTGCCAGACAGATGACTTGTTTCCAGGCGGAGCATCCTCAATTTCGACCTCATTCGACTCCATCATTCAGCTTTTTGGTGGCAAGGTAGTTGGTGCTAATGTTTGTTGTTGTCACTTCTGGTCACATGCGCTATTACCAGACGTGACATCTTTACTTCGCGATCCATTTTCTTCAAACTCGATGCATTTCATCACGTACTATATCGCGACATATTGCCAAACTATATTTCATCCCATCCCTAGTCTCCAGTGATTGAGGCTTTTTTTTTCATTTAAAAGAACAACTTGACTGTGACGATCAACAGCGGTTTGTTTTTTGATTTGGTTTGTACTAGATGTTACTTCAATGTATTTCTTTTATTCATTAGCCTCACACACGTTTGGTGCGAGAGACTACAGAGCTGGTTTGGGATAAGGGCCAAATATGATATCCTTTCATGGTGCCCAGAATTTCTGGCATCTCAGTCTCAATCGCTTCAACTTAAAGGTTTGAAAGATCAATCTGTACTACATGTTATTAATGAGCTCCAGCCTGTTAGGGATGATGGTGGCTTGGTCTGGTAGTGCACTCTACCAGTTCAAGCTGTCACATGTCGATGTGTTCTTGGAAAAGACACTTAACCCCAAGATGCTCCTGCTGCTCGGTGGTGTGCAAATACTGATGGAGGACTTGCATATAAACTCAGAGCCATTAGAGAGAGAATTGGGTGTGAATGGGTAGATATGACATGTGGTGTTAAAGTGCTAAGTTCTCATCAGCTGAAGTTCATTTAGAAGTCACTATTGTTTGTTACTGCTGCAGAGGATTACCAATTGTTCCAGATATTTGAAAACATCTAATTCAGCAGGATTTTATAACATAATCTTGATTCAACAGTCAAGAAACAAAACATTTTTCCTTCTCTAAAATTTTGGGGTTGTTCACCTCTCCCTACAAACTCCTCGCATCATAAAACCAAACAGCTCATCCCTCCTCTTTCTGTCCCTTTTTCATTGTCACTGCAGATACAGTTGAAGCATCTAAAGAAGAGACACAGTGATTATTTTCTGTGATGTGTGTGACTGTGTGTCCGCTACAGTGCACATGTATTACAAATGTGTAATCATCAGAAAGCGTGTTCAAAATGTGTCCCAATGCCAGCCTCAATCAGAGCCTTAATTGTCTTTTGAAACACTTCTCTCTTAAACATTTAAAGCAGTTAATCAAATAATTGTATACAGAAGACATTAGAAGACTGCAGGTTATCATTCAATACACAGACTCCCCCACTGGATGAGAGATCTGCATTTTCAGCACTTTGACATTAAGGCAGCTAAAAGCAGATGGTTTCTGATTGCTCTGTTTCTTGGTGCAATAAATATGACAAATTACTGTCAGGGCAGATGAAAAAGCTAGTGCATCACGAACCATTTAAACTTGTCTCAAACAGGATGAAAACACAAACAGAAAAACAAAGTTGCCAAATGGAAAATGGAAATAACACCCAAACTCCTCGTTGCAGAAAATCTATTTGGTTTTGTGTGACTAAAGCAACAACACCTGCAGCTCCTTTCTCTTTTTCCTTTTCTTCTATGAGAATATATACAATAATACAACATTAGATTAGATGATTTGCTAAAAGTGTAAAAAAGTGTAAAGTACAACAACAACTGTTTATTGTAGCTTATTTGGAGGAAAAACATTCACAGTTTTATCAATTAAACATGGTCAGACAACAAGGTGGGGCACTGAAGCTTTTCAATATAGTGCACATGAAACTGAAAATGATGACTATGTGGTGGAGTCCAGTATTTTTGATCATATGAGGAACTTAAACAGTCAGTTAAGTGGCTGAAAGGGCTCCTAGCAGCACTACACCTCTAAAGACACAAGCCCAGAATTCCAGTGAGATACACTGCTGCTGTATTAGCCTACTAGAGTTATTTCACATAATAGTGTGAGTTTCAAGGAAAAATGAGCCACAAAGACATGTTGGGCTGAATGTATGATTGTGCAACAGATTTCAGAGTGTTTTTTTTCTTCTGTAAAGAGTAAACAAACAGAAATTCTTCAGAGAGGGGACAATCTTCTGTGGAAACAGGAGTAATATGGAATTATCTGGTGGTCTGTGTGTTTACAATCCTTCCTGTTGTTTGGTCTGAATCAGAGGTAAGCATATAGATCTATCGGCCATCTAACGTGCACAGGTGGAGGAACACATTGCCATTTGCTGCTTTGTAAAATAGTTCCAAACAGAGATTTCCTGCAGGAAAAATTGAGCGCTAAAATCTTTTTTTTTTTCTTTTTTCCTGATCATACTTTCGACTGAACAAACTTTGGTGGCTCAAACAGCAGTGTACATTACTGGTTGTACACCAGTAATGTACACTGTGCAAACTGTTCAGCGTTTTGTCATCCACACGAAGACAAAACACTGAACAGTTTCCAAAACGATTGTCATGAAGACGAAGGCGTCTCAGAAAATGTGTGCGTCTATATGAATGCACTCAATACGCATCAAAACGCTGTAAAACACATGCCAGACCTCCAGGGGCGCTGTAACGACATGAGGGAAACAAGCGGAAACAAAAAACAGTGGGCATGCTCACTTGTGGCAAAAGCTGTAAACAGAGATTGTGATATAGTAATCATAAAGTGGCGTAATGTGTCCTCGATAATTGTTTGTTCGACTCGGTCGTGATTGAGAAGAAGGAGATTTTGCTGCAACAGGGATAGTAGGGTCACTAGCTTCATCAGCACATATGCTACACAGTACGCCGCCATTGTTGTTGTCGTTGCCGCGTGTGGCGCATGCGTGTCAACGAAGATATGAAACTATGACGTAATCCCAACTTGTCTTTGTGTGGATGGGGCCTAAGCTTGTTGAAGGTGTAGCACTGCTGGGAGCCCTTTCAGCAACTTCACTGACAATAGTCAAGTACTTGATACAACCCAATTTTTTTATACTGAAATACCCTTTTAAGAGTTTTAATCTTATCTGGATCCTTTTTTGAAGAGATTAGATAATGTTTGTGCCATTGATTTTTTTCACTTCTATGCTAATGCAGATATCTGATATAACGAACACTTAGTTTAGTCACTTACAGTATCAATACTCTAATATAAAAATACTGAAGATAACTGATCTAGACTGGATTTGCATTGCACAAAATGTATTTTTTCATTTACAGAAAATCAAGTTTCATCTGCCCTATGAAACCACTGTAATATATCTTCTTTTGTTAGAGCTTATATTCGTAAATCAGTACAATGAACTCAATGCTAAAAATTGTATAAAATATAAGCAGTAAATATTGGCAGAGATGATCATGCTGATACCAATATGAAGTTTTTGAAGGAACTATTTGCCAATACTAATACCATACATGTTGTGCATCCCTACTCTGTAGGTATGTAAAAGAACAGAGTAGACTCTCCAACTTGAAACTGACAAGAACTTCTTACACTTGGTTTTTGCAGTGTGACCATGGAGACCTTCTGACAGAAATGTGCACTGGATTGTTTGTCATTCCACAAGGTTCCTGCCAATATTTATCCAATTTGTATACTGTACCCCCTAAACTCCCTCCCCCTAAAGACAGCATGATCCACTTCAGCTCTGATTCTCAGTTATCTTTTAAGAGGCACAATAATGGTCACTGTCACTGTATTAGCTCTACAACACTGACAGTGTGACAGCGTCCATTAATCACTACAGTCTCCAGAGAACGGGCCGTTACATGATGACCCGCTCCACAGCGGAAACAACACACGGGCTGTTTATGGAAACTTCAACCCCAAATGTAGGAGAAAACAATCGCCTGTCATTCACACGACAAAGACGATGACTACAAAGAGCAGGATGCATACAGGACTACAAGTGTATATGCTGTTCATACATAAGCAATATGATGCAAATTGCTTTGTTGCAGAGGGATGGGCAGCCGTATTAATAACCTGTGAATTCGAGGAGGGAATGTGTGAATTAAAAATGCTGTGAAGCAGCAAAAAAACAGACTGCTTCAAACACAACCACAAGACTCATTAATACTCCCATTATCTGGTGTTTTCTAAAATAACAAATAATTTGCATACATTTTCATCATCCTATATCTAACACTGAAATTTTAATAAAACCTAACAAAACAACACATCTCATCACATTACAGGTGTTAATTTACTACTCATTACTTGTTAATGTGCTATAACACACTGTGGAGAACAAGATATAAAAGCATGCCATTTTGATTTAAGGCTTCGATGCTGAAAAACTGAATCAAAAGATTTTCCAATTACACTGACTTTTCCAGCCCATCACTTCTTTTCACAGGAAGTAATACATTTTCCATTGAAATGAGGGAAAAGTGAGACTTTTCATTTTTCAAAGAATCAGCAAATACAGGGTCAGGTCAGAAATGAAAAGAACCAATCAGTTCACAGGTGCCACAAACCAAAAAAGAAAATGATCTGAAAAATCTTAAAGATTTAGCTGCTTTAACTTGAAGCAGTAGCTCCCAACCCCTTTTTCCCAGAGTTAAGTCCCTCTTGGGACCCACACCAACAAAATGTGAATAAAATGCTGTGCAAAGAGGGCACCAGTTTGAATTATTTATGATTAAAATCTGGATAAACTGGGCTTACATACATCCTTGTGTGTACCTTCAAACCAAGTACTTAAGTATTATCATGTTAACAAACTTCTGACCCTCTGGCATCCCCCTTTGGTGGGGCCTAGACCCCAGGTAGGGAGGCAAGGAGAGTCGATAGTTGTTGTTAACTAGGTAAAATAAAAATGTGAATGAAGGATAAATACCTGTTTTTCAAATAGAAAAGAGGCACCCTGAGCCTGCAGTTTTGTCTGCATGCCCCATTCATGATTCATGAATCTCAATCAAAGCTCTTTTTGTTAAAAAGGGTGCTTGTGTCAATATGCCCAACAGTCTGTTTTGAGCCTGATGTTGACACGGCTTAAAAATAAAATGTTTTTAAAAATTCAGAGAGAAGAATAGTTAAATATAACTAACTTTACAATGAGTTTCATGAGCTGTTTATTCACTGTTTTTCTTTGATTTAATGTCTTTGTTTTTTGTCTTTAGAGGTCTCATTGATCATTTTGATTAAAGTTTCATTCTTCTTTTTTTTCTTTGTAATTGTGTTCTCAAGTTATGTGTGACATACTTTGAATTGCCTTTTTGCTGAAAGGTGCTATGTAAGTACATTTGCCTGCTAGGCCTTATGCTGCGCTCCAACATCGGAACTGGGAAGAGGGAAGTGGGAGTGATGTCATCTCCAAGTTATCAGCGGGTTCTACCATGCTACTGTTAGCCATTGTGTTAGACAATGTTAGCAAGCCTTGCGTTGTAGTTCACAAATACCAAATGAAGGATGTAAATAAAACTATGACAGCATTTCCATAAATATAAGTTGAACAATAGTATGTATATTAGGGCTGGGATGATTCACTTTTCTCCCAATTCGATTTATTGCGATTTTTTAGGTGCTGATTCGATTTAAATTGCGATTCTACGATATTGCCGATTTTTGCAATCTTTAGTTACCTTTTTTAACACCAGCGAAAAAGATGAACAATGATGATGCCTCCAGACTATATCAGGAAAAATTAAATCAATTTTGAACAAAAAAATCAATTTAAAAATTGGCAGACAAAAAATCGCGATACTTAAAGCTGTGGTCTACGATTTGAAACCGCAGCCTGCCCCCCCTTCCCTCACCTCTTCCCTCCGTGTTCCAAGATCCCGCCCCCAGCTCGTGGCGCCTCATATAAGCCCCCTCGGACTGAGCTACGAGCAACTAGCATAATATATCAGCAGCAAACTCAATAAAAAACAGCTCAGCTCAACTGAAAGTATCAAACACGACAGACATCCCCCTTATAACACACAGCAGCAGCCATTTCAACTGGACCGGTGGCAATGCAGGTCTGGCGCCGCCAGAGCGGAACCGATTGTGGGGGAGGATTTATCTTTCTCGGCCTGTCCTCCCAGCTCAGCATACAATGCTAACGATTAGCGGCTAACAGGCTAACCCGCTCCGCTACGAGTCATTAGCCAGGCCAGGCACAGACTAACCAGAGTTATTCAGCAGACATCTTCCACTGTAGTAAACAAAGCCATTACCTGATCAACCAGGGGCGAAACGGACGATGCTGAAGGTCTGATGGCCGGCTGAGGCCATTCGTTAGCCGTTAGCCCGCTAACAGGCCTCGACCAGCGGGCAGAGCTCCGTTGGGCCCCGCAGGAGAGGGAAGCGGCTTCCCGGTTTCGGCGCTAGGCTTCTCCGGCTCCATGATAGTTCAGTAGCTAACACTGCTAGCTGCTCACCGGAGGTAGAGGGGAGGAGACGGGACCATGACGCACTACGCATGATGCTGCGTAGTGAGGGAGACAAGGGATTGGATGGACTCACGGACCAACTCACGGGCCAATTGAACCTTACAGGCTTCTAGGCTTGATTGGTCAGCTAGTATGCAGCTTTTCAGCGGATATACTGAATGGATTTTTTTCGTTCTTTTTGGTCTTTATACTGTGTAGATAGGACCATAGGACCATAACAGCCTTATAAACTGTGTTATTAAAATGTACAAAGCTTCCAAATCATAGACCATAGCTTTAAGTGAATCGATTTTTTTCTCCCACTCCTAATGTATATGGCTGATTTAGTGCTGCAAACACTAGTCAGAAGTGCTAATAAACGGAATATTACAGGAGCCTAGTTACTGTTTACACTGGAGGCAGCCATCTTCAATTGTCAACTTAGGGGTGGTGAGAATCCCCGGAGTTCCCAGTAGGAAATTCCGGCATTCCAGTTGAAATTTCCCACTCAGAACTCGGAAATCCTGACTCCCCAGTACAACTGGAATGCAGCAATAAGTCTACCTTCTCTGCAGCTCTGTATGTGGTGTAATTATTGTAGGTTTAATGTAGTAAGGGAGTTAGTTCACAGTTTGCAGAAAGTGCTTAGTGAACATGTCAAAACAAATGTTGCTTGCACATTAGAAAACCAAAATTCATCCACACACTGGCTTATAATGAAGGAGGGAAGAGCTGGATTTGTCTTTACTGCTCCATGTAGAAACATCACAGTGTCATAACTAACACAGAATTACCGCTAGCTACTCCAGGCCTGGGCTCTTCTGAGATGGATAGACCCAAAGTGGAGACGTGTGTTGTAATCCGACGAGTCCATGTCCTCCAGGGTAAAGAGGAAAAAACCATCTAGACTGCTATCAGTGTAAAGTGCAAGCCAGCATCTGTGATGGTTTGAGGGTAGGCAGTGCCCATGGCATGGGTAACCTGCACATCAGTGAAGGCCCCATTAATTCCAAAGCCACATACAGGTTTTGGAAAAAAATGTTGCCACCCAAACAATGTCTTGTTCAGCGACATTCCTGTTTATTTCAGTACAGTAAGACAATGCCAGATCCCAATTTTGCAAGTTACAACAGTGTAGCTTTGTGGCTAAAGGGTGCGGGTACTAGACTGGGATGTCTGCAGTCCAGACCTGTCTCCCATTGAAAACATTGGTGCATTATGTCGCACAAAATGCAACAGTGACAACCCCTGACTGTTGAGCAAATTAAGTTGAGCAAGTGTTGTTGATCATCAAAACATTTTGTTTTTATTACACAATGTCCCAACTTCATTGAAAACAGACTTTGTAAAATATGGAGATCTTAGTAGAACATCTTCAATCAAATCTAGAAGCACTTTTTTAAAGATTTGCTTAACCAATATGTTGGCTTCAGTGAGTCACAAACTTGAGTGATGTTAGCTTTCTGATAAATTGAATGTTGAAACTCTCAGAGAAAAAATGTTCCAGGGAGAACAAAGAAAGCAACCGAGGGCAAATGCTTGTGTGAAGGATATAGCTGGTTGAGATAAGGAGGAAGTGTTCATAAATTATAAAGCAAACAATGACACATGATCACTTGCAGCTGTCTCATGCTTTCTATTGAAGTTTTAAATCAATACATCCCTCGATTAGATATAATTATGGACATTCTCACCGTATCACTTTTATGAGACAGACTGACAGTTTGACAGCGTCCATCAATCAGACGTCTACACGATACCCGAACACCAGAGCACATTTTCCCAAAGACAAAAACAGGAGGAAGCTACAAAGACGCATCTGCTGCCACTGATCTATTATTATGTTTGAGTAAATTATACTGCGCTGAAAGCATGTCATGGAATAACAGCACATTGTGGAGCATCTTGTAAACTCAGTGATTGAAAAGACAAACAACCAGGACCTTTGTGCAGCTTAAATAGGTCTTGCTCTGTTCTGCAAACATTCTCAGAGAAAATAGTGTAATGTAGCAGAGAGAAAATAGCAAAGTGAGATATGAGAGGAGAAAATGTTCAGGACAAACTCATCTTTCCATAATCCCCTAGTCTCTGCGCTCCCACCCCTCTTTCCAACCTCCAATTACAAAGAGAAGAAATGCCTCGCCTTTTCACTCCTCAGAAATACACAGGCTCCACATCAGAACTAAATTTGGTTTGGTAATGAGACTGCGCTTGTGCATTTCCCCATGCAGACAGCCCAATCTTCAATTGCCAGCACACATGGGGGCTTTGCTTAGCAGGAAGGCTCTGAGGAAATAGACTGGTAAAAGTGTTGCTTTTTTCCATTTGGATGAAACTTGAAGCTCACCTTGGGTAGTCCTTTCAAAATGACCTTGAGAATTTTTCAAGATCTGAGGACAGGCATACTTTTTAACAAGGGACTTGAATATTTTCATGTGGACTGCTGCGTTCTTTAAAGTCACTTCAAGAACGATTTTGCGAAGCAGCGGTCAAGGAACCATGTTTGCCTCTCCAAGTGGAGTGCTCTCTTTCTACCTCCCAAAGGTGAAACTATTCCACAGCCGGTATACAAGTAGAAACATATGCTGTAGTTATGATGCCAATATAAACTGCTGTCATAAAACACATAATTTTGCCTCCAAGATGAATATCAAGGAGGCACTTTAATGCACAACATGAATCAAAAGTGACCCAACAAAATTCTTATTTTCTAATCCTTCAGTATTCCAGGCATTCCTCAATACATTTTTTGACCATCATGCATTTTCATTTGAATAAAAACCTTATCTGTATCACTACCCTCTAATGGAACCTTGCAGTGCAGACGGACCAGCTTTATTTAATGTTTGTGATCAGGTTCCATCTACAATTACTGTGACAGGCCCAATCAGTATCCTTAAGGGTAGGAAGAGTTGGAAGCATATGACCTTGACGATAGCAGGAAGAGACTGCTTATACAGAGATTAGCATGGATGCTAACAGCTGAGCAGTAGCTGTTTATCAGATCTGGACTGCATTTCTTAACTGAATAAAAACAATAAAATTGAAATCTTTTCAATAGAAAGGATGTTTTTGCTCCACTTTGGACATGGTCTGCAGAGAGTATTTTTTTTTAAGTGGCTCACGTTATGTCCTTTACAATATGGCAGGAGTGCCCATCTTCACTGTTATCTGATTGGCCCATAATGAATGTGATTGACAGAGTAACCATTCAATCACCTGTTGGATATGCTTTTAAAGAGTGCTGCCCAAAAACTTCCTATGGGCTCTTTCACAGATGGACCAGAGAAATATATTCAACAGTCCATCTGATGTGTAAGGTAACTTCTAACGCACAGCATGGGTGAAAATTACAAATATTTATTTTCTAGGTCATTTTAGTGTATGACTTAGTGGTTGTATTATTTTTCTAAACATTCATTATTCCAAGTACATCAAACCACTCCTCAATTTTAGAGAAACACACCCCTTGGTGCATCAAGATGTGTGATCATTTTCTATATAATAACATGAGCACTGAGTAAAAACAAACAAACAACTGCATCAGCTGGCGAATGGGAAATACACCTGTGCTGCTTCCCAAACCCTTTGCTCTAGGCTTACACAGGACCCTAGATAGTCTTGGTCAAAATGTTGCCAACAGCAGTACCTCTCTGACATGCAATATATGCACTATGATTGTACTGCATTTGGATGGTAGAACAGTGAGAACAGGGCTATTTTGCCAAAGCTACAGCTGCTCTGTTCGTGTCAGCTTGTAACTGGCTGCTATGTTATAGCTTGGATAAAATAAAGTGATCTAAATAGCACTAGGAGTCACATATTATGAAAGCAGAAGTCATATACTTTGTCAGGTAAATGCATAAATGTCTAGCTGATGAGATTTGAGGGTTGGGGCCTCCTCATCAATAAAAAATGCCACCAACAGAGAATGAGAAACAGACTTGGACTGGAAAGGATTGCTGGCTGGGCTGGAAAATCTGCAGGAGGTTTACTAGAGTCAAAGCTTGAGTAACAAACAGCTGAAGTGCAACATAAAAAGATTTACCAAGCAAATAAACACAATGGTTGGAGAGGTAGAAATCTGTGCCAGCAGAAAATAAACTTTTGGACAAAACAAAAATAGGTGTATGGTCTCCCTCGGTTGATTTATTACCTTATTTAACAAGTTATTTGATCATAATGTGGCCTTATAGACTTGTTAGAAGAATTCAGGAGTGAGGTAAGATGCCATTATTCCCTTTTAGTCCAATTAATAGAGCAATCAATAACAGAAAGACACACTGGTTCCCTCTAATAAGGGTCTCTGACACCACTGCTGGAGTGGGGGTGCAGGAGGCTTTGTCTGCTTTAGATTAGAATTAGATTTGGCCATAATGACTGAGCTTCAGACTGGATGCATTTTAGCTGCCTGAGGACAGTGGAGTACATTGATTTTTTTATTTTGGCAATCACACTATCAAGTCAGAGCGATCAGAGTACTTGGCTGAGGAGAACATTGACAAGAGTAGGACGCTTGCCTAGCACACCTGGGCCATAATAGACAGGCCTTTTTGTGGAAGAAAACTGTAGTTCACAGGGAATGCTATTTGTCTTATGTTTCCTCACATCCAATATGCAGTGAATCATCCTGTTGTCCTTGGGGTCAAATTGACCCCATTCAATGTTTATCGCTCAAAAAACAAAAGTTGACAATTTTGTTTTTGCTTCATTTTTCATGACTTTTCCTAATTCCTAATAATCATGATTATATTTTTTCAATGTGCTGAACAAAAACCGCACACATTGGTGTTCCTCTGGGATAAATTTGACCCCAAGTCATTTTAGCTATCTGTCTTGTCTGTCGGGGTGCTAGTTGATACTTTTGAGTGGATACATAAAAGGGGGGTGGGAAAATCAACTATTCCTATGTAAACTTTGATACTTCTCATGGTGTGGGCATGTGGGAAACAGCCTGACTTTTTAACTCCTGCCAAAATGAGGAAGCCAATGTAGACTTGGAAGTAGATCACATCCATGGCTTTCCAACTATCAAGTAACCATTAGAGCTCTTCATAGCACCATGGACTGAAAATATTGTACTTGGACAACAAATTTAGAGGGGACATTTTTGCAGGAGTTACAAATCAAAAACAAGCTTTTGGAACGCTATGACTGGTAGGGTAGTATTTTTAGCCACCATGTCTCTGAGGATATTCCAAGTTTGGGAATAATAAAGAGGAGGGGTGAGTGAGACTTTACAGGAACAAACCAAAAATATGTTATAAAAAAGGAGATAAAAATATATTAATAATTATGTTCATGAGAGGAGAGGGGGTTAATCCATATCAATCAATATGGCTCATTCTGTGAGAGTCATCAATGTGCATCCCAACTTAGAAATGATTTAAAGATTTCAAGATACACTTCCTCTAAAACTGAAAGTTTGACCTGATTTTGGCGCAACAGGAAAGGCCATATCATTGCCAAAACCAACAGGTTTAATACTCTTGTGGTCATAAATGTTGTCAGTAAATTTGAGAAGATTTGTATGTAAACTTTTCAAGATACATAAATTAAAATTTAAAAGTTTGCCCAGATGGTGATGCTAGAGGACAGGTCAACTCACTGACAGGTTTCAATTCTAAGGGGCTATTTATGTAGCCAACAAATAAACAAGGAGCCTGACACAAAAACTTTGTCAACAGTTTTATGTAAATCATTTTCTGGTGGCGAATATCTCTGGGATCAGATTGACCCCAAGGGTAAAATGTGTTAGTAATATTTGAGGATAATCGGAGGGATAAGTCATTTGTGAGGTGCTGTCTTGGTTTTTCCTTCCATAACTGCTGGACCTGTCTGCTGCCTTTGATATGGTGAACCATCAAACTTTCTGTTTTCAAAAATGTGCATTCCAGCCTCACAAAAGGCCGGCAAGATGCGGACAGAATGCTCATACGATAAAGTTTTGCCGAAATGCCCAAACTCGTCTTTGTGTGGACGGCTCCTCAGAAGAGGGCTCAGCTTTCTTGTAAAGGTCACATTAAAGGTCATAAGTTGTGTTATGCAAAATAACATTTTTCATGGTCTTTATATAAAAATCGATGTCATTGGCCTTGCCTGGAAACAAACTCCCCCATAATGAAAAAATCATTGCCCCTCTCTCTTTTGCTTTTATTACCTTTCAGGAGATGTGTGCTTGAAGGTCTAATTAAAAAATGTCCCATCATTGGGGCACATACCACCTCCCCCAGGTAGTAAAAGGCATTTAGACTTGAGCTTGTACAGTGCAATCGGTCTTTATTTGTACAGCACCAAATCATTACTTATTTATAAATGATCTAAAAACAGTGCAAAAGAGTAGGCGGATGCCATACTCCTCTATACAACTCGGTGCACCCTTTCCCACACCTACCCATTCAAACAATCTCTCACTCACTGTCACTTTTCATCAATAGAAAGTTGTTTGGCTTTTAACTTTTTGTCAGTTTTCTTCACAAGAGCTTTAGCTGCAGTTTCCCCCTCAAAGAAATCATTATCATCACGCCAATCATTCAGCTACTGAAAGCAAAACAACAAGTTATAAACAGGGACAGATGCAAATGATCTCCATAGAGGAAAATCTCTTCGAGCCACCTTGTTTGAGCAGAATTGACAAGAAAATACTCACAGAGCAAAAGCATATATGCCAACGTCTTCTTGGAGCTGCTGTTAGAATAACACAAGGATCACTTTGCCCTTTCTTGGATTTCAGTCTCATCTTTCGCAGAGGTAACTTAGGGTCAGGCCAAGAGTGCTCTTTCAACGTTTCAGCGCATTAAGAATTGGCATCACATTAAACTAAACTCCTTCAGCACACTTAAGTTTCCTAAAACTTCCAAAACTAAAAGAAGAAATATAAGGAAAGACCAACCCTGTACCCATGTTAGAAATACTGTTAAATATGCGATTAGAATTCAAGGCACAGAGCAGTCAGAAATAGCGCCTGTCACAGCTGGTGATGGAAAGATTTGTCACAGTAAATAGAGCTCAAAGCGGATACATCCCAACACAGACTAAGATGACCAAACCTGGGCCAACTGAGAAAACTCAAATCTGGCGGCACGGGGAAATATTCTTGGCGTCTCATCCTGAACAGAATGCTTCATCTGTGGGGCAAAACTGTCAAAAATGACAATGTGACGAGTAAACTAATGAGACATCTTGAGACAAACTGCTCCCTTTTATAGACGGCATGTGACACGGAGTGAGTCTTTTTTGTATTCCTATAAACAGTGCAGCAGTCCCCAGCCTTTTTTGTACAGCAGTTTGGTTTTATTAACATAACCCAATTCCAGGAAAGTTGGGACGTTGCATAAAAACCTAAAAACAAAATACTATGAGTTCCAAATCCTTCTCAACCACCTTTTCAAGTAAATACACAACAAAGACATGCTATTTAACGTTCAAACTGATTACCTTGAATTTAATTTTGCAAATATTCACTCATTTAGTGTTTGATGCCTGCAGCACAGCCCAAAAAAGCTGGGGCAAGTGCATATTTACCACTGTCTTACATCGCCTTTCTCTTTAACAACACTCAGTAAGCGTTTGGGGGCTGATGGCACCAAGTGTTAAGCACACTGTAAAGGTGCTTTCACACCTCACGCTACTCGTACTACCTCGGCGATCGCTCTCCATTCAAAGTCAATGTAAAGCTGCGATGGGGCATGGCTAACCCTCCCACGATGCGACAGCCACTTTTCACACTACCACATAGCGTGTCGCGTAATGTCAAAGTAAAATAAAGTTGATCAATCAGCAGGTGTGTGCACATGTGATGGTACCCTCGACAGACAGTTATTCATCCAGACTACAGAGTAACAATCCATGTGCGTATGGGAAACATTAGTCAGTGAGGACATTAGTTCCGCCTAGACGGACCGCGGGAAACTCACAGATAATGCTGCTGCAGGGTATCAGCTGCTGTGTTTTGTGGTTAGTAGATGAGTGAAATGGATACAGTTGGAATAATGTCCGCTTTTACATCCTACTATATGATATATGATATGATTGCGGTGAAACTCGAGCAGACGTGATGTCACCAGGCGACGGCCGATGGCAACGGCGACCAAAATGAGGTATTTATGGACGCGCGACCCTACGTCAGTGGGCGACGTGATTTTGGTAGCTGGGTCGGTTGCGGTGTGAACGCAGCATTAGACGAGAGTAACTCCTTCTAACAACAAAGAAAAATGATTTTGTAGGACACTGGACGCAATCAAAGCATGAATACATGTAAGTTTTAGGTTTTCTCTCTGCATTTACATTATTACAGTTATCCAGAGACAGGGTTCCTACAGCTTAAGCCAAGTTAAATTCAAGACTTTTTAAGACTTTTTTTAAGGCCATTTGAAATAAAATTTAAGACAAAGTCGACAACAAACCACAATTGAAACAAACAAAACAAACAAACAAAAAGACTACATGAATTACCTGGGTTGGAGGCAATTTTAACCCAATGTTTATTTTAAATTAAAGATCACTTTTTGCCTTCTTTTTAACCCAATTTTTACAACTTTATGCCTATTTTGCCCCCATTCATCTTTTTTTGGCCACTGTAAGAACCATTTTAGGAATTTTTACATGGTTTTTGAAATTTAAAATCAAATTTAATTCCCAATTTTGCTGCCATAATCAATTTTCCCAAGCCACTTTTGGATATTTTTTTCAATTTCATACCTATTTTGCACCTATTTATTAACCCTTTTCCACTTTCATACCATTTTTACCCAATTTTTGCAATTTCATCCCTCTTTTTTACCTCTATTCACACACTTTGTCCCACTTTTGGACAATTTTTAACCTTTTCTTAAACCCGTTTTTACAACTATATGCCTATTTTGCCCCCATTCATCTTTTTTTGGCCACTGTAAGAACCATTTTAGGAATTTTTACATGGTTTTTGAAATTTAAAATCAAATTTAATTCCCAATTTTGCTGCCATAATCAATTTTCCCAAGCCACTTTTGGATTTTTTTTGCCAATTTTCTCCAATTATTTTTTCTCTCTCCAGGCACTGTAGGTAGAATCAAGACATGCGTCTGCTCTGTAAGATCCAGGTGCAACCACATGACCGTTTTGTTAGTTCTGCTATTGTGATTACACGATGTTGCCATGACTGTAAATCTGGGAATTATTTCTGAAAAATAGATAAATGTTACTTAATTTTTTTTAGTTCAATCTAACATAAATCTTACTAATGTGGTCAAATTTTTAAGACTTTTGAAAATTGGATTTAAGACATTTTAATGCCAATTAAGGCCTTATTTTTAGAATTATGAATTCAATGCCTTTTAAGACTTTTCAAGGATCCGCGGGAACCCTGAGAGAGTAGATTTCAAATAAATAGAATAACTTGTAGTTTCTTGCTGCACATCAGACTGGAATGTTGATAGTGCCACCCTTTGTGTATAACCAACAATAAATACACTTAAAATCTGGTAGTTTGTTTACATAAAATATGTTTTTTAAATCGAAATGTGACCACAAAATTCAATATTGAGTTAAATCATGACACGCTGGAAGATTTATCTGAGAATCAAGGATTCAGAAAATGTGCTTACAGCAGTGAACCAAAATGATAGAAAAACCAAGGACTACCTGAAAGATTAAAATAAATATAGGAACAGAAGGCTTTTAAATCTATGATAATCATAAAAGGTTTTTCATAATGATTTCTAGCTCGCACTAATTTCTCAGACACATGTCCTTGAATGCCCCAACTCATGCAGGCAAGACTCCTCCAGCTCGCACAAAAGCGGATTAAACCAAAATTTGCACAAATATTCAAGTGAAAATCTCATCAGGTGCACCTTCAATGTGTGCAAAAAGGATTGGACTTACATAGTCTTCATACGAGTCATGTGTGACTGCTAACAGTGGGGGTCTGTATCCAGCAGTCCCTGCTGCCCCTCTGGCTCTGGGAGCTTGTGCCTCCCTGGTTAGAACGGTGGTGGGAAGTTTGCTGTGTGTGGCTGCTGCTGCTGCTGCTGCTGCTGTCCCCCGAGGTGCCGCTGCGCTCCTTCCTGTGCCTCTGTGGCCCCTGGTAAAGCAAACAAGCAGACAAACAAAGCATCAAGAATCTACCTCCACAACATTTGTCAGGAAGCCACAGTAAGAGAGGAGAGTTGAGACAGTCAGAAATCTGTTAAATCCTTCTTATCGCTGCATACTCGCAGGCTGTCACAGTTGGTGGTTGTCATACACCGTGCTCGGGTGAAACACTAGATAAGCGTAACCTCCCCCGGCAACGAGGTAGATCTTGTAACGATCACAGGCCTGACGAGTGTCACTTTGTGTCTTTCTCAGCGCTGTGTACATGCCTTTAGGATGGAGGCTTGGTTTATTTCAATAACACAGAGAAATCCTGCTTGGACTGTGTGTGCAACATCATAAATCCATCACAGAGCTGGGCAAAATATCAGGGTACATCAGTGTTTTAAAAGTACATACATGGGTAAGAAAAATGTTTTCATTGATAAAGTCTATGATGATTAAAAAAAAGAATTCATTTCAGGCCTTTGGCTTCGTAGAGAGTCTTAATAGTTAAAACTGCTGACTGAAAGATGCTTACTGAACATCTAGTTAAAAGGGAATATAAATATTCAGATTCCGACAACTTTATAAATTCGAAACAGGCAATTCAGTTTACAGCTACCAAGACTTATGTGACATTAAAAACACATAAGTCAAACCCAATCACAGCATTTAAGCGCTAACATTCACGTGTCAGTGGCATCTTCAGCGGGATCACCCATGATCATGCTACTGACACTTTATCAGTGATTACAAGCACCTAATAACTAGAGGTGTAACGGTACATGTATCCGTACTGAACCGCTCGAAAAGGACGTTCGGTTCAGTACAGTGCTGTACTTGAACGAGTACGGAAAGTTTACGTTAGCTGCTGCACATGGCTCTTTAATATTCCCGGGGGTACTTGTCTACGATATCACGTGGACGTGACATCTCACGGCGAGCCAATCAGAAGACGAATATCAAAGAGCTTCCGTAACCACAGGAGCTTGTGTCTGAATTGTGCATCACGGCTACTGCTAGCGAGCAACCGCGGCTTGAAGAGCCTCCCCCGTCGCTGAAATCTCCTGTTTGGGAACACTTTGGCTTCAATGTGAAATATTGCAATGGAGAAAGACAGGTGGATAAAATGACAACGGTGTGCCGATATTGTTCAGTTGAGGTCGGGTATTTTCCGACAGCATGTCAAACATGCTCATCTGAAACGGCACCATGCAAGTGTAAAGATTTCCACCGTAAGGAAAAAAAAAACACTGTAGTGCATATTCAACTGCCGTCTGCATTCAAGCAGCCTCTTCCAGACAGTTTAGGTTGGGCCAAAGCGATAACAGCATCCATCAGCGTTTTTATAGCATAGGATCTAAGACCACATTCAGATGTGGAAAATGCTGGTTTTAAACAAATGCTAAAGATGATTGAGCCCCGGTATAAAGTACCCAGTCGTCCACATTTAAGCCAGTAATTTAAGAAGAAACTCATTATTTTTAATTTCATACATTTGTTGTTATTTTATGTCATTTAACTTATTAGTATTACCAAGCAGCACGTAGAATTTATTTTAGTTTTAAGTTTGAATAATGAAAAATTTTTGGTTAAATAAACGTGCTAAACAAGCAAATGGTTTTGGTTTGTTTCCATACTGTACCGGAAATGTACCGAACCGAGACCTCAAAACCTAGGTACATACCAAACCGTCATTTTTGTGTACCGGTACACCCCTACCAAGAACTTATGTTTGCAGAAGTGCAACAAACATAAATTAAAATTAAGAGCAGCATTTGACACTCCAATAGCTGAGGGAACAACGGGCTGAGAATACCGGTCTAATCTCCTTGGTGAGGCCAGAGGGCATCATGAAAAGTCTCCAGAAAGTGCGTGGTAAGGTTGGTCTAGTTTTCTTTTTGCTTCCTGAACCACCCGTTGCTTCCACAGAGAACTCAAGTCTTCCAACAAACTTGAAGCTGATGTTCTGCTGAAATAATCCAGACTGTTTTTGTTTTTCAGACAAGCCATTGGACTAACAGATAACAAAAGTTAAAAGACTCCCAATAAAAGATAATAAAATATATAAAAAAATGCTTTATGAGATGTTGAAGGAGTTCAGCCTCTGCAATAAGTGACTATGTTTACAGACTGTGTTTTCAACATATTTGAGTTCAGAATTAAACACTGTTTCAAGATTTAATGTACAGTAAGACCACAATTTCAACATTTTCTGCATGCACAGTGCAGGCTTTCAGCTTTGGAGAGTTCTTCCAATGCTCAATGATCAGCTAATTTTGTTTTGTGACATTGAGGTCATTAGTATTTATAGTATTTGATCAAATTCGCATTTATTCCGTAAATAATACTTATGAAATTCGTATTTCTTTGCTCCAATCACTGGTCAAAATTTTTAAGTATTGAAAATGTTTCTGTTTCTGTTTTTTTCTGTCTGTTTCACACTGAATTCATGTGGCTTATGCATTTGCTAACTCTTGCTCACCACGTATATACAACACTGCAGCTTTCTTAGCAGTTTTGATTGCAGCTGCCTGCTGCCACAGTAGACAACAACTCACCTGACAATGCTGAAATGCCTTGATGAAGGTTTTTGCTCCCAGAGCTCTTCTAGTTGATCTATCATTTCATTCCAATAAAAAACACACTGTAAAGCCTGTTTAATAATCTGTGAGCATAATTATTGTTGAAAATCTTTAGTCCTTCATATGGGATTTCTTGTGTCCCCTTTGCATGCTCATTTGCTTCCTTAATGGTGTGAGTGCACAGCGTATAAATCCCATGCCATGAAGAAATTGGGGAAGACACCTGCACTTCATGCCAAAATACTTTAGAGCTCAATGTGTTTACTTATTCGGTCACAGTAAAGTGCAGTAAACCACCACTGCCCAATGTTTACCAGCCGTACTCCATCTGCCTGTAACTGCTGATGACACTCGGTGTGGAGACAAACTTGGCATCAGACAGGTGTATTTATCACTGTCCATTTTTTTTCTTAGCAGAAAAGGCTGCTGGATGTGGGCATGCTGGGGGAATATGAGACAGATTGTTTATTTTATGGATTTGTGCAAGTGTCCGGCAGCACAGCCAAGTGAACACAGCGGGGACCGTAGGGTGGATTTAGCCTCTTAAAGCTGCCTATTGTCTGCTAACTTCATGTTTGAACAGTAGCAGGATGTAGGTGGGCTAGGATATACCCTTTTTTCCTCTGGCACATCCTCCACTAGGTAGCAGGCCATTGTGATCCAAAAATACAGCCACTCAAAGGGGAATTACTGGTGCATATTTTTCATGGAGATTTACAATAATCGCTTATCTCTGCGCCAAAAGGAGTAAATCTGGGGTAGGAGAGCGGTGGTGGTGGTGGTGGTGACTTTAAATTGGGGTCATCCCGTGTCGCTGCTGGATTTAGCTCATCTATATGTGCTGCCAGAATTAGGACAGACTGTCATAGCAAACTGTACCTGCTCGCTCTCAGGGGAACACCGCGGCTCAGGTAGATTACGGACAATTTGGTGGAAAATATGAGACTGAGAGAGGAGAGTGTTTCATAATCACCAGCTGCTGCACGCTTGGCTAACCAATCAAATGCTCCACAAAACAACAGTTTCTATGGCTGTCCTGAAATCCCCTTAAGCTACAATAAATAGAAATAGCTTAATATTGAATTATCACCGACCCAAAGCTGGAATAAATGGAAAGAGGACATAATGTCAAAGTTATGAAGTAAAACCAGGAAAAAAATAAATTCAATTTTATGCATCACTGAAACGTTTGTCAGGGGGTGCATGTCATTAAGAAAGATGCCAAGCAGGTTTGTACTTCTTTATCTAGCTCTAGCTTTCATATATATGTAAATATATGTATATACCCTCACTGGTCTCTGTACTAGGCTCACACATTCAACTGGTCCTTTCACACAAATTGCTTCTAAGTGCATTTAGGGCATATAGACATGGCCAAGGTATGAACAAGAAGTTCAAAAAGTCATTCTTAATTTTGCAGGCAATTTGTATTTAGGAATGGCTCACAAACAAATGGCTCACTCACAACTGCAAAGCGGTTCTCATAGTTCATCTAAAAGAGACGTTCAAAAGACTTTTTTCGTGAATGTCACATTGCTAGCGCAAACCACCATGGAGGAAGGTCAACAAACAAAGCCTCTATTTTAAAATAAAAGAAGATAATCAGTGATAGTAGAAGATAATGTATCATAATGAAGTAAAAAAAAAGTCCCAATAAGCACACAGGACCGTTTAAACTCACTGAAGTGTTTATCTGATTACTGTTGGCAGAGGAAGGCAAACATACCCATTGACTCCCAGTGTTTAAGCTAAGCTAACTACTTGTGCGTGAGCTTTGTCTGTCTCTTTCTTGTGACTGGACACTAGGGCTGGGTATTTCCAGCAACTTCCCGATACGATACGTATCCCGATACTAAGGCCACGATACGATACGTATCCTAATACACGTAAATTGTGAACATTGACTATGTTTTAAGCAAAATTCTTGACAAGTTTAGTTTTTTCTTATAAGAAGAAAAAGAACAAGGATGAGTTTTAAGTGGTTCTACAACTTGAGAAACATAAATTCAGATCCTCAAAGATGGTAGACCTAAGTTCAAATTTAGAACATATGCTTCATTATGTAGCTCATCTTCTACCTTGAACTGTGCCACTGCTAACATTAGCCAAAGTGTATTTGCAACAACTGTCAAAATATTTAGGCCGTATTGATTCTGTAGAATCCGCATCGATACTCGTATCCCAAAGGAGTGCGATACGATATTTTGCCGTATCGATATTTTAAGCACAGGCCTACAGGACACACAGATGAAAGAATGGTATTTATCTGCTTTTCATTGACTTGAGACTCAGAAAAGACAGGAAAAAGAAAAAGAAGTGTGTATCTCTTTAAATGTGGCATAGTTGTTGATGCCAGATGGGCTGGTCTGACAGTTTTAGAAACTGCTGATCTGCTGTAACCTTCGAAAGCAGCTGGATTCACCTGATTCAATGTCTGTATCTGCATCTGTAATGTCTGGATCTGATGCTGAAAAGGTGACTTTTCACATACATGGCGTCACTCCTTGAGACGTTATAGGAAAGCAAATTTATCTTTTTACTAGGGGAAATGACAAAAGTAGTGACTCACAGTGACTTGGATAGGTAACTTTAATCTAAATTCTGATTTGGAAATAGTTACATGTTAGATTGCTCGTTACTGGCATCACTGGTCTCTCGCTATTTTATTTTGTACATCAGAAGAACATCTCATGCTGACACCATCACAGCCTGTCTTCTTGACCCATCTCTTAACTTTGGGTGCCCTCCATCTGTTTACTTTGAAGAGCAGAAAACCTCCAGGCTATATTTCCGTTTTAAGGATGAAGTGTTCTGATGTGAAGAGCTCCTTCCAAAACAAAATAAACTTTTAAAGTTTTTCATAAAGTACCTCAGTTTCCTGTACTCGTTCAAGCCAACACCCAACTTTTAATAAGAACGGCTGCTCTCAGCATGAACGTACCTTGTAGCTATTGTGCTTGCTGGTCGTGCAGTCCTCCCCTGAGCACTCCTCCCTCTGCTTGAGTCGTCAGAGCCGTTCAACAGCGAGAGCTCTCTCAGTTGCTCCTGTCTGATCTCATCATTGTAGTCCTGAGGGAACATAATACAGCATGTCTCGTATGAGAAAATATAAAATAAAAGCAAGGACATTTGTCTTCTGACTGCAACAGATGCTCGAAACAGCAGAAAATGCCATCAAATTAAAATTATCTTGACACACACAGGAAACACATGGCAGAGCTGAGCGCTGAATACTCAATGAAGGATGTCTTCTCTCTGCTGGGTTTGGAAAATGCAGAAAGAGGAGATAAGAAATGCAGAAGAAAACAATAAATATGTCTGAAAGAGCTGTGGGTTTATGTCAGTGAATGATGTAAGAAGAAGTAAGAGGGAAAACAACTTTTTTGAACCAGTTTGCAAAATAGTGAGAATTTTTGACAGCACATTGACTTTCTGAGGGACGAATGACTATTGGGGCAGAATGACAAAAATATTAATTACTATTATCAACTCTGCCAACGGGATTATGTGTTTGTGTTTGCTTGTTAGTTTGTTAACAGGATAAGGAATGGGCCATGGTCCAATCCAATGTGATGGTGTGAAAACCAAAGCGTGACCTTTTGATGTCTTAAAGAGCCCCATATGTGCTTTTTTGTGTGTATACAGTATGTCCATGTTTGTCACAGTATGATAAGGCAAGTTTTGCACACAGTCAGAGAAGCTTAAAGTGATATTCCGGGATTGAACAAGTTGGGTCCTATCACAAAGTTTAGGGCAGAAATTACCTCTACAGCAGTGTTTCTGTGTAACAGAAGCCCAGGGCGCTAGGACCAAGCACTCCCTTCCTGCTTCGGTTCTGCTCGTCTGCTGATTCCGCTGCAGTCAGATGGGGCCATATTTTACTTGACCAAAAACACAAATAAACGGACTCCCACCGAAAAAATCTGATATCGGTCTGCATTCACGCTTTATTTAGAGAATTTTCAGTGCGTTACTTTCACACAAAAGCACCGCTAGCACCGCTCTTCCACCGCTAGCAGAAGAGCCTCCGCTGCAGCGGAATCAGCAGACTATCAGAACAGTTTCAGTATCTTAAGATATTTGCTTAAAAAAGGTGACAATCAGTATCAGTAGATATGAACATTTTGCAGATATTTACAGTTGATATGTATTACCCTCAGCATGAATATAAATACCATAATGGTTTAACTCATCATACCTGACTGTCCACTTTTATAAATCAACAGAACAATGTATTTAAGAATAAAATGTTTTCTTTCTGTTCATAGCATAAATAGACCGTCACCATGAAAGGATCAGGTCAGTTTAGTAAAGTGGGGCTGTTGTGCTCTTCACAAAAACAGTGGTCTGGGTGATTATGAGTTTGGAACTATCAACAAAACAAATATGAGAAAAATCCAACATCCTGCATCCTTAGTAAGAAGCGACTGTAGAGCCTCACAGCTCCTCCTCAGACTTGCACAAAAGTTTGTGAACTGCCATCTTAAAGGTGCTATGAGGAGAATCTATTACCGGTGACATTAAGACTCTGCTACCCATGAGCACGCGCGGCGACTGACGTAATGCTGCGTTCCATTAACCTCGGAACTGGGAGTGACATCATCCCCGACTTATCTGCGTTCCAGTTGAAGTCGGAAAAAAACATGCCGATCTACCAGACTATGGTTAGCTGTTGTTAGCACACCCTACATTGTTGTTCACAAATATCACATGAAGAATGTGATTATCACTATGGCAGCAGAGCTAAATAACTGTTCACACTGGAGGCATCCATCTTCGATTGTCAACTCGGGGGTGGCGAGGTTTCACCGAGTTCCCAGTAGGAAATTCCGACTTTGGGGATGTTCCAGTTGCAGTTTTCTACTCAGAACCCGGAAATTCCTACATCTGACTACAACTGGAACGCACCAAAAGACGTGACCCAAGCCAAAGCGTGTGTCTGTTGTGATAAATGCAGCTCTGACCTTCCTCAGAACTCTGCATTGCTTTACAACTTCTTCTTTCAACAACTTACAGGATGCAAAGTGATGAGGTAATGTATCTCTGTCTAGTTACGTAGCGGTAGTTTTTGATGTGTGACAACAAGCAATTTTTGGGAAACTTAGTATCGTAGTTTTGTAGCCGGCTATATATCGCTACTTACAGCCCAGTGCTCTAAGACGTGTCTGAATAATAAAAATTTGCTCTAGTTTTAATTGTCTTGTTCCTGAAGTTGAGTATCCAGTCCAGCCCTGTCCGACCCGATCGGAAGGCTAAGGAATAGCATTTATAGATAACCTATTTTGATGCTACAATACTCATCTTAAAGTGTGTATTTCTATCAGGCATATATCTAAAAGTGAGACTTTTTTGTAATTACTTAAACTCCTCACAGTCCATTTAAATAAACACACACAAACAATTGACATGTCTTAATGTGATCATATACATTTTTATGAAATTACTCAAAATGCCAACTTTCCATGTACTTTGGAAATTTAAATGTTCATCTTTGAGAAACCTGATGGGTTTCAGCTCAGCTGGGTCATGTGTTTGCTGATGTGTATTTTATGTGGCAGCTAAAAACATATCTTGTTGTAAATAAAAGTCCTTTAAAAGCAGCGTTTGGTGTGCAAATCTTTCTCTTTCTACATATTTGTACCTTTTGATCTGAGGAACGGGCATGTTTCTGAGTTTTTCTCATGTTACAGGCATCGCAGAAGCAGAGGTGCTGGGTAAAAGCCTCACTGGCACTTAAATGAGAATGTATTCTTAAACAGTACTGATACAGTATCAGTTGACCAATCTAGTTTTTCTGATTGTATGAAGCTTAAATTAAAGTTCAAAATCAAACTACATATTAACAAGCACTACTGTCTGTGAAACAAAGTCATGACAAGACACCCATGTAAAAGATAGAAGGGGAACTTTTCTCACTTAGAGAAAGAAATCTGTATTTAGCTATAACACAGCAATTAAAATTCAGCTCAAAACAGCGTGAAACACCATTATCTTGTAAATCTGAACAATTTTTTTCAGCCTGTTATCAGCATGATCCAGATCATTATGCTGCAGATCAGAGGAGTTATCATTAGCTCATCATTTCTGACAGATAAGCAGACCTAATTTAAAGGAACTCGTGAACAAAGCCCTTTAGTTTGGTTTTTATCACAATGCCAGAGGTAATGGACACAGAAGCTGATCTACTTGGAGCAGTTTTGACAGCCACATTTTGTGACATTATGTTTTCTAAACTTCATAGTCTAGCAATAAAAAGACACCAAGAAGCCTCCAAGAACAGAAATCATCCAGAGCACAATAAAATACAAAAGGAAAGTTATACGAACAAGTTGCAATTTAGACCATATTTTCATAAAAGAGCACATTTTCAGACAAATGCAGTTGCCGCAGCTGTTTCTCCGCTTCATTTGTCCCTTTTCTTTTTTTGTCTCTCTTCCTCTGCAGACAACACTGAATGCTAAACACGCTGCACCTGGTTTGTGGTTGCTGGTGCAGACAGTCATATTTCATTTTCATTTTTATTTATTTATTTCGGTCACGTCAACACAGTTATACAGCATCACACATTGTCAATAGTTGATCAAATATTCATGTCCGAAAGGGTAGACGGGAGAAGCAGAGCTTATCTAGTCCCGTCCCCATTTTCTCAATATTTAGAACTTAGTCTCCTTTTTTCCACAAATTAACAAGTTGTTATGCATTTGTATTTATTTATAGAGGTCTTACTTAATTCTAGACTCCCTTTTAGTGTCCGTATTTGACATATTCCATAATCCTTCGTTCCACATAATCCTTTGTTGTTGTTGTTGTTGTTAGTCCCGGTTTGTGATGTTGGGGTTGTGATGTTGTAGATGGTAATGTTGGAATGGTGTGCCCTCGTTGCTTTTCTTTCTTCACTTTTCAGACGTGTTAGACGCGTGACTCCTCGTCACTCTCCTCTTCTATTTAATTCTAATGAGGGATGCCCTGGTCTTGTTTTGCTCTAAGAGTGAGTTAGGCTGATAACATATTTAGTGTTTTGCTATAGCAGTTGGTGTAGTTGATGATCAGTCTACTTAGGCCTCCTATGGGTGTCAGCATAACTTGGTAAAAGGACCACAACAGTTATTAGTCAAAAATTTGCTTTTGCTTTAGCCAGGCAGTGGACATCCTGACAACATGCTACAAACCACATACAATACTGATGTTTCTTTTCCATATAGCCTACTTTCCATGCACTCACACACATACACAACGCTCTCACCGGGGCAAACACACAATCTGGCATCACCAAAAATCACAATTAGCAGCTTAAGCAAAGCAAACATTAGTCGAACCTGGATCGACAGAGGCATGTCAGCTATATGGGTCATGACTGGTTGCTTAGCACTCTGCTAAACCAGAACCTCAACAACTGTTGTTTTTGATTCCTGGCATAACCTAAATGTGTTTTACTCACTGTGGGACATCATGAGGACTTTTCAGTACTATGTTGTTACTAATGTAGTACTATGTTACTAATTTGACCCTAAACACATAACACCGTGCTGTGTTGCCTCATCTTGTTAACTAAATGTCTTAAAATTGCTGGTGGTTGCACAGATAACACCAGCACTGAAAAAAAAACAATTGGCTGAGTCAAAATGAGAAATGATCATGTAAAGAAATCTCAAAGTCTGATGAAGCTGCTGCCATAGCAACATCCACACTGATCTCTTCATGAGCCACCATTGTTTACAGGCTTGCTGTTGCTACTTGCTGCCTTCATATCAGGAGCAACTTTCTCCCCAAAAGGACACATGTGGCCAGTGCCTTCCTTTGTGTCTGGTTGATCTAGGCGCTCCCGTAGGTTAAACTTGCAGTGCAGATACATCAAGGACCTTGAGTCTGTCTATGATCAGATGGATCCATCTTTTTAAGCTCCCATCTACAAAGATTGTGAAAGCAGCACAACCCAATCAGTGTCCTTTAAATCAGGAAAAAGTGGAAGCTACGAGTTAGACAACAGCAAGTGGCTGCTCGTAGAGAGATTAGCATTGATGCTAAAGCTTCAGTAGAAGTTTTCTCAGATCTGAAAATGTCTTTATACTAAAAAACAAATAAGAACATTACAAACTTCTAAATAATGGAGATGGAGGCCATAATGGACAATGTGCGCCACCCTCTTCACAACACCCTGGCAGGCCAGAAAAGCAGCCGCAAGGATCTGTTCCGCTCATGGACATGTAGGAATGAACGGTTTATGAACACTTTTGTCCCTACTGCAATTAGGCTCTACAACTCAGTGAACGGAAACTAGGCCTTATGAGCGAAATCAATGTTTCTATTTTATTTTATTTTAGTTAGTTATTTTATTGGAATGTGTGGGATATCAAATGAACATCTCCTGGTGACACCTTTTTAAAGTTTTCTCATGCTTTTAGTTTTTCATAATTTATTTCTAAATATATTTGTCTTCACTGTTTTTAACCTGTGTATCCCACCTTTTTCATGATGTGTTTTTAACTTGATTGTTTGTACGGACAATAATGGGATACTTGAATTTCCCTTTGGGGATCAATAAAGTATCTATCTATCTATCTATCTATCTATCTATCTATCTATCTATCTATCTATAGAAAAGATATCTTTGCTCCACTTTTGTCATGTTTTTGCAAGAGTTTGCTGTAGGAACATCATTATCTGATTGGCCCGTAATGGATGTGATTGACAGAACAACCATTCAATTACCTGCTGTATATGCTTTTGAATGGTTTTGCCCTTCCCTCACACTTTCTATAGGCTGTTGCTCTGATGGAATGGTCCATTTGCTGTCAGGAAATTGGAAGGTAAGCTCTGCTAAAAGAGTTTTTTGGTTTATACGATAATAAGGAGTACAGGTGAGAGATTTGTACAGTATATTGTAGTCAGACTTTGACAAACTGCAGGAAGGAGTGACTATTAACTGTAATCAGAAGGGCTGAAAGAAATATCATTATTGTATCTATACTGAGATATGAACATTCAAGATATTAAAGGATAAGTTCGGTTTCTGCAGCTTTCACATTGTTTATAGAATGAAGTAGAACAATATACTCACCCAAAAGGCTTTCCTGATGCAAACAGTGCTTCAGGAGATATTTAGATCCAAAATCGAGCAGCGGACATCTGTATAATGGTAGCACACGGGGCATACAGTGCCGCTCCTAAAACTGCATTAATCGTCCAAAAGCTCATTAGTTTCACCAATATTCCATCATGGTCCACTCGGGCTACTCCTCCACGACAGTCTGTGTTGCTCCAGACATGTCTTTGTGACTGTGCTGACCTCTGAACTGAAGAAGAAGAGCGCTTGCCTCCGCGCATGCGCAGTTCGGCTCATTGTTTCAGCGGAAGACCGCCGGCTACACAACGACTTTCTTCTTCCAGTTTTGTGCAAAATGGACGAATATCTATTGGATGATATTGTGTGTTGTGGAGGAGAACTTTGCATATGATGGGTGTCCTTACAGTTTCGAGCCAGAGTTTACAGATGAGGAACTCATCGAAAGGAGGATGCGGAGGCAACGCTCAAGAGAGTACTGCGCAGGCGCGGAGGCGAGCGTTCTTCTTCTTCAGTTCAGGGGTCGGCACAGTTACAAAAACATGTCTGGGGCAACACAGACTGTAATGGAGGAGTAGCCCGAGCGGACCATGATGAAATATTGGTGAAACTAATGAGTTTTTGGACGATTAATGCAGTTTTAGGAGCGGCGCTGTATGCCCCCTGTGCTACCATTATACAGATGTCCGCCGCTTGATTTTGGATCTAAATATCTCCCGAAGCACTGTTTGGATCAGGAAAGCCTTCTGAGTGAGTATATTGTTCTACTTCATTCTATAAACAATGTGAAAGCTGTAGACACCAAACTTTTCCTTTAATATCGAAAAAGCAATGACATAAACAATATAGATTTCTTATAAATAGAACTCCACTTTCTTTTGCATTGTGATGTTTTTATTTTACTAACAATGTTTGGTTTTCATGACCTTTAGTTGTATCGTATCATACGATATCGAAATATCTGGCATGAATATTGAGATATGAAATTTTGTCCATATCAATCAGCCTTAGTAACCAGTATATTGATTAACATAAAGTTTGTTTGCTGCAGTAAATGCCACTCTCATGCAAAACATAATCTAAAATGTGCTAAAACTGCACCATCCTATTGCCTTTAATGCCTCTCCGTTATATTTTATAAAACACACAAACCACTTCCAATAATGAGGACACAATAGTGCTATCCCACTCTGCATTTCTGTTATTGACAGTGAACGCTATCATACCTCCAACAAATGCCTGTTATAATTGAGTGGAAATAATTCTGTGTGGATGAAGCAGAGTGTGGGATCTATTTATTGTCTAATTGTGTGAAAAAATGCATTGTTATGATACATTCATTTTCAGAAGTCTTCACAGCTAAGCCATGGTTGTTTTCAGCATTCTCTTTAACCACATTATCTGGAAATTGTTTAACTCTCGCTCATTTTGCTATCTTTGTTTTATTCAGATTTTACATTTGATGGTTTGCCTCACAATGCAGACATCATCATGCAGAGTTTGACTCTTGGGGCTGTTTTTAAACTCCTCTATAAAGAATAAAAGTTCCTCTGTGGCCACATTAAAATGTAACTCAAGTTTTTATGTCTTTGTCCTTGTTTTGCTGTTTAAAGAGGCTAAAAAGGATGCCATATTTTTTCCAGTGGCTCTTTAAACATAATTATTGGACAAACAGGTTAACTAAGCCCTAAGAATGACAAAGAGGACAGCAACAGTGAGCCAAAATTATGGACATAAATAATTCAGGTTCAAACTTTTAGGAAAAATGGGCTTTGCAAATGTTTTATGAGAAGGGAAATGGACTGAATCTATTTATTTAAACCTGGAGGATAAAGAGCGTCTTTGTGAGAACAAATGGATAAATTTGGAAAGTTTAAAATCTCCCCAGGTCAATTTCTGCACATTCATAAATTTCAGAGTTGTCAATGTGAGAAAAGGCAGTGAATCTTTAAGGTCCAGACATTATGGTGGGCAGGATGATATCATAACTTCACTTTCAATGTTCTAAAACAATCAGTGCAAAAGATTTTATACTCCTGCTGCAGCACCCAGCTTGATTATTTCATTTTCTCCTGTACAGAGAACAAACTTAGCTCTAACCACACAGGCACTGTGTACTGCAAAACACGGGCAGATTCACTTCATAACATCAGAGGCAGACAGCTTTATGGTTTTATGCTGTCAGTCTGTTGTCCGTCTCCCTATCTGTCTGGCCCGTTCTTGTTAATGTAATATCACAAGAAAACTTTTAAAGTAAAGATTTTCTTTTGGCTTTCCACAAAGCCTACTCTGACTCAAAGATGCACAGAGCCTCATTGCTTGCCGTCCTTTCTTGTGAACATAATAACTCAAGAGATCTTTGAGAGATTTTCTTTAAATCTGAAAAATCCACTCTAACTCAAGGGTGAACAGATTTGATTTTCCAGCTTGTTGAATAAAAACAGATAGTGAGCATCAGGAGACTCAGGGTGTTTGCCCTGGTGGTCTGATTGTTCTTTAACATGTCCTGGCTGCTGCTCCTTCCCCTTCCCTTCCCCAGGCCTGCTTTCATACAACTTATATTTCTCCAGGCTGAGCAACGCATCTAAAATTCAGCTAAGTAGGAAAAAAAACTACTAAGAATGGAAGTATCAGTATCAAGAATAAATAATTTTACTATCACTCTTTTGGTATAGATTACTCTCCCTAAAATATCAGTACCAAAAGAGTACTAATATATGGTGTTTAACTGTCTCCATGCCAAGGAAGTGCCACTTTTTTCATGTAGTTTTGGCGACCAATCAGATGTTTCAATCAGCACTCAGCTGCACCTGCAAAATTACACATGGGCACATTCTTTTGACAAAGTAGACTTATAGATCAGTATAACATGTTTTGTGTTGTTTCATTTGTATTTATGGAATACTTATCAGTTAATCAAACAAAAAAAAAAAAGAATTGTGGAATATCTCTTAAATTATTTTCTTTTGCAAAAAGACTTAAAACGAAGTATTTGTAAGATCTGATGATCTAGACAAAACAATACATATATCTTATGTTTTCACCAGGGTGTGTCAATTAATTTGTCTGTTTGTAAGATTACACAAAAACTACTGGATGAACAAGAAAATTTGACCAATGGTGTGGTTTGGTCCAAGGAATAACCCATAATATTTTGGTGGCGATACGTATGTTGTCTGGATGCAAAAAGTGTCAAAAATTTGCAAAAAAAAAACCATAAGTTAACATTGGGCCGTATTTCAAAAAATCATATCTCTGTCATCACTTGATGGATTCACTTCAAAATTTACAGGATAATATATATAATACAACTCTACTATCAATGTAAATTTCATCTCATTACAATCCAGATAGACATCACAAAAAACATAGAAGTTTATAATAGCAAATCCCTTCATTTCTTATTAGCTGCTGCATTATGGGAATTGTAGTTTATTTGCAAACTTGTGTCAACATTTTTAAAGCCTATGTCACTACATTATCCAGCTTCTCTTGGGATGCCAGTGGAGGACTTCTCTACATGGACGGACATTGTGTCTTGGTGGAGGTCCAGTTCCTTACTGTGCTTTGGTCTTTGCAAGTAAGATTCATAAACATTGTGCTTGAATTGTTGGAGATGACTGGTATAAGTATCAAAAAATAAGGCAAAAAGTATCAGTATCATATTTTTTGAGAAAGTCTGGTATTGCTCATTGCTATAAGCTACAGTTGCTATCACTCAGTTATGTTTTGAGTGTTATAGACTGCACAGAGGGTACCCTGTACTCGCGTGTTAGTGCATTCATATCTTTATCAAGTGTACTCAGATCTGTGCCCCAGTCCCTGGTGTAAGAGCACCTTAATTCCGTTACATTATGTATCTGATTTGACTTTCTGTCAAAAAAATCTTTAAACAAACTGACTTAACTCAGACTTCCAGACAAAAAACACATTTTCTTTTATTAAAATTCCTTGTAAACACACCAAGAATAGACTTTATTTTCCTTTCCCCTGATAGTTATACTGGCCTAGTCTTCAACATATTGAAAAATAGGACAACACTCACTAGTTCAGTGACTTATATAGTTTTAATCTTGCTGGTTTGATCAGACTTACCTCTGGATAAGTGTTTCCAGACTGATATTTTAGTTAAAAAAGTCGTATTTGGCCTTCACTCAGGTTGAGGACTGTTAGAGTATGTTCACAATCACAAATGTTCTAAAACCCCCTTTTTTTTTCTCTACAAACTTCGTTCCTGATCCACCTACGTCCTCATTCTGTCTGGGAGGCTCTGCTGATGCCTCTCACTTCCAGGCTCCTCCTAACCTGGACCTTCCCACACCTGGTCTACTCTGTGATAATTGGTCAGTTCAGCACTGCTCTGCACCATGTTGTCAAGGACTCTGCTTTTAGTCTTCTATGCACTGGGCTTGTCAGCCTGAGCCAATTGGCATATGGTCCCACACTGGATGAATGTGCCAGCTCTGGCTTGAGATGCTTTGACTCATGGCTGCATTTCCCTGCTGGCACAGCTCTACTTCTTCATTAATTTCACCCTGATAATTAACTTTCATAGAAAGCTAAGGAAGAACTACAATAAATCTTCTCACTGGTGACCTGATACACTGAATAAGAATCTCAGTAAAACTTAAGAATGAAAGCATTCTGCACAAACACTGGGATTTTTCCAAAAATCTTAAATGAGTTTTAATATTGAGAGGTATGGACATACCATCTCTTGGACATGTGTGTGGCTTACAAGAAAAAAAAAAGCCTCCCATTCTTGAGATTTTCCGACATGGGAGAAAAGTGTGAGGTGTGCAGCTCACACTGGCAGTCTGAAAGCTCTGACTTAGCAAGATGGTTGTGATGAATGCATGCATGGACCACTGCCATTGCACAACAAAACACATCTGGTGCACTCACCAAACTACACCGAACAATCTAAATCAGATACACAAGATCTCTTGGTTTTTGAACAACCTTTGAAAAACATGGACTGACATTTAATTCAGAAAAGTGGTATACAAAATAGCTTGTTTAGTAAATTGCAGCACTCCTGTACAATATGATCTAAAATTGTGTTTTAAGCCTCTTTGTGTACCCTGCTATATTTTATCAAACCCAAACCACTTTCACCCACTTTGCATTTACAATTGTATTTGCTGTGGTTTGTATCTGTGAATGTTATTATACCTTCAACAAAAACAGCTTATTAGAATGTAGAAATAATTCTGTATGTATACAGCAGTGTGGGATCTTCTTATTGTCTAACCACGTACAACAATGCATTATCACAATAATTCCTTTCATTTTTCAGATATTTTCTCAGCTCAGTCATGCTTGTTTTTCTTCCTGTGATAGCTTAACCACAACATCCCAACACTAATAACCTCCCACATATATTCTGTTTATATACTTCTATTTAACACTTTTATAGTTTTCATTTGATGTTTGACCTTAAACTGCAGGATAGAATATGTGCAGAGCATGGCCCCTGTGGTTGTTCTTAAACTCCTCTGTAAAATAATAAAAGTTCCTCTGTGGCCACATTAAAACAAAGTTTAAAAAATAATTTTCAAGCCAGTTTTTTATGTCTTTGTCCTTGTTTTGTTGTTCACAGAGGAATTCATGCACGCAATGGATTTTAGCCAGTGGCTCTTTTTAAATCATGTATATTGGACAAACAGGTTAGCTGAGTGCCAAAGACAAAGAAGAAGACAACAGAGAGCCAAAATTATAGACATGAATAATTCAGGTTTAAACTTTTAGGGAAAAAGGTGCTTTGCAAAGGTTTTATTAGGAGGGAAATGAACTGAATCTGTTTATTTAAACCTGGAGGATAAAGTGTCTTTATGAGTAACACTGGATATACAAATTCACAAGGAAACTTTGCTTATTTTAAATTTCAGGTCCTGTTGATGTGGCAGAGAGAAGTAAATCAATAAGGTCTAAACTTTTATGGCGGACAAGAAGAAACAAATATTTGCAATTTATGTTCTGAAACAGATTATATGAGGATTTAATACTCATGACACAACACCCATTTACTGTAGTATATTCTCATTCATAGGGAAGAGGTTTGGTACAATAACTTTGCAAGTCCTGGGTAATAAAAGTACGCAACAGTTTTACCCTGGGATGTATATTAAAAACTAATTCCTGCTAAGAATTGATTACAACTTGCACATTAATTGATATCAGTCAAGAAATGATGAAAAGACCCAACTTACAGAAAGTGGCAACACCAGCAACTTGAAGGAAACGTATTAAAGCAGCACAACATAGAAGTACTGAATATAAGGAGTGTCATGTGTTTGGCATTGTTGCCATTTATGCAGGCCAATTTTTGCCCACACAGAATAAATCAACAATTGATTAGGGAATTGTCAAATAATCAAATCAATAAGCATAGTAATTAGTAACACTGGTATCAAAAAAATCTTGCCGGGGTGCTGATTTGGCGGAGTGGTTAGCACCCCATGTACTTGCTTCTGCCGGTCCAGGTTCGAATCCCGCCTGTGACCAGTTTGCAGAGTGTCTTCCCCTACTCTCTCACCCCCTTTCATAAGCCTATCCACTGTCTCTCTACTATCGTTAAAGGCACAAAAATGCCCAAATAATACATAAAAAAAATAAATAAATAAATAAAAATATCTTGCCAGTCCCCATCCCTAGTGTTACAGAAAAAATACTGCACATGATTCACATTAGGAAAAGTGTTGTTGATTTATGGCTTTCGCCTTGCATGGTAGAGATTTTACTTTCACTTGCAGATGTAGAGATGAAATGTGTTAACTGGCATGGTTTTCTGAAGCGTTCCAGAGCCCATGTGGTAATATCCTTTGCAGAATGATCATTTTTTGATGCAGTGCTGCCTCACGGAATTGAGGTCATGGGTATTCAGTGTTGGAATTTGGCCTTGCTGCTTACACGCAGAAATTTCTCTGAATCCTCCGAATCTTTTGATGATATTATGGACTGAAGATGATGAAACCCCTAAATTCTCTGCATTTGTACATTCAGAAACATTCTTGAACTGTCACTGTTCAGAATGGGGTGAACCTCTCCTCATCCTTGCTTGTGAACTTCTGGGTCTTTCAGGGATGCGCCTTTTTTTTTTTTTTTTAACCAAATCACGACTCTCACCAGTTTCCAATTAACCTGTTCACCTGTGGATTATTTCAAACAGGTGCTTTTTGGGCCTACCTCAACTTTTTCAGGCTTTGGAATGTGCTGCATGCATCAGATTCAAAATAGATGGATAGATAAATACTTCATTGGTCACCATGGGAAAATTCTAGTATCGTGTAGCAGCAGTAGTGGTAATAAATGGTCCAGGTCAGGAGCCATAGCCTTTGTTCAGGGTGTTGTACAGTCTGATGGCTGAGAACAAAGGATCTCCTAAACCTTTTAGTCCTGCAGTGCAGTTAGCTGAGTCTTCCACTGTTGCTGCTTCTCTGGCCCTCCAGATGTTGTGGAGTGGCTGGTTACTATTGTCCAGGATGACCTGCACTGTGCTGCACATTCTGTATGTCTCTCCACCAGTGAGTGATTATTTGCAAAAAAACAACAAAAACAAAAAAGTTTAGTAGTTCAATCATTAAAGGGACTGTGAGGAGAATCTATTATCGGCGACACAAAGACTCTGCTACCCGTGAGCATGCGCGGCGACTGTCGTAATGCTGCGTTCCAGTAACCTCGGAACTGGGAGTGACATCATCTCCGACTTATCAGCGTTCCAGTTAAAGTCTGAAAAAAACATCCCGATCTACCAGGCTATTGTTAGCTGTTGTTAGCACGCCCTGCGTTGTTGTTCACAAATATCACATGAAGAATGTGATTATCACTACGGCAGCATTTTTGTAAATATAAGTCTAACAACACTATGTATATATAGAAAATTCAGACTTCGGGGGACGTTCCAGTTGCAGTTTCCTACTCGGAACTTGGAAATTCCTAATTCTGACTACAACTGGAACGCACCAAAAGACGTTACCGAAGCCAAAGTGTGTGTTTGTTGTGTTGTAGCCCGGACCTTCCTCAGAACTCTGCATTGATTTACGGCTTCTTTTTTCAACAACTTACACGATGCAAAGCGACAAGGTAATGTATCTCTTTCTAGTTACATAGCGGTAGTTTTTGGTGTGTGACAACAAGCAAGTTTTGAAAAACTTAGTATCGTAGTTGTAGCCGGCTATATATATCGTTACTTACAGCCCAGTGCTCTGAGACGTGTCCGAATAATATAAATTTGCTCTAGTTTTAATTTTCTTGTTCCCGAAGTTGAGTATCCAGTCCAGCCCTGTCCTGTCCAACCCGACCAAGAAGCTAAGGAATAGCATTTATAGATAACCTATTTTGATGCTATAAAACTCATCGATAAGTGTGTATTTCAATCAGGCATACATCTAAAAGTGAGACTTTTTTGCAATTACTTAAAAACTCCTCACATTCCCTTTAAATATCTAATCTTTGTGATTTATTCAATTGAGCATAGGCCAAAGATGATTTCCAGACCATGTATTCTGTCTTTTCTGGTTTTTGTAATCAAGAGAAGAAGAAAAGAAGTTAAACTCAAAGGTAAAGATTGAGTGACACACTGGGGCTATATGATGTGCAGATTTTGACTCCCTCATGCGTCACATATACAAAAAATAACCCCAAATTTTGCATTCTCAGTGTATTTGACAGGCTGCACACAGATTCTGCTCTTGTTAATGAGTTAATAAAGCCCTTAGCGTGGTACTGGTCTAGGAGGAGACTGGCAGAGTTTTTAATTGGAAAGCTGGCAGCTTTTCCAAAGAACAACAAATATGCCAGAGCTTGTAAAAAGTTGACTGATGACAGATGCTTTAAATTTAGTAAACAGAGATAGACCAGACTCGGAGGCTGCTCGGGTCACAGTGTTTGCTCACTCTGATTAATTCTGACCATGCATGGCCTTGTACACACTCAGTGTCCTTCACTGAGCTCAAGTTGGACTCTCAGAGGTCAGGACACGAGGAATGACTATACTTCACTCTTGAATTTAGGTCTACAGGCCAATCTTGTCTGTTAGTGGCTGAGTTGACAGATGGTGTATCTTTGTGTGCTTGTGTGTATGCGAGTGGGTGTGTGTGTGTTAGCTACAGCTTTGTTTATGATCCACCCCTATATCCTTTGAAGTACCCCCTCCAGGATGTTGATGAATTTATCTCCTGCTTGTTGGACTATAAATCTCACTGAAGGTAGTCCATAATTAGATAGAAATGTAGATCCATTTGTCATGTTTCATAGAGTGAATCTCAGTTGGAAGTAGATCTTGTTTTGTAATGCATGTAAGACATTCAGTTTGACAGCTCTATTTGCTGACAAATTCAAATATATTTCACTTAGTTAGAAAACAGAACAAACTGAAGTCATTGACAAAAGACTTCAGAAAAAGCAAAGAGAGAAGAACTGCTGAACAAGCGTGTTGATTAGAATTATCTGAGGCCTGCTATGCAAGTAACATCTTCCTGCTTCCTCTTTAGTTGTTTAATTATAGTATTGACAATTCAAATGTTGATTACACAGTGGTCTTATTTGTCAGCCCTGTGATTGGCTAGTAACCCGTCCAGGGTGTGCCTATGGCTTTTGATTAGGACTGGGAATCAAAAACCAATTCCAGTTGAGAATCACTAATGACTCCCTCAAGGAATCAGTATCATTAGTCATATCACTTCTTGATTTCCTTATCAACTCTTTTCACTGACGGGGTAAGAAGTGGTCAAACTTGTGACTCAATTTTTGACTAAAAGGTGCTTACAGCACAACTTTCAGAAAGTGGAATCATCAGCAACTTGCAGAAGCATAAGCACAGTATTGAATCAGCAGTGTCATGTGTTTGATATTGTTGCCACTTAAAAGTTACTGGTCAATTTTGGCCGCACAGAAAACTAGCAGGAATTATTAAAGGGATTGTTTAAGAATCGGACAGATTCTGAAATCAATTTCCTTCCCCCTCAAAGTCAGCTGGAATAGGCTTGTGAAAGAGATAAGATGGTGTTGAAAATGAATGAATGAATGGATGGATGGATACGTTGATTCCTGTTTTTTTGTAGTTGTGCAACACAGTTGGATGCTAATTTATCAAATTGATGGGTTAAATCATTTTCAGACATCATCTGCTAAAAAAGTTTTCTTTTGTAGTTTGGATGCAAAAAGCCAGAGTTCAAAACGAAGACGAAAGCAAAAACAAGTGCTTGGCAGGGTTTGCACATTTTATTTTCAGAAGCAGCCAGCAGAGTAAATCACTTAACTACACATGAGGCATTGTGGGAGAGAGACTTGTGTCTCTGTCCTCCTGCCTGCCTCATTTCTGTGACTTCATTTTGGTTTATGGACCAAACTGTCAAAGCAGCACTGATCTGCCTCTGCACTGGAGTGCTGAGGTGTCCTGGTGGGCAGGCAAAAAAGAAGCAATAGTTTTTTGGGGTTTTTTTTACACCCACTGCCAAAATCTTATATTCCTGCCACATTATCATAATTATAGTCTGTTATTCTGTACAAGAACTGTTTTCTGAAATATTACTCCTTTTCAATCTTGAGCTGAGGACAAACTCATACCATGTCTTTCCATTCAGGCTTGTTATAGACTGTAAAGGTAAGCATGTGAAGTATGGTTATTCCCTGTTTTTGTGTATATTGGCAAGGACTTGGGCTTCGAATTTTCCCAAAATTGAACTTGAATGATTGCTTGATAATAACCAATAAACCTAGCCCCTCGCCCCAGCTGCAACATAGACATTTTCATTTAATTGTTTTGCTATTTACCTCTCCAGAGGCCGCACCAAATCATACAAAGAGGATGTACTTCTCTGCCACCACACTTGAATGGAAAGCTGGCAAATGGCCCTGCATATTTGAGGAGTGGACCAGCTGTTTTACACATAATTATGGCACAACCCAGTCTTGTTCATAAATTTGTCATTTTCGGTGTGGAGCCCAGAGTGCTCCCATAGACTGGCTATGCCTGTCCTCAATTTCCTGTAGCTGTACTTCCTGTTGTTGAGGTAAAGAGAGCACTAGATGATAAGATTACGCTGGGATGGATCTTAATGTTTAATTTAAAATATTGAATGATGAATATTGTTTGTTTTTGCTAGCTCGCCTGTCTCATGTTAATAATGGTTTATTTGGAATAATAGTTTTTTTAGACCTATTTCCAAATGTCTGTTTGTTTTTACAGAGAGCAAAACAAAACTGTTTAAGCACTATGAGCATCCTAAGCAGTGAAATTAACTTTGCATTAGCTATGAAACAGAAGCATTAAAAATAAAATATCAAAGTCTGATTCATCAAAAAGGGCATCCAAATGTTTGGATTTTAGATGCTGCAGGTAACTCATGACATGAAGCCATGGTGTTCTTCTACGCAAATCTGTGCTTCAGTTGGTTGAAATATTCCTGATACATGATTTTTTAATATTGTTGTGCAAAATGGGCACCCAGCAGCATTAAAGCAATATCCTAAGCAGTTTGTTTTCCCCCAACTGGACATTTTTGGGCATTAACAAAGGATATAACTGTATAGCATCTATTTCCATCACTGTGACTAATGTTTATACTGTTGCCATGTGACTCACACAACCCCCAAGCTATCCTTTTTATGGCAATCGGGCTAAATTGGGCACTTAAGCCTATGATAAGGTTCTTTTTGTTTTCACATACCCAAAAGTCATTGTAATCTAATGTCTAAAATGCCATAAAATGATCACATTTGGCCGGTCTTGCTGTGAAAACAGGACCTTAGTCTGTACAATACAAGAGCACTTTGCATTAGAGCATTTTGCCCTCTATATCTTTAGACATTTTTCTGGCAAAAATACAACAGCTGAAAATCAATACAGCAATTTTGATGATAAATCTCGCTGGGCTTAGTCTTTAATTAAACAAGATGTTTTCAAGACGGCTCTCCTCTGAGACCTTGAGATGGGAGAAGCTGTGGATGTATTTTTTTTTCTGACAATGTATAGTCCTCCAACAAAAACAAAATGCGGCAGAGACAAACAATCAGAGATAATGTGGCAAGACCAGCCTCTGATTATATCCTACAGCCTTTTGTTGGATTATTAATCTGCTGTTTACACAAACATAAAGACCATAGTAGTACATAGAGCATCTATAGGGTCCTTTTTATTCCACACCTTTAATACTTTTTATGATGAGATCTCTATTGTTACATATGAAGATGTCACAGAGATGTTTATCCAGGCTTTCCTTATAGAACGGAGCAGAGAATTCGGAGACAGCATATTCAGAGATGGAGCAGATTTATGGTATACGGGGATGTGGATGAACCCATTTTCAATTTCCAAGAGCTAACAAGACGTGTGTTGAAATGTATCTGGAGTAAGATCAGCTGACGCCTCATCCATCTAGAGCACCTCACCACCCGCTTCTGCCTGCTGAATGGGATGTTTCGGGGAGGGAAAAAAATAAGCTTGCACAAATTGTCGTGCTGGATGTGCAGAATTCATGTGTGTGATACATCACGTCCCTTTCAGCGGGCACACACAGCAGGTCAACATCAACATGCAATTTTCAGAAACATGTGGTTTCAGAAACATGGACTCACACTGAGGGAGTGGCACCCTGAGAGGAACAATTTCACAATATCTGAGAAGCATTTTGTCCAAGTTAACACCCCAATGTTAGTCTTTACATGCATCAGGAATCTTGCCTCTGAACCTGTTCCCATATACAAACAAGAACAAGACAGTCACAGATGGGAGAATTAATCTTTCATTTCACAAATCAGTGAAGTAATGATTTTTGGCTTCAACCAGTTCCGGGTTTGATTCAAAGGATTCCTTGTTTCTTATGAAGGGTGCTTATTTCTGTATTTAATTCTGCTGTGTGATACAATTCTCCAAATTATTTGACATCAAATGCAAAATAAGACATTTAAACCAATAAAATGTCCATTCTACATCTAAAGCAGTGTGTCATAGCCCACCTAATAGCAGAAGAACCTTCAATTCAGAGTTTGTTTGGCTGCAAATAGCACTGTCAATTGTGCAATGAACAGTGATCAACTCACAAAAGTGCCAACTGCGTTACAGCACAAGTTCAGACTTACGGTTGTTTTCACACCTTGATTAGGTGTGATACAGGTGGATGTCCCGTGGCCTTCATCCTAATATATTTGAAAACAACAAATGATCCCTATTTCAGAACAAACAACCATGCCAAGCTAGCCTAATATAGGGGGGCTAGGCCTGTGTCCAATCAACTCCTGGAGCATTTTTATTGCAGTAAGGACACAATTGATCAAGCAACAACATGACAAGTTAACTCATCACACTGCTGTAGTATTATAAGTAGCAGCAGTGGCAGTAATAATTGCATTACAGCTACTAGGCAGATGACATATTACAACTTAATAATAATGTTTTGAATTCAACAGAGTCATTTTGATGCACAGGCACAACAGACCATAAAAATAGTACCAGATTTAGAGGACTCATTGTCTCTACAGCTGATCATGACTCAACAACACTAACTGTTTCAAAAAGCTTTTTAAATCCCATAATTTAGTTCAGCTCATTCAAGCAGGAGAGTCTATCCTTTTTGAAGCTGTTCTCTACTTTCCCACATTGCTAACAGCTTCTCTCCAGATACATCCACAGGTGCTATTCTGTAATAATACTACTTTTCATTTACTGGTGGAACTGGGAATGACCTTATATTGGAGTTGAAGCACGTTCTAGTTTCATCCATTGGCAGAAGTCAGAAAGCAATTTCACATTAATAAAACTTTCATTATAAAATAACAACTATTCCTGTTACTTCAGCTCTAAAACACATTTTCCTAAGATCACATACAAGTGGGAACTAAATAAAGTCATAGCATTATGTGGGACTTCTAACAGATCAACCCACTGGAGCTCCAGCTACAATTAACACTGATAGCTCATAACAGACATGAACAGCACACTACAAGACAGTTTTGCCCAACAGCCAACATCACTGTATGTTCACATGTAGACATGTATAATACTATCATTCAGATTGATTCCAATGCAAAAGAACAACCCTAAGTTGTTACATTAGGTAATAATGAGGGTTGTGCACTAAGCAACCACATCTTCCGGCAAACTTGGGGTCCATGATGGTTGTCCAAGTTTCCCAGTAGGACCCCCGAATTCAAGGGAGTTCCAGATAACGTTTTCCCTCTGGGATGTCTGCATATCTGACTGATGACATAAAAGGGAACACACATTGTTATCCATGCTACCTGGTGTTGCCTATGGTCTGCTGTGTATCCTATTTATATCATACAGTGTCTCACACACTGAGAAATATGCTTGTCTGTTTAATATTAAATAGGACATTAAATCTACACTATCAGCATTATTATACTATTGTTTTGTGGGTAGGTAAGCCAGCTGGCCTCCATCCCATAATGCACAGCACTTCTCATAGTCAAAGCAAAGCATGCTGTGAGGTAATGACATGAGTAGCCTTTTGCATAAATCAGGAAGGTGCTGGTGCAACAAAGGCTGGACTTTTCAAAACACGACCATGAGAAGACATTTACTTTTTTTTAATGAACTATAACCATCTTACATGGTCTCTGTCACTGTGACTAATTCAGGCAGGTGCTATGTACATTTTACAACCCCACGTGAAGTATTTGTTTAAGCACGTTTCTTTCCTTTTATGACTAATAATCAATGAAAGTCAAGGGGAAGGGGTCCAACCTGGCACAAGGTGTACCTAATAAAGTGGCAGCTCATCACTTTTATGTTCTTCATACAAAACTCTGTTTAATTGCATTTTCCCTATCAAATAAAATAAATTTATACTTAACTGGCTAATTCTGACTGCAGCTATGTAGCAGTGTCTATTTAAACTTTTTAATATATTAAGGGAATGAGACTTGAAACAAGAGACCAAACGCATGTTGAGCAGTTCTAGTGTCCAGTTAGAAAATATTCTAATATGGACTCTTCACTGCTCATGTGAAGCACCAAGACTCCTGTTGAGCACAGCACATGTCAGTGTCCAAACACAATTTTCTCCCTTACATAAAGTCTGAAAAATCATCATACTACACGCTGCGCTACATAACAACCTGCTGAAATATGTTCTCATCCTCCTGCTGCACATCAGGCCGCTTGATCCAGAGGCAGAGAGAGCGGCCTCACAGCTGCAGCAGATGCTCATTTACATCTACCATGTTTGTATTTGTTTGAGCCTTTTTCAGCATGAGCTACTCCTGTCAGTTCACAACAAAAGATCAGTGAACTTGTGCTCCTTCCTTTCACTTCATTGTGCTGCTTAATGACCATGGGTGGTTTGATATTGAGTACAGAGGAGAAACAGTGTTGCTACTGAAGGCCAGTTGCAGCGGAGCTCCTACAGTGTGATACCAGCGTTTGCATAATTAGATATTGTTGTTACTTGAGAACCATACTCACTCCTACTCAATGTTAAAATATGCTTTTGCCCACAATGTCTACAGATACCTTTGCATATATACACCTTTCTCATTTACACAGAATAACTATCTCTGCATAGTCAAAAGAATGTGCAGGGAGTTAATTGGACTTCTTCCCCCTGCATTTTCTTATTCCCACATCCACTGCAGCTACTCTTTTTCCTTAACAGATTTCAGGCACTTGGCCATCTTAGAAAGATGAGGGCAGAAAGCACTTCCGTTTGTACGGACCACTGCGTGGAGCTGCAGCACAGGCGTTTTAATTTCTCCTCTCTGCATCACAAAACATTTCATCAATGTGAAATCCTAGTTTTTTATTTAATTTATTTATTTTTTATGGTCTTTGCATGTCACTTCAGGAATGTTTTCAATTCATATTATTGAACACTTTCCTTACTCCACTGAAAGGACATACTGTACATTTACAGCGTATAATAAGTTATGCATTTTGATGTGTTTCGCTTAATAATTCTGCTGTTTGGTGAGTTAGGAAAAAGAAATGTTCATAATTTTAACATAGGTGTGTTGCTAACTTTTCAGAGAGAGCTGAATCTGAGTGTGCACAGCTTTGCATTTCTTTTCATCAGGACATCAGGGTGAATATTTTGCCTCCTTTTTAAAGATGATGTTTTTGGCATTTTTGGATAGGCTTATGAAAAAAAGGGGCCACAGAGTAGGGGGGAGGACACTCTGGAAACTGGCCACAGGCTGGATTCAAACTTGGGCTGGCAGAAGCATATATATGGGTCATGCCTGGTTGCTTACCAGCACCAACATTTTTCTTTCTTACGTTATGCTAATGAGAGGAGATTTTTGGGTGTTATGTGCAAGCCTGAAATTCACACTGATGCCTCTAAATGATGTACAAAAGCACACCAGCACAGTCTGGGCATTTGCATGATTGCATATTGTACACTATATGAGATACCATTTGATCCTGTTGTGTGATTTAATGTGTTTTCTTGTGAGTTAACACCATTCCGCATATCACACCCTCCTCATTTATGCTGAATAATTGCATTGTAAAGAAAATATGCAGATAGAGCAGCTCATTACTGAGGATAATAAAACAGATGAGTGTGGATATAAGGTGCATGCCTTTGCAGCATGAAGCCAGAAGTCAAGAACAAATATTGAGAGACTGAACTAAATCTGAAGTGAGAAGCTTTTAGGTGTTATGACATGGACTGATATAAACGCTGACATCTCCTAATGACCTACAGAAGCAAACCAGATCATTAGCAGCCAAAGACTTAGACTTTCTCTGCGCAGTAATGTTTTATGCCTGTTTCAGATTCCACTGGCTCGATGTCAGGCCAGGTGAAAACAGCAGTCAGCCAAGAATTACTGTGAGCTGTATCTTGGACATTTAAAACGCTGCTGGGATTTATCCTCTCACCACAGGTGAATGTACAACACAAGGTCAGCAAAGACAAGTCCATTTTTGGCCACAGAGGGCAGGACCATCATGGCACCAGACTTAAAACTTTAATAAAATATCAGCAAATATTGATTCCTGTTTTGAAACCATGGTAACAAACATAAAAATCCTCAGCTTCTTGAGTTTGTTAGTTGTCAAAAACTACAGGCATTCTCCTGCACACTGTGTTTACTGCACAAACACGTCAGCAACAACCAAGGTCAGAGGAAGGGTTCAAAGGCCAAGGTTATGAGTCTCATCAAGGGATGTAATGGTTACCTGTAATACGGTAAACTGCTGTGAAATTTCCCACAGTAATCATTACCGTGTCCTTTCAAAAAATTACCGTTAAACCATGAGTGATCACCACATTGCGTCAACAATTGTGATGCTGCTCCTCGACTGGAAAACCCGGAACTATGCGTCTGTTCCTCAATGAAGCATGCGCAGTTTGCATTGTTTGGCCTCTGAGTCTGAGAGCGAAAGTTAGAGACACAGTGGAGATTTTTCATCTTGAAATGGACTCTGAAGTCTGGTTGAATTTTGGATTTTTACAAGGATGCTCAGGGGAAACTGACAGAAGATGGTCACTCCGTGTAAACGTGAAGCTGCGGCGAAAGGAAAAGATGTGCACGGCTAAAACTGCTGTAACTCCTTGAGTAAATGAGCCGTAGAGGTAGAGAGAAAGAGAGAGAGAAGATTCAGTGAGCCATACCTGAGAGAATTATAGGTGGTTTATCAGTAATTCTATAAAAATAATGTATACATTTTGTAAATAATAGCATTAGTGCCATTCTGGAGTGTGTTCTTACCATTCTTTTGCCTTGTATTCATTGTATTCTGAAATTGATTGTCTTTTTCCATCAAAGTTTGTGTTTTATGGATTCATTGTTTGTAATTTGGAAATATTAGAGGAGAAAATATTGAGGAGATCTGCCAGGGAGAGGGGACATCAGAGGAGAGTCATGAAGGGGGCTAAGTGCTTCAGGGACTATCGTCAGTAAAAAAAGAAGAAGAAAAAAAAAAACGCCTGGACATGGTCAAATATAACGAGCTGTAACATGGACACTAAGGCTGTAGGCAAACTTAAATGTGTGAGTGTTTGTAAAATAGGTTAACATTATTTTTTTGTCATCTCAAAACTTTGAACATGTTCATTTACAATTGTTTATGAAGAGAATCCTGTTTAAAGTTAAAATCTGTTTTATTATTTTCTTGTAATCACACACTGTTCAAGCACTTATAACATAATAAGATATAACATAAGAAGTGTTATAATTATAATATTAAAGGGGTTAAATGATTTCAATTGTGTGTAAAAGTACTTTTTGAACATTTTGAGCACACTGCAACAATACCACGATAATAATGATAACCGTGATAATTTTGGTCACAATAACCGTGATACAAAATTTTCATATCATTACATCCCGAGTCTCATCGTCATCCTTTACTTGTAAAAATGTTGCACAAAGGAAGTCAAAGGCTTTACAGCAATCTCTTTCTTGTGAGATTGCTACCTCGAGAGCTCTTTCAGGGATTTTTGTAAAAAATTGCTCTAATTTTTCTCACCAACCTGATGATCTGATTACAACGGGAAGGTGCAAGGTCATTGGATCAAATATTCATCCTCTTACTGAAATATTTCTATAATACAAACAAAATAAAAAAAACAGCTATTTTATGCGGTGGGATTTAAAGGTTTAAAAGCTAATAGTTGATGACATAAACATGTATAAATATCTGCGGCAAAATTAACTAAAAAAGGCAGAAATGTTTGTTAATAAAATAATCAAAAATAACTTTCTAAATCATAATGGTAAATGGTTAAGTATTTAAAATAATAATGTTGATGATAATAATAATAATAATAGCTTTTAAACCTTTAAATCCCACACAAAGAAAATATCAATTCTTTTGGTTTGTTTGTAGTTTATTCTATATCCTAAAACACTTTTTGAACACTTTTAATATTCCTGAATATACTGAACTCTGCCTGACAGTTGAGCTGGGAGTTAATGGGTTAATGAGCGAACACTGTACTTACACTCTCTGATAAGTATACATGTTATAAAGTCATAAAAGCTCCACACTGTAGAGAAAACAGCTCTTTCTGTTGTGCTGCATCCATGAGGAATGATCAGCCCCAATTAAACTTCATCATTGCCCTCTGGGTCACCAAAACCAAACATATTTCAACATGAATGGACAATAACACATAAAAGATTATCCCTGCGAGCATTTTTGCATAATATTACACAATCTGGCATAACTGTTCAGCTCCTGCAGGGCATATTCTTATATATGTCTTTTTCTATTCAAACTCCCCAATTTTATGAGCACGGCTGTTAAACTGCTTAAATCCATTTTCTTTTTACTTCTTTGGTCACCGCTGAAGTACAACAACTGGAAAGTAGCTCTGAAGATTTATTTGTTTGCATTTTGTCACCTTGGACTGATAATAAACATTTAAAATTGTGTATTTTTACCTCATGAAATTACCACTAATTTGGTGTGTCATTGTTATCATTATTTATATGACAAAATTGTATAAAGTCTTGAAAGAGTAAAGCTGGGTGTTTGGAATAATGGCCATATTAGTATCATTAATAGACACAAATTTCAAATGCAACACCCATAAACACTGAAATCAAATCTTTTCTTGGTTTTCATAAGTCTGTGTTGTTCACATCATCCATCTAACAAATTAACCATAATAATTAGTGCTTCATTCTTGTGATTTTCTTACAACTGAAATGATTGAATAAAATTAGATTTTTAAAATGAGACAAACTGTCTATTTAGCATTTTGTTATTTTAGAAAATTCTTCTTTCATTTGCTTTACATGCACTTGTATTCTTACCATAAATATGCAATTTGGTTTAGAATTTTTTAGCACGATGCAGGACTGACTGTTCTTCCTCCGGTGTACATCACTTTCAGTGCTGTTTCATTCTCTGAATTCTGGCAGACACTATTGAACCAAATTAGAGTGATTTCTACTCTAGTGACTATGACATTCTTTGACTGTGAATGCATGGGATTGCCTTTATAAGCTCGAGCAAACAGAAGAACTTCTCCAGAATTCACTTAAGTAAGGATGTACACAGGTGGAAGAACACATCATCATTTGCTGCATCACAAAATAGTGCCAAACACAGAGTTACAGGAGAAAAATAAGAAGCTCTGAAATGTTTCCCCCATTGTACATTCAACCCATCGTAGTTTTGTGACTCATCATTTATGTAAAACTCACAATTACATGAAATAACTGAACAGCCAATAGCAGTGTACATTAGTGTGTCTGAGCTTGTTTTCCTTAAAGGATAACTTCGGTTATACATTGTTTATAGAATGAAGAACAACAATATACTCACCCAGAAGGCTTTCCTGATGCAAACGGTGCTTCGGGAGATATTTAGATCCAAAATCGAGCAGCGGACACCGATATAATGGTAGCCTGTAGGGCATAGATCGCCGCTCCTAAAAACTGCATTAATCGTCCAAAAACTCATGTTTTTCACCAATATTCCATCATGATTCGCGCCGAATGGACGGCCATTGCAGCCTGTGTCTCTCCACACAGTGCTGTGTGGCTGAACTAACCTCTAAACAGACGAGTCTGTTTGCATGCCCTTTGCGCATGCGCAGTACTCTCTGGAGCGTTGAGATCGCTTCCTCATTTCTATCAGCTCCTTATCTGTATAATCTGGCTCCAAACTGTAAGGACGTCCATCATATTCAAAGTCCTCCTCCACAACATCTTCATCCCATAGATATTCGTCCATCTTCCACAAAACTGGAAGAAGAAAGTCGATTTGTAGCTGCCCTGAAACAATGAGCCGCACTTTTCTGCATGCGCCAAGAGCATGTAAACAAACTCGTTGGTTCAGCCACACAGCGCTGTGTGGAGAGACACAGGCTGCAATGGCCGTCCATTCGGTGCGAATCATGATGGAATATTGGTGAAAAACATGAGTTTTTGGACGATTAATGCAGTTTTTAGGAGCGGCGATCTATGCCCTACGGGCTACCATTATATCGGTGTCCGCTGCTCGATTTTGGATCTAAATATCTCCCAAAGCACCGTTTGCATCAGGAAAGCCTTCTGGGTGAGTATATTGTTGTTCTTCATTCTATAAACAATGTAAAAGCTGCAGGAACCGAAGTTATCCTTTAAAGGTGTGGCACTGCTTGGAGCTCTTTGAGCCACTTCACTGACTATTGTCAAGTTAGTCAACCTAACTTCAAAAATACTGAACTATGCCTTAAAGTACTTGTTTTAATGTTGTGTTATGTTACACAATACATGATGAATTCATCAAAGGTTTTGCTGAATTAAGCCAGAAACAAAGCATGATTTTGCATTTCTAATTTCCTGTTTGTATGGAGACAAGGGCCATTGAAATAATCACAAGTAAAAAGAACTCCGATACTTTCTCAACCATGGTGCAATGCAGTGTCGGTTATAACAACAGCACATAAAGTCACGCCACCTGTAATTCAGTTGGAAACAATGGTATACCTTGTCTGACAGACATTTTTGAAGAGGTGGGAAAGTTGAAGCAGAAACACTTTAATGACTTTTTAAATGTCACATTGTACAGGTCAAGTTTACCGGCAAACCTTTAACTTTTTGCCATATCTCTGGAGGATGTCTGTTTTTAATGTCTGCCAAGTTTCAGGGTAATAAACCCCAGATATATTTCAGCACCCACAGAGGTCACTTATGAAAAAAGCTGCTTACAATATTTCTTTATCTCTGAGCAACTTTTGCCAGCCCAAGCCAATGGGCTTAAAGTGATGACAAAACAATTGTGACATCACACTGGTAGGTCTATGCTTTGCCTTTCAGAACAAACTTTTTCAGGCAGTTACTGCTGTAAAAAGGTGAAAAGAGAATTCCTGATACCACAGGTGCTGTTTTAAGTGGGGGAGACTTAAACACATGTAAAACGTGAAAAATCATAATATGCTGAAAATATATTAAACGGCCTCTTAGGGGCCGTTTACATGGAAACTCCTGACTTAAAGACGCAAAGATTCATCCTTTGCGTTTTCAAATTCTTCTGCGTTCGAATGACAACACTGGAGACGAGTTAATCCCCTGTAAATCTGCTGTAGTGTGCATGCCGGTTCAGTAGATGGCGGTGTAGGTCTGCAGAGAGGCAGCGCTGCTACAACACACAAACGAAGAAGAATAACATTTCACAAACAACAATGGCGAATAGACGCACAGAGATGCAGGAGTTTCTTTTCTGGACAACAAATCTGTCTGGATAGTTTTGTCTGGATAATAAACCAAGCACGGTAAGAGGCTCACGTTACTCGGCAGATGGCCAAAGCCGCTGTTGTCCCTGGTATGCGCGTGCAGCCCTCATGTGTGAATGAGCACTGCGCATGCGGTGACGTAAGCATTTCATCCTAAAAAGCTCTGATACGGGTTTACACGGAGCTGCATGGAGAGCGGATTCAAACCTTTCCACTCTGGAGCACGTTTTCAAAAGTTTCTGTTTTCAGTAAAAACGCAACGCGCTCCATCTAAACGCAGGGCCAAAACACAGTGAAAACTTATTGGATTTGAGCGTTTTCAGCACCATGTAAACAGCCTCTTAGTGCACAGCAGACAAAAACACATTCACATAAAAACATTTTATTTAATAAATAGGGGATGTACTGTGATTCACAAATCAGTTATTAACCAAGTAATGGCCCTCCTGAACTGGAATCAAATAAAACATCAATGGTTCATGCAAGGGCTGTCACATATTTGGATATCCATTTGAGCTTGATGATTAAAGTTCAGATTTGTACTGTAAATATGCATTTGATTAGATTATGCTGTCGCACGTCAGGGTACCTGGACTAGTGAGCTGCAAACTGAGGGCATGCCCAGAGCAACCTGACCATCTACTTGACCCAAAAAAACAGGAAATGCACCCAAAAAAATGGAAAACAGGCAACGCCACACTGAGTGGAAACTAAAAAAATACAGGCTGTGTGCCTATTATGAGCAAAGCAGCTGGCCTGCTCCTCATCCATGACAGATCACCGGGGTGATTGGTCAACCTCCACCCACCTCAGTCCAGCAGCACCTTGTCAAGTGCTCAGCGTCCTGCTCAGCAAGCCCCCAGCTCGAGGAAATTGGAGAAAAGGTCATCACAGACAAGATTGCAAGATTTATATTAAAAGACATGCGGCCCACTAGTGAGGCCTCGAGAGAGCTAAATAGTATAATGAAATTGCTCATTCATTTGGTTGTGGTTTTAGCTAATCATAATACCTAAAGCCAGAAATACAGAACAATCGAGTTTTTCTACCAAAGATGATGTAGTGTAGATCGTTTCATATTGTTCAATAGATGTGAGCTCAGTTGGAGGCTGGATTTGTTAGATTCTGGGAGTAAGACATTAATTTTCAGACATCATTGCATTGACAGCCGATAAGATTAATTTCACTTTGGTAGGAGACGGCGATCATTCGGTTCAGAGATGGATTAAGCAGAAAGGAGTACGACAAGTGCGGGAACAAGCGCCACACGACGCTGCTGTATTATATTTTCAGCAGCAACCAGCTGTGAAAGTCACTTAACTACACATGAGGCATTGTGGGAGACGGACTTGTGTCTCTGTTCTCCTGCATGCTTCGCTTCTGTGAATTCAGTTTGGATTCTGGAGCAAAATGTCAGAGCAGCAGGGTCGATGTGCCGCTGCAGTCAGTGTGGGAGTTTGCCTGGTGGGCTGGCAAAAAGAAGAAAAGTGTCACACACCAGCTGGCTCAAATCAGACATTTTTGTGACATTATCATAAATTTAGTTCTCTCACCTCCTGAGAGAACTCAGATCTGGTACATAATAGACCCAGCTCAGATGTCTTTCCTATTTTTTACCTGATGCAGATGCCATTTTTATGCAAAGTACTCACATTTTTCAAACAGCAAAAAGAACATCAGCCCCTGTGTTTGTGTCAGAATGAGGAGTGGTCGGCTGCAAAGCAGATACAGTATGTTCCTATCCTAAGGCAGCAGGAAACTACAACCACAAGGATCAAGTAAAAGTGTGTGGCACAGTGTAGTCCTGCATATAAAAACACAATGATGGACATACATCCGCCAGATCAGAACACAGACTCCACTGAGCTTATTCCTCATCCACAGAGTTCTGCGCCAGGTCCCTCTAATGCTTCCCACCTGCAGAGCTGATTGAAAGCAGTAGTATTTATCAGGCTGAGAAAGTTTCAATGTAAGTCTGAACACTGAAAGAGAGATTTAGTCCTTTCTGAACATGGTTTTATCCAACAAAATATCCAGCTCTGAAGCAGCATTTGCCAGCATAAAGGTTTCAAAAACAAAACTTTTACAATAATCACAACATTCTTCTCCAGATTCCCTCTTCTGTGTCGAAGCATGCTCCTATGACACTGAGAGGCTCGGGGTCAGGTGCACACAGTGATGAAACAGCAGCAAAAGGGCTGCTGGGACTTCAAAAATAGGGTATTAGGATATTTAGGTGTTAAAATGTAGTGTTTTTCATCTGTAATCTCGTCCTCTATCATTCTCAGCCTTCCCTCTACTGCAGGGGTGTCCAAACTGTGGCCCAGGGGGCCAAAAGCGGCCCCCGAAACAGTTGAGGAATCAAGACATTTTCATTACAGCAGCAAATATCATCTATCACGCACATTTTCTGCTGTATTTACTTTGCCACAAGGTCTGATTTACAAAGTATATTGCAATATTCATCTATAAGCATAAACATTCTTGCAGTTAACTCTTGTTTAGTGTCTGAAAGTGAAGATAAGATGTCAGTGTCTCCCATCTCTGCTGCTCAAAAAGTCTCGTCCGTACTTGGTGTGAATCTAGTAATAGCCCAGGGTTACAAAGGTCCCTTGACAAGTAATAGCCCACCCATAAACCTTAAAACTTTAACTTGAATACACTAAAATTGAGGCGCAGAAAGTGGCTCAGTTGTCCATATATTCCTCTTTATGCAGCCCTCAATGTAAAAAGTTTGGACACCCCTGCTCTACTGCCTTCTATCCTCCTGCATTGTGTTCGCTTTCACCTGCGACTTTACAAATTCAGATGATTCATTTTTTAACTGCACGTTTTTGAGTCTACATTGAATTTTCACCCACACAATGGAGAGTTGGATTTAAACAGGGGTATTTTCTTTATAGCTCTAGTAACCCACAATGCGAGACACATAAAAGGTTCACTTTCTAATCAGTTTTATTTAGACACAGCATGGTCCCTGCAACATTAATAAACTTTGGTGTGTGTCCCAGTGATAGAGATAAATAAATGCCAGAGAGAGAGGACGAGTCAAATGGCTTCATGTCTGCAGCCAACTTGCGCCTAGAGGCTGCACTTCAACACAAAACAATTATCCTGAATAATCTGTAGACTAATAAATAAATAAATAATCACAATATTGCACTTAAAATATTAACACAGTTTTAAAACAAAAGATTAACATTAAAATGTTCTTACATCCTTAGTTTATAATATGCTGTATGTATACATCATTATGGTAGACAGTGAGAGCTTAACTCAATTTAATGCTGATATACAGTATGTTTTATAGGTTCTTTATAAAGCCCAGGACTCCAGCAGAGAATAGGAGTAAAACAATGTGTTCTGACATTTAGCCATTTAACTCTCTTGTTTTTGTCACTTAGATAAATAAGTTTTTATATGTTGTGGTGGTCATGCTTTATGTACCACAGACAGGAAAAAAATATATAACAGATATTGTGTTTTAATACTATTTAAACTTTTGAAACATGCACTATTTAACGATACATAACCCTGATCCTATTGGAATGTCTAATTATTTTTATGATGAATGAGGTTGGGCTTTATTTTATTCTTGTATTCTGATGTTGTGGGAATGTCTAAGTGAAATATAAATTTGATCTGAGCATCAACATGTTTCATTCAATGTCCTGTGTGGGTTCTGTGTCTTAAGGGCACAATAAAATATGAAGGATTTAATCATCTGGTCAGAGTTTGACCAACCTATGACATCCAGCATGTTAATTACAGGTTCCAGTCTGCAGGAGAACACTGGCTCAAAGGAAAAAGACAGCTGACTCTGATTGATTTGAAGTACACGACTTTTCATACTGAGGCTTAGGCTGGGATTGTTCGCAGCGTGATTTTAGACAATGTGCTTTTCACTCGAAGTCTTTTATATGTCGGAAAGTTCAGACTATCAGTATCTAAAATGAGCATTTCAGAGAAAATGTCTTGTACAAGGACCCCTAAAGCTGTCACAACTGAAAGAGGAAAAGGGGGCAAACTGTAATCTGTGGAAGCAGTAGCCTGAAATTTGTATCAGTGAAGTTATAAAAGATCTGCTCTTCTTGCCTATGAATCATTCCTGAAATTCCTTTAGTCTAAATAATAGCTAGACAGGTTGAATAAGTCCACATATTTCTGTCTGTTTTCATAACAACGGTGCTTTTCTGTTTTATACAATTTAAAATACAATATATATTATTCAAAGTTTACAGCATTGAAGAGAACTACAGTTATTACATTTTGACAACCTTACATTAAATCGCTCTACGTGTACATGGTGCTTTTCATCCAGACTTTCCTTGCCCTGGGTGACAACAGTTCTCACGATGCTGTTTGGCTATGCTAACATTAAGCATACATTCAGAGATCCTTGTGTTTCATGCAAAATGAGGAGCCTCTAATATAGCCTGAAGCTGATGGCTTAAGAAGGAGATCAGGAGCAGACTTCAGAGGTCAGATCAGGTCTTTTTTTTCCTTACTCCTTTACCCTCCAGATTTTTTCTCTTCAAAGTTTTAGTCCTCAGCTCCAATTAGCACAGACTAAAGTGTCTTTCACTGGAGGCAACTTCACGTTTAGCTTCCTCTGGAGACACTGAAAGATTTTTACAGACTTTTTCATTTGCATTTGTAGTCCCTAAACACTGTAAACAGACTTTGAAATCTGAAATCAACAGAGTTCCCCTTTTATACCAATAAACAGAAAATTAGCATTATTTTGCCTGTTGGAGATACACGGATTAAACGTGGAGTTAAATAAGTAATATAAACAACATCCTGAACCCTCGGTGATCATTTTCAACTAAAGTATACCCACAAGCCATCCCCACTGACTCACAGTCCCCATCCTGAGCTGGGGATACAAGGTAAACAGCAGGATGTGCTCACCACTCTCTGCCAGAGGCAAAGAACATCTGTGGATACTGACAGATGCCTGTTGTACTGCATTATGCAGCTTTATTTGCAAATCCATACAACCCTGGAGCAGGTAACATATGTTGAAAAATTAATGGCCTAGTCCTTATTTTTTATATTTTTATTGATGTGATGATGAAGTTTTATTGTTGAGAAGAAAGTTAAACATTTTTTTTTTAATAAATAAATAACTGTTGTGTCTCCAGGCACAAAAGATGATAATTGAACTGTTGGATCATTTATTTTTATTTTTGTCCATAAAGAGGTCATATAATACTTTTGTTGTTCTGTTTAATTTGTTTAACATGCTCTTGGTATCAATCATACTTCTGACTAAAAGAGAAGGGAAACTATCTCAATTGCAAAAAAACATTGAAAGGGGATGGAACCATCCACACGAAGACAAACCGAGGTCTAAACGAATACATTTTTTGCCGAATCTGCGTATCATCCATACGAAGAAGGCGTTTTGGGGGTCTGTAAACAATCATTTCTGAAACCAGGTTCCAGAGTGGAAAGATTTTGAAATGCCGTATACGCAGCTCTGTGATTACTGGCTCTCCGTAACTTTTCAGATATGCTTATGTCATAGTTTCATATCTTCATTGACATGCATGCGCCACACGCGGCAACAACGACAACAACAATGGTGGCGTACTGTGTAGCATATGTGCTGATGAAGTTAGTGACCCAACTATCCCTGTTGCAGCAAAATGTCCTTCTTCTCAATCACCACCGAGTTGAACAATTATCGAGGACACATTATGGCACTTTATGATCACTTTATCACAATCTCTGTTTACAACTTTTGCCGCAAGTGCACATGCCCACTGTTTTTTCGTCTGTTTCAGTAATATCGTCACAGCGCCCCTAGAGGTCTGGCATGTGTTTGACAGTGTTTTCATGCGTGTTGAGAGCAATCATGGAGACGCACACATTTTCTGAGACGCCTTCATCTTTATGACGATCGTTTTTGAAACTGTTAAGCGTTTTGTCTTCGTGTGGATGGGGCCTAAAAGTTGCCATTGCATTTGTACACTTTAGACAGAAGGCAGAAATTTTGCTACATCACTGATAGTTAAACTACTAAATCAACCAATATTTAGATTTTGGGACTTCTGTTTTTGCTGACTTGGTATTAAACAGAAAGCAATATATTTAGATTTCTTATATTTGTCATTTTTATATTTGTTATAAAAATTATTTTTGCTTTTTAGGCATTGAAACAGCATTTTAATCAACATAAACTTTATTCGTATAAACAACCTTATTATCTCTTTTGGGGTTGTCGAAGTGCTATTTCTGCTGATGTTGAGCTGAAGGCAGGTCTACACACTGAAATGGTAGCCAGCCAATCACATAACTGACATACAAAGATAGATAGCCATTCACACACTCATACCTAAAGCTAAGGGAACCTGGAGTAAACAAATGTATGTTCTCCTTGTACAAACTCCACACAAGGTCCTGAACAACTGGGTAGTGGATCAAGTTACCTTCTTATTCTGAGGCACCAGCACTACCTGCTGCACCACTGTGTAGCCTTATTGCTCATCCCTTTAGTGTTAAACTTCATTCAATGCTTCAAAAATGACCTACTGCTGAATAAATGTCAATGTATTTGGCATCAAATATGAAGTGACATCTGTCCAAGCCAGGGCTGTGTAATTAACTTTTATTTTCATGTCTGTATTAACCTTCATAATTAACACACCAGCAACAGTCTGAATACAATTATTTCTTTATAGAGTTCAATCAAAGCCTCATGGAGTTACACCCATGCTTTCACACCTTTTAGTGCAGTCAGATGAGGCTGAAGCTGGCTTTAGACTACCATTTTAATCACTTTCATTAAGATTAAAAAATCATGTTGCATTTGATTTGTTGAATAAAACCGAAATACTAAATTAAAGCTTTTACATACTCTTTGTCCTTTGTTAACTGATTGCAATCCATATTGTTAATTCCACTCTGAACAATGTTATTAATCAAGTTTTCTTCTTCTACACTGGTGTCATCTTGACATTTATCATTATTCAATCACCTCACAAACATCCTAACAATTGGCAGCCTACTCAATGTGTAAGATTACTGTTTAACATTATCTGCTTTGCCTCTGCCATCTCTGCCCTGTATCAGCACTTCCCTTTTGCTTTCAATACTCTCTAATCACTTCTTTATTTCTACATGTTAAATAGATCTGCAGGGAGTGATGAGATTTGACCCCACACAAGAAAAATATCCTTATGCTGAATTAAATGTTTCACAAATACAACCTATTATGTCTTCTAATTTAGATTCTTGTGTGTAAGAATCATTTGTACGTCTGCTAACTTACTGAGCCCTGTAAAAACAATACATTAAAGGCCTTAATGATCCTTGAGCAGAAAGTCCTTCCTCCTCTTCCTCTGTCCTTCCTGTTTCTTGAGCAGGCTGGTGTGAATTGCTCAGAGTAGAGGACAGTGAAGCACAAGTGGGACACTTGGGACAAAAGCAAATTAGCATTCCAAGAGAAGACTCAAAAAGGTTGTTTGATTTATACTATGCATGTGAGATGGCTATTCTCTTTTTAGTTGAGAAATGATACAGTGTGTGCACAGTCCTTAGGTCGTTTCCGAGCAAAGAAAATGATTCACTACAAGCTTTAGCATTCAAATCACCTGAACCTCCTGGAGATACACGGCCACCTTCACGTGTCTCTGTCAGCCTCCACAATATGCCAAATAAAAACACACAGCTAAGGTAAAGTAACACAAGAGCTGACTGTTTAATACCTTACATTAGGGTTCTCACTTGTCTAATCTGAGTCCTGTGCTACTGAGTTGACGTCAGGTGGATGCACTAGCAAAGTTACCCAATTTAAATTTCAGGGATCAGTACAATCCGACTTTTAGCTCATTTAAAGCTTTAGTCAGAGAGTCAGGTGGATTCTTAACAATTAGGAGTCCAACTTCTCTCTAGCTATTATCAGCTGATAAATTGCCTGTGCGGGTTTAAAGACTTCAAAAGTATGTCAAAGCAGAAATAAAAAAAATAGAAAGATAAAAAGGTTTGTTTTTGTCTTCCCAGGGGCCTGAATTTTTACTATATGTTAAGAGAAACATTGTTTTAAGAGTGCATGGATGGGTTGATGTAAAGCTAACGTTCTAAAAGAAAAGGAGGATAGCATAATGCGACCTTTGACGAGTGTTGGGAACTGAATGAAAAGTCACAATGGGTCAATCAAGCTCATGTCATGATTGGATAAAAGCCTCAGTGTCTTCTATTGAAACACCCATAGAAGAATTAAAAGCTGGGCTGGGTCCTCTAGATTTCAGGGATGCTCAGTGTTTTGTGATTTTGGCAACATCTAATATGTTCCTTGCTCCAATGGGGCTGTCAAATAGATTTTCCCATCCTGATTATCATGGTGAAATAATATTGTCACAAAGACATCAACACAAAATAAGTCACAGCATGATTTAAAGGCTCTGTGGTCGCCTAATCTGACAAGTTGAAAATCGTATCAAAAAAGTATCATAGTCTGACCTCTGCATCGGTTAACGACGGTGCTCTCAGAATCATCAGTCTATAATAAACATGTTTAACAGACAAATTTTCTTCAGACATGGACAAAAATTTTGACTTAATAACTCTTTTTTTCCATCCTTCTGTGTGTTTCAGAAGAAGGAACTTTCAAACTCCCAGACTGTTGCAGGCCAAAGCAGCTTCAATGCTCATCTCATCTCACCAATAACCATAAAGGGCTCAGAGAGGACAAACTTTTTAGCAAGGCATTTCAGGCACTGTTGGGTGAGTTATTGTCAAAAATCACCAACAAATCTTGTCACTTTCCCTTTTGCCATGACCATATCTCCTGAAATTTTGTGTGTATAAAAACCATGAATAACTGCCCTCTCTCCCAATGCTTATAATTCCTGAAACAGTTCCTGGATCCGCATCCAGACTCAGATCACCACTAAATTAAATCACTTCTATTGTGGAATGACTAACATTCCCTGAATATGTAACCAGAATCTATCAAGAACTCATTGAGATATAATGTGTTGAAGACCTATTAAAGATGCTATGAGGAGTTTCTAAGTAAATACAAAAAAGTCTCACTTTTAGATATATGCCTGATCGAAATACACACTTATGGATGAGTTTTATAGCATCAAAATAGGTTATCTATAAACGCTATTCCTTAGCTTCGCGGTCAGGTTGGACAGGGCTGGACTGGCCTGGATACTCAACTTCAGGAACAAGACAAATAAACCTAGAGCAAATTTAAATCATTTGGACACGTCTTAGAGCACCGGGCTGTAAGTACTGATATATAGCCGGCTACAAAACTACGATACTAAGTTTTCCAAAAATTGCTTGTCACACATCAAAAACTACCGCTACGTAACTAGAAAGAGATACATTACCTCGTCGCTTTGCATCCTGTACGTTGTTGAAAAAAGATGTTGTAAAGCAATGCAGAGTTCTGAGGAAGGTCCGAGCTGCATTTATTAGCATCACAACAAACACGCGCTTTGGCTTGGGTTACGTCTTTTGGTGCGTTCCAGTTGTAGTCAGAAATAGGAATTTCTGAGTTCCGAGTAGGAAACTGCAACTGGAACGACCCCCGAAGTCGGGATTTCCTACTGGGAACTCGCCACCGCCGAGTTGACAATCGAAGATGGATGCCCCCAGTGTAAACAGTTATGTAGCTCCAGTAATAATCAATTTATTTGCACTTCTGACTGGAGTGCGTTGCTCTAGATCAGCTGTATACATCGTATTGTTGGACTTATATTAACAAAAATGCTGCCATGGTGATAATCACATTTTTCATGTGATATTTGGGAACAACAACACAGGGCGTGCTAACAACAGCTAACAATAGCCTGGCAGATCGGCATGATTTTTTCCAACTTCAACTGGAACGCCAATAAGTCGGAGATGATGTCACTCCCAGTTCTGAGGTTACTGGAACGCAGCATTGCGACAGGAAATAGATTCTCCTCATAGCGCCTTTAAGTGATTATCAAACATAGAAGAAACTGCTCTATCATGACATGTTTTTGTCTAAACCACCACCAAAATGTTAACACTTGTCTTTGCTCCATAACCTACATTACATGTCAGCAAAATCCACAGAGAACTTACTGAGTTATTAGCAAAAATAAGTAAAAATGCTCTATCTTATCATATTAAAAAATCTCTTAAAATATTCACACCTGGATTTGGATCCCCAACAAAGTCTTACAATGTCTTCCTTTTGCTATGGCGAACATATCCTGAAAATGTGATAAAAATCCACTGAAAACATCATTTCAAATCATTTAATCAGTTTCTGGATATTGCACCACCACCAAAATCATTTCACATTGTCTCTGTGCAATAACCAACATTTCCTGAAAATGTGATGGAAATCTGTCAAGAACTTATTGAGATATCAACAAAAAACTGCCCTATCTCCTTGTCTTGTGCTATGATCAATATTCCCTGAAAATATAATCAAAATCTCTAAAGTACTTATTGAGCTTTTAGCGTGAACATAAAAAAACTGCCCTATCTTGCACTAATTACAAATCCTTTGAAATATTCCTGTATTCACATCTGGATTTGGATCACCACCAAAGTCTTGTCACTTTTCAGATTTTCCATGACCAGCATTCCCTAAAATTGTCACCAAAATCCACTAAGATCATACTTGTCAACATACTTGTATAATGCATTAAAACTGCTCTATCTCACTATTTAAACAAATCTTTGGATCAGTTCCTGGATCCCAATCTATATTTAGACTGCAAAAGAATCATATTATTTTTTCTTTGTACTGTGAACAACATTCCTTTAAGATGTAATCAAAATTTGTCAAGAACTTATTGAGTTATGAGTAAAAACCATGAAAAACTGTGCTATCTTGCACTATTATCTAAGCTTTAAACTGTTCCTGTATCCTATTCTGGATACTGATCATCACCAAAATCGAGTTACATCTGTTTCCCATCGTGATCAACATATGCTGAAAATGTTATAAATTCTGTAGATCATTTTTTGAGTTATAAGTGTCAACATGAAAGACTGTCCAATCTCGCACTGTTTACAAAGTTTCGGATCTTGATCACTACCAAAATATAATTAATTTTTCTTTGTACCATGAACAACATTCCCTTAAAATGTCAGCAAAATCAGCTGAGAATTCATGGAGTAATTAGCAAAAAATAAGACACTTCCCTATTATCTTGCTAACAGACAAACACCAGCAAACACCCAACCTCCAGGGTGGAGGTTCCTATGACTACAACATCACATTTAAAACATTGTGACTATCCCTTTAAAGTAATTCCCTGCTATTTTTCCTGGGAGGAAACACATCCTGAACAGATTAATAACCCTGCATTTTCTGGCACACAGTATTAAGTCATTTGCATTTGGAAGGCGGTGAACTGCTTGGCACTGGTGCAGTATCATCATCCTCCTGGCCCTGGGAGCAGACATGCTTGTAAGAACATTGGCTGGGTATAGGAAGAAGCATGAACTCTATAAAGTAGACTCATGCTGCACAACTCCTCTATTAGGCTTGTCACATTTGCAAAGCTTGATTAATATTTACAGCTTAGACTCAGCCAGAGTACACAACATGCACATTAATTATTCCTCACTTCTCCAGGCTATAAGTTGCTGGAGTCTTGCAAGTACTTCCATAGTGAACTTTAATTGCTGAATACATTATTCCTCCTTTGTAAGTGAGGGCATGATGTAGTGCCGGAGAGTGGCTGTAATGCAGAGAAATGCTTCATATTTATATCTTCTTCTTATTCAAGCACACCCTGAACACTCAGCAGAACACGACTCTCTCCAAACTCAGATACTGTTTGCTTTGTGTTTATCAGCCGACTGAAGGAATTAACAAGTCTGCATTAATGACTGATGTTCCATAGACGGAGCAGGAATAAAAATGAGGCGGTAAAAAAATAAGATGAAGTGTTCAACTCACTGGAACAAGAAATTTTTTAATCTCCTCCAAGGCGTGACTCATGCGGGAATAGGCCTCTCCAGGTGGAGCGAAGACTTCAATTAAAACATGGAGATCATTACTCAGATGGGCGTATTTGGCCTCCCCACTTTTTCTCAATTCTTCTTCCTGTGAACAAAGAAATAAATAAATAAAAGGAGGTGAAGGATTTGTGTCCCCAAATGAACAACAGAAAACCTCAAGTTCAAATGTAGGACTGTGCACAAGTCTTCAGCAACTACTGCAAGTTTTCATTGCAGTTCCTATGCATTGTTCAGTCTGTTTTTCAAAATACAAGCACTCAAACAGGATGTAAACACAAAATAAAAACATATTCTGAGGTCAGAATTCAAAGGTAGAATGTAGCGTGACCTCCCTTTGCACTTGGCACATCAGAAACTCTTGGTGAGTTCTTGTAAAGGTCTCCTTTTCTTCTGGAAATGTGCACCAGACTTCTTTTGTGCACTTCTTCTCTGTGTTTAAGCTATCTTTTGTGTCTGACTCTGTCAAGGTGATCCAATACTCTCACTAACATATTCAGGTCTACACTCTGAAGAGGCAAGTCCCTGACTGCTGGCTGTTTCATGCTGTTTCTCTCTACAAATGGCATTCGCAATGGGCTTGGGATCATTACTATGCTGAAAATAAACAAAAAGACATTCCAAATCAGGCGCTTTCCAAATGGACATGAATGAATTAGGATTTAAAAAGTAAATGGAGGCTTAAGAGTGTTTCCTAGCAGCTTGAAGCTCCGCCTTAATATGTATTATAAACATCTTGTGGGCATGTCTGTGCTTGGCATGCTGTATTATCAGAGTTGTAGCAACTTGTTATAATCTATGATGCTATACAACAGTATTCATAAGTTGTTTTAATAACAGTGTTTGAAATAAGTACTGAAGTACACTTCTGTGTTGACCTGTGCTATCTATAAGAAAAAAAAAAATCAATCATTCAAATCAGTTTTTCTGACAGTAAAGCACTGCACAAATAAAGATAAGGTTAAGCATTTATTAATGATGGAGGAGGACAGAGCCACTGCAAAAACTTAAAAGTTGAATTATTTAAGCCTGGAAAAAGAAGTAAGAATTCTCCTTTCCTAAAACATTAAATTTAAACCCAGAATTCTGACTCATCTCAGAATTTGTTTTTGTTCAGAAATCTGACTTTTCCCTGAGTTCTGACCTTATTATCAGAACTTTGAGACGTGTTGTCAGCATTCTGACTTGAATCTGAGAATGCTACAGCATAAGAATTCTAACGTTTTAATTGGAAATCTGACATTAATTTCAGGATTCTGACTTCTTCACTGAAGCCTGATTTTAATTTCAGAACTGTTAGAGGATAAGTTCGGTTTCTACAGCTTTCACATTGTTTATAGAATGAAGTAGAACAATATACTCACCCAGAAGGCTTTCCTGATCCAAACAGTGCTACAGGAGATATTTAGATCCAAAATCGAGCGGTGGACATCCGTATAATGGTAGTGTATAATTCGTTTTTGGACAATTAAACAATGAATTAAGCAATGAGCCGTACTGTGCATGCGCGGCAGCCGTAAAGAAAGTTTTCAGTTCAGAGGTCAGTACAGTCACGAAAACATGGGTGGAGCGACACAGATTGTCGTGGAGGAGTAGCATGAGTGGACCATGATGAAATATTGGTGAAACTAATGAGTTTTTGGACGATTAATGCAGTTTTAGGAGCGGAGCAATACATGCCCCATATGCTACCATTATACGGATGTCCACCGCTCGATTTTGGATCTACATATCTCCAGAAGCACTGTTTGGATCAGGAAAGCCTTCTGGGTGAGTATATTGTTCTACTTCATTCTATAAACAATGTGAAAGCTGTAGCAACAGAACTTATCCTTTAATTCAATCTCATTATTCTTACTTTCTTCACAGACTTTAAAAAAAATAACTCTCCTATTTTTGGGTTCCCTAATCCTTGTATGCATTTCACCTGCTGTATTAAACGTTAAGAGTTAATTTCATTAAGTTAATTTCATGGAGACTATTGTTCTTGCGACACAAAAGACTCATGATCAGATAAAGCTGACAATAAATTTTAGAACGCTGAAAATAATCTTGCTGTAAACAAATCACATCAGTTACTGAAATTATCTTTGTTAATCTGAACTTTTTAACACCAACAATAAAATGTGTAAACATAAAGTTATATAAATCCTTTACCACATGGCATCTTTTGTCTTATAAATCAGTACTGATGTTTACAATTTCTTGTAGCTATATGCACAATACCACTCACTTTAAGTGTGTTAACAACTTATTATGTACAAAAGCGTTGCTATGGCCATAATTACCATTATAAGCATTATAATTAACACAGTGTGGTTCCAATTGAAGAGTTCTTTTCCAAAATGCTATAAAAGCCAAAATTTGAAATATATATATATAGTACTCAATGCTATTCTTTTTTATACTGATTGTTCTACCTGCCCTATCAGTATTTAATGCCAGAAAGCTATATATCCCTGTTTAAACTGTATTTCAAAGTTCAATTCCCCAGCCAACCCAATGGTGGGTCTGAGTAAATAATGTAAGTAATTTCTAAATGAAAATGGATTTATAGCATTTTGGAAAAGAGCTCTTCAATTATAATTTGACAGCATTAAAATGCATTATAACACTCAGCAAAAATAATGTGTTTATAATGCATTATTTAAAAAGGCTTCAAAGAAAGGGTTACTGCAGTTAGCACACATTATGCAATTTTATTTGGATTCCATTCAAAAAGCAAGGAACACCAAAAAGTATCACAAATTCATTACAATAAATGTTTTTTCTTTATCAAAATGACTTATTATTGTTTATTTTAGGCTCACAAAGTACGTAGATATACCAATACCGAATGTTAACTTAATTCTAAGCTTGTTAAAATAAAAAAACTAAGAGACAGTGAAGAAAAATACATTCTCTTATAATTTCTCTTTTAACATAGAAAGCTTGAGTTACTCAAAAACACAATCACATTCAAGCTTTCTCAGTTTGACAGCGCATTAGCCCTTCAGGTGTAAGAAAAATAATGTTCCTCATTATCACAATCATTCCTTTCAGAGTCAGGTAAATGGTTTTAAATACCTTCGTATGGATTTTTCTAAGTGTACTTTTTCTCACCCTTAGAATGTTTCAACCAGTATTCACTTCAGATACAAAAAGTCCCCTGCTGACATTTTCTTTTGTGAACATGTTCTGCTTTTCTTGGTACATTTATGCAGCAGGGGGTCTGATGGTCAAGGCCTGTCAGTCAAGCTGCTAACGTTAGCGACATGAGCTCTCTGTTTTCTGACTGTCCTGACGAGTCTGATGTGTTAATGTAATGCAAGGCTTATAAGCAAGGCTCACAAATAATGAAAGAATTATAATAAATGGAACAATGAATGCAACATCACATCCCGTTATCCCTTTACTGATTAATCAATCCATCATTCTTCATTTGTATAGCATCAAATTATAAAAAATATTGTCTGAAGACACTACAGAATAGTGACTTATCACAATTAGCACCAATGACAGTGGCAGTAAAAAGCTTCTGTTGAGCTCAAAGGAACTGTTAAACATGTTAACAGCCATCTACTCAATCTGAGTTAGGGTGTAAGTGGGTGGAGAGGACTCATGTTGACTATTACAGCAGCATTTGGAATTAATCTGCAATTAATTTAGGTTTAATCAATTTATGCTATATGATGTTGGTTGTGATGTTGGTTGATAAAGGAGGAGGCAGTTCAATTATAGCGGGTCCTCACCAAATATCAATGTAAAACTAAGTTTATGCAAACATTTTAAATCAATTTATAAGAGTTACATGTGATAATATTCTCTAATATTATTTCTATTACCCACAGTCTTTCTTCTAAACCTGACCTCTGCATTTCTCCTGGTGTTGGTGATGCCGGTGTGGCTTCATACCTTTAGGTGTTACCTTCAAATCTTTAAAGTATATGTAAATATATCATTATGAATTCACATTTAAATAGATAAATGCAAGCTCCCCTGTATCGCTGTATGTCAGAGGTCATCACCTACATTAGTTAAAGGGCCAGTTTTATTGTTTGACAGAAGTTAGAGGCATAGATTCCAAAAACAATGTTATAATATAAGTATTTAGGTCTAAGTACCACACTGTTGCAGCTGTTTCAATTTTCCTCTTCCATTAGTTAGTTAAGTTCCAGCCAATTACCAACCAACTTCCAGCCACAGGGAATCCCCCACTCTTAAATCTCATCATTAATACATCTTTCATCCCCAATTTTATGCATTTTCCGCCTAAAAAGATCAGTTTTTATCACCCATACTGCTGCCAGACACATAGGCTGTAGAGACATTTAGCCCTCCATCACATTTTAACTCTCAATGCCCCAATTCCCCTGGTTAAATACCAGCTGACAATGGCTTTCAGGCATCAGATCAAACATTTCAAATAAATACAGATTGACTGAGTTATAGTGATATAACTACAAAAATAAACCCTCAAAACAACAGCATATTCTTCTACCTCACAGTTAGATGTTGCACATATTGAACTCTGTTACATTATTCTGCTTTTTGATGTTAAACAATACTTATAATCTTCCAGTGAACAGCAGACTGTAAGAGTTTGAATAAAAACTGATTCTGAATCAAATCTTGACCCAAGAATGAAAATAAAAAGGAGGTTGTTCTGCAGGTTAAGTGTTCTTGATGACTTTCAGGATAACTGTGTTACACCTGCCTCACCTTATACCAGAAGTGAAAATAACCTCAATTTTGTTGAGTTACTTATTTGATACCAGTTCAACATCCACTTAACTTGAAGATCTAGTTTATAATGCATTAGAAGCACATGCATAAGACGTTAAAATGCATGTATAATGCTTCATAAGTGTCATTATAATGGTGTATAACCATGTATAAGAACTTGTACCAAGGTTTATAAAGTATTACAAGTGTGGACATAATGTATCATAATCAAGCCTTTATAATGTTTTATACCTGCATACTCAAGTGACAAGTGTTTTGAATGAAGAATCTGAAGTCCTGGGTCACATTATAACCATCCTTACTCTAGCCTGCAGTAAAGACACACAGAACTACTGCTCAACATAAAACAGACACTGAATTCTCGGTTACAGAAAGGGCGTAATTCCTTATAAATATCGATAATATGTTATGTTGTTATAAATTGCATTCTTCAGTCCTCTCAGCTGCTAGAATTTTAATTTGTGAGCTATGAAGGTTTTTTTTTTTTTTACAGATTTCAATTGTATTGATATGTAGAAAATAATCTGCAACATCCTTTATATTTATTTTTGCAAAATAAGGTTGTTTGTTGTTTGTTAAAAGTCATCTTCATAAGGCATTACCACCTTTCTTTACTACTGGCTAGAGTAAGGATGGTTATAATGTGACCCAGGACTTCAGATTCTTCATTCAAAACACTTGTCACTCGAGTGTGCAGGTATAAAACATTCTAATACATTATATCCACACTTGTAATACTTTATAAACCTTGGTACAAGTTCTTATACATGGTTATACACCATTATAATGACACTTATGAAGCATTATACATGCATTTTAATGTCTTATGCATGTGCTTCTAATGCATTATAAACTAGATCTTCAAGTAAAGTGTTACCGGTATTTTTTTGCTTCTTAAACAGTTTGGGAATCTGTGTGCAACATAGCATGTACTAGAATTGACTATCAGTCTCAAAGGTATATTCTCTCTGCATGCCAGTTGAATCTCAAGTGCTTGATGGATGGTTGAATAACCAAAAGAAAGAAATACAGAACTATAAATCCAATGCTGCTCTCCTGGATGAAAAACACAGTTTGTCTTAAGAAATACTCGTGCCTGAAAGTCTTTCTGAGAGCAAAGATCTTTTGATGTGTCACATAAAACTCCATCAGCACTTTTTTCTCCTTTCATCCAAAGCATCTCTTTGACAGACAGTCTACAACCTGCAGAAACATTAATGATTCTTTTTCAAATACAAGAAGACACTCGGGCAATCACTCATCATCGGGAAGGTACTTGTAAAACATAAAAAAAAAACATTCATGAATGATATGTGACCTTTAACTCACTTTCGGATTCAACTTGCAGAGCATTTATTTCTGCACATCTGACAACTACAAGAATAACAGATCAGACAGAAGAGCTCAGGCAGAGATTCTAGCTCCAGGGTTTCTTTTAGTGAATGTCTTTTAAAGAGAAATATCACTTTTTTGTTGTTTTGAAGAATGATCCTCAGGGTCAGCTCAAAACAGCTCCTGGAAATGTTTAAATGGATAGACATGTTGAGAGGCAGGCAGGACGTACAGCTCCAATCCTTCTGATGGTCAGTAAATAATCTGGGGCCTGCTAGTAAGAGAGCAGATGTGAAGTTCCTAAACACCAGAAAGATGAACAAAATGGTTGGAAAGTGGTCAAGCAGACTTTACCTCAAATTCAACAACTGGCTTGAACTACCCCCAGGTAGTTGTTTGCTTCCTAGAGGTAAACAAATGTAGGCTAGTAAAAGTAAAAAATGGTGAGACAGGCTTGGTGGTTTCTGCGGTGGTGAGATGGATGTTTGTTACTTAGCATCAAGAAACTATATGGAATTGGTTTAAATATTTAGCTTATTGTTGTAAGTATCAATAGTTGTATTTAGATTTAAACTTAGGGGCTTCACAGTGGAGCAGCAGGTAGTGCGCAAGGTCGCTGCTCCATCCTGTGCCCCTCTGTGTGAAATTTGTATGTTCTTCCCATGCATGGGTAGATGTGTTTGTGACCAGTTCAGGGTGTACCCTGCCTTTCGCCCAATGTCAGCTGGGATAGGCTCCAACCCCCGCAACCCCAAAAAGGATAAGTGGTAGAGATAATGGATAGATGAGTTTTTTTAACATTCTTTTTTTTTTGTTTTTTTATTGACAAGACCAGTAGGTTAGAACAGTGACAACACACTACAACAAACCCAATCCAGCATGCCAGTGGTGGAGTTAACTCTCCCAGAGCAGTAGGGTCTCCCAAAATATACAAAATCCAAAACCAGTGAAGTTGGCACGTTGTGTAAATCGTAAATACAAACAAAATACAATGATTTGCAAATCCTGTTCAACCTATATTCAGCTGAATACACTGCAAAGACAAGATATTTAATGTTCGAACTGAGAAACTTTATTTTCTTTCATCAACTTAGAATTTAATGGCAGCAACACATTGCAAAAAAGTTGGCACAGGGGCATTTTTATCACTGTGTTACATCGCCTTTCCTTTTAACAACACTCAGCACAACATGCCAACTTCACTGGTTTTGGGTTTTGTACAATATGGGGGTAAAGACGATATCCTGACCAATAATTCCCATTATAACGACATGTATCTCTGACCAAGACTCCTTGACTTTTGGGCAACTCCAAAGCATATGTTCAAGAATGGATGGGTGGGTTTAAATTTGAAAAAATGCTGATAAAATAACTTCCTATTACAGCTATACATGTTCACTTCTTTTAGGAACATTTAACTCCAAAACTTTGCCCAACGAAGATAATTTTAACTGTCATACTTTTGCCATAAATCAGGTTCTTAGGTAAGTTCACATCACTAATGTTCAATAAACATTCTAGTTTTCATATACAGATAACCCCTTGTAGTGCGCTGGTAGAGCTCCTGCCACATTTACACTTCCTTTCTCATGTGGACCTGATCCACTCTGGTTTGATTTAAAGAAAAGATGAGTTTGGCAGCAAAGGGGAGGAGAAGGAGAGATTGTAATGTTACAGAGTTTTTGTTTTTGTTCACAGGGGTACTCAATCCCACATTATTAAAAACATAATAGGACCTCCTTAATGTGACCAAATTTTCTATGGTGTAGGTACATGTTCTGCCATCACCTTGTTGATTACAGAGCCAGATGAACGCACGGTTTACAACTATCTTTTACCAGGATGCTTTTGGCCAAAATAGCAAAGGCTGACAGTAAATACTGGCCTGCTGTCAATTCAACCTGCCACTGTTTATTTGTTGAACCTCTCCATGATACTATATTAAAAAAACACATACAATGGGGTGTATTTACTTACCTGCAAACTAATATTTCAATTTAATGGTTGTATTTAGGGCGATAACCTAGCACTGGGAGTCATCCCAGGCTGCTGTGAGTTACACGCTCACAGCAGAAATCAAGAGGTCAGTTTAAAAGAGTTTCCTCTCCAGTTGGAGGAAATACTTTTAAAACACAAACAGAAAAAATGACTTACTAATTAGTAAATGCAAATCACAGAGTGCAATTCTGTGATTTTAATTTTAAAACAAGGAGTATATTAATTAATACACATCTATTCTGACCCTTCAATTAATTTAACTGGATTGAGACGGGGAGTGCTGCTTTCTTCTTAACTTTCCAACGGGAGACTCCCAAAGGGATAAATAAAGTTCTGTCTGATCTAATCTAATCTAATCTAATCTTTGTCACCTTAAGCTGGGAATACTCTGCACAACTTTCACTGTCTTAAAAGATTTTGGAAAGACTAGGAATAAACACTGACAGGCTGGTTTCAGCTGAGTTTTGTTTGATGACTGAAAAACTGGAAATCACATATTTAACAAGTGTGCATGATGAAGAATAAGAGACAAAAACCAAAGCTAGCTTAACATGTGAAACTTTCATGCAAGCTCTCAAGAGGGCAACAGTTTAAAAGTTTAACAATCACACAAGTGCGGTGGCTGGAATTCATCCATTTGTTGTTTGCCAACCACTAATCCAACTTTAACTCACCATCCCTCTCTCTCCTTTCCTAATCACTGTTTTGATGTTAATGCTACTTTCCTGACACTATTTCCTGTGTCCCGCCTTCTTTTGATCGGCTGTTGGCAAGACGTGTTGCAATTCACACCAATTCCCTGCATCTAGATTCAGCTTAAAAAAATGCAAATATGTTTGACTTAACTGAGGTCGAGTTGAGTCTATTCCCCTCACATACTGCAGATTTTTATGCCAACCTACCATGCCAACTGTCCCCAACTAGCACAGGCTGGTGTAGACTTTGCTGAACTGGGAACCTTGGATAAAATCTGGCAAAACATCCCGTAGTCTGCCCACAGCTTTCAAACAGAAGGTGAAGTGCAGGCCTGGTGTTACATAAATAAAATGTTGACTCCCACTCTATCTCAAGAAGTCGAAAACAAGTTCAACAAACTTCAAGGTCCTTTTTTTAAATAAAAATGTGTCCCAATAAAAACGCAGCATGAATTGATTTTAGGCCACTCATCTCAAGTTGTAGAGGCTGTAAACACAACACATTTAATTACAAATATTATCACCCTGTAAATTTGACTTGGTACACTTGGTGGCAAACAAGCCCCAGGTGTAAATGCAGCAGGTACTGAGCAGTGGTAGTGTTTGTTTGAGTTCAGACTTAGAATATGCAATCTCACTTGTAGCACACACTTGTTGTCTAACACCCCCTGAGTGATACAGCTGTGAATGTATTTGCAGAAAGTTACTCTATGTTTACCAGCAACATTATAATTTTGGCCTGAACAGGAGGAATACTGAGTTTGAGGATAAAGATACAGTAAAATCACTGAAGTGACAGGCTAAAACAAAAACACAAATCAACAGAACAAAACAAACAGGGGTCTGAAGATTAAAAAAGTTGAAAAAAGGGCAGAAGGAAACTGCAGAGTCCAGTGATTTTTTTCACTTAAGACTTTCAGTTGAAAAGTTGCAAAAATAAAACTGATCACTGGCTTCAAAACATACTGAAAAAAAAATGCAAATGTATGACTCGTGAGAGTTTCACTTTATGTAGCTATACAAAGTCACTCTTTCCCACAGGACATTTGCCTCTTAATGTAGTAGTTTGTCCTTGCACATATTAAAACACACAAATGGGAAATGTGTCAGACTGCCATTTTTCAATTACAGGCACAAGTGCAGTACATGTTTGAATATAGAGTGTACGTTGGCTCCACACTATTAAAGCTACAGTGTGTGACTTTTAATATTCACAAAGGACTTCTTAGCTTTTACATCTGACAAAAGAGTTTAAATAAATGAATATGCATTGTCTGACAAAAGCAAATATATAATAGGTTTAATGCATCCCTTAAAAGGGCTGTACAATGATAGAGTTTCAATTTCACTTACAAATTCAATTTATCAACACTAATGCACACAGCAATGTGCAGTTAGAATAAATAAATTACTGTTTGCTGCGGGTTAGTGTGACTGCACTTCATGAACCAAATGATTGTTCGATTATAAAGGAAAAAACAGGTTGAGTGAGGCTTCTCTGCTTGTTGTAATGCAGTCCACTCAAACCACTGCTCTGCTCAGCATCGTTAAACCTGCAAGATTTTTAAACTCCAGTTTCAATGAGGATGGGATGTTGTGCAGAATGGTTTGCTAATCCTGAGTGACCTATGTGCACTTAAATACACTACAAAGACAAATATTTAATATTCAAACTGATTAACTTTACTGTTTTTGCAAATATAGACTCCTTTTTTGGATAAAGGTTCCCCACTTTGTGAACAACTGCATGAGCAAATAGTACAGCTGTTAGGGAACAATGCTTGAATCTAGGTACTTCATCAGTCCATAATAGAGCTGCAGCTATCGAATCTTTTTATAATCGATTACTCTATCAAATTTTTGTCGAGTCATCGGATAACAGTTACATTGCGCTAGTAGTAACACACAAAACAGAAAAGGCAGGTCACTTAAATTAACAACTTAGTTTTTCTTATTTTGAACATTCTGAGCATAAATGGGATTTCAAAATCAAAATCTATACTTTTATTTTTACTCTGGGCCATATCTTGCTTTTTTCAGTATTTTTTTAAGTTTGGTTATTTTTATTTTGTGTTCATGTTTGTCTCTTTCTGCTAAATTATTGCCTTTACTACTGTACCATAGTGATGATCTTATTTTGCTTACTTTATTTCTAGGACCAAATAATATCATACTTAGATACTAAGATAATTTAACTAGCTAATGTAGATTTCGAAAACATATGAAAGCATTCCCTACACCTGCTTCCTCTGCTCACTGTCAGTGTTTCCTGTTCTGCTCTCTGCAATCAAATTAAATGTAAAGTTATTGGATGTGAAAAGTATGTGAACAAAATACACATGACTCTGGGCAAGTAGCCTCTGCATTGATTTACGTTCTGAACCAGCCTTTACACAGAGCCATAATCAAAGTAGGTTATTTACTAGCCCATATCTCAGTTATTGATCACATTAGCTGCTTCTGTTGATGTATCATGAGTGTCATCCTGTTGTGTCGCTCGGCGGAGTGCGGACATGATGCACAGACCGGATGTTTACTGTTGACGAGCTGTAGCACTGACGACATGCTATCATGCTAAGCTACGTGCTAAGCTAACTCCGTTTGACATCAGACACACTGCACTGTGTTTTCTTTTCGTCCCTTCTTGTAGTGACCACACACTTGGGACACTCTCTGCCATTTCTTCTGCGGACTCTCTCCTTTCTGTCCCTCTCTTTTCTCTTCCTTCATGATTTTACAAGCCGCGCAGCAGCAGAGGTAGCAGGCGGAGTGTGCTACAGAAATGACCGTCCGTGTCAAACACCGTGCACTGTATAGTAGTCCAGATATATATTTTATATGTATAATTATATATTAAACGAGGCTTCGAGGCACACAATTTGCCTCAAAGATATTTTGTAATCGAATATTTGCGATTATTCGAGGAATCGTTTCAGCTCTAGTCCATAATATCATCAAAAAGATTCAGAGAATCCAGAGAAATCTCTACACACAAGTGGCAAGGCTGAAAACCAATATTAAAAACCATGACCTATGATCCCTCAGGTAGCTCTGCATTAAAAACCAACATCATTCTGTAAAAGGTATTGCCAAGTCGACCCACAAACACTGACGCATTGACACAGTTCACTATTGCATCCACTAGTTCAAGTTAAAATTCAATCAAAGTCAGAGCCATATATTAGCAACACCCAAAAGTGAGAAAAATGTAATGTGAAAGGTTTAAAAGCCAGCATCTGTGGTGGAATGGGGTGTGTTAGTGCCCATGGCATGGGTAACTTGCACATCTGTGAAGGTACCATAAATACTGAAAAGTACATCCAAGCTTTGTAGCAAAACCTGCTGCCATTCAAGTGAAATCTTTTCAGCGACAGTCCTTATTTCAGCAAGAGTGGTTTGAGTCCATTGGCTCGGGTGGAAAACCCAGTGCAGAGCATAGACTGTCAAAACAATGCAGAGCCACTGAAAACATGTACCAAACCACGCTTGACTGAAAAATTGCCACAGAAACTAACCAATCAATCAGAACAGATTGGGCTTACTGAAGGGGTCCTCAAGGTCACATGACCTTCAACAGTTCAACATCTCAGACAGGGTAATAATCGAGGTGGATCAGGAGTACATGTTACGGGAAAACTGGCAGATTTGCTGGAAGTTAAATCACACGAAGAATGAAATGATGAAAAACACCAAGCTGACATTAAAAGGACACACATGGATGAGAAAAAGATGCAGAGGAAAAATGCACATGTGCAACAAGATAGGACATTAGCATGGATTTTTAAACAAGTTAAATCAAGGTATAGAAGTGAGAGCGACAAAAAATCAATGTCAGTCCAAGCTCCGAAAAAACAAATTGTTCGGAAGCAGGTTGACAAGAAAAGCCAAACCACTTTTTAGTCTAAACTCAGGCCCTGAGGTAGTTTGCCTGAGGCTTCACACCGGCTTTAAAGGCTTAAAAAGATCTGTTAGAGTGCTACAGGCTGGCTCTTACACTGTTTTAAAAAGAACTAGTGAAACTGTACAATCAATTCAACACTGAACAGCGAATGCAGAGAGATGTCAGACTTTTGGAGGTGTTTTTTTAATTCTGCTTTAGTGTATTAAAAATGCAGAAGCTGCATCCAGAAGAGAAAAATTGTTTCTTCTTGCACAAAAAATTAAAGGAGTTGATATTTGCTTTTTTATCTAATCCTGTTGCCGTTGGGAGTCAAGCGCTTAGCTCAAGGACACCTTTATGTTGGCTCTAAAGAGAAGCGAGTGCGCCACTCTTATGTTTTTGATCAGTCAGTCGACCTGGGGATTCAAACTTTTGTCCTTGCACATCAAACTTGCTCTCCGCCCCTCTGGGAAAAATCAGTTTTAATTAAGAAATCTCCTAAAAATATCAGCAGGCCTCTCTTTCCCGTTCAGACAGCTCCGGTCATTATGGATCACATCAAAACGTGAACGCAGGCAGATGATATTGTCTCTGAGCCGTTTCACCGCTCTGTCGGAGGAATGTTTGACAGCAGGGGTGGCACACACACGGAGCCACGGCTCTGTTACCATGACAACAGTCTGGTGTGCTTCATCAATCTATATTATTATAAGTTTGCTCTGCTATGGGGAGTTAAGAAACTAAGAAATAAAAGTCTCCCCGACCTTGTGAAGTATGCTTTGGCTGATGGTAAACAGTCTGGAGTCAGAGAGGTGAGGTGAGGACTCAAAGTTGAGCTCTGTGACTGGGCAGCAGGCTAACTTGTACCTGTGGACAAGGTGAACTGTTGACATTACTGCTAAAATCATTGTGATTTTACTCCTCAGATACATCTCTCTGAGGCAGTGAATGAGATGAAATATTGTGTGGTCATTCTGTAGCTTTTAATAGTTGTGCTTTTTAGTTCTTTGCTTGTAGATTAAGGCGATTGTAGCCATTCCTGTTTATAAATACTGTATGTGGGCTCTATGCTAGGGGGAAAAGTGTCTTTAAATCAGCATTATTGTTCAACATTTTTTTTCCTTTTCCAACATGACAGAAATATCAAGTACAACTGTCCTCAGTGTATATCCTCAGCTGATGTTGTCGAAGCAATTGAGGCCGTAACATGTGGTTTATAATGAAGACAAAGCTGTGACATTACAGCACGTCACTAAGCCACAGGCAGTCAGGTAATGATGCATATCAACTCCACTTTTTTTCTTTTTGCTCACATTTTTTAGGTTTAAAATATCAGACAGTGAGTTTCAGCAAATTATTTATAACATTAAACATCACTAGTGGAATGACGAGGAACTGAGGACATTATGTTTTCAAGCTTGTAGTCTGTATTCTCTTAAGCAACTGTTGTACGCAACAATGGCTGGTTTGACAATAAATTATTTTAAAGAATAGTTCAAAATAGTACTGACAAAATAAGTAATATTACTTTGATTTTGGCAATTATTTTCGTTATTTTTGCGCATTATTCACAAAACTAGAAAAGCACTCGGAGAGCGCAGATCTCCGCCAGCGCCACAGTCCTCACCCATATTGTGATTTTCATGATAAATATTAGTCCTACCTTTATTTTGTCGAAATATTTAGATTCCTTGACCATGAAAACATACCATTAGCAATTGGATTCATAATATTTATTTTAGTTCAGTAGTTATTCACAAAAATCACATTTTTCGTCATGGCAGCCAGACATTGATCCGGATCAACACCAACATCAAATCAGTTCTTCCTTTTCCCATGCTGAACATTTCCTGAAAATTTCATCCAAATCCATCCATAACTTTTTGAGTTATTTTGTTCACAGATGGACGGACAGACAAACAAACTCTCCTGAAAACATAACCTCCTTGGCAGAGGTAATGAAGGTTTCCGACCAGTTCGGGTGTCACACCACAGACTAAAAGTGCACCAAGAGTACAAACCTCTGCCAAGGCATTTCCCATATTGTCAAGAAAGTTATCGTCTAAAATGTGGGAAACTGCCCTATCTTGCATTGCCAACAAATCCTTGAAAAATTCCTGGACCCACATCAGCATTCAGATCACAATCAAAATCTAAGCAGTTCACCCTTGTGCCATGACCAACATTGTCATCGAAATCCATTCAGATCTTGTTGAGTTATTGGGGAAAATGTAGACAACTGCCCAATTCCCAATGAAAATGTAATCAAAATCTCTTCAGTTCTCAAGTTCTCTGACTATCAGAAAAAAACATATAAATGCTGGCAAAACACAACGTACTTGGTAGAGGTAATAAACAGGAGATGATGACAGGTGAACTGATGCTAAAGCTATAAACTTGCTAAAAGCCTGGGTGTAATAAATCAGACTGGAATCTTAATTTGTCATTTTGAACATTGTTTAAACAGTTAGATTTTCTTAAATCACATTTTGAGTTTCACTGTATCAATTATTAAATGTTGTTCTGTCCACTCTTGTGACGTCAGTGCATCCTTTACTGAAGGGAATCACTCAGCAAAAGGCTAATGCTAACCCCTTATACTAGTTGAACTGATTCTGAATTGAAACTGGCCCTTGATACCCATCAAAGCTATGCTATATGTAAATAAGCAAAAGTACACCTTTTTAAACTGTCCTTCTATAATACATCTGCATTAAAGGATAAGTTTGGTTTCTGCAGCTTTCACATTGTTTATAGAATGAAGTAGAACAATATACTCACCCAGAAAGCTTTCCTGATCCAAACAGTGCTTCAGGAGATATTTAGATCCAAAATCGAGCGGCGAACATCTGTATAATGGTAGCATATAGGGCATACAGCGCCGCTCCTAAAACTGCATTAATCATCCAAAAACTCATTAGTTTCTCCAATATTTCATCATGGTCCACTCGGGCTACTCCTCCATTACAGTCTGTGTTGCCCCAGACATGTTTTTGTAACTGTGCCGACCTCTGAACTGAAGAAGAAGAACGTATGCCTCCGCGCCTGCGCAGTACTCTCTGGAGCGCTTCCTCTGCGTCCTCCTTTCGATGAGCTCCTCATCTGTAAACTCTGGCTCCAAACTGTAAGGACACCCATCATATTCAAAGTTCTCCTCCACAACATCTTCATCTGATAGATATTCATCCATTTTGCACAAAACTGGAAGAAGAAAGTCGTTGTGTAGCCGACTGTCTTCTGAAACAATGAGCCGTACTGCGCATGTGCGGAAGCAAGCGCTCTTCTTTTTCAGTTCAGAGGTCAGCACAGTCACAAAGACATGTCTGGAGTGACACAGACTGTCGTGGAGGAGCAGCCCGAGTGGACCAAGATGGAATATTGGGGAAAATAATGAGTTTTTGGACAATTAATGCAGTTTTAGGAGCGGCGCTGTATGCCCTATGTGCTACCATTATACGGATGTCCGCCGCTGGATTTTGGATCTAAATATCTCCCGAAGCACTGTTTGGATCAGGAAAGCCTTCTGGGTGAGTATATTGTTCTACTTCATTCTATAAACAATGTGAAAGCTGCAGAAACCAAACTTATCCTTTAAAATGGTTATTCATACAAAAAAAAATGTTTTTTTATTGAATCATAGAGTGAAGAAAAGAACAGAAAAGAACATATAGTGCAATTTAACACTAATTTCAGCTTAGGGCACACTAAATATAAAGTCTGTGTTCTTTTTAATGGGGCTTTACTCTGGTCTGTACCACAGTGCTTCAGAGCAGCCTTCACCCGCAGCAGTCGTCCCTCAGGTTCGACCTTTAGGTGTCAGTCTCATCACTGAGTCCTTCAGACCTTCTCAGCCAGTACACAAAATCAATGCTTCTAACAAAGGACAGAAAACACCAAATCTAATCTTCATGTAGCTGCTGTGTGGGAAAAGAAAGCTGGTAGGGCTTCAGTAGTGTGTTTTCTTATGCACCGGGAAACAAATCAGCTCTAAAACCGAGTTAGAACCTCAAAACTGTGGTGAAGATTCTTGTAGTTATAGAAAACTTACACCTTTGAACGCATGTTGTTTCAGTTCAGTGTCACAGCCCAGGCTCTGCATAGATGTAGTTAAACTTTTATATTGAATCAAGCTGTTGTTGTAAACATTTTAGCACCTTTTTAATGAATCCTCCACACTTTTAAAAAATGAGTTTATGCAGCACACGAGTTAACTGAGAGGAGTCAGTGGCAGGAGGCCAATGTTTTAAATGAACTACTGCTCCGGCCAAGGAACATTCAGGAACACAGAGCCAAAGAAATGTCCCGGCGCCTTAAGTCTTTGTCAGGGTTGAATAGAGTCCATGTAAAATGTATTAATGTCTATAAACACAAAGCAATGCTGAAGATTTAATGAGTTCAGTTTTAATTTGTTTAGAAGGTTGGGTGGTTTCTCAATAAAACGGCGGATTACAAATAGGCTATGGAAATGAATGGCATGAATGTGAGAATAATCAAACATGGGCCAAATCTGTGGGCTTGTGAGACAAACTGCAATTTGTCCATAAAAAAGATGGAGATCGAGGTACTTCTTCGGCTGGTGAGGTCCTGGGATGTGAGGTGGAGTTCCAAAGCTGTTAAATGAACCTCTTGATTTATTCATTTATTTTGTAAATCTGTCTGTTTTCAATGTCAGGGACTGTTTTCTTCTCTTGACCTTTTAAATAACTGAAAATTAATTCTCATATTGAAAAGTAAAGCTCATTCAGATTCCTAATGCAGAGTTCAGAGTTTCCTTGAGATTGAAAATAACAGTCATCATTATTACCTTGACTACCGAGACAACTTTATCTGCTGATGAATTTTTTAATGAAACTGTTGAACAATTCAGGCACCCAATAGAAGACCTTGTGTTGAAATTGTATTAGACATCTCCTGTGCTTGAGGTCAGGGATTTTAAAATTCAAATTATTTTTCTTGATTAGTAAAAACTGTAGTCAGTTTCCAAACATGACAAAGTTTAAAGGTGTGTCCATACTCAAATCATTTGTGGAGTTTCCCCCAAACAGATGGGTATTCTCCCTTTGACTCCGTTTGTTTGGAAATTGGATGGCTATCATGACAGTAAGCTAGCTAGGCAATATCCAGGAGAGCAGATAATGTTGGTAAACGGATTAACGTCTACAGGTGTGTGCAGAACAGTTACATGCTGCTTCATTCAACATGCCAGAGTTATTTGACACAGCATATATTCTCCATTTTATAACACAAAATAGTTTAGGAGAAGCTTTAAGTTACCCAATGTGATTCCCCCTCCTCCCCTTAGGCTAGGGATGTGCGATATAACAATATTATATCCTTAAGGATTATAATGTGGAGATGATCTCTTAAAGCAGAAAGATCGTCAGATTGTCTCTGGGCGCAGAGACTTTGATGCGCACCTGACTAACCAATCGTAGCACATTACGCGCAGTGCATGATGGGATCTCCTGTTTGGTTATGTAGCATGAAGCCATGGTGGAAAGAGAAAAGGAGATAAAAGCTTGAAGATGTCAAAATCTGTTCTAAGGCAGCTGTATTATTCACTCAGGTTATAGACATTGCAGTTAGATATTTGTTGATATTTGTTGTTGATAAATTGTTGCACTTTAAGGGATAATGTTGATATTGTTGTTCATTACCTTTTATGTTTACATTTATTGCACATTTTTATAAAAACTGCACTATTTAAATTGAAACCTGTTCAGAAAGTTTCTTTGGCTTTAATTGTCCTTTTTTTTTCTTTTAGGGTTTCACACATTTTATATGTTAAACATAGAGAAAGGATGGTCAAAAAGTCTAGAAAAATCAATGTAAAAAAGAATAGTGATAAAATCAAGATCGTGATTTTATTTTTAAAATATCCTGATATGATATTTTTGCCATATCGCCCACCCCTACCTTAGACCCGACGGCTGAATGAAGACCACAGCTACAGGGGTGGTGGCTATTACGGGTGTGAATCAACAGTGGCCACACAATACAGTTGTCACAATACTTGCTTAATAATACCTTGTTTTGCGAACAGTTTTCAGACTTACTGCAGCTCAGCCAGAAACAACAAGATCAAATAAAAAGTCCCAGTCTTGTAAAACTTCTTGCTATATGCATGAACGCAACCAAAATTATTAAAACACAAAGAATTAAACGGGCATTAAAATGAACAAACAGCCCCTAAGGTTACACAGGATGATTTGACAGGCTTTGGTCTGCCTCACAGATCAGACTAAAAGTGAATCAAACAAAATAAGAGTAAAAAAAGTTTAGACATGAAAGTGGCCGAGGGGTGCAGTATTAAAAGAATAGTAAGTCTCATAATGGGACCTGTTATGCACCAGCCGGCTGACTTTTTATGCACACAGAAAAGTTTTGGCTCTGCGGAAAGAAAAGTCAGCAGGATAAATGACTCTAGATAACAGATTCATTACTTTGCATTTATAATTGACGATTACAGAATATGCTGTTGAACAAAAATGAGGTAAACATTTCCCTCTTTTCCCCTACATATGTTTGTAATAACAAAGCCATTAATTCTACTGCGGGTGTTATTTGTCTAAGTCAGAGCTCAAATGTTGTTGGGTAAAATAATCTTCCCTTATGCCGACTTTAAGAGGCTTTTGTACAGTAAATATTACCATGTGTTCAACATCATGCAGAGTTACTTCATATTTGAACACCAGCTGATGTCTCTTTACCTTTTCTTTATCCCTCATGGACCCCTTCCCGAGGATGGACATCTTCACTCCTGTTTCCTCTTGTAATCGTTTCATGGAATTTCCCCGTGGTCCCAGCAGCTTCCCCACGAAATTAAACTGTGACACAGGGGGGAGAAAAAAAAGCAATCAGACATCATATCAATGCCTCTAACATTTGTAAGAAGGAGAAAATTACACCAAAGGAAAAAAAAAATGAGAGAAAATGCTCCAGAGGTGCTTTTGTGTGGAGGGAATTTGATCCATTTGGAGAAAAGGTTAACCATAAACGCTGCTCACTGGCCATTAGTCATGTAATATCAATATAATCTCACATTCCGTTCACCATTCATCATGTCAGAAAAAGCTGTAACGCTGCCTGTAATAAATCAATATAATTGCGCTCTGTATGTCGCACATTAAAGGTGAAGGCGACTCTCATCTGCAGTCGCTCTAACACATGCATCCATCCATTTGCTTGAACTGTGCCCTCGATGGTTGTGGATCTTATTGGCGTTCAGGTCATACGTGTCGTGACGAGAAAGTAAAAAAAAAAAAAAAAAAAGGAAAGGGGAACGCGGGCTCAAACCAATAACGTTCCAGAGTCTGTTCCAGAGGTCAGCGCTGAGATAAAGTCAGAAATAATGAGTTTCTTCCCAGTGGGAAATTAAGTAATACTATCCTGATGACAAACTATCAGATTCAAGCCTCGAGGCTCTGACGATCATTTCCCGCTCACTGTGCACCAGCTCATGCTCATTTTGAGGAGAGGCTGAGGGTTGTCACAGGCTGAACACTGCTCAGAGTAATAGTAATTAGTGCTGAGTGGTAAAAGGGCTTCAGTGCTGTCACTGGTATTAGTCCTGCAACAAGACGAATGCAATACCAGCAGTACAGGGGATGGGAATCAATAGCATATTCCAACTTAGAATCAGTGACAAAAAGCAAAAGGAGCCGATATCATATGACTGCAAATTTAACAGCTGTTAGTACACATGCCTGGCAAATCAAGAACACTTTTTTTTATAGGAGGCAGGCAGCAGAAATGAAGACAACAGAGATGTGATCATAGCAGAAAGGAAACTGAAACTGTGGTTTAATGTTACACAGAATGACTTAAACTGCATAGTAAAGTAAAACTCAACATCTTACACCTAAAAATACAGTAAACATCTGTGTTTTTTCATATAAAGCAGTCTGTCTAACATGGATAAACATGGTCTATCCCAGTGACAGAAAAAATAACAATGAATGTCACAGAGACATGATGTCAAAAGGATGGATGTCTGCTGCACACTAATGCCCACAGACAACACTATGATACAAATCAAGTATCCTGAATTTTTAAAAATCAATCAGTCAGTTTGTTTGTTCACAAAAATTAATTAAAAACAGATGTGTGTAATTATAATTTCTCCCAAAATGGTAATTTGTGATATTGGACTGCACAAAAGCTAGACGGAGCTTAAGGGGACCAGACACATAAATACAACAAACAATATCAGCAAATACCAAAATATTAAGACATTACAGTAAAAATATCAATGAATCAGTATTCAGCAATCAGTATTGCACCATAAAATATCACAATATAGTGGTGTGGAAACATTTACTTGCACTCACTGTTTGGTGTGCAAAATAACTGTTTCAGTTTTTGACAACCTTTCCTCAGGAGTGCTTTTTAAAAATGTGATTTCAGTCAGAAGGGTGAGGGGCCCTCATATTGCCCATAACATCAAAGCAAAGTGGTAGTGTGATATTTTGGCAGCGGATATTGCTGCTAATACCTGCAGGTTGACTCACAAGCACGAGCATGGCAATGGAGAGAAAAGGGAGACCATGAATGAAAGCTGTTTTGACTCAAAACTCCCCCAAAAATGCAATTTACATGTGTATTGAACCATAGACATTGCACTAAACTGTTCAATATTTCATTGAAATTAACTGCATCCACACACGATTCATGCATGAATATTTCCCAACCTAACAGTTAAAGGTCAAGTCAGCGATCTTCTAATCTTCTAATCTAATGCACTATTTGTCAAAATCACCATTTTTGTCCTCTCCATCCACAAGATGTCACCACTGACAGCATGTTGGAAAAAAAGTCCGGTTTCAATACACAGCCTTGGCTCTGAATTTCAGCAGGTAAATACTGTGGCTCAGGCCAAGTCACCAAAGCAGGGTACACCCCCCCCACATCCAGGGGGTGATCATACTCATGCGCAGATCAGACAGAGGGGGGAGGGGGAGTCGTAGGTTGTGTAGCGTGCACAGTTAGCGTAAGAGAGAGATACAATAGGTGCAGTAGCAATGGCTGAACAACAGCCCAAAAGAAAAAGGTCAGAGGGGTGAAAAGTGAAAAAGAAGGGCTATGACCATGAAAGAGCAAAGACCTGTGTCAACATTGGTGTTGCTTTCCGACAGTGGAGGGAACTTCGTGAATTTAAAGACCTGAAAACGGACGCGGATGTCGCCTTCTTTGTGCCGGATAGGTAAGCAACATTAGCTTTGTGGTGCTTCACATAACAGTAACAGTCGTTGGGCATTCATTTTATTGTCTAATCTGCCAGAATGTGCTGTCGTTGTGATGTTATCAATAATGGCAGTCGAGTTATCTGAAGAGTCGGGGTTACCTTAGCTATGTTAGTCAGCTACGCAGTTTCTACGGCCGTTTCCATGAGGATGCACGTCCATCAGCTTTCGGGGGTGGAGCCAGGGGTGAGGTATGAAGGGAGAGGCAGATCTAAATTTGTTTATCAACAACCTCTCCACTCGTTTTCTCCCATATCGCTGACTACACCTTTAAGAGACACCAAGTGTGGTCTTCTGCTGCTGTAGCTCATGCGTAGTGTGTTTAGACATGATCTCCTGCATACCTTGGTGGTTATTTGGTTTCTTCTGCCTGTCTATATCTTGGCAAACAACTTTTGCAACTTTTGTGTAAGAAAATTGCTGCCAACTGAATAATTTCTCTTTTTTGGACCTTTCTCTGTGGATTCTTGAGGGATTTTTGTGTGGAAAAGGTCAGCAGATCTGCAGTTTCTGAAATAGTCAAAGCAAAACAGCCCATCTGGCACCAACAACCATGCCACGTTCAAAGTCACTTAAATCACCAAAATAGGCTCGGACTGTCATTACAACAAAAAAAAATCCAACTTCATCTCATCAAGTTTCTTTTGAACTCTGATAAATGGTTCGACCTTCATGTTTGCAGGTGAATGAGATGATAGGAGACCACCTCCAGGGCTGAACAGGTGGTCAGACGCCCACCACAACACACTCAGGCCAACCCTAAAATGATATTAACCTTTCCAAACAGCAACCTCTCCCACTGTGGATGAGCCGCTAATAACTTCCCTGCCAGCTGTGTGGCTGCTGCGTCTCAACTCCAACAAATGCTCACTCAGCTCATTTCGAGAACATCATTAACATCCTGAGTGAGGACTTACATCTCAGGTTAGGGGAAACGCCAGGGGACGTCAGAGAAGGAAAAAAAACAAAGAAAAAAAAAAAAAAGACAGCACAAGCATCCCTGCTGTCCTTGCCCGTCCTCTGATCTGAATGATTAAGGCACCTTTGTGGTTGCTTTCTCCACGTGGCTCACTGTGACAGGACTTCTCCTATAGCTGGCAGGGAAGCTGGAGAGCAGATGGCTGCTGCGGATACGTCGAGAACAAGCTCGCTGGGCGGTAGAAGAAGAGTGGCCTGTTTTCATTAAGCTAATGAATGTCTGGAGCCACTCCGCAGCTCCACGGTGGGCAATTTGGGCTTTAGGAAAGGGGCACGGATCGGTGTTAAATGAGGTTTGAAATGATGCAATGTGCCCCCTGTAGTCTCAACACTGATAACTATGCAGATATTAGATGGAGGGATGGTGGGGACCCGGCAGATGAGAGTAGAGATATTACAGACACCAAACAAATATCCAGAGATAAAGTGATGCAGCGATACACATATTTGCATTTCACAGAAGGCCTTTACAAGAGAAAAACTAAAACCAAGAGCTTTTGTGCGGGATTAAAAGTAAAATTAATTCTTCTAAACTTCTGTGTTGTGTACCCTGCAGGACTAAAAGGCTTAAAGCAGAAAGTTTGAGTCTGGAAAAACCTGCCAATACAGCTCAGCAAAGCCCCTTCTTCCAAATACAGCATTTGGAAGGTGTCCTCTGTATTTGTCATGTGTTTTGTTTAGTGCTTTGAAATGGGTTTTTTTCTGAAAAGTCTTTGAATTCCTGCTAGTTTACACTTTAAAGTCTGTTTACAGGTCCTTCAGAGTATCACTGCATACATGAATAACTTGTATAAACCATTTACCGCCCCATAGAAGATATGTGAAGTCAAAACTCTGCAGAAAATACAGAGGGATTAAAACATGTTTTCTTGCTAGTGTATGTACCTGCAGAATAACCCTTGATACAGATGGGTAAAGATTAAAATGGAGGTCCCAGATACCTTATATTGGTTTTAGTCAGCAAATATCATAGGCAAATTCCCTTCAGCACTGGAACGTTGAAAAAATGTCTGTGCATTGTACAGCCTGCAGGAGTTTTCATGCAATTTCTGATTAGCCATACATCTACAAAACATCCATCCTATGAAATTGATGTTGCTGCTGCACTTTTTTGAGACTTTGAAATGTATAATCTACTGTATCATCTGTGAAACTCAGCATTTTAAAAGTACACATGTAACGTAAAAATAATAATACTGTAAGCAAAGCATGCACTTGGGAAAACAGCTTTTAATTTAGAGCATCTGAGTTTGGTATATTATTAGTTTATACACCCTAAATTGTGTTTTACATATTTCCATAATCAAGTACTTTTATGCACAACACAAAGTGTGGAATTATTGTTCAATATTTTTTCAATTAAATAGAGGACAATGTATGTGAATGAACACTGACATATAAGTGTTCCAGATTTTAGCCATAGGCTAATTTCCTTCTGTTTTCCCTGGAAGGTTCATGTTATGAATTTGTACAAGTGTTCAATCTTAGGCTAAGTTTACATAAACACTCTCTGACTTAGAAACGCAAAGATTTTTCCTTCGATATTCAAGTCGAGACGCTGGAGGCGAATGAAACCGTTGTAGTATGCATGCCAGTTCGGTAGATGGCAGTGTGGGTTTGCAGAGAGCGCTGCTACAATACACATACAAAGAAGAAAAACTTTTCACAAACAACAATGGCGAGCGGATGCACAAAGACGCAGGAGTTTCTTTTCTGGATAACAAATCAGTTCGGACAACAAATCTGTCAGGGTAGTCTTGTCTGGAAAACAGGCCGAGCATGGTAAGCAGCACACATGTTACTCAGTAGGCGGTCCAAGCTGTTGTTGTTCCTGGAATGCTCGCGTGGCCTTCATGTGAAAGAATACTGCGCATGCAGTGACATCAGCGTTTCACCCTGAAACGCTCTGATTCAGGTTTAGATGGAGCTGCATGGAGGAGTGTTTTGAAAACTCTCCACTCTGGAGCCTGTATTCAAAAGGTTCCATTTTCTTGGCAATCTGCAAAGAGTTCCCATGTAAACAGAGGGCTGAAACGCAACTTATCAGATCCGACCGTATTCTGCCTGTGTAAACGGCCCCTTAAAACACATATTTAAAACAACAGCAACAGGCAGAAGCAAGATGACAGATAAAAACTAGAAAAAGCACTTGGAGAGCGCAGACCACCGCCAGCACCACAGCCCTCTGTCATATTGTCATTTTAACCATAAATACTAGTCCTACCTTTACTTCATGTAAATATTTAGATTCCTTGACCATGAAAACACACCATTAGCAATTGGTTTCATGATGATATCTATTTTAGTTCTGTAGTTATTCATGAAAATCTCATTTTTTGTCATGGATGTCATTGATGCGGATCAACACCAAAATTGAATCAGTTCTTCCTTTTCCCATGCTGAACATTTCCTGAAAATTTCATCAGAATCCATCCATAACTTTTTGAGTTATTTTGTTCACAGGCAGACAGACAGGCAGACAAACAGACTCTCCCGAAAACATAATCTCCTGGCGGAGGTAAACATCATGGAATCCATGTAAACTTCAGGGTACAGGTCAGAAAAATCCCCAAAAGTTGAGTATTATTCATCCCAATGGCAACAACAGAGGTATAAATTAAGGTAGATACTGAGATTGTGTACTTTCAGTAATCAAAAAAGTCAATACAATTATGTTTATTCTGTCAACTGTTCAATTTAATAATTTCACGTATAACATTGAGAAGAATCCTTCATTTCCGACGCTACTGCACAGAACCACTTTTTATAAATGAATACAAGCGGTCAGACAAATATGAATTTGTATTTTGCTAAGGAGTGAAGTATCTTTAAAATTAATTTAAACAAAAAATTTTGACTGAATGAGTGTGAGTCTTCATTTGCCAAAATACTTTGTTAATATTGCTAACATATTAATACACGAAAACAGCAACATTATGTGCAATAGTGAATTATATGTTGTTTCTGTATCCATGCAGAATCATCTATGTACACACCATGCATCAATGTTTAAATGATTATTTTTAAACACCCCTGATACATACTTTTTGATCCAAAAAACTGAAACTGAAATTTTAATTGATCCATTTACATGTGAAGCAAATGCAAGAGATGCTAGTAATAAGGCATAATATAGCAAAAACTATGGCAAAACTAAGTAAACACAATCAGATACTGTGGAAGAATGATAAAAAATAAAGATACACTGTGTGTAGTGCAGGCCAACAAAACCTGCTAATAACTCAATTTCCATATATATGAATATTAAAATGATGCCAAATTAGACAATATCAGCATAAATGCTATCAGTAAGTTTCACAGCATTTATCTGAGATTTCTTGTACACATCCAGTTTGGAGAACATTTTAGCAGAAAAGCAGCAGCAGTTACAATGGATATAAGAGGTTATACAATTTTAGACAGAGTATTTGATCAGGACTTTGGGCCTGATTTGAAAAAAAAAAAAGATATGATAAAATGTTTAACCATCTTGTAAATCTGATGTCAGTTGTCCCTGCACATTTTTGACCCAAAGTTGCTTTTAATCTTGGGTCAGAGAGCCGGAAAATCTCCTCGTTGCATGAAAGAGACATTCGTATTTATATTGTTTTTAGAATCTGGCCTCACATTTGGCAGCCTTTAAGTACAGATGTGCTGCTTTTATGTAAAGCAAACAGTATGTAGCTTTGGTTAGTCTGTGAAGCTAACTTGCTTCTCTGAAAGTAAAAATCCAAAAAATAATCTGAATGTAAAGCATCAAGAATTGCCTAAAATTATGTCACTTGAGGCAGGATTGTTGGAGGTGTAATGCTGCATTCACACCGCAAGTGACCCAGCTACCAAAATCGCGTCGCCCACTGAAGTATCGTCGCGTGTTCACAAATACCTAATTTTGGTCACCGTTGCCGTCGCTCGGTGAGTGTCCGCTCGAGTTTCACCGCGATCATATCATATATCATATAATAGGATGTATAAGCGGACATTATTCCAGCTGTATCCTTTTCACTTTCTTATCAAACACAAAACACTGCAGCTGATGCCCTGCAGCAGCATTATCTGTGAGTTTCCCGCGGTCCGTCTGGGCAGAACTAATGTCCTCACTGACTAATGTTTCCCACACGGACATGGATTGTTACTCTGTAGTCAGGGTGAATAACTGTATGTCTAGGGTACCGTCACACGTGCACACACCTGCTGATTGATCAACTTTTTTTTACTTTCACATCGCGCAACATGCTATGTGGTAGTGTGAAAAGCGGCTGTCGCATCGCGGGAGGGTTAGCCCCGCCCCATCGCGGCTGTACATTCACTTTGCATGGAGAGTGATCGCAGAGGTAGTGCAAGTAGCGTCCGGTGTGTACGCACCTTAAGTCTGTGTCACACTCCAACCACAAGTGAGGGTAGTAGGTCGAAAGGCTGACTGGAAAAATGGTGTAGGTTTACCTCAAAATGTAAAAAAAATGGCAGAATCATGTCCTTTAGATGAAAAAAATGAAGAATTTTATTGCTCTTCAAATATAAGTCAGGTATACAAGAGCAATCAAGGCAAACTAGGCAACAGAAAATATATTTACATAATAATCAACAGGTCTGCTCAGCATCACAGCCCTTCTCTGACTGACTGGGCAGTGGAGACCCCCTCCATTTTAAAGGCTAAGCCCCTCCCATTGGACCATACCATCTTTAGATTAAATCAATCAAGTACTCAAACACATCTTATTTCAACCTAAATGCCTTGACAACCTCTGTTTACATCTACCACACATTATAAATCAAGCATTCCCATAATTCTCAAGCCCGGAATGACTTTTCAACTCGTTTTACACTTCCATCCATTGGTATGGTTCAGTAAGATGGACTGAGCATGTTCCCTACTTTCTACTCAGGCACTATAAAAGGCAGCCTGAAACCATACTCGGGTCCTTTAACACTGCCCAGCACCAGGAAGCACTGTGGTAAGAAAAGAAAAGACAAATTCTTGATGAGCAAACTTCAACCTCAAATCACCATATTGTATGTGTCTGTGAAACTTTATGTGGAACAAATAGCACAGGCAAGTTACTAAGGTTTTAAATGCAGCTTAGTGTGTGCACCCACCAAACTAGCAGTAGCATGCTACCTGGCTAACATGTGGTCTGTGAAATTAGTGATGGTGTGGTGTGTTGGTGTGGTGTTTTACCAGTGGCAGGGGCAACTGCCACAGTCTGAAATTAAACATAACGAGTGGATGGAAAAAAAGATGTGAGCAAACCAACACACTAAACTACCAACCCTTGAGGCAAGAAGCTTTAAGCTCTGCAAGAATCACACAACTTAAGACTCAACCCAGCAAGAGACTGAGTTACACTGAAGGGGGCCAGATTTTTAAATGGGAGCACTGAATGGGATGAGCAGTAATCTTTGGTCGTCTTCGTGGCTTTAGAGCCTCTTTGAAGCTCTTCATTGTCAGTGATGAATAAAGTGCACAAGTGGTGGGATTATCTGCTGAATAAGTCCAGTTACTTTATATGTTAGTCTCCTCCTTCTGCTGGTATCTTGCTTCAGAAAACATCTGTTTCAAAATCAATTTCTGTACAACTTGGTTTTAGACTGAGCACAGATTTATGACAGACCGCCTGTTATCCCTGGAGCATAAATATTAAAGATAGCAGCTATTGACATTCATCTTCTGTTGGTGACAGATGGAGAGTCATGTATGAATTATTAAAATATTTCGGCACAAAAGAATAGAGTCCATAAATGTTTAAAAGGTGCTATTTTATAGTTCACAGTTTTCATTGGGGTTGTTTTCTGTCTAAAGAGCATATGAAAACATCTGAGACCTGACGTGGGGCTCTGAGCTGTCACAAAGACATAAAAAACTCATAATGGGAGTGTGTTTGCTGTGACTGAACCAAGGCTGACCTGCTGACGAATAAAAGTTGTAAGAAACTGAGAACTTTGTTCCTGCAGCAGAGTTTCACACATTACTTTTTTTTAAAACAAATCTTACAATACAGCTTTCAGAACAGATTTTCAACACAAAAACAAATGATTTCTTTGGACAAATCTTTGAAGCACTGTCTTGCACACTTCCTCTGCTCAATCATTTCTGTTTTAACAGCTGGGTTTCTGCAAGATGGAGACAACAGCAGAGGGAGGAAATAATGAAGTCAAATGCATCAAGTTTTAAATTTACTCTTTTTTTGTTGCTGTTAGTGGTCACTGAGGGGGGTGGAGGCCCACAGCTGATTTTATGGAAGTGGTTGGAGCTGTATTGGCAGGTTAAAAACAAAGCTGTGTTGTTACAGCTTTGTCTAACGGGAAGAAGATAAGATCATATCACTGAGCATACACAGATAATGATGAATATGAACCTCACTCCTGTAGGGCTGGGTATTTCCAGCAACTTCACAATACGATACGTGTCCCAATACTAAGGCCACGATACGATACGTATCCCAATACACGTAAATTGTGAACATTGACTATGCTTTAAGCAAAATTCTTGACAAGTTTATTTTTTTCTTATAAGAAGAAAAAGAACAAGGATGAGTTTTAAGTGGTTCTACAACTTGAGAGACATAAATTCAGATCCTCAAAGATGGTAGACCTAAGTTCAAATTTAGAACATATGCTTCATTATGTAGCTCGTCTTCTACCTTGAACTGTGCCACTGTTAACATTATCCAAAGTGTATTTACAACAACTGTCAAAATATTAAAGCCGCATCGATTCTGTAAAATCTGTTTCGATACATGTATCCCAAAGGAGTGCGATATGATATTTTGCCGTATCGATATTTTGAGCACAGGCCTACACTCCTGTCTGAGATGCTCTGTTTGGACCTTGCATCTTTACCACTTCTTTCCCATGAGGGCCATTCTTACATCCCTTCTGTGCACTTTGTTTATCACTCTAACTAGCCTTGCAGAGCAGACAAACCTGCCTGATTCACTGTCTGAAATCCTGCATGTCTGTCTTGCCAACTTCCATTGTCCAAAGACTCCACTTTGCAAAACACTTAAGGGTCTAATCAGGAAAGAGAGGAGGGAGCTGCGGAAGTGATGACAACAGGAAGTGACTCCATGTTTGACAACAATGGTGGCTTCTGAAGCAGTCTCCATGTCTGCATTTTGTTTTCAGCAGAAAGCGACTCAATTTATTTTTTGAAAGAGGAGCCAAAAACATCACTTGAAGCTTGTCTTAAGAGAAATCATGTTTTTGCTTTTCTCCTGACCGGGGATCACTGCCACTGAAAGCATTTTCAAACAGCTCTTTCCCAGATGGATTAGTGAAATATTTCTGTGGCAGATATATGGAACTGTCCATCTGGTGTGTCAGGTTACCACGCAAAGCCAATAGGCTTAAACTGCCAACTACACAATTATGGGACATCACACTGATGGGTTTCTTAAAGGGGGGGAGGAGAAGTCAGAAGGAGAAGGAGAAGGAGCCACTGGTGCTGTAGAGTGGGATAAGCCCTGGTTCTGCAGATATTTTGTGTTGTGCATAGAAATGCTCTATCTTGGGGAGGAGACATGTAAAACATACTAAAGTGAACATAAAACTCAATAAAGCATGGTATGAGCTAGTAACTCAAACTTTGTACAAAACAGTATTTTCATTATACATAAGCTCTAGTGTGACGCAAAAGCCCTGTTCACTCTTCAGCCCTGATATTGTCAGGATAATGTCTGGGTTACTCCCTGACATGGCTATTCACACTTGCTCCTTTTAGCAGGGAGTATGGCTAGCTGAATGTAGAAGTAGTGGAGGGGGGCGGGTAGGCAGGACACAACAAAAATACGTGGCAAAAATCAGTGTCCATAACATGATAGTGGGCGAAGTGGCAGAGCTCTATGGTATGTTACAATTTATAATCTAACTTTATTGATACATGTTAAAAAGTATATCACTACCATCAACAAAACAGTTAAGAGGCTTGTTATAGCACATAGAAATGGATATGAAGCAGCGTCACTACATAACCAATGAATACACCGGAGAAAGAAAGCTGCAGTGTTAAAGCTCTGTATCCATCAGCAGTACAAGAAGGTTCTTTGTATGCATGGGAGAGCCGGTGGTGATTATTTAAGATCTATAGAGCTTTGATGATGTACAGGGGAAACACTTTCAATGTCCACTCTCCTTGCAAGCATAAAAACTCATCCCCAAACAGCAGTTGTTTTTATCCATCCTGTCAAGTTTTCCCTTTCCCGTGTCGTGCCAATCACACAGGGTGAAAATCATCATCTCTCCCAACTCACCCTCACTGAATTGCCCCTATTATTTGCTGCTGTGTTTAGACTTCAGCTCACCCAGACTTTAAGCAGAAAAAATCATAGGAGGCGCAAGGAAATTACCCTGGTAAAATCAGAGTGAAAAACACACATAGCATAAGCCATCTTAAAGAAGTTGACCCGTGTGAATACAGAGTTGAAACATGCATGCATTCACACACTGACAACTTCGGCCAGCTTTTGCTGATGTACAGGTTGAGCCATGTCAAGCTAAGTCAGGCTATAAAAGTTAAGTTAAGATAAAGTCAGTTGGGTAACACATTGGGCACCTTGAAAATATTTGGGGATGCTTTAACATTTCAAATCCAACACTAGACAAGAGTTGACCTCTGCTTACCTTCACTACAATCTGTTACAATTGTGTTCGTCTCTGTTGGCAAACATCGATGCTCGCCAGCCAGAGGTTTAACATTCATCAGCTCTATCAAGTCCAGCTGCTTCCTCAACAGAACCAGCCCTCTGTTGTAAGACTTTGGATGCCCTTTTGGGGACAGCAATCTTTCATCCTCTTGGCATGATGTCAGAATACTGAGACCAGCTGCAGCTGTACATGGTAAAATGGCATTGGCTTTATATTGACATTTCTGTGTCATCAAAATGCGCTGGTAAAACAGTCAGCAGCGCCAAGTACGTTCTGCCAAAGTTCCCCTAAGTTGAGCACCTCACCCATGAATTACACTTATGCTGGCAAACATTTCTACGATTAGTTAAGGGGCTGTCAGGAAATGTCTTACTCCACCAGCAGAACTTTTCTTTCCACTTTAGATGCATTGGCCTGTGTTGAACATGTACTTACAATTAAATTTTGATGATTATTTAACGTTGGTCAATATCAGCTACTATATGTTTTGGTGCTTCTCAACCCACTCTGCTCTCTTTATGCCCATAGAGTCATTATTTCTGGTTTACTGACATGGAATATGTTTAATTCTTGCTTCATTATTCATTGAGTAACTTAAGTAACTCTATTCGGAGGAAATAAAATCCAAATGAAGTGTCAGAGCCAATCACCAGAATATTTTTCCTTCATTAAAAAAAGACCTAATAGTTTTCTTCACTTTCATGACCCTGAGTTGTTCTTGATACCAAATTTAAACAGACAAGTCATTAGACAAGAAGCACTATGAAAAATAAAGCAGAGCTCAAAGGAATCCGACCTCCATTAACCAAACCAGCATGTTTCCAAGCTCTACCACAAGCTTGGCTCCATTAAAGCATTGAAAAAAAATTGAATTTCCTCAACTTGTCGAAGTGTTAATCCTGCTGAGGTAATAACAAAAACTTTTTCAGATTCCTACTTGGAAAATGTGAACGGTGGCTGCCTGTTAATGCAGAGCACTGGGCCCAGTCAAGATTTGCAGACGCCCTGAGGCTCTTACTGTCGGGTTAGCGAGCTGTGCGATTGGGGAAGTCCAGGTCTGTCTGCTGGAAGGATTAGAGCCTCAGGTAGAGGTTTATGCTTAAATGACAGTTAGGGCTGACTGCACTGAGAGGGTGCTAGAGGACTGTGCGTCCTTTCAGCTTCACAGATATTACAGGTCGTCGCCCAGTGGTTTTTTAGCTTTTGTTTGACAAGAAGAGAAGATTAACTGTTTGACTTGTAAGCTTTTATGAGAGGAATCTAAATCATCTGAAAATGTACTGGGGATACTTTTATTATCATTACAAGGCAAACAATGAACCTTTTATTTTTTCAACATCCACTGTGCAGCTCAGAGAAAGAAATGAGTCAGTGCTTCATATATTTGTGTATCAAGAAAATTGATCTAATTTGGGCCCAGTTCACAATCTCCAAGATTTGCATGGTTTGATGAGGCATGGTGGACATACTATGTTTCACTTTGGTTTATACTAGGTTCATCGATCTTTTAAAATTAAACCTCATGAGAATGCTGCTGTCCATTAAATTTTCACCTCTAGCTTTCAGGGCCTGCTGCACTGCTATGGCATTATTGTTTCTTGTGACCACACATGTAAGCAAAAATATGAGAAGAGAATCATGGTGGAACAGAATAGCTGTTTGGCTCAACAACAATACAAATATAATAGCAGCACAAGGTCTGCATGCTAAACCACATTCTCCCCATCATTAGGACATGAAAATGCGCAATGAGCCCATTACAAAGGATGTCTGTGAAGCAGTAAGTAAACAAAAAACACCCACAAACAATGTCTTTCCCTGATGCACTTGATGCAAGCACCTTCTGTCGGCTGAACAGCTGTAGGTTACAGCGTCTCATCACAGAAAAGAGAGATTGGACTGTGGCTGCATCTTTAATTTAAGCCAGTTTGCTCAGATTTGTTAAGTAGTAAAATCAGTTACAGGTTTACACAATGTTTGTCTGTGTTCTTCTATTGTTTTAAACTAGCCTGCTACAACAGCAGAGAGGGAAGAGAAGAACTTCATAAAAACTTAGGCAAACATTACGAACCAAGTTTCTATGTCTGTCTTTTAACACATTGCGTAATTTTTGCAATGATCTATAATTCATATAATACTATCAAATGAAGTGCACAAGGCTCAACATCTTTACACAGCTGATTGCATAAACACCAACACCATATCATTACATATTGTATGTTATATATATAAAATTACACCATAAACCAACTGCTGCTCTTACAATAAAGGCGCAGTTTTGTATAAAACAAGAAAGGTTGGAGGAGAATGAAAACTTTTCAGGCTTTGCTTTATGTGCAATGCAAGGCACCTTTTGTGATGATTGATTGGTTGTAGGGCTGGATGATATAACCCAATTTCAGTGTCATGATTAACTGAAGCTCTTACCTCGATTATGATTAATGAACAATTATTGTAAGATATGCTGGAACAAACTTGATGGTGTTACCGATGGATCATCGAAACGGTTATCCTTAAGTATTTACACTTAGCTTCTTTCCACTCAATGTCCTCTGCACACAATCCAAACTGTTCCCAAACAAAGGAGATGATATTTTTTCTTGGCTTCAAGGTCCTCTGATTGGTTGGCCCTTGTCTCCTCCATTCTGGTTAAAGTTAATGCAGATTGTCTGAAGGGGGCATGGTCAGGGAAAACAATCAAAATAATTAACATGAGTAAAATTACTTTGATTAGGGGGTCTTAATGTTGGTTTTGATTATTTTTTGATTATAAGCCCGAACTGATTGCGCTTACTATTTTTCTAAAAAATAATGTATATATCCACAAGTGGGAATCACTGATTGAAGGGAGGGAAAACATGAGCAGACACGATTTTCAGTGCATCGGCAGGGGCGGGTGGAATGACCATAATATGCTTATACTTTTCTCCAATGTATGTTCTGTTGCAAGAGTGGCATGGGATTTCAGATAGGCTATGACTTTGCACTTTTTATCCTGTTCTATTTTGTCTCAAGGGTGTAGACATAATTAACTTTCTGTGACAATGATAACCATAATGTACGACAACAACACCACAATAATTATAAAAACAAGAATCATCGGTTCTTCTTATTTTTACTAGTATATCTACTTATTCAAAAGAATATATACAGTGAAATGATGAGATAATAATCGTTATTTAGTAAAAGGATGGGATGCATACAACTACAACGATTACTAGGATTCTGTGAATATGTGTCTTATTTTGCTTCTGGAGTTGGCTTTGAGTACTTTAGGAGTCAAAAGTGTAATAATTCAATCTTTTTGCAAACTTCCTGCATATAATCGCACATCTTTGTCCAAGGTTTGTAAATTTGAAGGCACTGATGAAGTAGTTAAAAGATACAGCAGTGTTTGGGCTTTGACTGAAAGTTGTACAAGCTTGAGCTAATGATTACACTTACACATATGTTTATGTGTTTAAGAATCCAAGCAGGTCCATCACTCTGTAACTCAGAAACAAGAATCTCACTTTTGTTTTTCATTGTTTTTAGAGCACATGTGCCATTTAATCTGCGGTGCTCCACCTTGTGTGACTGAAGATCCAGATGGTGACTACTGACAGACGGTGGGGCATGACATCAAATGTCAGCCAAACAATGATTCCACAAACTGTGACCTCATGGAAGTCCAGAGCAAGTGCTTCCATCCCATACAAGCACGGGCATTTCTGTGCAGAAGGAGATTTTAAAGTGGAAAATGATTTTTCAGCACTCACCTGTCTAAAAATGAGTTTAGCAGTTATGATAAACAATGACCACAGCCCCATACAGTATATGAATGCAATAAAAAAGCTTTAACCTCATAGCTAGAGAGCCTGTCAAAAACTCGGTATGTGCTAAATTAAAGTCTTTGACCAAAACTCTGAGTCCTGCAAAGTGTTATTCTCAAGATTTAAGACGTGTCAACAGCACGTTTAAAATAAACGTGTGAGGAAATACTGTATTGATACAACAATGTATTGCAGTATTTTGAAGAGAAATACTGCATCAATATTGTAGTTTAATATTGTGATATCTCATAGAATAAAAGTGATTCATGTCAGAGTCCTGGTTCTTACTCTTTAAGATGCTAAATCGATCTTAAAGAAAGTTCAATAATCAACATTTTAAAAAGACTTGTGGTCTTATTTCAATTGCTTGGAAATGCCCTCATTGCTCGTTGTCTCCACAGGCTACCTGTACAAGCTGGTACTAACCACCTAGTGCTAAAGTTAGCCTACTAGCTTACTCCATCATAGATGCCTCTGTATGGAATAGCAGAGAAAATCCAGCCTGTCTCTCCATCACTGAAAGCATGTGAGACCATTTTGTATTCTACAATGTCCCCTGTAAGACAGAGCTTAACACAATGTAGTCAGCAAGCCGACTCTACACAAAAAAGTAACTCATCTTGCTTGCAATCACCCGGGGTTAGGGTAGTGGAACAGTGGCCAGTAACAGGACTGACTATTGGCCATTGCATGCTTCGCTAACCTGACAGACCAGATGGACTTTTCAATATTTTTCACCGGTCCATTTAGAAAAAAAATTGCACAGAAAGTTGTTTGGGGAGGGGCAGAACCTTTCAGTAGTGAAGGTAATTCAGCTGTTACATCAATCACATTCATCATCGTATAGTGGGTGGGCGCTATTGCCGCGCTGTAAAGTACAAAAGATGAGATACTTCTTAAAACAAACTCTTTGCAAATCATGTTGGAAGTGGAGCTAATATATTATTCAATAGAAAAGTCTGTAGTGTTATTTGTTTTCATTTAAGAAAAAATGTGGTCCAGATCTGATAAAACTGCCACTGAAGCTGTTAGCATCTATGCTAATCTCATTAGGCTACTAGCAGTCACTTCCTGCTGTTATCTCGCCCGTAGTTCCTACTTCATACTCCACAAGAAACTGATTGGGATGTCCCATTTTGCTTGTTGTAGACTGAAGCTTGGCTAAATGGAGTTTGAACACAATAGTTTAGGTGCTCGATGTTATTAAAAAAAAATTTCGAAGGGCAAAATATGATTATGTGTTCTTGTTTTTAGTATCACAACATATAGTGATTTATTGTTACCCATGTCAGGTTCTAGCTAATACACACCCCACTTTAGAAAGACAATTAAAAGTCTTTGATACGCCTGCTTGTGAACTAAAAGTATAAGATTTGTATGAGAAATTATTTCAGTTTTTCAAATTATAGCCCTTAAAAAGACATTTTTCTCAAACATATAGAGAACAAATAACTTGTTTAGCTGTCTTCATGACAACACTTTGGAAAATGTAAAATCATCATGAACCTTTGGAAAGTATGACTTCCCATTTTATTTGTCTGAGTGAAGGATATGGTCTCTGCCAAAAAACCACCTCAGCCTGTACACAGCACTCTGCACACTGAATGCTGAAAATGTTTACAGTTGCCATGTTTCTCCCAGTTTCCTATTAAAATGTAAACCCAGATTTACCGCCCAGATGGCACACACACACACACAGACACATAAAGAAAAGAAAACAAATCTCACGGTTCCTCTAAAAGGTGACAAACGTTTTAAACCATGATCAATGCAGACACACAGCCAGTGATGCTAAAGGGCACACACACAGACACTGCTCTACAAAAGCTGTTTAAAACCATGAAACTGCTCCAGACAGGCTCGATTGTTTCACTGTCAGAGCTGAAGCTACTTAGCTTTCCTGTTAGAACAAAGAAAAATCAATTCATACAATCTGAGCGCTTTTCTTCAAAGTCTTTAACAAGCACTGGCCTTTAAATGACAAACTGCTTTTATTGCAATACTGAGGAGAAGCTCCGTGCTGTCAACACTGCTACTGGGGCTTGATTTAACTCTTTAAGAAGGCTTTAATCTTGTATGCTGATTTTTATGCTTTTCAGAAGTGTCTGGTTATGAATTAAACAGGAGAGTGATTTAGCCACTACATTTTGGTTGCCTTTCTTGTCTTATTTCTCATGAAGTTCTTTTAGAGGGACAAGAGGCAATTCAAAAAGTCTTATAGTCAGCTTTTACACCTACAGCCTGTTTGCTTCATTCCAATTTGGATGCACTAAAAGAAACACTTTAGCAGTTTCCCTCTGAAGTGTTTCACACTGCAGTATTGTACAGAAAGCCATAGTGCAAACAAAAGCAAGGCTGTCCCTCCATCACTATATCACAACTTGCTTTTGCCACTGTGTAAGTAAATGTGCCATGTTGACTTTTATATTATGAAAAGTTACTTAGTATCTTAAAACTAGGATGTTTCTGAGCATTAGGGATTGTGAACCTACTCCAGAAGTTATTGAACCTGAATATAGAGAGTTAAAGGGATGGGCAAACATTTTCATATCCATTTGAGGCCAATTTAACCAAAGGAACGATCTACTTTTTTTGACAATGCTAAATCAATATGATATAGTTTTCACAATTACTTTTAGCAGAAAATGATTCCCTGAGTTAGTTACCTCCACCAAGGAGGTTGTGTTTTCGGGAGAGTTTTTTTGTGTCTGTCTGTCCGTCCGTCCGTCCGTCCGTCCTTCTGTCTGTCCGTCTGTGAACAAAATAACTTAAAAAGAAATGGATGGATTTTTATGAAAATTTCAGGAAATTTTCAGCATAGGAAAAGACAGAACTGATTCGATTTTGGTGTTGATCTGGATCAGCGTCTGGCCGCCATGGCGAAAAATGTGATTTCTGTGAATAACTACTGAACTAAAATAGATATCATCGTGAATCCACTTGCTAATGGTATGTTTTCATCGTCAAGGAATCTAAATATTTTGATGAAATAAAGGTAGGACTAATATTTATGGTCAAAATCACAATATGGCTAAGGACTGTGGCGCTGGCGGAGGTCTGCGGTCTCCGAGTGCTTTTCTAGTTTCTTAAGAAATCAGTTGTGTTGCTGGTACGGATGCCCCAATCAGGCTCTTCTTGGCTGATACTGACCACTTGTTTGTGAAATGGGCTTTTTTAACAGTTAGTTGAAATATTGCTCATCTAAGAAAAACAAAAAGATCTCAAAGAGCAATGCAACAAGTATCCCATAGTAAAGACATCTAAGTAACGTAATAAAAAGACTTTATCACTTGTTTTTATTACATGAATAATCAGCATTGTTGATGGTAAGACTAAAACTTTTAATTCAATCCAACAGGCAAAACAGAGTTTGATAAATAAAAAGATACAATAAAACTTACAAATATTTACATATTAATTAAATGCAACTGATGAAATTGTTTCATAATGCAAGAAAACCAATGTATTTATTCAAGGTTCAGCAAAATCTAAATCTTCCACTCTGTAAAATACATTCAAACACATTGTGTTCGTAGCTTTGTCAAATTCATTTAACTGAGCCAACCTGAATGCATCACTATGTTTCTGAGTGGACCTCAAATGCATCACTGAACACCGCTGCATTTGTTTTGGGGCAATGTATCTCTCTTTTAGCTTAGCTGATTAGCTTTTATGCTGCTGAGTCTTGGTGTGAATTTCAGTGCAGACTGACACTGAAATAATATGTTGGAAATAACTGACAACATTTATGCTAAAGTATATCAAGAAGATGACAGAGTGCCAGGACGGAGATGGCAAAGTAAACATGAAGTGAACGGTATTTAAAGGTGCTATGAAGAGAATCTATTACCGCCGACATAAAGACTCTGCTACCCATGAGCACGCGCGGTGACTGTCGTAATGCTGTGCTCCAGTAACCTCGGAAATGGGAGTCACATCATCTCCGACTTATCAGCGTTCCAGTTGAAGTCGGAAAAAACATGCCGAGCTACCAGGCTATTGTTAGCTGTTAGCACGCCCTCTGTTGTCGTTCACAAATATCACATGAAGAATTTGATTATCGCTATGGCAGCATTTTTGTAAATATAAGTCCAACAATACAATGTATACAGCTGATCTAGAGCGACACACCCCAGTCAGAAGTGCAAACAAATTGATTACTACTGGAGCTAAATAACTGTTCACACTGGGGACATCCATCTTCGATTGTCAACTCGGGGGTGGCGAGGTCTCACCAAGTTCCCAGTAGGATATCCAGTCTTTGGGGAACGTTCCAGTTGCAGTTTCCTACTTGGAACCTGGAAATTCCTACTTCTGACTACAACTGGAACACACCAAAGATGTGACTGAAGTCAAAGCGTGTGTTTGTTGTGATAAATGCAGCTCGGACCTTCCTCAGAACTCTGCATTGCTTTTTTCAACAACTTACAAAATGCAAAGCGACGAGGTAATGTATCTTTTTCTAGTTACATAGTGGTAGTTTTTGATGTGTGACAACAAGCAATTTTGGGAAAACTTAGTATCGTAGTTTTGTAGCCTACTATATATCGCTGCTTACAGCCCGGTGCTCTAAGATGTGTCCGAATAATATAAATTTGCTCTAGTTTTAATTGTCTTGTTCCTGAAATTGAGTATCCAGGCCAGTCCAGCCCTGTCCGACCCGAACGCAAAGCTAAGGAATAGCATTTATAGATAACCTATTTTGATGCTATAAAACTCATCTTAAAGTGTGTATTTCAATCAGGCATATATCTAAAAGTGAGACTTTTTTGTAATTACTTAGAAACTCCTCACAGTCCCTTTAAAGATGGGCTGGTACGTATTTCTGTATTAGCTGCTGTTGCATAAAAAATAAAGATGATTTCTGTGACCGATCAACAGACTGCAGCACTTCTGCCCCACCCTTTATGGCTGTTTGGTTGTTTGGCTGTTTGGTTATATAGTGTGCACTACAGAGGGGTCCCAAAAACTGGAGAGGCATGGGTTGCTAATCTGAGTACCCTTTTCCTTGTATGACAGTGAAAGCCCTGTCATTGTGTGCCAAACCAAGCCAAACATGCAATAGTAGTACCTTATTTCCATCAGGCATTAGTGTAAGTGATGGAAATGAAGTTAAATTCAGGTCTTAGTCGCACAAATTAATAATGATTTTTACAAAACTAATGATTCAATCTCTAATTATTATGAGTTTTAACAATTCACAGTATAATTTGATCTATTGTAGTTGATTGAAGCAGATTTAATGAGGATACAAACTTTTCTGCAGAGCATGTTTAGCTTTACTTTTGTTTTCTCCCGCCTCCCTGTTGTCACACATTCATTATTACAATTAGCCCTGATTTTCTCCAGCTGTTAGCCGCCCCTTCATCTCCGCCACATGCTGTATTGTGGGACAATAGCGTCAATCAGCAGCACAAACAACAGAGCGACTCCATACCTCATGCTCGTTTTCTTATTTCCCTGAATAAAATGGAAAATTATGCTCTAAAGCAGGGACATTGTATACATTAACTCAGGGAGGCATTTTATCTTTATTATATCTCTCAGGGAGGCGTTGTAGCAGACAAAGTCATCACACAAACAATGACACATTGGGATCCCGCAGTGGGGCTGCGATGATATCGAACAAGTGCTTAATTTTTATTCTCACTCTGTGCTCCCCTCCACTGTATTCAGCACTTATCTAAGCAAAACACCTTTCCAATTGCTGGGCCTTTCTTGGGGACACTGACATCTCTGGGCAGACAAAAAAGGAATTTCTCAATGGGCAGAGCTCGGCTGCTGCACTATTTAAAGGTCACAATAACACAGGGCCGATAAGCTCAAAAAATGTGGCATCCACTAGGACAAAATACAACGTAATGTGTCGAGAGTACCAGCAGAATGGAGAGTCAGAGCACCCGGCTGAGGTAATGTTTTTCAAAGTGGCTCGCTCAAATGTGACACAGGCTGGAGTATTTTAATACATTCTAATTAAAAGGGCCAAAATCATTTTAATTACACTCACACACACAGTCATGCAGGATAGTCCCAGCTCTGGACTCAGACAGGCAGACACTATCAGCCGTTGAAAATCCATTTCATACCCCAAGGTTATGAGATGCTAATCAAGCCGTCTCATTAAACAGCAGAGAATAAATTCCAGTTAAGGGATAATGAAAATGACTGCGCTGATTATCTTAATCATAATTTTTGCTGAGTAAGACCTGCACTATATGACGACTGAAGCGCATGCATGTGTGTCGTTTGTTTACGCTTCGAAAACAGGGCGAGTACAGATGTTCTTGCTTTTCTTCCTTTAGCTGACATCGACCCTGCTTTCAAGGTTTTATCCCTTCGAAGGAGATTGAAGATAAAAAGGGATGGTGAGGTCACTGGAGCAGGAAACCAAGGCCGAATATCTTTATCCTGACAGGCTTTGAGGCGACAACACACCTAATGTACATTTTACAGAGAGTGGTGCACAAAAACACACACATCCTTCCTCTCTGAAGAATGCTGGAATATGTCAGCAAACAGCGGTTCGTTAAAACAGATTTTTGGAATAACAGCTAAAATGTGCACTTATTCAGCACAATGAGTGGGCATTATAAGCAGCAATATGTACTTCTCAAAAAAGTTTGAAAGTGGTTGATTGTTTCTCCTTTTTAATATTACCAATTGGTTTTGCATTTTCTATTGTTGGAAAGGCTGATCAGTCACCTTGAGGCACAACTTAATGGAATGTGCAAATCACTGCTGCGCTGGGCTCAAGATAGAGTCTATCTACAAAGTTCGGCTATTAAAAAATAAACCATTACTGTTATATTATTCTATTGAAGAAAGACATTTTTAGTGCCTCTCTCCTTCACTCTTCTTCTCTCACGCAGCAACAAACGGCTGCATTCAGGTCTTCCACTGATTAGAGCAGTGCAGCAGGTCTTTAGGCAGCTGTCTCAGAACCTCTGACAAAGACTCAAAGGCTACGTTTTTCACAGCTGGAGTCTCTTTTTTCAGACTTTTTCGAACAGTATTTCTAGAACCTGTTTGTAATAGTGTTGATTCACCGTTACCCTTCTGGAACACACTCCTCCAAAATGATATCTTTATCCTTCCTCATCATTAGTGATGATGGTGTCGGTTGTTGGAAGACCAAAGTTTTGTCAAGTTATCACTCCTAGAAAATGTGATTTTCCTTCAATTTGTTTGAAAATGTCTCTGCAAATTTGCTTGCATTTTGACCAGAAGTCGTAAGTTTTGGGACAGCATTGTCCAAATTTACATGCAGAATTTGTAGAACTGTCTCTTTATCAGAGACCATTTCTGCTCACATTCTTATACTGAGTTGTTAACAATATTGATCAACTTTTAAATTTGTTACAATTTTCCATTTTTTTAATGTACATGGGAACATTCATCATCTTTGACACCCTATCTGCCTTCTTTAAATCTTTAATGCTATTGAAACACACATGCAAGTAACATGCAGTGTTCAACATACACCTCAACTCATGTTCAAAAAATTCAGCCGCTGTTTGTTCAATTTCTCTAAAAAAAATAATATTAATGCAACTTTAAAGGTGCTATGAGGCTAATCTATTACCGGCAATATTAAGACTCTGCTACCCATGAGCACGTGTGGCGACTGTCGTAATGCTGTGTTCCAATAACCTCTGAACTGGGAGTGACATCATCTCCAACTTATCGGCGTTCCAGTTGAAGTCGGAAGAAAACATGCCGAGCTACCAGGTTATTGTTAGCTGTTGTTAGCACACCCTCTGTTGTTATTCACAAATATCACATGAAGAATGTGATTATCACTATGGCAGCATTTTTGTAAATATAAGTCTAACAATACGATGTATACAGCTGATCTAGAGCGACACACCCCAGTCAGAAGTGCAAATAAATTGATTATTACAGGAGCTAAATAACTGTTCACACTGGGGGCATCCATCTTCCATTGTTAACTCGGGGGTGGCGAGGTTTCACCGAGTTCCCAGTGGGAAATTCTGACTTCGGGGGACGTTCCAGTTGTAGTTTCCTACTCGGAACCCAGAAATTCCTACTTCTGACTAAAACTGGAACGCACCAAAAGACGTGACCCAAGCCAAAGCGTGTTTGTTGTGAGGCTAGTAGGGCTGTTAAGTCCAAGTCGACTGGTCGACTAATTGGTCGATGCGCGCTCAGTCGACCAAAATTCTGTTTGGTCGACCAAATGTGTCAATTTATTTTTTTTCCCCTGCAGTTCATTTCATCAGTAGAAATGTATCAAGTTAAATGGGGGTATTTTCTGAGCACCCCCATCATGTCTTAGGACACCATTTTAATGTATTTCAGTATTTTTATTCAAGAACATTTCAATATTCTAGTCTAATAATCGTTTATTTGTCGATCGTCGATTGGTCGATTCTTGGTCGACAATTGCTGTGTTTTAGTCGACCAACAATTTCTTTGGTTGATTACAGCCCTAGAGGCTAGTAAAGCATGCAGCTCAGACCTTCCTCAGAACTCTGCATTGCTTTACAACTTCTTTTTTCAACAACTTACAGGATGCAAAGCGACGCGGTAATTTCTCTTTCTAGTTACGTAGCAGTAGTTTTTGATGTGTGACAACAAGCAATTTTGGGAAAACTTAGTATCGTAGTATCTGTAGCCGGCTATCACTACTTAAAGCCCGGTGCTCTAAGACGTGCCAGAATAATATAAATTTGCTCGAGGTTTAACTGTCTTGTTCCCGAAGTTGAGTATCCAGGCCAGTCCAGCCCTGTCCAACCCGACCGTGAAGCTAAGGAATAGCATTTATAGATAACCTATTTTGATGCTCTAAAACTCATCTTAAAGTGTGTATTTCGATCAGGCATATGTCTAAAAGTGAGACTTTTTTGCAATTACTTAGAAACTCCTCACAGTCCCTTTAATTAATGCTGATAATTTCCTGACGCCTTAGCAAAACGTCCATTCAATCAGTCGCTAGCTGTGAACTAAAGACGTCACGCAATGTAAACTGACAGATGTTTTGTGTGAATTCTCAACCTTGAATACACAACACTCAGTATGATGGTTTATCCTCATAAGCAGAGTCTCATTATTTCAAAGCCATACCTTGTATTCCAGCACATAGCCTGTGTTAAAGCCACAGTCAGGCTGATAGAGACTCTCTGCTAAGTGAGTCTACTCATTAAGTGCTGTCATTATTACAAGGATCAATCTTGCGGGGAAGAGAACCTGATCGCTGTGCAGCATTTCACAACAGTTTTGAACACTTACACAACTCTGACAACAGCAGAAGGCGATGCTGTCGTGGTAAGTGTGTGGTTCCATCTGGCTCTGCTCAAGTATAACAGTAAGAGAGTAACAGATTGAAAATGAGACTTTTGACAGTCACAAATCATGCTCGGATGTTTTTAATTTCCAAATATGGTGGCCGGAAGGTTGAACTATTGTTTGCACTGCGTTTGCTTTGTGTGGTCTGTAACTCAACACTTTTAACCAACCTGGTGGTGACGGTTTAGCAAAAAAACATTTTGTGATTGAAGTCATACCACTGAAAATACAAATAACAGTTGGAAATGGATAAATATAATAATAATAATCTAGAGGTCATATGGATAGATAACTAAACTTACTGTATTCAAAGAGGAGATGTTACAATGTATTTCACAATAATGACTACCTCCTGAATTTTTATTGTAGTCTTCCATCTTGAATTGTTCTGCTTTATAGTTTGCTGCTTAACAGGCAGGTTTGGATCAGTATAATTCCTGTAGGGACTTTATTCATTCCTTTGTCTTCTCTGCAGCATGAACCTTAGAATAAATTCCAGGTGCTGACAGCTGGAGGTGAATTTATTATTCATGTTGAAGATTAGTGTGACACGTGCAATTTACAACTGGTTTTCAGCTGCCTTGAAAATGACTGGAATATGATTTTGTGAGTAAAATAAGACATAAATATCAGGTACAAATCAATAAGTTAGGGTTATAAAATGTGACACCCAATAAAACAATGTTAAACAGTACAAAGGGGACATCTTTCTGGAAATATCTGATGGTATCCAAGTTTATGCATTAGCTATATATCCCAAAAGTACACAGAGAGAACTCTTCTACAAAGATGTTTATAATAGTTTGAGATGCTCCAGATTTTAGGGCTCTAACAATATAATGGATGAGGACAATAAGCCAGCTCAAAGGTCAAAATCAAAGGTCTTGTTAGCAGTCAGCAAATTCACTGATTGTTGAGCTGATTACTAATATTTTCTAATCAATTCAGATTAGTAATCTTCCTTACTAATCATGACAGTCCAATCAAAATAAAGACAAAATGCCAAAACATATCTCAAATTATTAAAAAACTTTATATTCAGTGCATGACTTTCTTACAGAATTTCTAATCTAATGTTCCTTTTATTTAGTAGAAAGTTCCACCTCCTTTCTGTTTCTCTTTCTCAAGGTCAGTAGCTGATAGACAGAGGCAGGCAGACATGGGAGCAAATGAAGACTTTGAGGCTTAGCATGTGTCTTTTGTGTTTAATAATGGAAATGCAGACACACAATGTTACACACAATACGGGACATTCAGTGAAGCTAAATGCTCCCTCATATAACTGACTCCTGATCCTCATTTGCTGCCTCTCTCTCATAATCTCTGACAGAGCTCCTGTCACTTTAAGGCCACCAATTGACTGGTCAACTTTGTTGTAATTGGTCAGTTCAGCTCTGCTCAGTGCCATGTTTTCAATGGCTCTGCGCACTCTCTGCCGTTCAATTTAGTTGCAACCTGAGCCATGGGCTTAAATTGCTAATAAAACATTGGTATGATGTCATACTGGTAGGTCTCTTCAAGGGGGGAAAGCGAACAAGCTGTTTCAGGCATCCACTGGTGCTGTATACAATGACTGTTGGAGAAGTCCACATATTTCCCTAGGGATTTGGTCAGATGATTTACATGCTATAAAAAGTAGAAATGGCACAGCCTGTCAAAAACATAAGTTTAAATATGTATTTGGTGACAAAAGTCATTTTTTTAAAGCAGCGTCTTTCAAAGCTTTCTGTGCTTTCATGCAAGAAACAAGGCTTGACACCTATTTTTCTCAAATGAGATTTCTTTCATTTGAAATCTAGTCTTGCTTTTTGTAGCAAAAAATACGTGCATTGTTTTACAAGTAACTTCCCAGGTGATAAAAATATAACTTCAACCTTTGACAAAGAACATTTAGAGCACGGATGTGTTTTTCTGAAATTAGGATGTGAAAGAAAAAAGTAAAACAATAATCAAACTGCATTTTCAACACAATGTGATGTTACAATCAGTATCCTGACTTCAGTGTATTATGTATTTCATTATTACTCATCAGTGTATGTCTTATATTTCCAGATTTACATCACAAAGATCACAAATCTGGAAAAAAAAAAAGATGCTTCTACATCTACCACTACATCTCCAAAAATATGCAGCAGCATCATCAGCCAAAGAAAATAACAGAGAAACAAACATGATTACATAATTTTACTGGCCTACAATTCTGAATCCACACTCCCGTTGATAAAAACATTTAGTGAATGTTACAGATATTTACACAAGACATTTGACGTAGATGATAAGATTATGTAATTTATTTTAGCTCAATCTGTCTTAAATTTCAGAGCGACTGTGTAAATATTAGACTTTTGTTGGATATTACAGACCAGCAGACCCTCCCCCCACATTATCATAGCAGCACATCAAAGATGTAATTAATGTGTGAGCAGATTAGATACGAGATCCTCCGTGGATTACATTTCATCATATTATACATACATTTCACGGTTGGGTATCCTGATTCAGATTCTTGTCCGTTTATGAAGAATCTCATAATAAAATTCCTCAGGGGTGTAATCATGAGGGAAATGGATAAATACAAATGTAAGACCACCAGAGAGAGCAACCTTATTTCTGTTAATTTGTTCCAGTGCTGAATTCACATCACACTCAGGCTCTGTCATTACCGGGTGTTTGGACTCCCTTAAAATAAATTCCATTGTGTGGCATATTAATATAAATTCTGATTTTGTTATGATGTGTCTTTATACAGTTAAAGACCAAAGAGGCTTTTGTTTAATTTAAGTTTAAGAATCAATCTCTAACCAATGCAACATCACTAATTGTTGCTTAAGAGGCATTTTTAAGACAGAAGATCATGGCTGCAACTGTGTATATGGCAGTTGCAGTATAATTTCTTTTAAGTACCAAAAGAGGACATTACGTTGGTCCATCACTGCCCACCTTATCCACCACAAAGGCATCCTTGTCTATTTTAATACCAGGATAAAACATTTGGGACACATACGTTTGTACCTTTTTTTAATTCAAAACATGACTTTCCTGTAATTTTATGGCATAATTGTTCTTTCTGCACCTTGTAAAATAATTGTTGTTTTTGTGTGTTTCAGTGCTTTGCAATCACATCCATCATTCAAGTTACACATATCGCACTGCTTTTCAGATTTTGACAAAAAGTATTTAAGAACAAAAAAAAAAAAATAGACAACTCCACTGTGGTTCAAGATTGGCTTTGCACAGTATTTGCATCCACATGATGCCAAATTAAGCTTTTGGAAAAAATGATGGGCAAACGTAGAGCTCTTCTTTGTTCTCAGTCAGAGGGATTAATAAAAACCCCAAACAGATTGTGTTCGGTTTAATAAGAGCACCAGTGTTCTTTGCCTGTTTCTTACTTTATCTGTCATTGTACAGACCGACGGTGACATTATGGAGTACTGCAACACCACATATTGGGTGAAAATGTTTCATTTCTTTAAACTTTTATGCCCATGAAAAAAGGGTGAATACCGGGTTTTGTAGTGAGTGATAGCATCATCTAGCAGATGCACTGCTACAATGGAAAACAATGGTTTTACTGCCAACCAGGGACATCCCTATCAGCAAAATTTTTGGCCTCCAATCCAGATCAGATTTCTAAATAAGTATCTGTTGATTCAAAGTCCTGATCTGATATTTACATAAACTAGACAATATAGCTAAATACTGTTTTAGTGGGTTTATTCATTGGTTGTCAACACTTAAGTTAACAAAGTAGCAAGATCCCTTTATTAAATCCCTTTAACTAAGTCTGACTTGCATTTCCATGGAAAAAATACAACCTATCCACAGAATCGTATAAACTCAGAGTGGCCATTGTTGTCGTTGTGTAATTTAAAATATTTTAATGAAGCTGACATGTTAGCCACAGCAGTGTTACAGCTATCACACTCATTTACAACTTGCTGTAAACTTAGGAAATCTTTCACAAACAATCAGGGTGCATTGGTCCTAGCCCCAAACCACAATTTATCAAAACATAGTCATATCCTAGCCCCTGATGTGATATTTTTTGTTATATTTTTTACAGTATCCTGGGACATCCTTACAGAAAACGATTTTCTAGGGACACGCCTCTATGTGATCAGCCCTTAAGATTGCATAATGGCAGTTAATTGTCATTTTTACAACAACAACAACAAAAAAAAGATTTTCCGACATTGCATGACTTTGGCATATAAATCTGTGTATCCCCTGGTGTATTAGTTAAGGCAAATAAAAAAAGCGTATAATCATTAGGGATGGGAATCGAAAAACAATTCCAATTGAGAGTCGTTAACAGCTCCATCAAAGAATTGATATCATTAATCTTTTTGCTAATCAATTCCCTTATCAATTCCATTCAATTGTCAGGGTTCAGAAGCATCAGAATTGTGGCTTAATTTTAATTACACCTATTGCACAACCTTAAGTGAGTAGAAACACCAGCAACTTGCAGAAGCAGTTATCTATACTGTGATCTATGTTTGGCATTGTTGCCACTGAAAATCAGACCATTTGCCCACATGCAAAATTTGCTGGAATCGATAAGGGAATTGTTAAAGAATTGGATTGATTAGCAGGATCGTTAAAAGCATTGGTATTGATAAAATCTTATTTATTCCCATCCCTAATAATCATCCATCCATGCATCATCTACACCAGTCGGTGGGGGGCTGAAGCCTATCCCAGCTGACACTGAGAGGCTGGATACACCCCAGGCCAATTGCAGGGCCACATAGAGAGACAGACGTCAAGAGGACATTACGTCACTGTGATGTCACATCCGATTGAGTTTCACCACGTTCATATCATATCATATCATAAAACAAGACATATAAACTGACATTATTCCAACTGTGTCCTTTTCAATCACCTACCAACCACAAAACACTGCAGCTGATGGCCCTGCGGTCCATCTAGGTCGAACTAATGTACTCACTGACTAGTTTCTCTGTGAACCGGAATAAACACGGTCTGCCACGGGTACATTCACACACCTACATGATGCCGATTGGCTGCTGCTACACAGCCACAGACGATATTGACGAAAGAGTTCAAACTTTCAACTTTGGCGACCAAGCAACAAGCAACACAGTCATCCAGAGCGCTTCCATTGCTTCGCGAGAGGGTTAACCCCACCCCATCGTGGCTATACGTTGACTTTACATGTAGAGTGGTCGCTCAGGTCGCTCAGGTCGCATTCAGTGTGTAGGCGGCTTAATTAGTGCCCAATCTTGACATGAGACAGCCCTGCTTTCAATTCTTACACACATGCACAGCACTTCCACCTATGATTGACAACAAACAAGAACATTTAATCCCTGATGTCTCGGTAAATATTTCTAAAATGTGACACTTGTCATACCGTGTTGATTAAAATATGTCCTTGAATGAAGTGGAGCTTGTCTTGGTTGAGGTGAATGACAAATACCTAAACTGGCAAAACTTCTGCTGGAAATGCTGCTTTTGTTAATGGGGTATTACAAATATAATCTTGCAAGTAACATATTGAAGCTTAGAGTTCTGGTTGTGAGACATCTCTGATCAGTAAAACAGAGTCTAAATATGACAGAGTCGTGTAGAACATGACTGTACAGGCAGGAACTACACAGGTGGAACTAATAACATTAATGGGAGCCTACATTAAGACATGTCAGTAAACCCTCTGCAGAGCTTCAGTCCTGTAACCGTCCTTTGAATCTCAGCCAGCATTAATGTCATTAACAAACACCTGAGCGTGTCCCACTCCGACACATGGAGATGTCGCAGCAAATACATCCAACAGGATCTACGCAGTCTGTCAGAGCACCATAAAGAATAATTCCATCAGAACAGCTTGTTCCACTGCGTGATGACATTAATCTTCGACGTGTCACCTCGTCAAACCCGAGACCATGCTGGAGAATTCTCCCAAGTAATAATTTAATTACTCTGAGTTTAATTACACTGCAGCATGACGGCAGCTGTAAGCAAGAGTGAGCACTGTTAGTCGGCTGAAAGAAGGGATTTATGACATGTAAGAGTACGCACCAGCAACCAGCGACAGGGAGCATGGGCCAACATTATTGGACGGCTGGTGTGAGCGAAACACTGTGACGCAAAGTGAGAACCCAATATGAAGCTTAAAATACAAGTCATTAGTTTATGTCTCTCAGAGGGACGAGGTGTAGGAGCAGAAAAGTCGAAAATATTGATTGGGTAAAACTTGCAGGGACTCTTATCTGTGTCGCCAAAATGTTTTTTTCCCCAAAGCAACATGTCTGATGATGTGAATGATTATCTCTGGGTTCAAGTTTAATGTTTAATCCATAATAATAACAGATCTAATCTGTGCTCTCTAATGTAGTATGTGAAACATTCAAATGCACATGTATGTGATACAATTAAGTTAAAATGAATGAAAAATTAAGAAAATAGTTCCCCCTGATTGTCTTTGTACTACTGCCACTCCAAAAGTTAAAGTATTACAAAGGCTTCTAACTTCCATAAAAGTCCAAATCCATGCTCTTTTCATTACAAACCCTGACTTAAACAGAACTGAAACTTTTAGCAAGAGGACAGGTGATTTATTGGTCTGCCCATCAGGCTGCCATATTTGAAGAGTGGGTGGAAATGAGCTGCATATGTCTGGTGCAGACATGAAAACTGTGTCAGGTAGGTGTCAAAAACTTATTTAAACTTTAAACTGCAAAACTTTCTGAATTCCCTCTCCCTCTCTGACATACTCCAGATGAAAGTTTCTCCACGTGTAACCATTAAGTGAAAGTGCAGTGTTACCAAGATGTTTAAGATAGTGACACTGCACTCTTGTTGGGTGCTGACTGTGCAATTAAACCACGGGAGCTGCTCGGACAACTGCTCAGTCCCTCTGGACTGCACAGCTTTGCTTACAATGCAGGGCCGCTCCTCCTATATATTCATTACACCAGAGCTGCTGCATGAACCTGGAGCTCCATAGTTATTATCATGTGTTTAATATTTCAGAACAACTTTGTACATCTGAGCGGTTCTTTGTGTTTTGACTTCAGGCTCCACTGGTTTTCATTAACCATCTAATCAGGAGTTTTCACACCTGAGACTCCAGGTGCACACAATTGAAAAGAAGATTTAGAGACCATCCATCTTTCTAAAATCACTTCTTTTATGTTGAATTTATCTCCAGGGAAAAACATCAGCATGCTTGACATAATCAGTGACAGGGAAGTGATATGATTGCTTAAGAAATAGGCTGCATTGCAAGAAATGTATGAATGTCATTTAACTGTAGAGCTGTGCCATAGCAAGTCTTCAAATACAGAATTCCACTCACCTGTCACTTTATTAGGTACACCATGCTAGAGCAGAGTTGGGCCTGTTGCCTTCGAATCTAATTTATTTCTTTGTGACAAAGAGTCACAATGTGTTAATGGGTACGACTGTACACCAGTCAGGTTGTGCCCATTCCCAAACACTTTCTATGGGCTCTTTCCCATACAGATTTGTGAAATGGTCCATCTGGTGTGTCAGGTTCGAAATAGTTAATGACATGGGATGAAAGATGTGCAACTGCAATTTACAAATGTATTTGTAAAGCCTTTAAAGGAAATATGCTGCTACTCTCTTCCTTCTCTTAAGGTGAGTTCACACCGAATGCGACTCTGCGATCATATTCACATTACCAACTGAAGACATGTCGCGTGCCCATAAATACCTCATTTTGATCACCGTTACCCATCATCATGGCTCAGTGACTTCACATCCACTGAAAAGATCAATTTTGCCAAAGAGTGATGAGCAATGTGGTCGTCTTGAACACTGCAGTCGCATCGTGGGAGGCTTAACCCCGGCTATACATTGACTTTGCATGGAGAGAGGTTGCAGAGGATGCTCAAGTCATGTTTGGTGTGCAGGCACCTTGAGTATTTGTGTGTGCGTCATAGATTCTGTCTGAAGCGTGCAAGAGCAAGAGGGATTATTCTGTACTTGATTGTTGCACATAAAAAATAAAGCATTTGTCTGGATATTTCATTGAAAATCTGAGAACATATTTCATGAAGAAAAAAAATTGCAATGTAATTATATCTCGAAATCATTCAGCCCATTATATAATCCCACTATACGAGGGTGAGCTATGCTTTCAAAGTGTTGCTGGAAGTCACAGTTCGAGGAGACATCAATTTTCTCAATTAAGAAGTTCCCTCAAACATAAAGTGAAGTAACACTCTGACAGAAAAAGCCCTTAATGAGGCAGAAACACAAGGACAAGGAGATATCCCCGAGTCATTGTGGGTTTTCACCTCCCAGGGAGCTCTCTCAATTGGCATTCTTTATAGATTTGAAATCAATTTAATAGACTGAGGAGTTCCTGAACACAGCTTAATTACTTTCTCAACACTGATCCTGAGGAGGAAACAGCAAATTGATTTCTATGGAGCATCCTGAGGGGCTCAGCAGGCTAAAGTGCACCGCCTGTGATCCTGATGCTCGGATAAATGTTCCCGTGTCCTCCAAACAGATTTTTTTTCACCCGACCTGCTCAGATAACACAAAAAGAACCAGCAAACTTTACCTTTAACATAATTTAACAGTAAAATTTGTCTATGTTTAGTGGTGCGGCCAGGATACTAAATAAGCAGTTGAGCTGATAGTGTGAGAGTAAAATGAACACTGACAGAGTTTGGGTAAGGATCTCTCTATGAATCCCTGAGTGCTCTCACTGGCAGAGACAACAAGAGAAAATCACTTCCAACTAATGCAACGAGGCAAGAAGTGAAGTAGTGCTTAACTGAGTTCTGTAAGTTTAGATGATAGCATGACACCACTGTACACCAGCAATTCTGCTTCTTTAATATTGTACATTAATACTCATATTCCTGTTGACTTCCCATCGCTCACACATAACTTCAGTTCATGCACCCACTCTCATGTACACATACTCAATAACAACTGCAGGAGGTGGGCGATCAATGGAGTGTCACCTGTAGACCCCATTAATATAAATATCAAAATCAAATTAAAGATAACTGTGCCACAGGACATGTTTCTATCTTGCATCATTATTTTTAGTTTTTGATATTTTTCACACATATTTTCATGTATTGTATGTTCTTTAATATTCAGAGTGATAGTTCTAAGATCTTTTACATTTGGTGTTAATGTGGTGTATGGAAAAGCAGCACTAAGAACAACTGCACTGACATGTTACTTCTTTTCTTAACATGTTTTTGTTTTTTCTTCTAATGTATTTTTTTGGCATTATGTGTTTTTTTAATAGGAGAGAGATAGTGGTTAGACTTGTGAAAGGGGGTGAGAAAGTAGGGTAAGACACTCTGCAAACTGGTCACAGGCTGGATTTGAACCTGGACCGGCATAAGCATGTACATGGAATGTGCACGGTTGCTGACCACTCCCCCAAACTAGCACCCCAGTTTTAATTTTTTTAATACTAATACCAATCTTTTCTTGAAATCAATACTTTTTTTTTAACAGATTTTCCAATGACAAAATGCACAAAAAGGAAACATGCAGGCAACGGACAATCAAAACCACAAAGTGATTTTAATCTAAAGTCTTAGTCGACATGAAAACTGTTGTCAAATTTGATGTGATCCATTGTCAAATGTTGATGTGACCTTTGTTTTTTGTTTTTTTATGGACACTTTTGGCAGGAATACAAATACACACAATAAAACAACAAAAAAGGCCTAGGCCTGCTAAAACTCTGAGCAAAGTCAGTTCTTTGCTTCTTTACAGGATGTCTTTTTTCTGTTATATATGTTTGTGTGCCATCTAATACGTCTGTTTGGGCTTCACCTGAGGGGACATATATTACAGCCAGGGGTACACTGTAGCCTGTGTACCAATTTTGGTTACCCCACAGTGAGTTCCACAGTGAGTAAATAAATTAAAGGAAAACTTATCGCTTTGTTTCTTTAGAGGATGTCTTATTTCTGTTATATATGATTGTGTGCCTTCTAATACGTCTGTTTTGTCTGCACCTGAGGTGATGCATACTATAGCCAGGGGAAAACTGTAGCCTGTGTACCAATTTTGGTTACCCCACAGTGAGTTCCACAGTGAGTAAATAAATCAAAGGAAAATTGGCCCCAACAACAAAACAAAGCTTTTGCCTTAAACGGCCCACAGACCAAGACTTGGAGATTACAGCTTTATTTTCAGTATATAATACTGTTTTTGCTATGTTCATTGATTTATTTTACATGATCGAATGAAGCGAAAAAAATATTGCGACTCTGAAATATTTAGAAGGAGCAAAGTTATTGTTAATAAGAATATTTTTCAAGTACATATCAATGTACACAATACAAAGTGCATGAACAGAAGAAAATCTATATGTGTTGTGACTATGCTTTGTCCATAAACCATAATTTTTTTAAGTACTCTTCAGGGATTTTGTTGAATTATAGTCTGGCATGTGAAACAACAACTATACCTAACAGGTGCTGATTATGATAATCATCTCTAAAACTGGGTTGAAACACAATCACTGACTCAAACAGAAACAGTTGAGTAGAAAACTTAAAACTGGGTAAGGAACAAACTCTGCTATAAAGACAAGAATGTGAAAGACAGTTTTATGTCTAAGGTCATACACCATGGCAAAATTGTGCACAATAACTAGACAAAATGAGGCTGTATTACATTAGCAAGGTCTCTCCAGGGTTAAGGTGTCAAAGCAAACTGGTGTCTCAAGATGTGCTGTTCAAGCTCTTTTTAAAAAGCAAAAAGAAAAGGGAAACACTGAGGACTGTGCACACAGGGATTGGCCGTAGAAACTCAATGCAACAGATGAAAGATACATCTTGCTTACTTCTTTAAATTGGAAGATTTCCAGCAGTGCCATCAGCCCCAAACTGTCAGAAAGCAGAGAGACCACAATACATCATCTGCTATCCAGAGAAGTCTGGTCGGAAGTGGTCTTAATGAAAGAACTGTAGCCAAAAAGTCAAACCTCTAATGTGGAAACAAGGTTTCTGTTGTTGTTTTGAGGGAAAAGAGTGGTCACACCAAATGTTACATTTCATAAGATTTCTCTTCTGTCTGTTAACTTGCATTTTGAACAGCACTGTTCTTATGTATGTGTGTTTAAGTGTATTTCTTCTGACACATTTATAATACTAGTCCCTGTACAGAATTACATAACTTTAATTTAACAGCTTTTAAAGACCAAAAGTGGGCGTATATTGTGCTACCAAGCAGGTATAATAAATGGGACACTATACTATGTGAAGAAATGTGTTGTGTTCTGTTACTGTACTGCTGACCTTTTCTCCAGCTGCCTGTTGCCTGCTTCTGTGCCTTCAGACTCACTGGAGCAGGTTTTTCCTCTGATTACCGCCGCTGTAAAGTCTTTTGGTTCTCCACCAGCAGCTGTGTGTCTGGTAGAGCAGCCTCATTAGGCAACATTTCAAACTGACATTGCATAACTCACAACAACGTGTAGTGTGTCACACAATGATTTATGGTCACTGTTCCTCTCTGTACCCTCGAGTGCTTTAGTCCTGCAGAAACTTTGTTTTTTGATGACTACGTCAAAATAAAGTAGACAGCTCTGATGACTTTCTATTAGCTTGTTTGAGGCTCAGTGGGACTTCAGGAGCCAAAAATAATAATAATACTGTAAAGAGGGTGGAGCAGACCAAGAGGCCATGTCAGATGATGGACAACTACAATTAATCAAACAATATGACACAAACCAGCGCTGTGACTTTCAAATGGAGATGTTGGTCTCTTAAATCCAGTGTGGAAATGTGCTTGTTTATGTTGATCACAGACCCTGCAGATTTCTAGTGCTGGTCAGTTCCTTTATAAATGATCAAATAAACAAACTCAGGAACCTTAAGAATTGCAGCACCTTTTCTTCAGTCATGTGCCATGGGGTGGATCAGCACAAGCAGTCATACCAAAACATTTCAGTATAGGACATTTGGTTTGGTGCAGACTAGCATCCAACAAATGTATGCATACATGCAAAACTACATTCCAAACCAGAACTACCACTTGTATTAGTTTGCAAATAAGAGAACACTTGGGTTTGGGTTGGGTTGCAGTGGAAAATGCGTGCTCTATGGTTTTCTATGGTTTTTACATGTAGTAACTGTTTCCCTAACTGTATGTTTTTCTTGTTGGATATGTCCTTTTTGTTTGGCAGGCTGTGAAAACAAATTTTCCCATTGGGACAATAAAGTTATCAATCTATCTTAAAGTACAATATTCTGTTGGATAATATTGTGTTGAATAAACAGGAATTTATAACATTTATGATTTTTCTGTTTTTTTATGCAGAACCCTCTCTGCCTGATAGAGATGTGTCAACCACCATCAACTCTGCAGGTAAACAGCACCATTTAAAGGGACTGTGAGGAGTTTCTAAGTAATTACAAAAAAGTCTCACTTTTAGATATATGCCTGATTGAAATACACACTTTAAGATGAGTTTTATAGCATCTAAATAGGTTATCTATAAATGCTATTCCTTAGCTTTGCGGTACGGTCGGACAGGGCTGGACTGGCCTGGATACTCAACTTCAGGAACAAGACAATTAAAACTAGAGCAAATTTATATTATTCGGACACGTCTTAGAGCACCAAGCTGTAAGTAGTGATATGCAGCCGGCTACAAAACAACGATACTAAGTTTTCCAAAAATTGCTTGTTGTCACACACCAAAAACTACCACTATGTAACTAGAAAGAGATACATGACCTCGTCGCTTTGCATCCTGCCAGTTATTGAAAAAAGAAGTTGTAAAGCAATGCAGAGTTCTGTGGTTGTTGTGATGCTCATTTATTAGCAGCACTACAACCACACACTTTGGCTAGGGTCACGTCTTTTGGTGTGTTCCAGTTGTAGTCAGATGAGTAGGAAACTGCAACTGGAACGTCTGAATTTCTGGGAACTCGGTGAAATCTCGCCACCCCCGAATTGACAATCGAAGATGGATGCCCCCAGTGTGAACAGTTATTTAGCTCCTGTAATAATCAATTTATTTGCACTTCTGACTGGGGTGTGTCGCTCTAGATCAGCTGTATACATAGTATACATAGTATTGTTAGACTTATTCATTCATTCATTTTCTATCCCTTTCAGGGTTGCGGGGGGCTGGAGCCTATCCCAGCTGTCAACGGGCAAGAGGCCGGTTGTTGGACTTATATTTACAAAAATGTTGCCATAGTGATAATCACATTCTTCATGTGGTATTTGTGAACAACAACGCAGGGCGTGCTAACAACAGCTAACAATAGCCTGGTAGATTGGGATGTTTTTTTCAGTCTTCAACTGTAACGCCGATAAGTCAGAGATGATGTCACTCCCAGTTCCGAGGTTACTGGAACGCAGCATTACGACAGTCGCCGCACATGCTCATGGGTAGCAGAGTCTTTATGTCACCAGTAATAGAGTCTCTTCATAGCAACTTTAAGGTACTAAATGCTGAAACTGAAACAGTCTCAATCTCTATTATAGTCTATACTGCTTATCCCTGTAGTGTTTGCAGGGGGCTAGGGCCTGTCCAAGATGTAATAGCGGGAAGCAGGGTACACCCTAGACTGGTCGCCAGCCAATCTCATGGCTATTGCATATAAAAAGACAGCCATTTGTGCACACACTCAAACCTAATAAGGGCAGCTTTGAGTTACTAATTAACCTTATGAACTCATTTTATCTGTGGAAAGAAACTGAAGTACATGGAGAAAAAACTAACTGGAGGGGGGAGAGAGTAGATACAAATGCCACATTTAAAGGCCCTGAATCCCTGGGGAGTCAAACTAGCAACTTTCTGGCAGTGAGGCACAAGCACCTTGCAAACCTATTTTTAGAGACATTGTTCTGCACCTCTTCATCTATTGGTGAGGGACAGGGCTTACAGTAACGACTATAAGAGTAGGGCAGACAGCCCTAAGACATATATCAATAGACAATGAACAAACTGTCCGACATGCTCTTTGCAAATATATTACGATATCTTGAAATTTATCTCAAACATTTTTTTCCATATAGGAAAACTGCAGGATGAAATGTTTTACATTTTAGGACAAAACAAAAGCCAATGTGATTTTTGTACAGGTGAAGTCATGGAAAAGATATAGCTCCTTAATAATTTTGTTTCTTTCTTTGTTTTTAGTATCAACATCTGGCATGACTACATGTCTTCAGATTAATTTCGAAGGCCTCTTGCAAAACTTACCATGCTTTATTATTAAATGCAAATACATGCATGTATGTGTACAACCCTTGTTATGAGTTGGTGCAAGACAATTAAAGACTGACTGATTCATGAAGTATTATAATATGTACTCATTTAGACATGCACACACACAGTACTGTACCTCCCCCGATGAATTCACAGATCTTGATAGCATCTCCACAACTGTCAAAGAGCAGGGCTCATTTCACTCCCCCTCCCCTCCCCCCATGCTATTGATAGTAAAAGAAAAACGTCAAAGGTGCAGACACATCAAACCTTGATGACACAATACAGACAAGGGAGTCTGCTTGTCACACGTCTCACTTTTAAAAACAGAAGTTATAATCCTCTGCCGTATCGAGCTGTGACTAAGCCTGTGCTCTTTTTGTCTCTTACCTTTGGATACTGTTGGACTGGGATGAGCACTCTTTCGGACAGCTTGATGTTTTTATTGCTGATGATATCGAGATATTTCTTCATGTCACCATCTTTTCTCACTTCATCCCCTTCGTGCTTCTCAATCTCTGCAGAAAAACAAAAGAGGTAAGGAGATAATTAGGTTGTTGTGGAACTGAAAAACACATCAGTCAACACATTTAAGTCTCCTTTGGAGCCAACAGCTGCGTGACAGCCCAGCACTGTAATATGAGGCTAGGGACGCATTAGGACAAATTTAACTGTGCTTGCATCACAGAGTGAGTATTTTGGTGATTATTTTGTGCCTCGGCTGTAAATATGCTCACTATGCAGGCTTAATGATATGAGATTATCCCGCTGACTCTTGATACATCTTTAACATCGGGGCCTGTAATCTCATGATCCAGTAATTCCAATCAAAACAACAACAGAGGCGCACAGCAACACTCAGCTCACTAGCTGTGCCACACTTCAGCTCAGACTCTGATCCCCACACAGCTCAGGACTTAAACTAATGGTGGATTAGACGAGTAAAACGTTTGATTTTATCAAGAAAAGTCAATTGGGGCGGTTAAGATTAGATCTGGTATTAAGATCATATTTGCATATCATGGTTTCCAATCAAACTGCTGAATTTCTGCCCCACAGCTTGCAATCCACACAAAGTTTGAGCAAATTGGTGTAAAAGCCCTCTTGTGTGTCCCAGCTTTATTGGGATAAAATGAGAGATGAGTGGTGGATATTAAATGTGCTTCAGTTTGACAGGAACGGTACAGTCCCTGAACACCCCGTGCAGATATTCTTACTGACTGATACATTTTAAAGCCCTTGAGTTGAATATTCAGGGTATGATGAGACTTTAAGAGCACTTTATTAAACACCCTGAGGAATTACACTACAGGTCTGTAGGACACTGCTGGACAAAAGACAGACTTGGAAAAGAGTGAAAATAAGATCTTGACCCCCTCTGAGCATATATATGAAAGTTCAGGAGTTCATTCAAGCTGTTTTACATATAGATCTGAGTATTTCTGGAGAATTTCTGATAGGCTACCACTGAAACTTGCCTGAGGCTCACTGCTGATCTGTCTCACAGCTGAAACTAGGGCCGGAAAATTCAGACCAAAAAATAGATACTTTTGTAATCTCCCATAAAGTTGTTTAAAACTGAAGTTGTCATTGTTATTGGACAGATATGAGGAATATACATACGTACTACTAAATACTTATGTATGTTCCTCCATTTCCTCTATTTCTGTTGATGGCTGATACAAGATGAATTCTGAGTCAGACAGATGCACAGCAGCAGGTCGACCATTACTAAGCCATGAGAAAAATAATATATTGTATGTGCTTAAATACAAACAATGGGATATAGAGATTTGGGTATACATAATCCTACATTTCTGGCAGTTTATGATAATCAAAAAGTGACCAAAGACAAAAGAACAGATGTAGTTGATTTCATCTTAAAATCATTATTTATGGTAAAAAAAAAAAAAAAAAAAAATTTCTCAGTTGTACAGAACCACTGGTTTCATCTTAAAGGAACTTTTTACAATTTCCCCTTTTAAGGCTCTCTGATTTTTTCTTAAAATCTCAACATTCAACAGTCCAGCCTGATGATTCACCTATTCACTGAATTTCTAGGATGTGTTCTTTCTTTGTACTACCTGTGTTTTCAGTTGTATACTATGAAATAAATTATGCTCACTTGTTTGATATGACTACTGTCAGTGAAATCGCAGGGACAGAACTCCAAACAGCTTGAATTACGTCAGCTCTTGAGGTGATCCACGATCTCTCTGATAGTGTCTGATTGTGCAAGGACAACCTTTTCAACTAGAACACTTTCCTTCTTCTCTTTGCAGTAAATCAATCTTCTCTTTTGCAGTTTTTCTTAGCAAAGTGCATATACTTCAGTACTTCAAATGGGAGAGTTAGAATGGATGAATGTTCGAAAGTGTCATTTTGTTGTCGTTGAAACTGAAGAGTAAATTCTTCAGAAGTATTTTCCTTTTTCAAATCTACCAATGACATTGAAAATAAAGTGCAGGTAAACCCTGTGAATATCCCTCAGTGCGTCATCAACTGCTCAGAGCAGAGTGCTGGAAACCACTGAAATCAAAGATGAATTGACAAAAGACTCCACAGACCATTCATTTCCATCCACATGGATGAATCAGTCTTAAAGATGTGGCGCTATCATATAATATAGGTCCATTTGGGCATGGGGGTAAAAACCTGTACCCCAACTGTAAGAATACATTTGAACAGCTCATTAGGGCGCCTGGAAATGATAATATCATCTGCCTCAGCTGCACTGTCCTTGCCAATAAGTTTCAGAGGAGCTAGAACAGGTTGCATCTGGACCCACTGGAGAAAATAAACTAAAACTGGGGCCAAGTCAATTCTGTTGTTTCCATTGAGACCCCAAATGTCAGCCTGGATGGGCCGATGAAAGGCCCTTGACTGGCACCATGCAGGGTCCATATGGGTAGATATCAGCATTTGGAACTTGATCATTGCTACCCGTGTTTTCAGTCAAAATATTTTCACATGTTTACTGTTTTTTATTCGTGAGACTCAACACTAACAGCTTTGAAAACAAACTCTGAGCCAATACTCAGGTGAAATCCCCGTAGACCACACTGGAACATTTAGACATGGCTATGTTCAGAGATCATTTTCAATTACATTCCTGTTTGGGGTGCAAACACTTACTGTAGCTGCAGGGAGATGAAGAGATTTGAGGTTTTAATGATGCTAAAAAAACTCTTACCCTGGAGGACTGCATTAAGTATTGATGGTAAAGGAAAAGTTACATTAGTGAACTACATACACTCAGCAGCCACATTATTGAGTTCACCTGTTAACTTAAATAGCAAATCAGTCAATCACATGTCAGCCAATCGATGCTTTTTAGCATGTAGACTTGGCTAAGATGACCTGTTGAAGTCCAAACAGAGCATCAGTACAGGGAAGAAATGGGTTTGAAGTGACTTTGAAGGTGGCAAAGCTGTTGGTGCCAGACAGGCTGCTCTAAGTAATTCATAAACTGCTGATCCACTGGGATTTTCATGCACAATCATCTCAGATTTAGATTTCATTCAAACCAAAAGAGAAATTTAGTGAACAGCACAGACTGCACAGGCACATCGAGCTTATGACAAGATAAAGTCTCTTTTAGAAGTCTGAAAACAAGGATAGATTTTAAGTGCACTTATTCAACTAGTGCCCATATGAATTGGTGACTGTGAGTTGACACCATGGTTAACTTTGTCTGTGGTTGTGCTTGTGTTAGCTTACCTCTTTACCGCTGAATTTTCTCACACATAAAAACAAATTAGCGTTTTTGATACAATGGTAAAAACACCTCACAATGAAGCATTGGGTATTAAACCCTCGATTTTAACTTTATTTTTACAGTTGACTGCAAGTCATCAGTTAAAGGTGTAGTCAGCGATCTTCTAATCTTCTAATCTAATGCAGTATTTGTCAAAATCACCATATTTTTCCTCTCCATCCACAAGATGTCACCACTGACAGCATGTTGGTGTTGCTCTCTGACGGTGGAGGGAACTCCGCGAACTGAAAGACCTGAAAACGGACACGGATGTCATCTTCTTTCTGCTGGGTAGGTAAGCAACATTAGCTTTGTGGTGCTTCACATAACAGTAACAGCCGTCGGGCATTCATCTTATTGTCTAATCTGCCAGAATGTACTGTTGTCGTGATGTTATCAATAATGTCAGTCGAGTTGTCTGACGAGTCAGGGTTACCTTAGCTACGTTGGTCAGCTACGCAGTTTCTACGTCCGTTTCCATGACGATGCACGACCATCAGCTTTCAGGGTGGAGCCAGGGGTGACATATGAAGGGGAGGCGGGTCTAAATTCGTTTATAAACAACCTCTTCACTCGTTTTTTCCCACATCGCTGACGACACCTTTAACATGGTGACTCATTACACCTTTACACCAAGTAAGTTATGATGTTCACAGAGGGAAATATGATAGAAACTGAGTGCAGACAGAGCTGATGGTGAGGTTAGATCATTGGTCATCAGTATATCAAATATTTGTCAATGATATTGATTAATGGCTTTTGTTTTACTTTTGTTCTTAGAACTACCGCCATTGTTGAAGTTTACTTCTAACACAACAGGTAGCTGGAAACAGCCTAAGGTCTTTGTGCACCCTCTAGTGGTGTCCTCCAGTAGCATGCATCACATACAGGTGGCTATAAGAATAAAAACACTAATGACACAAACAGACACAAATGCAAACGCAAGGAAAACCACCGTGTAGTATCATATTGTCAACAACTCCACATTCATCCCAACATTTAAACTCGCAACAATGGGCTTGCTATCTTGAGTCATGGGCTTAAACTGACAATGAAAAATGGTAGGATGTCACACTGACATATCTATTTGAAGAGGGAAACTGCTGTAAAGGAAACATGTTTAACACACTGGAAATCATTTTAAAGAAAAAAGCATGACGTGGACTCTGTAAAATAATAAAAAAATATATTGTCTTGATAACTGTTTTCTTGTATATTATTGTGAAACTATCTTGAATAAAACTTATTCAGACATAATAGTGTCTTATGCACTTGCTGTAAGTTCATGTTCCAGCCACGGATCATCACATATAAGATCCTGATCCGCTCTAAGATCATTTCTTAACTTGAGCGTATTTTTACAGCCTGTGGAGACTGTTTTATTCTGGCACAGTACCGAATTGGAAACACCTTTATTCTGGTCTGCAGCCTGCCTGTGAACTCAAAGAGAGGCTGAGCAGCAGAGACGTAAAAAAAAAAAAAGAAGCTTTCAACATACAGAAATGTGGAGAAGTGTTGACACCTCGTAGTATCATCATTGTCAGAAATGTGTCAGGCAGAGATGTGAGCCTTAAGATCAGAGGAGCGAGAGAGAGAGCTTTGAAGGTCACTGCTTTCAGTCCTCATGCAGGATGAAAAAAAAATCTCTTTGGGGGAGCTGAAGGAGTAAAACACTCTCACAGACTATTCTGGGGCTCTTGATCCCCTCAGTTGAGCCGACCAAACTGCTTCACTTGAGCAGATCAGCGGCCAAGAATAAAGAAATGAAAGAAACATATGAGTTAACTGGGGAGCTACCAGAGAAATGAGTGGAGCTGTACAAGTGATGTGCTCAGTCAGCGAGCTGTGGCTTAAGTCCAAGACATCTACTTCAGAGGTCAAAGTTCACATCTGATTTTATTACTACTGCCTTTTTAAAACAGTGCTTCACTGTTGCAATTGAGAAGTGCATTGAAATGAATCAAAATATACCCATAAATTCAAGTTACAACAAAGGATGGGATGATTATACAATGAAACAGTTACCCACTGTTTTAAAAGTCATGGCTGATTGATCCCTAAGTAGGGATGGCAATTGAAAGGATTCTGTGAATGGCAATGCTACTAACAACTAGGGATGGAACGATACACTTAAACTCACAATATGCTGCACCTCGATATCCCCGGGTCACAATACGTCTAGGGATGTAATGATCCATCGATATAGATCGATACATCGATTGGTTAAGCAATGATCCAATCACATCGATGTAAAGTCGAAACATCGATTAACATCGTGATCTTTAATGTACGCCTTTATTTTGAAATCCCGACCGGACATGCGTGTCCGTTTCCGGCCAACCGCGCGTCATTCTGAAGTTTCCTCTCAAGTCTTGCGCATTCAGCGTATGAGACACACATTTGAACCTTTTCACTCTCTGACACGCCACGCCTGATATTTCTCCTGCTGTAAAATGTACTGTTTAGCGCCCACCGAGTAACACCGCTGTAGGCGAACGTGTAGCAAGACGCTGTCAGCATCACAGAGCTAAACGGGAGCCAGACATATCAGCCAACCATAAAATAGCTCTGCTGTATCCAGGTAAGATACGGTTGACCTGACAGCAGAGGATGCATGCTGCAGGCACGAACAGGAGTGCTTTATCACACAAGAGCAGTAAGTTATGTCATCTTTTGATTTTGTAGCGCACTGATTCACGAAATTTCATAAAGTTAGAAAGTAAAACAGCAAGAGCTTAATGTTATTCCTCCTCCACAGTGACCATTAAACAGTGAAACAAAGTCTGATCACACTGACATACAAACTGTAGTTATCAGGCATCACAGTAAAACAAAATCATCAATATTAAGTTAGCTATGTTAATAGTTCTAATTTTGAACATGAGAAATGTTTGGATTTAATTCAAATCAAAGCTACACATTTTTGGATTGATAGAGCATGGTCAAATGTTGGAGGTCAATAATAAAGTTTAAATGATAATTCAGTTATTTTTATTACAGTGTTGCATCATTACTTGATATAATAAAAAAACATTACAATGGAACAATAAGACCCATAAGGTAACAGTGGGGGCAAAAAAGCACCTTACCTGAATTAAACCTGTTTTAATTTTAAACACGATTAGATCATAGAGATGGTTATAATCCTCTACAAACTGTCATACCCAATGGTCAGCACATCGTTCCACATTTCAGTAGTAAAACGATCAAAATTGTTTTGTATTTCCTTCTTGGTCCAGGTTAAATGTAGCTGATTGTGTTCAGTGAGTACATAATATCGTCTTAAATCGATTGAAGGCCCCTGAATCGTATCGTATCAAAATTGAATCGTGACAGACTTTGTGATATCGGCAAATATCGTATCGTTGTCCAAAGAATCAATATTGTATCGTATCGACTTGAAACTGGTGATTTACACCCCTAGATACTTCACGATACAATATCAAAAAAGTATAAAAGAAAAAATATTGCAGTGTAATTACAACTAATTTATTTTTGTTTGAGTTGCACACAGGAAAACACAAGGCCTAACAGGCCAAACACAAACAATAACACCCTCTAACCCTAGAGAGGTTAGAGAGAGTGTATGCTAACGAGCGATAGGCTCGTTTTTGCCGTCTTCGTCTTTTTGAATGAGAAAGCCAGAAAGACAGATGACTTGTATCTAGGCGGAGGGTCCTCAATTTCGTCCTCATTTGGCTTTTTGGAGTCAAGGTAGTTGGTGCTAATGTTTGTTGTAGTCACTTCTGGTCACAGGCGCTGTTACCCGACGTGACGTCTTTATTTCACGATCCATTTTTTTCAAACTCGATGCATTTCGTCACGTTCTGTATCGCGATATATTGCCAAACGATATTTCATCCCATCCCTACTAACAACTCTGTTGCTCAATGTGATTCCATTAATGATTCTTAATGATTTTCTGTGTGGGCAATAGATAGCCAATATACATGGGAGCTGTCAGTGGCAACAACTTCACACTCCTGATATTCAGTGATGTGTTGCATAGATTAACGTGGCGCTGATGTTTCTACTGATTCAAAGCGGTGATGATAGCACCTTTCAGTCAAAAATAAAGCCAGAATTTTGATCATTTCTGAGCCATGAAGATAGAGAATTGATAAGAGAACCTAAAATCCAAAAGAGTTCCTTGAAGGAGTTGTTATTGATTCATAATGGAAATTGGTTTGTGATTCCCACCCCTATGGTTCTTCAAGGCCAGAACAGAACAGCGCAACCTGCATAGACCCCAAAAAATGCAATGTGACATCAGCGGCTCCAGCTTCATCTTTAGGCATGAAGACTACACTACAGTCACTAACACTGCTGCAGAAGGACACACCAGTCATGTATTTTGTCCACAAGGTCTGCACAGGAACAACAACAGAGATATCAAAGATGTCAAACCTCAAATATAATAATCATCATGAGACACTTAGCGCTGCACACAAAAGTAAAAGTCACACCTGATTAAAATGCGATATCACTGCAGTGATTAGTACTTGACCAAACAATCAACAGCAGCTTAGGCAGTTAATGACTTCAGTAGGATGAAAGCAATCAGCTGTAATGCTGCATGTCATCCATAATTGATAAAGTAGGGTCTCAGACAGTGACTGGCTAAAGTCATATCTTTATGTGAATTTATGACTTACCATCACAACAAAAAAGATTAAAGAACTAAATAACCAGCCTGAGCTTATAGGTCAACCACCACACATCTGCATTCAATTATGTTGAAGCAATCTAAATTATTTATCAATATGACTGAGTTAAATGAGTTTTGAAGTTCATACCAATATTGTTTCTGAAATGTCCCCCAATCACCTCATGCTTTAAAACCTCATGCCTTTTCCTGTCTTGTTGCCAGTTTGTCACACTCTTAAGTCTTCATCCCAGCTCTCTTTCTTGTCACGTCTTGCCGGTAAAACCTCTTTTGTCTTAGATCTAGCCTTTTGACTCATGTCTCGGACACCTTAGCTTTCTCTGGCTGATTTTCTGTGTACCAAACCTTTGCCTTTTTGTCCAATCATCCCACTGCCATTGAAAAACTGGTGAAATGTTAAACATTTGTGTCCTTTCCTCATTCCTTGGCAGTAAATCTAAAACAATAGATATGTTTTTTTCATATCAATTAGAAGATTAAAAATCAAATATGGAGAGAAAATTGTATGAAAATGAATAACAAAAACACTTCAGTTTATCAACAACTGTAGATTAATCAATCGGGTAAATCATCAAAGTTTTAGTGTTAGATTCATAATGATGATCATTAAAAATCTGAAATATAAAAAATCGTAGAAAACTAGAAAAGCACTCGGAGAGCGCAGACCTCCGCCAGCGCCACAGTCCTCACCCATATTGTGATTTTCACCATAAATATTAGTCCTACCTTTATTTCATCAAAATATTTAGATTCCTTGACCATGAAAACATACCATTAGCAATTGGATTCATATTGATATCTATTTTAGTTCAGTAGTTATTCACAAAAATCACATTTTTCATCATGACGACCAGACGCTGATCCGGATCGACACCAAAATCATATCAGTTCTTCCTTTTCCCATGCTGAACATTTTCTGAAAATTTCATCCAAATTCATCTATTACTTTTTGAGTTATTTTGTTCACAGATAGACGGACGGACAAACAAACTCTCCCGAAAACATAACCTCCTTGGCGGAGGTAAATACTGCATTAGTCACTGTTATTTATGTCACAAAGGCCTGCGAAATTTAACTCAAAAATCTAAAGAATGTTATGGTGATGTAATACATAAGTTAAACTATAAAAACTTTTACAAATGCTTAAAAATGTTATTTCACAGACAGGGTAGTCATTAACACTAACAGCATATTAAAAATCAAGCAATTAATTTGAAGAATATACTCCTAACTACAACCATTACCATTTCATACCATGAAAACCAAATGGGAGAGAGATGCAAACACATCTGCACAATGGTTAAATATCTAAAATATTCAGTCCTCCGACTCAAGCTCTCAAGGATAAACAAAATAGCCTGACATTTCTGGAGAAGGTGTGGCAACCAGATGGCTCACCATTTCAACATTTTTTGGAATTGTCAAGAAATCAAGTCCTATTTGTAATAAGAAGCAAAAAGTCATTGCTGGGTTCAGAGTTTGACAGCTACTATAGACGATGAGCATATAACACATACTACAAGACTAAACAATTGTATTGTCTGGATTCTCTTGAGTCTGTGTGAACACGTTCTTAATGTGAGGAGGATGGGGGACCTGGAGAAAGGGCATGGAGGATCCAGGATCGAATACTAGGTATGGTTTGGCAGATATGGGGGCCCTTGATTGTGGGGTTGGAGACTTTAAGGACTGGGCCTGAGTGTCGTGACTTGTGCCTTCCTTGGGGTGCTCTGAGGGGCACTTGCTGGTGTGTTTTTTTTTTTGTTGTTGTTGGAGTTTCTGGCCCTATGGGTTGGGGGTCTGTTGTGTGTTTCTGGACCGTGACAAGTAACTGAGCCTGGGTTGTTTATGTTCTCCTCACTCTCCTTAAAATGTTTCACTTTCATAAGCACCATTGGTCTGAGAGACAGTAAAAGTTCTCCTGCTCTTTTTCTTCGTTGGCTTTTATTGTGCTTGAGTTTATTTTGGTGTTTGTGTTTGTTTATGAAGGCTCTTTTACTTAATTGTGCTTTTTTCCACGATTAGTTCTCTTTGAGTTTTAACTCTTGCGCTTTGCTGTCTGTATGTTCCTGTCTGCTTGTCAAAGCACTTTGTAAACCTATGTTTTTAAAAGAATTATAAAAATAAATGTATTATTATTATTAGTATTACAACTTGGGAATAAAGCCTTCTCCTATTGTTACTTGCAGCAAGCAAAAAGGCAATAACCATTAAGATGAGATTAAGTCAAGAGAAATATTGTAAGTACTGGTCCAAATGGGAACTGTGTATGTATACATAAATACATTGTTTAAGTAAAAGTAACGTAAGTGTGTAAATATGAATGATTCTGCTATGCAAATTACTAAATTTGAATTTGAAGCATTTGTGCACAAGGCAGTTTTTATTTTGTTTATTTTTATTTTGTTTTTCTTGTTTTTTGTTCTTTTGAAAAGAAAAGAAAAATTGAGTAAAAAAATACAAAATTATCATTATTGACAGGCTAATACAATGCAAAGTAATTAAGATTATCACAAAACTGAGAACATTTCTTAGACTTCAATCGTAGCATCAGAATGTATAATCCTGGGTAGAAGGCCAATGGGACTGGGGATAAGGAGTGGGCCAGCTGCTTTGCACATAAATGACAAAGCAGTCATTTATGTGCAAAGCAGCCATCGGTGGTGTGGAGCCTGTTGTGCTTCCATGGAGTGAAGTTGCCTGTCCTCAGTTTTCCTGAGGCGTACTTCCTGTTGTTGAAGTCATGAGAGCAAAGGACAATTGTGCTGAAGAACATTTTCGATTCACATGCAAATTCATTGATCAAGTACAGACTTTTACGCCCATGTTTAAACAGATATTTGACTATTCAGAATACAATCACAGACATAAGGCAGGCATCCCATGAGCACAGACTGCAGTCCTCATCACTCTTCATTGTTCAAGTGTACAGATACATACATATATGCATGCAACTGCATTGTGTACATCGCCCACTGTTTCGTTTTACTATGCCCTTTAATTTGCTTTATCTCTACCTATTTGTCATTACCATGAAGCACATGCATATTTAGACTAACAATGTACATGAAACCCATTTGCTTGTGTCTCTGTAATTTGAGTGAATTGATAGTAATTTTTTTAGTGATTTATGGCACATTCTGCCTTTTATGGTAACACTTTCACTCTTACACTTTATAAAATGGACTTTAAAAATATCAATTGCAACTTTGCCGCACTTCTTTATCAAAGATTTTGTTACTGTTGATAAATTATTTGCTGATGTGTTGTTTGCCACCTGCCAAGGGACTACGGATACAATTTATGCTAACTCTGGCATATTTGCATTTGTATACTGATGTTCAGTGATGGGCGATGTTCCTCTCAAGTAATCATTAAATCAAGTCATTGTTCTTGTCACAGTACTGATTCAGTATTTCTGCAAGTCACCTCCTCTCTGTCTTCACACATCTTGTCTCTCCTTATCTTCAAAAATGCTACCATAAATGAAGACATGAGCAAAAGCCAAGTGTGACATTGCATTTCACCATAAATTCTCAAAAAAGTTGAAAAGATCTTACCCCATTAGATCTTCAGTTCGGAAAGCTCTGAAAATATCAAAGCAAGAATGTCCTCCAGTTGACTTCTAGTCTCAGTTTAAAGTGCAGTACATGCAGTTGAGTAAGAAGAAAGGAGACGAGGACTGCATCATTTGTGGGAGATAATGTTTCCTGCTCATCTGTTTATCCTCACATCACAGCTTTTTGGATCCCAGTTGTTGTTTGCCTTACAGTCCGGGCTGTAGTTTGTTCTGCGACCTGAAAGTGGCTGTTTGTAAAATGTGTTTGCTTTCAACTCTTAGATAGTAAGATCAAATTGTCTCTCATATGCGGCCGTAGGGTTGATGTTGTTTTTATATTTGGATGGGTAAACACAGAAAGGAGAATCAGAGAAATCCCACAAACACGAAGTGATCAAACACTTCACAATAAGGAATCCAAACACAATTAATTTCTTCCACTATTCAAAGGGAAGCTAAAAGGTTTAATTAATCTCACTGTTTGCACTGTCATGACAGGCAAACAGGTTTTTTTGCCGAGATAAATCAGAGCTCGATGATGATGAAGCTCTGCTCACTCCAACAGAGCAGACTCAGGATGTCCTGTAATCTGACATGAGCCCTGTGAGGACAAATAATGCACAAAGTAAGCATCCTTCTGAGGGTTTTTCTCTTGCACTCCCCTTTTATTTTGCAATGCTGGCTGAAAGACTGAAAACCTTGAACAACCTGCAAAGTGATGGACGAGCATAAAAGATAAAGTGCAAAAAGTAAGTTGCTATAAAGGCATATTTGAACTTTAAACTTCTTCCAGCTTTAGATGCTGTGAGTGTTATTTTGACTCGGGCTGTTTTTGTTAAATAGAAGCGAAGAGCACTTATCCACTTGTTAGCTTAAGCTTTAAAGTACCCGGTGGTTATATGGCTCAAAAGAGAAATAACTGCTGGACACTGAAAGTAGAGTTACGGGGTCAAAAATAGGAGATGGAGTGTATTTTGCGATAGTGTGATTGGTAGATATTGCTGCAGGTATATGTTTTTTAACAAGATGTGTGATTACTAGGATCCTTCACCTTTAACCTGTGAAATAAGTTTACTTTATCTGGAGACAGAGTGGAATAGGACTGGGAAAAAATATTTGCTGAATGGTGATATATGACACCTAACATTTTGATTTCTTCCAAACAAATACTCTTAAAAAACATAAAATGAGGCAAAAAAAAAATGTTTTTCATTTTGCAAATGCAGATGACATTGTCTACCATTTGACTTGTTAAAGCACTGCTGTGTTTTTCAAAGGATGGTTGCTTACAAACTGCTAGCAAGGACTAAAATGGCTGAGGACCCTAAAGCAATCAACTAACTATCTGAGTAAAATTCCTCAAAGGATTTTGGATATCTATTTTCTGTAACACTAGGTTTAATAATCAAAAACAAAATAGCTAGGAATTGATATTATTAATCTTTTTGCTTGATAATTCCCTTATTCTCTCTTTCCACAAAATGCTGCCCCATTAAAGGATAAGTTCGGTTTCAACAGCTTTCACATTGTTTATAGAATGAAGTAGAACAATATATTCACCCAGAAGGCTTTCCTGATCCAAACACGGGGGCATGTAAAGCGCCGCTCCTAATACTGCATTAATCGTCCAAAAACTCATTAGTTTCACCAATATTTCATCATGGTCCGCTCACGCTACTCCTCCATTACAGTCCGGTGTCGCTCCACCCATGTTTTCGTGACTGTGCTACCATTATACGGATGTCCGCCGCTCAATTTTGGATCTAAATATCTCCCGAAACACTGTTTGGATCAGGAAAGCCTTCTGGGTGAGTATATTGTTCGACTTCATTCTGTAAAAGCTTTAGAAACCAAACTTATCCTTTAATCAAGAACACCACATTCTTATTATGGACAGTCAGAAAAATGAGAAAAAGAAATCAAAGATGTGAACAGGGCTGGCAGGACACAAAAGCAGTCAAAAGTGTGGCTTATTTTAACATGCAATGTCCAATGTCTGTGTAATTTTTAAGCTAAAATGGACAAGACAGAAAGCTGTTGAAGCATTTGTCCATACAGTGCAGCATCAAATATCAGGAGTGCCATGTGTTTGAATCTAATGACAATGGAAATCTGTGTAGGCCTCTGTTTTCAAGAATCAATAAAGAATAGGTACAAAAATTTTGAAAAAAAAGATGCTTACGGCACAAAGTAGGCAGAAACACCAGCAACCTGGAGATTCATTCATCCATAGCACAGTTCTGACTTGTTGGAAACTCATTTGTTTGAAATTTGTTGCCATCATAAACCAAAAAGTTAGTAGGCATCGACACAGGAATTGTTAAAGAACCACATCAATAAGCAAAATCGCTAATGGCATTCAATTTAAGCATACTACTAATTTCCATCCCTATGTAAAACAGAAAGTAAATTAGAACAATGAGAAGTTTTTTGACCAACAAAATGCTATCTGGTATTTCGATCAGGTTGAGCTGAAGTGGACACTTGCCAGGTTTGGAGACAATCTCACCATGATGATCTTAACTTTGTTCCATGAACCTCTAAATCCAGCCATATATTTCTGAGTCAGAGAGGACGTTTGTGCAAAGTTTCCTTGAATGTGGGCTCAGTCCACTCTAATTGGTGCTCAGAAGTGCTCTGTGAGGACTCATCTGTTCAGCACCATATTGTCAACAACTGCGTTCTGTCCATGGTTTCCGCATTACCAGCCCGAGCCAATGGGCTGGTGACAAAAAAAGTGCTGTGTCATCACACTGGTAGGTCTAGTTGTGGGGCCAGGGAATGGGCCTTTATGGCAGCTACTGGCACCATAGACAAACAGTGAGAAAGAAGTCTTGATACTGCAGACTTTTTGTCTTGTGCATAGAAGTGTTCTTTCATCAAGAGGCATATGAACTCAAAATAAGAATAAGTGGCTTTTTTGAGGCACCTTCATATGTGGCAGTCTTAAACGAAGGATGGACAAAAGACCTGATGAAATAAAAAATAGAAAATAATGAATTATTAGTATTATCATTATCATTATTATTACTATTACCATTAATAGTAATAATATTATCATTATCATTATTATCATCATTATTATTATTATTATTATCATTCATAATAATAATAACAATAATAATAATAATAATAATAAAATTGAACTATGATCACTGGAATTAAAAAATTCTGTCTTTTTGTCAAAGTGGAATTTTTAACAAATCTTGAAGAAAGCCCCCCACATAGGTCCTGAGCTATCATGGTTCCAAGGAAGGGATGACACTTGGTTTTCATGATCAGGTCTTTGATCTATGACCTTCAAAATTTAAGTCAAATACTCTGAAATCAATGTGGAGGTCTTTCGTTAAGTTTGAAGAGAATCACTTAAAGTGTTTCTAAGATATTTTGTTTATATGCAAGGGATGCACATGGGATCCAACAATCTTAACATTTGGCCTACGACCCTGACCCTGGCTCAGAACATACTTTATTGCCGAGTTTGAAGAAAATGGTCTTTACTGACAGATGGATCTACCACCCTAAAACGTACCTGCCCCTGGCTCCGACTGTCAGCTGTGAATTTTGAATATCTTTTCAGGTCTTAAGACACGGATTGATTGGCAGCATAAAAAACAAGTCATAATTAATGTTAATGTTTATGTTTCACTGCACCAGAGACAACAAAACTAGCTTTAAAAGCACCGAAAGCATCCTTACTGATTTCATCTAGCTGCTAATTGTATAACTGCAGGAATAAATCAATCTAATTTTTTTTCAATAATGACTGTTTTCTGACATCAAACACAAAAGAGTTCATAATAACAGTCTGCAGAGCCGAGAGGACCACAGGAGAGGGTGATTAGACTTTGAGGGGTGCCTTTAGCTTTGGCCTCTTTCAACTTTAGACTGATAAATGTAAAAATATGTGACGTTTGGAAATAGAACAGTTTTGTTCTTTCAACTGAGCTACACAGAGGTGACCTGTCCTCACCTGTCGATGACATTTCTACCTCTATAAAGTAAGAAAAATATATAATTTCCTGCTACATGTACAATCGAAAATCAAGCAAAAATGTCATTTTTATTGACGCATTTTATCTTAATAGAATTCCAATCATCCATGATTTATTGTTGACAATTACTTAATAATCAACTTCTTTTCCAATAAGTCACATGCCAGACAAGCTCTGGTTGAAAACAAGTCCAGGCTCTGATACTGAACGTTGAAGATGTGGAACAAAGCGATGAGCAGAACAATTAAACTACCACAGAAACATGTTCTTTTCAGAGAAAATACAACTTGGTTTTGACTGCCTTTAACCTAAACCTTTGATCTCCAAAGTCTTTCAGCCTTGAATTCCAGTAGTTATAGGCACACAGTGTCTTTAGGGCCTGATCTGCTAAAGGTCTGTCTGTATAAAAACATGTACAAACTTGATAGCGGACACAAACCTGGTCAACTAACTAGGTGCATCGGTGACTATGTCTGTCAAATGAGCAAAATAGCACGTGTAACCTATCTAGCATGCTTGTCTCCATGAATATGCAGATTACCAGAATGTGCAAAATACTGGGAAGAGGAGATGTAATTATTTAGCACCTGAAAGGTGTTTGATACAACCTGAAACTGATTGCACTCTGTGGTTTTGCATTTATATTTAGCACATTGGAAAGGCAGGTGCAAACTGGCACAGAATTATGCACAGATCGCTGCAGTCACTGTGGCAAGAAACGGGTCGCATTAACCAAATACTTTCCGTCATTGACAGAATTTTTTAATGAATGAAGGAATGATTCGGAGGATGTCTGTTACTATGATGGACTGGAAAAAGGGTCCAATGTGCCATCAAACATAAAGTAAACCCTCTCTGTTTTGCGCTCTTAATACATTGTGGAGGAGGTCATTAAACCTATCTAAAAAAAAAAAAGTCCCCTTCATAGCTAGAATCAGTCTGTCACTTAGAGCTGACTGCATCACACACTCCATGCACAAACAGCGGGTTCAGGAGCTGTCAGTGAGTTTAAGAAGACTCCTGTGAGCATTCTTAAGATATGATATTCACAGTTATGAACAAATGGATTGACAGCCTGTGAAAATAATGCCTCTGGCCCTGACTATCGCCTACACAGAGGCATAAATATGTGCATGATATACCATATGTTTTGTCTGTAAAATTAATGTCCATACTGCATGCATAAGTACATGCTGTGATTAAACAGAAATGCTTCTCGTATCATTATATACATGTCTGTGTAGTTTTTACACAGTGTGCCATTTGTGTTGAATATATTAATGTATATCTGTGTTTGTGCATTAATGTATGCCTGTAGAGTGCATGATCTCTGTGTAAGCATATGTTTGCTATGAATTCTGGTCATCTTTCTAACCTCTGTGCATTATTCAGTACTTTAGCTACCTCTACTTTTTATTATTTCATATGCTGAAGATACAGTTTTCATTCTAAATATTCTGCCTTTTGTATTTGGAGAGAAGAATGCATTGGTTTTCTTAGTGGCAAACAGACGTCAGATAAGGATGGGTGAGTGGAGAAGAGTCATATTCATATCTATCTATAGATAAAAACTCAGCTGATCTCATGTTTATATCTCTTTTAAGGTAAATGAACCATATAGACAAATATTTCAAATATACTTGGTAGATGTAAGTTCAGATAGCCTCCCCTGTTCACCCCTGTTTACTTTAATGAGACCACGCAGAGCTCACTGTAGTAATGAATGAACAAGGAGGGATAAGGGGTGTCACTGTTCAGGCTGTCACTTTAACCAAAAATCAAAGCAGAACTTTTTTCAAACACACACTAATATTCAAAGATATTTAAACAGTGATGAATTTAGAATGTATATCATCTATGGTACCTAACCAGATATGAGAAATATTACAAAGGTAATCCAAATCCAGCATTTTCCCCACATAGATTTACTTGAGCACAGAGTTTGTGTATAATGACAATCAATACATTTGATAATATAAAGAAAGATGATTACTCCAGATACATTCATGAAACAAATATTCCACTCGTTCAGATCTTATCTCTTCCTTCACTGAAAGAGACACACATACTGTGTGTGGTTAAGGATGCTCATGATGTCTTTTTTGTCTACAGACCATTTTTTAATTGCTCCCACTGAATGACATGTTCTGCTGTTGTTTCAATTGTTGGAGTTGGAAGTAAGGAGACATGCTGTAATTAGATGATACCAATTTATACCTGAAAAAATGAACACAAGTCTTTCTGCTCAGCTGCTGTATTATCAGATCACAGAAGAAAATTAAAACTTAACAGATGTGTGTTTTCATTTCACACAAAAAAGAAAGGATAATAAACTGGGTTGACAATATAAATAATTGACCAAAGGAAAACAACAGTCCCTGTTCTTTCTTCATTTTTTTCAAACATGAAGGGGTCATGACTGGAGATAGTGATTGATTAGATTTATTGGTGCCAATGCCATAAATGGTTCTGCTTGACAATTCCACTGTCTAATGATTCCCTGATCAATTCCTGATGAATTTCTTTGTGGAAATAAAAGTCAGCCTTCACAGGTTTTCAGTGGCAACAATGCCAAACACATGACCCTGCTGATATTTAATGTAGTGCTGCATTGATAAATGTTTCTGCAAGGTACTGTTGTTCCTGCTTTATGAAAGCTGTGCAGTGAGCATGTTTAAGCTACATAAAAGTCACAGTTTTGACCTCCTCTGCCTCCTGTCTGCCATTTTTCTTGGCTTCTTAATAATTGATGCAGACTGTCTCTGATAAGAGTGTCGCATCTTTGCTTGTCATACAAAATAAGAGAAAAGATTTGCTATACTGATAAGCAAACACACTGATGGTATTGATTAGGGATGCAAATTATCGAGTAATTCATTAATTGATAGTTATTTCATCTTATCGATCGATGATCCATTAATTGATAAGCAGCAATTTTTCTGCAAAGCTGAATTTCCCTCTGAATCAACAGGTTCCTTTCTACGAAAATACTATCTTTCTTATGAAAGAGAAAATGCAAATCATATTCCTTAATTAAAGATTTATTCTTCATAGCAGGGAACAACACATTCACAAATGGGACAATGCAATAACAAGGCTACTTTGAGGCTACTTGAAACATGAAAATAAATAAGTGTAGATAGAATATGGAGTCACACTTAAATGCAAAGAAAATTTGCTTTGGAAGGATTTTGTTCATGATGCATTGTAGTAAAGTGTAGTGTTTGGCTGTGGGGACAGGCAAGAAATGCTCTGTATTAGTGTTTTGGATGCCATTTTAAAATATTAAAAAATTATATATCTGTAATTTCTACAAATATTAATGTGTATGGTGTTTAGTATAATAGTAAAATACAATTTGTAATATATTACTACTTGTGTTTATACATTTAATATACAACAATATGCTGGGGACAGAAATTTCACTCTTTTGGCGGAATCGCCCATTTATTGGCAGCATGTCTGTAGTAACCATGTCACATATCCGCTGGGTAATGCCCTCTGCCTTCGTGGAGTCACATACTCGTCGTCCCAACGCTGCGGTGATTGTAGGCTGAGAGCTACTCGCTCCTTGCAGCACGGCTGAATGTGACGTATTGAGGTGATAATTTAGCGAAGTTGTGGAGGAGTTGTACTTTAAAATACTTCCACAGATTGTGCATTTGGCGTCTTTGTCGTCATTAACCAACTTAAAGTGGTTCCATACCGAACTCCGTCTTGTCCTCTTCATCCTGCCAGCTTACCGCCTCTCGTTTGTCTTGTTGTTGTCGTCCTCTTCTTCTTCTAATAAAGTTCCGGCAGGCTGAACGCAATGAAGCGTAATGCTGCCCCCCTCAGGTTGGGTTATATCGGCTCTATGTTGTCAGAGGCCAGCTTCTCTTGTGTTCCCGCGAGTGTGTCAAGGACGTCTGGCGTCAAGCGCGCCCCCATGCGGGCTTGAGGGGAATTACGGGTTCAAAACGCAATTAATTGCAATTAATACACTTTAATCGAGTAATTTCTTATCGACAATTAATCGATAATCGATTAATTGTTTGCATTACTAGTATTGATTCCTTTAGAGAATTGTTCTCAACTGGAATTTGTTTTGGATTCCCATCCCTACTTCTGACTGATCATCAATAAAGCTTGGCCATACAACAAATATATTCAGAACAAAACTGTACTGCAACATTTTAGAGCACCAACAGCCAGGCAGGAGTCATCAATCTCTTATGATTTCCATTTTCATGCACATCACACATTTCGTTCTGATTGTAAAAGCCCCCATGCAAACACGGACCAGACCTGAGGTTATAATGCAAAAATGTTACACAGTGGTACTTAGTCTTGGCCAAACAAGCTGACTGAAGCTGTAAAAAGCAGTCTTACACTGAGACAGCCGTGGGAGCAATTAGACTTGCACAATGTCACATAGTGGTATCACATGAAGGGGAATCTAGCGCATAGCAAAACATCTCAAACCCTGAATGCTGTTTCTCCTGTCTACAAATACAACTGCAAACACAGCTTCTGAAAATCATGACCCTGGCTGGACTTTTCAGTGACCTAATAGGGCTACATAACAGGCTGTTTCCAAAAACACCTGCCTACATGTGGGCTTGGCCCTTACCTCCTGCTCTTGAGTCCATGGTGTTCAGGTTGCACTGATGAAAACGCAGTTATTTAAAATTAAAAAAACATAAAATGTGCAGATTGATGCAGAATAATGACTGGCTCCATCATTTGTTTTCTCCCATGACGGATGTGCGCATCTCTGTTTTTCATTCCTAATAGCCTTCATTTGGCATGGTGCTCCTGAAGCACTTTTGGTGCCAATCTGATGAGACAATCTGTGTAAATGTAATTACTGGTATGTTGGATGAAGCAGCACATTAGCCTCTGTCAGCATGCAGCGCTTTGATGAGATTAATAACAAGTGAATCATGCCTGAACTAAACTACTAATCACATTTACTGTAATATATTTCGTTTCATTCAACCGTGACTCTAACATCACTGACTGCTCTAAATGATGGTTCTCTCTGGTGGGTCAGGACCTTAAATTGGTCATGGAGCTGTTTTCAGTGGGTCAGATTGTGGGTTGTGATGATTTTGAGAGTGAAGTCTGAGTTCCAATTGCCATCGTTGTATAATATAACAAAGATATGAAACTGAAAACATGTGATAGAGGACTGGGTGTCCTTTGCCTTCAAACCTGCATTAATTAGGTACACTTGCACTTAATCAGGGATTTTGTAGGATTATAGTCAGCTGTATAACTAATCAGCTATTCCAAACCAGGGCTAATGATCATCATTTTCATATGTAGTTTGAAAATGAAACAGAAACAGATGTGGGGGCTTAAAACTGGGGGAGGAAAAGCCAAACTCTGTTGCTAGGATGAGGTTATGGAAGCAAGCTCCATGTCAAAGGTCATACTGCATGGCAGGACTGAGCACAGCTACACACATGGTTATCCTACATCAGCGAAAGTCCCAATCGGCTGTTTACATTTACTAAGGCAATACAGCTCATATAGAGATTAGCATAGATGCTAACAGCTTCATTAGCAGATTTATCACATCTGGACATTTCTTTGTTAAATGACAAAAAATAACAACACTACAGACATACCAATACAAAAGACACATTCACTTCATTTCTGACATGTTTTGGCAAAAGTTTAAGTGGCTTACATTGTGTACTTTACACCACGGCAGTAAAGCCCATCTACTACATGATCTGACTTGCCAGACATATATGTGATTTGTGGAATATCTTTCAATCACCTACAGGATATGCATTTGAAAGGTTCTGCCCTTTCCTAAACACTTTATATGGTGTCCTTCCAAGGTGGACTAGTGCAATATATTGAATGATCCATTTGGTGCGTCAGGCTGTGGTCTGGATTTGTGCTGTGATGTCCAGTTTTTGAGTAAAAACCCTGACAGCATTGATCTATCCTGCCTTGCATCAGTGGTTCAGACTGGTTTTGTGGTGTGAGCATTGTTCATCTCTTTATGACTACAGAGTGCCAGTCTTCTGATGGCTACTTCTAGCAGGATAACATACATTGTCACAATGCTTAAAGGGGCTGTGAGGAGTTTCTAAGTAATGACAAAAAAGTCTCACTTTTAGATATATGCCTGATCGAAATACACACTTTAAGATGAGTTTTATAGCATCAAAATAGGTTATCTATAAATGCTATTCTTTAGCTTCGCGGTCGGGTCTGACAGGGCTGGACTGGCCTGGATACTCAACTTCGAAAACAAGACAATTAAAACTTGAGCAAATTTATATTATTCGGACATGTCTTAGAGCGCCGGGCTGTAAGTAGCGATATATATAGCCAGCTACAAAACAACGATACTAAATTTTCCACAGATTGCTTGTCGTCACACATAAAAAACTACAGCCATGTAACTAGAAAGAGATACATTACCTCGTGGCTTTGCATCCTGTAAGTTGTTGAAAAAGAAGTTGTAAAGCAATGCAGAGTTCTGAGGGAGGTCGGGACAAACACACGCTTTGGCTTGGGTTTCGTATTTTGGTGCGTTCCAATTGTAGTCAGAAGTAGGAATTTCTGAGTTCCGAGTAGGAAACTGCAACTGAAACGTCCCCGAAGACTGAATTTCCTACAGGGAACTCGGTGAAACCTCGCCACCCCCAAGTTGACAATCAAAGATGGATGCCCCCAGTGTGAACAGTTATTTAGCTCCTGTAATAATCAATGTATTTACACTTCTGACTGGGGTGTGTCGCTCTAGATAAGCTGTATACACAGTATTGTCGCAGCGTCTTAATGTTGCCGGTAATAGATTCTCCTTATAGCACCTTTAAATTATCTCAGACTGGTTCATTGAACATGACAATGAGTTCACTGTACTCCAGTGGCATTCACAGTAACCGGATCTCATTCCAATAGAGCGCCTTTGGTATTTGTTAGAAGAGGAGTTTCTCTTCATTGAAGTGCAGCAAACAAATCTGCAACAACTGTGTGAAATAGAGCTGAAACGATTCCTCGAATATTCGCGAGTACTCGATTACAAAATATCCTTGAATTAAATTTTGTGCCTCGAAGCCTCGTTTAATATATAATTATACATATAAATATATATCTGGACTACTATACAGTGCACGGTGTTTGACACGGACGGTCATTTCTGTGGCACACCTCGCCTGCTACCTCGGCTGCTGCACGGCTTGTAAAATCATGAAGGAAGAGAAAAGAGAGGGACAGAAAGGAGAGAGTCCACAGAAGAAATGGCAGAGAGTGTCCCAAGTGTGTGGTCACTACAAGAAGGGACGAAAAGAAAACACAGTGCAGTGTGTCTGATGTCAAACTGAGTGAGCTTAGCACGTAGCTAAGCACGATAGCACATTGTTAGGGCCGCAACTATTACTATTACAGCATTTTAAATATGCTCATCACAGACATGCGTCCTCTCTCCATGGTGGAGGACACAGGATTTAAGAACATGATCAAGGATTTCAATCCAAACTACACAATGCCCTCCAGAACACACTTCACAAATATAATTGCAGAATTATATTACTGCTTTGTAAATCAGTATTGTATTGGCTTTGTTTTAAGCCAGTACTGGTTTAAACTTTGAAAGTTGTGAAAATAAAAACCCTTTTCTGAGGAATAAACGGCATTTGGTTGCTCATTTTGAAAGCCCTAACATGTTGCATTGTCTACAATTGATTTATTTGTTTAAAAACAAAAAAGTATATTTTGTTAGAGTACGGGAGTACTCGAAGAAATAATTGACAGAGTACTCGATTCCAAAAATACTCGATAGTTGCAGCTCTAGTGTGAAACAATCATGTCAATATGATTTCAACGCCTTCTTGAAGCGATGCTATGAAGCAGCAAGGCAGCACTAAATACAGAAGAGAGTCCAACTTTGGTACCCTTAAGGTGTACCTAATAATGTGGCCAGTAAGTGTGCAAATATGTGGTTTTACTTTGGTATTAAAACTTGATAAGCAGGACCTCCAAGCCCTACATGATAAAGTTAGGGGAATAAGATGTGAACTGGGCTTATTCACCAAACAAAGCCAATGCGACTACTGTACTGTGCCCAAACATATTTTCAATTACTTAAATCCCATCCCTATACAACATTTTCCTTCTAAGAAGCTTATTGTAATATTTGAAAATTCAGGAGGCATAGTAACATAATCTGGTCTCAAATATCTATTGCCTGAGAGCTGCAGCTTCGGCTCATTTCTGTTACTTGAAATGCTCGCGACCTTGGAATTTAATCTTATTCGACCCATGCTCTCATTGTAAGTCGCTCTTGATAACAGTGTCGACTAAATGCTCCAAAAAATGTAATTCGATGTCTCACTTTCCTGAAAAGTAATTTTTTTGTCCTTTTGATAGGTCACACTACGCTGGCTGCTGTTTATCTTTCATTTTGAGCCAGGCCACTGTTTGATACTGAGCAGGCCATAATGATCCAATGAAAATGTGAGCAACAATTCCATAAACAAGAGAGAAAGACAGATTAAATGAAAATCAATTCTTCAGAAGAGAAAACCACTCTGCAGTGAAATATCAGCCAGATCCATTTTACTTTTGTAAGACTTGTCTTCTTAATAGAAATCATACTTTCCGACTCAACAAGCAAAATGTTTGTGTGTCAGAAAAATATCCCCTTTCACAACACATATTTGTCCATAAACTGCACTGAGCAAAATTAAAAAGAGAATTAAATTTAATTCAATTTCTCTAATTAAGGCTTAAATCTTAGTGTCTAATAAATGCTCTTGAATACCATCTTCCCATAACTAAGTCAAGACAGTTTAAGTGTTTAGCTTGGATCATGTTTCTGATTAATTTAGATCAGAGTTAAATGGTCATTACCCTGCATGTAGAGCATCCTCTTTTTTGATTTATACTGTTTATTCTCTCAGGATTACAATGCAAACACAGAATAGCCAATAATGATAATACCTCTGTTTTTGAGTTCCTCTCTTTTTGTTAGAATAAATCCTCCTTTGTGTAAAGTCATCAACCACAATAATGCATCACAAAGCTCAAACAGAGTTTGATAAGTGATCTTCTAAAACAAAACAGCAATTAAAATGATGAGAACAAACCATTTAAAGTAAATCAAAGAAAATGTAGCAGCCCTTATGAATAGACAATTTTTTTTTAAGTAAAGTATTACGGAGATAATTAATTCAATGGGACATTTCAGAGGTAAAAAGCAATGCCAAAATTTGTTGTAAAAATAGTAGGTATGGGACAATTTCGGAGCCATGAATACAGGTAAAGAGACAAATCTCAGCTTCACGACATATAGATTATTACCACCACAAAGGAGGTTATGTTTTTACTGGTGTTTGTTTGTCTGCTTGTCCGTACCTCAAAAAGTTATGAATAAAATTTGATCAAATTTTCAGGATAGATTATAAATGGGCAAAGGACCTATCAATTACATTTTTTGGAGATCTGAAAAGGATTTGTTAACATTGTGAGATAAGGCAGTTTTGCACATTTTCTGTAATAACTCAGGAAGTTTGTAACAGATTTTTTGATATTTTCAGGGAAAGTTGGTGATGGCACAAGGACGAAGTGGAAGTGTCAGGATTTGAGCTCTCTGAGCACTCCTAGTTAGTTACTTTCCAGTCCTAGACATACATATATGCTTGTAATATACATACTAACCACGCACAGCTTAATTTGATCTGACAGTAAAAGAAAATAGGAACAAAAAATGCACATTTGATGTGAATTTCTAGTGTTTTAATTCAAAAATAAATGAATCAAAGATGTATTAACTTGTTAATGGACTAACAGAACATCTGAATTACAAAAAGACCTGTTTTTCACAATTTCTAACTATGACTCATCAAGAGTTTTGGAAATTGCCTAACAGAGGTTTGTGCTCACTGTGCCATCTTTTGGCTTTTTTTTTGTTTGTTTTTGTTTTGGCCTAACAAATGTCAAAGCTTATTATGCTGTTTTCATCCCTGTCTTTGCCTCGTCTGTGAAATCAATGTGTTGACATTTGTTTTTAAAGGCAATAGAAAAATAAGTTTCCTTTTGGTGTGCAGGTTTGGCAGAGTGTGAAGCGTTCAGGTACATCCTATGAAGAGGCCAGCTCAGGTTTGATTTTACCTGAGGCCTGTTTGCAGTGTGTAGTCCCCTGCTCTCTCTCATCACCAGTCTATCCACTGCCAAAGGTGGAACTATGTCCAAAATACACTTTTAAAAAATTCTGTTTGCTTTTTCATCGAGTTAAAATCAAGTAAATTATCATATCAGAAGCTCATTCGGGATCAGTGTTAAATAATGTTCTGTGAGCTCAACAATCGAATTAACTTAAACCTTAACAATGGATTGATTATTTTCTCTTTGTTTATATTGCTGTGGTTTTCAGACAAGGCAAAAAAAAAAGAAAATCTCAATAATCGAGCCAAAATAATCGAGCCAAAATCTCAAGGTATACAAAAGAGTTTTTGTGCAAAATATTTGACTGTATTGGTTTGTATATTATCAGGAACTACATAACTATTTGGATCTTACACTTCACAAGCTATCAATAATGACAATTACTCATGAAATATGTATTAGAGGTCTTATGTCCTGCAAAATCTATTTCCTTTGCTTTTAATGTTTTCCAAAGGGGTTTAAGAAGCAGAAGAACGACAGCTTGTACTAAACTTTCAACTCACTTAGTTATGCTATGTCTCCTTAAAGAAAATAGTTACTTCCTGGGGTTTATGACAAGATATTTGCCTACATGTGTTTTCCGCTCAGGCAGTAGCCATGACTGCTTTGAAAGTTCACACTACAACCCCATCTCCTCTCTCCCATCTAACATTGTTTGGGCCACCAATAAGCATTATCATAGTCTCCCTTAGTCTCCCTGTGGCCCCCAGGTCCCAGCATTTCCAGAGGGGAGGGAAAAAGAGCTGCATTTGATCCTCCAGGGAGACCACATTTTTCAACTTTTGTAAACTAAATTTTAATCAGATCCCGCTTAAAGGAGACATATCATGCTTGTTTCTCCTTTTCACTATGCCAGACTAGGATGCCTGTAAAGCATTTCTGCCCTCAGTACAAGTCATTTAGTTCCTTCATTGCTCCACAATAGCGTTCTCAAAATCCTCATTTTAGGCCACTATTAAGCTCTTGTTGAAACACTCGGCTTCCAGGCTGACCTAAAGTTACCTTGCAACGTCACAGCCCTTTGTGCTCTGATTGGTCAGTTCTATCGCAGGTAGAGCCAGCCTGTCCTTCTTCTTCTACTGTATTTTCCGGCAGGCTCAAAGCAGCGACTGCGTATTGAGTCCTCCTACAGGCCAAAGCTGGTAATGAGTGAGTGTGAGCTAGGGATCTATATACTGCTGGTTGGTGGATGTGTTCCTCAGTGACGGTTTTGTGGCTAACGGACATCACAGAGGAGGAAGTGTTTTATCAGATTACTCCAATAAAAAGAAATGTACCTCATGTCGTCACGACGATTTAAATCTCGCGGACATCTCGCAATGACCTATTTTCAGAGGCATCAAATCTCGTTCTAGGATATCAGAAAAAATACAATATCTCATTTTTTGAAAATTAAGGGGGTGTAAGGTCTTGTTTTCAAATTTATTATATTATATATAAGTATTAAATCATGCATCAGCATGATATGTCTCCTTTAATAGACACCTAAGACATGATGTAGATGGTCCAATACACCAGGACATGGGACCTTTGAACAAATTGCTCCAGGGGTCAGTTGGAAGAAAACCGAGACCACCTCTTTTAGGGGACAGCACTGCAGTTCTTTGTACCGGGACATATTGCTGTTTTCATACATGTTAGAATGAAGCATGCCAAACAGTGAGCGCCCACTTGTGTAATAGATAATCTCCTAAACAACCCAGGTGTTATACAACCAAAAACTACAGATGAAACTGAGGATTATTGATGCAGAGAACAGTTGTTTATGTTTTCTTTTGTTCCTCCTATTTTTCACTTGATATTGGCGTTTGCTCTCCTCCATATTTACACTCATATTTTATTCAGAGATGCCGTCACCACTCAGATCTAAGGCAGACTTCCTGGTATTATCCCTGTGCCTCGCAGCAAAGCACAGGAGGAATCTGAGATATTACACTGCCCGTCAAATGTTCAGCGACAACTTAAACTAGATCTTGGAGTTAAAAAAAAAAAACATACGGAGAAATGTTCCCTTTATCCTAAAATTGGAAGCATGGCACGTCCTTGTCTTAGTTTTTCCCTTCAATGTTCTTCTTGTCCATCAAATGTGTCACTTCTGCCTCCCTGTCAGATTTTCCTTCAAACTTGGAGGGAATTGGTTATCATGGTATGACAGGGCCACAAGGAATGCAGGCAATGAAGAATGTCTGTTCAAAACATCCCACTCCTGACTCCATATTCAGCCTACTTTTTAAAAACATGAGCTGTTTTCTCAGTAAAGGAAATATCAACTTAACCAGAACTATAACTCATGATTTAAGTTCACTGAAATAAGCTTCACTTTTTGTCCATGGCGAACCTGCTCTGCATATCGACCTTTCAATTCAGGCTTAATGATGAATGAAGAGCCCATATTATGCCTTCACTCTGATTTATATATAGTTTTGGATGACTGCTTGAGTATATTATCAATCAGAAATGTTTAAAAAACCTTCTACTTTAACTCGTTCCTCTCTGTTCAAAGCTATGACCATACATACATGTAGGTGGATATTTTTAAAACTGATGTTTTTCTGTCTTTTTTGATAACTAAAGATATGTTCGAAAACTTTAGCCTAACATATCACATATCGAGTGTCTTTGGGGGAAAGGGACGAGTGATAGGCTAAGCCTAAGACGTCCCACCCTTTTGCTGACCTAGTGTGATGTCACACTATGAGACATGCTGCTGTTAATATTGCAGTGGACATTGCCAGATTGTCACTGTTTTATTTCTGAACTTTAAACAGGTCAACAGACTTTCTGCCCCTTCCTCAAAATGATGCTGCTTTAAAAAAACACTCCAGTGAAATAAATGCTTCAGGCGTTTTGGATGATACCTGGTGTTATTGTTCTACAAGTGACTGTGTTGACCGGTGACTCATGGCTGCTTACGTCTATGGTTTCCATGGTTATAACAATTGTTGGAATCAATAAGAGTGCCCATAAAACCCTTTTTAATAACATGATGTGATCAAGGTTATCAGATCAGTCTCGAGATGAAATATTCAACAATGAAATACTCGCTCAATAGGTCTGCTATCACCTGTTAATAGTGTCACAAGTCAAACTGTAACACATATTGGAAAATGTGGTAGGAACAGATATGAAACAAAACAGCTGTTGCAGGAAAATTGTAAAAAGAGAGTTGCATATCATGAATATAACTACAAGGTAATATATATAGGGTTTACAGCACGTACACTCATGTGGACAAGGATATTTTTTTTAAATGAAGGAAAACTTCTGTTTTCAGAAACACATGTAGACAGACTGAGATGCTCCGGTAGCTTTCCTGTGATTTTATAGCCTCTCCAACTTTTAAGCCCAGCCTGTCAATTTGGATGACCCATCTAATATGTGGCTATTGGTCAGTAGAGTGCTTCTCCAATGCATGTTGTCAATAACTCTGCATTCAATCTAGTCTTTTCTCTTCACTGGATTTTCCAGCCCAAGCCAATGAGCTTGAGCCGCAGACAATATTAAAGCAGACATGAGGCAAGAGAAATATATTATCGTATAATAAATGATGCCTATGATTTTTAAAAGTGGATATTGAGTTACGATGGAGTAGGATATTCTAGTATATTGAATTCTGTTAATATTTCAGCTAATACAGAAAGTACCTAGTATGGCCAATATGTACAGTCTGTCCAAAATATTGATTGTAAACAACATCAATTATGTATTTATCAGCCAATACTGATCATCATATTTGTATCTGAAATTACCGTTATTGTTATAATAATATTGCTAATATTTTATTCCTATTAATTGGGGTTTACTTCCAATTTGCTTCTTACTCCAATTACTACTATGGGAATGGGCTGGCCCCAGACTACCTGTCTGACCTTATTAGGGTTCATCAGCCCTCCAGAGTGCTTCGCTCAGGAAGCCAGATGGTCCTAGAAGTTCCTCGATCCTCTCTAAAAACCAAAGGAGATCGAGCCTTCTCTGTGGAACGCACTACCTGTAAATGTGCGGACTGCGAATAACCTCTCTACCTTTAAAACACAGCTAAAGACGTACTTGTTCACCTTGGCCTTTGGTGGAGTATAGCCACTTTTATTTGGGACTTTTATTGGTTTTACTGGGCAGTATGCATATTTATACTGTACTGTACCTGTTCTTATTGCTTTTATTTGTTTTTATTACTTTTATTGGTTTTTATTGTTTTATTGTTTTTATCATGTCTGCCTTTTCTACTGTAAAGCACTTTGGTAGGCTGCTGGCTGTTTAAATGTGCTATATAAATAAAGCTGACATTGACAAGCTGACATTGACTACACACGGAAAATCTCAAATTAATGATTTTAGTGTCCTACAATACTCAGGTCGTTGAAATCTTTGACCCTTCTGTGACTCACAGGTGCTTAATTCATCTCAAAAGCTGTTTGTGATAAGAATTGTATCCACTAAATGACACCTAAAATGAACTGCCGCATGCTTATGATATTTATGCAGTTATTTCAATAATCCTCTGTGTTTGAATATTTATTCCTCTCATTATCAAAGAGAGCAAGCTGCATTCTGAGAAAGTTATCTCCTCGTGTCCTCCCGCAGGAGCTTTGTCCAAACAGCCTTAAATCTGCTCGCAGAAAGACAAACAGATTTAGAGGCTACATCGTTTGAACTAATAGGAAATTCATCTCATAAATATGGAGCGGCTAAGTGAAGCCATGCTAAATCCATGTTCTGTGTTTTATGGTGCGTGATGCGAATAATGCAGGATTACATGCTTTGATATCCTGTGATAAATAGCAATGAATCTATAAATCTGAAAAACGCACTTTATGCCGCTGTCCGCTGATACGTATGATGCTGAATTATCCATGAGCAAACGGACTGAACGATGATAACGGCTGTGAGAAAGCGCTGAGCATTATCAACATTATTGCACATGCTGCCCATGGCTGATTATTCTGAATATTCTCAGAGCTGACATCATGAACTGACAGTTTATTGTAATGATTGTCCACCATTGAATGAAGCATTCTGTGCTGACTCTTTCTCAGATTGGAGTCTTTTCAGCCAAATGTGTGCCTTTCTATGCAGCAGTGCATTCACTGTATTGTATCTATACATGCGTTGTATACTGCACTGTAAAGGACTCTATTGTTTCCTTAGAGAACTAGAAATGATGTGCAAATTGGCATTTAAGTCACGAAACTGCTTCAATTATGCCTGTGGTGGGTAGTCAGGCAAGGCAATATAGACTTAATAACACATCTTGATATTTTTGTAGCTAAATGACAATATACAACATTCAAACCAGAATGCTTAAGGAGTATGGATACTGTAATCCCATTCAACCTATTTCAATTAAAATAGAACAAAGACACATCAATTGATCATGTGATTTATCTCCCCTCTAATTATGTTGATGGACATCTGGCTTAACTGTGGGTAAAGTTTAACAAAACCTAATGAACAGTAACTAAGCTGTGATTTCTCAGTGAATTTAGGATGTTTACATTAAGTTTTCCTTCATAGGAGATCTTCACTTGAAAATGGTTGGGGACTACATCAACTAGAAGTGCCCTGAGACCTAGTTATGACCAAAAATGTCAATACTTGTTATGTTGATGAATAATGGATCACCAACACAATCTAGTGAGTACTTTGATGCCCTATGACTGACATTTTCTGAAAGTTTAAATAAAATCTGATGATACCCTGTTGATTTTTCTTAAACACAGACAGAAAAACACTGGCAAATTCCCCTTGGCAGAAGTAACAATTTTGGTAAATGATAAAACAAATGTCTATGATGGAATCCATTTTCAATTATTGCCACACACTTGGTATGATCACTGAAAATAGATGTTGACATCTGTCAAGCTTCTGTTAAAGGTGCTATGAGGAGAATCTATTACCGCCGAAATAAAGACTCTGCTACCCATGAGCATGCGCGCCGACTGTCGTAATGCTGCGTTCCAGTAACCTCGGAAATGGGAGTGACATCATCTCCGACTTATTGCCGTTCCAGTTGAAGTCAGAAAAAAACATGCCGATCTACCAGGCTATTGTTAGCTGTTGTTAGCACGCCCTGCGTTGTTGTATAAAGAATGTGATTATCACTATGGCAGCATTTTTGTAAATATAAGTCTAGCAATACTATGTATACAGCTGATCTAAAGCGACACACCCCAGTCAGAAGTGCAAATAAATGGATTATTACAGGAGCTAAATAACTGTTCACACTGGGGGCATCCATCTTCGATTGTCAACTCGGGGGTGGCGAGGTTTCACCGAGTTCCCAGTAGGAAATTCAGACTTCGGGGAATGTTCCAGCTGCAGTTTCCTACTCGGAACCCAGAAATTCCTACTTCTGACTACAACTGGAACTCACCAAAGACGTGACTGAAGCAGAAGCGTGTGCTTGTTGTGGTAAATGCAGCTCAGACCTTCCTCAGAGCTCTGCATTGCTTTACAACTTCTTTTTTCAACAACTTACAGGATGCAAAGCAACGAGGTAATGTATCTCTTTCTAGTTACGTAGCGGTAGTTTTTGATGTGTGACAACAAGCAATTTTTGGAAAACTTATTATCGTAGTTGGAGCCGGCTATATATCGCTACTTACAGCCAGGTGCTCTAAGACGTCTAATATAAATAATAAAATAATATAAATTTGCTCAAGTTTTAATTGTCGTGTTCCCGAAGTTGAGTATCCAGGCCAGTCCAGCGCTGTCCGACCCGACCAGAAGGCTAAGGAATAGCATTTATAGATAACCTATTTTGATGCTATAAAACTCTTAAAGTGTGTATTTCGATCAGGCATATATCTAAAAGGGAGACTTTTTTGGAATTACTTAGAAACTCCTCACAGTCTCTTTAAGTATTAAAAGTCTTATGGTTAATATCATTTATAACTATCACTAATATCATTACCTCCCCTAAGAGGGTTATATTTTCGACCTGTTTTTGTTTGCAAGATAACTCAAAAAGGTAAAAAACTTATTTGGATGAAATTGTCTGTGAATTTTTGTCACTATACATGGAAGAAGTGACACCATTTTGGCATTGATACATATCTAGATCCAGATTCAGGATAATTTTTTACAGGATTTACTAATATTGGGAGATTAGAGTAGAGCAGTTTCCATTTCCACTAGCAACTTGAGCGAATAATAAATAAGCTGCTTTTTCTGCTCTTTTAGCACTTTTAGTCATTGATAAGTTGGAGCTGCTACAGAAGGAGGAGTCTTAAGAGTTTCGATGACCTCCAGTCGTGTTTTGACCCAAAATGGAGAGACAACGGCCTTAATTGCCAGATGACTAACATTTGAGAAAGTTGTTTTACCTACAGTAGTTAGCTAGTGGTCAGTTCTACCTACGCTTCGAACTGCTGAGTATTTGCCTGCAGTTTCATGGAAAAGCAGCCCAGATATCGTAATCAAACGTCCTCGTGGATCTGATGTAATTGGTACTGGCTCTAAACTTTATTCTTTTATGTATCAGAATTTTTCATGTTTTGGAGTACAAGTTAGAATGTAACACCTGGCCAACCCAAGTTTTTCAGAGTCAAATATAATCATTTTCCATCACTAAGGTTTCCTGAAGGAGTGCAACCTTTCACTTTAAATATTTTAGGTGATTAAATATTCTTGCTCTTTTAACTATATGGTTTAATCGCTTCTCATTCCATCTCATAAATCATGCCTCGGTTTCAAAACTTCATCCATAAATACACAGGTGAAATAAAATAGTAACAAAAATTTCAAAAGTTGTGCAGTGCAAAACCTGAAGGGTAACCTCGCTAACAGAAATTAACAGAGTGGAAGTAAAAAACTAAGTGTTCTCTTCCGCAAACCTCTCAACCCACATCCTTAGCGAGGACATAACTAAAACTAAAACAGAGTCTGCACTTGTTCATCACACTGAGGTAAGGAATTCCCATGTGTAGTTAATGCTCCTCAATTAAATAAAAAAGATAAATCCCTTGAACAAAACAATTATAGAAGATTATCTTGTGGTCAATGAGCATATCAGCACTGGTTGTGACAGTAAATAATCATGTTACTGACCATTATGCTTGCAACTACCTCATTCAATGACCATCTACATCAACTACATTGATATTAATGACATAGTCGTACTCTATGTCCTATCTAAAAATCTATGTATACATTCTTAATATCAGATAGATTTCTTTATCCTTGTGGATGTGATAAAGATGTTTTTTTAGTGTACCTCTCTTGAGTCACAGGCCTGAGTTAATCCAGCGGAGTGAGCTGGGTGACAGAATACCATCTGCATCATTTAGCACCAAGAGGGCCCTGTCAGGTGTCTCATCAACACATCTCCACAAGAAAGCTCAGAGGGGTTCAAACACCCGAGTATAAATACCTTGTCCAATCAGAGTACAACACTCTGACACAGAGTGGACACAATGACAAATAACTGCCTTTAATAAATAGTTAAGCTGAAGCCTTAGTAACATTTAAACCTTTAATCGATGTCAGATTTATTAAGATATCATGGTTTTAACACATGTGCTCTGAGTTAAATGAGGATATCAGCGGGGAGAGGATAGGGTTTTATCATCACGTTTCAACTCCTGAATCAAGGCACCATGTAGATCGCAGTAGATTATGCAGCATTATGTGTTGATAGGGGTGTGTATTGTCAAGAATCTAGAAACGATGGATGTTCTGATATCTGGGTGACAATACAACATATCATGGTATATCACAATTTTCAGGGGATGTTGGGAATGGCCCAAGTTAAAAATGATTTGATTTTGGTGGTGATCCAGAGAGCCGCCAATTGTTTTTGCTCAATAACTGGCAAAGTATTAATGATGTCGACATGATTCTGAGTGCTATGTGTGGGTTTTCAGGGTCAAGTAATCATTTTATGATGTGAACTTTATCACAAACTATTGCTTAATGATGTAACATTAATATGTCAGCCACCTTGGCAGAAGCTTGAACTCTCCAAGTACTTTCTAGTTTCACTTTATGGTCTTTTTAAAAATATTTTTTCAGCGTTAAGACATAAAATATTGTATGCATACAAAATCCAGCTTCTAATCAGAGATACCTTTTAGAAAACGTTGTGCCTGCAACATTAATAAACTTAATGTGAGTGTCAGTGAAATAAGTACCAGTCAAAAATTGTACTGGGGGGGTGTTTAAATCATTAAAAGTCTGCAGCCAACTAGCATCTAGTAGCACCAAAAACCAGTTCCAAGATTTGAGGAATTAATGAGTGACGTGAGTTTTGGTTCCCCTTTTCAGTTCCTAAGATGTACACTAATATCTTTTATTGATTAAACTTCAGTGAGAAGACTGCCACCCATAAAAGTTTGGTGTATCTTAAAGGACTTGCTTCATTGGTGTTGTACTACATAATGCATAAGGCAGTGTACATTTAAATTTTTAAAAGGGAATCATGGCGGACCAAAGCAGCATAAAGTTTTACGAAACTCTCCTAAAAAGATGACAGCAGGCAGTAGAGACATTACTTACAGACAAATAAATAAATCTTTTCCTTAATCACAGCATGAATGTGGAGACATACATCATGATCAGTGTACTATGATCTACAGACCACCTAAACCACAGGCAGCAACTGCTGCCATGCCAACATCTTGTCAGGCACAGGTAAAGCTGAGCTCACGTTCACATCTCCGTGGAGGTCAACAAATCATGGTAATATGTTCTAATTTATTTCGCACTGTTCTTTGTCAAGGGTAACAAAGCCTGTCGAATGTTGTTTAATATAGTTGCCACCCGTCATTAGCAAGGGCTGTAACTGCAGTCTTCATTCCTGCCTTCTGGCTTATCGTTGCACTATGACTCTGAAACACACAACTGGCTTTGGGTAATAACATCATTAAGCTTGAAGCAGCTCTGCAGTATTTTGGGTGATGAAATAAAGACAGCCATATATTTAGGGTGCTCAGGCAAAAATGTTAAATTTACTGGAGTGATTTGTGACCATATTCTGCATGAACATGTAAATTTAGGAGAACTAGAGGTTGGTGGTGCTAACAATGCTAATACTCGTCACACCCTGATTATTATGTTCCGCCAAATTGAAGCCATATTGCTACTTTTTGGTTTGCTTGCCTTGTTTAGTCCTTGTTTGGTTTGGATGCTTTTGCCCAAATCATTTCAACTTTTTAAAAAGGCAAAGAGTTTGTTTGTTACAACATATTCAGCGTGAAAGTGACCTAAGAAGCACGAAACAAATGAATAACATACTAGCTAATACTGACAAAAGTATCTTACAATCATAAAAACATCAGGCATGAGGGTGCCTTCAGGTAAGTTAATTTATCAACAGATATTCTGATATCAAACTGTGGAGCAAATGCTCTGTCATCATATGAATGAGGAAAAGCTCAATGAAGTGTACATTTGAATCTCACTGATGTGTCTCCATCTTTCTAACATGTCCTTTAAATATCAGGATCAATCTGCACCACAAACGTAAGACTTCAGGCAAGTTTTAAGATGATTTATAGTACAATCCTTGAAATATTAACACACAAGTTCTGCAACTGTCCTCATTTCAACCCTATAAAGCCAATTGTATCCTATTTGATACATACTTTTAGAATACCTCTATCTCCTCAGTATGATCAACAAATTACAAAAAAACATCTGAATACGATCAGGTAAATGATAAAAATGTCCTCAAATGGATTATCAGTTGCCAAAGCACCTACTGTATAAAATGAGAGACGAAAAATCTATATGTTGAATTTTATGGACATTTTGATTTTTATGGATTTTAGCAGAAAGTGAAACAAACATTTCAGCTCCAAAAAATTAGAATTTTCTGGCTACAATCTCTGGTCTTGGGCCTTAAAGGGTTAAGACAAGTACAGCACAGGATGCTAATGCAACCATATGCTCATTTCCTACTAAAACAACTTGTGCCCTGAGTGTAAAAATGACAACTGTTTCAGGAGGAAACAGGACAGACATCTGTGCTGCACACCAAAATGATAAGTACCAGGTGTAAGCTCCAAAAGGCGCCTGATCTCATTTGGTGATGTATTGATTTTTCTTTAAAACCTTATAAATTACTAAGCAAATATCATCAACATTTATTGGGACAAGTCACAGGCATTAATGACTGAGTATTTAAGAGTGTTAGAGTGTTTAAATGGTTACGAAGAATAACAGCTGCATGAACTTTTCAACTACTGTCTTGTATTTTTATACTAAATCACTGATTAATTCTCAGACTCATCCTCTGGTTGATGAATTGTCAGATAAATAGCAAAGAATGATGGTTGAAGCCTCAATTCGTCATCTAGTTTGCTCATTTTATATACAGCGTATCTGGATTGACTCGCAGAAACTCAAGTCTATGACACTTTAACAATATTCATTCATCCACTCACTACAATAGCACATCATTCAAACTGTCATCTGTGCTATTTTTAGATTCATACTTTGACACACAAGGAGCAGTAGAGTAGGGTTTTAGAGAGCTCCTAATCTGGATTAATGCTGGAGAAAAGGAGAATTTACAGTCTGAAGTGACAGAACTGAGCTGAGTTTTTATGTTAGCTTTGAGTTGAAACATTTCTCAGCTGAAGTGCATGTGAATGAGAGAAAAAGCGACCTGTATCACGGACAGGTAGTTTATATTCAGCAGATTGCGCCTCATTATACTGCTCTGTTAGACATACTGTAACATTAAGTCAGAGGAGGGACGGGAACATCTGGCTCAATGGCATCAAGTCCCCACCGTGACCTTGGTGACAATTATCACTTATAGTTGGAGGTGTTAGAGAGAAAGTGAGACTGAAAATCAAATTAGACCCTTAAATGAACTTTTCACAGACAGTTTTGCATTCTTGTGATACAATTATGTCGTGCAAAAATTAATTAGTACTTAAGGCTGGGTGGGATATTGAGTTTTTATGATGTATGAAAAGACACAGTGGATGAATATTTGTTGCATAACAGCTTATATTAATGTTAATATGAGGTTGAATACTAAATTGATTAAGAGGGACTAGTATTGTCTTATATCTACCCATTCACATATCCACCAGGGCTGTCACTTCACAGAATCACATCTGAATGATTTTTGAACGTACACACTAACATTCAAAGATATTTTTAACTCTGTTTAAATCTGCTTTAGACACAGCAGGACAAATGGCTAACTTTAACAGCTCACTAAACGTGCAAGTATGAACCATTTTGCCTTTATGATGACCACATTATTTGGAGTTGATTTGGAGGAAAGGATTTTTTTTAACATTGTATAATGGGGTAAACAGTGTCAGACATGCCTTGGCGAAGGTTTGCATTCTCCGAGCACTTCTAGTTTTTATGTTGAATTGTCAACAGGCTGACTTAAAAAGTTACAAATGAAATTTGATGAAATTTCCTGGAAATCTTGATTATGGAACAAGAGAGAAGTGATTTGATTTTGATGGGGATCAGAACCCACATATGGGACCGGAACTGTTCCAAGGATTTGTTAACAGAGTGAGATAGGGCAGTTTTTCCACATATTTGCCAAGAACTCACTCAAAAATGTTGAAAATGCCTGGGCAGAGGTTTGTGCTCTTCCGCTTAGTTATTTTTCATCCCTGAATACAAGCTAATGTACAAACTACCACATGCAACTCAATTTGGTCTGACAGTGAAAATAAATAAATAGTGAAAACACACCTTGTACGTGAACTTTTAGTAATAAAATGAAAAAAAAGAAAAAAAAAGAAAACAGAATGCATCTGTTAAACTAATTAAACAGATTAACAGAACATCCAAAACAATCAGTTTGGAGACAAGTCTCATCTTTTCTCTCACGGGCTTCACACTTTCAATGTATTTACTGCTTGCTGTGCCTCTGAGTGACCTTGGAGGGCAGAGAGAGACGCACATATGATGCCTCCCTGACTTGACGCACACTTTACTTTCAATTCTCCGTCACTCAAGGGTGGAAAACACCAGAAAAGTTGGCTTCCCTCAATGTTACCACGCGCCAAAGTGAATACACGATCCAGCATGAGGCACGCGCAGGTACATTAGATCCCAGTGAAATGCAAAGATGTTTCCACTCGCAGGAAAGGCTGGGGTCTCTACTGTAAAGCGGAGAAGAATAGACTTTAAGAAATGCACGACTTACCTTCTGCGAGCAGCCGAACGGCGTGAACGAAGGAGGGGTCCAGGTTGTTTTTCTCGGACACCAGTTCAGGTAAGTACTTATCTGGATGCATCCTTGTCACAGCGTGCAGGTGAGACGACAGGAATGCAACTGTACCGCTTCCCGCTCCTGCGTTTGGCTGTCAGACCTCGAGAGCCCCTCCTCTGAATAAACAGCAGGGGAAGAAAAAATAAGTCGCCCAGTCGTCCCAGCTTTCCGAGGTGCTTGAGGTAAGTTCAGATCGAGATGCTTGAGTCCATCTCTGCCTCCAGGAGCTCCTCTCTGTGCCTCTGCCTCCCTCTCTCTCCTCAGCTCTCCTCCAGACTGAGCGCCTCGTCGGTGGGTCTGCAGACCGAGCTGCTGCTGCTGCTGTTGCTGCTCCCCGCCCCTCACACACATTATTGGCCATATTCTGGGACTGCTGGAAAACAAAGACAGTCCCTGCTGAGTGCACACCAATTCTGCTCAGAGGGAATGGATTAAAAGTAAAGAGTTGAGGCTGTTTCAGGACAGTGCAATAATGTTGGTTTAAAGTGCAAACCCCAATCCCAATTATGTTGGGGCGCTATGTTAAGTAAGTAAAATCAGGATACATTGTTTTACAAAGTCTGAATCCAATTAAAATATATAACAAAAACATATCACTTGTTCTGTGAAACGTCATCGTTTTTTGTTGGTTTTCCTTTGTGAGTATTCACTCATTTTGAATCTGATGTCTACAACATCATTCCAAAAAGCTGAAACAGGGGCATGTTTACCACTGTGTTACATCACTTTTCCTTTTAACAACACTCAATAAGAGTTTGAGAACCAAGGACTCTAAATGCAGAAGCGTTGTGGGTGGGATTCTTTCCCAATCTTACTCAACAGTCTGTGGTCTCCTTTGCTGTATTTTGCACTTCAAAGTTTGCCATTTTCAGTGACAGACAGGTCTGGACTGCAGGCAGGCCAGTGTAGTATCAGCACTATTTTATTATGAAACCAGACTCTTCTAACATATGCTGAATGTGGTTTGGCATTGTGTTGCTGAAATAAGGAGAGACATCCCTTGAAATACATTTCTTTAATGGAAGCATATGTTACTCCAAAACATGTGCACCTTTGAGCATTAATGTTGCCGTCACAGATGTGCAAGTTACCCATGCCACAGGCATGTGCTTTCTTTGAAATTTGCTGTCTGGATGGCCCTTTGGCTCTTTAGCTTTGAGGACATGCAGGATTTCCCCAAAAATGACTGTGGATTCTTCAGACCACAGCACACTTCCACTGTTTCCTTTTTTCTTTTTTTAACTTTGCCCTGATAACAATGTGGATGGTTCTTTTCCTCTTTAGCATGGAGGACACAACGTCCATGATCTCCAAAAACAGTTTGAAATGTGGACTTGTCAAACCACAGCACGCTTTTCCACTTTGTGTCAGACCATCTCAGATGAGCTTAGGCCCTGGGAAGATGATGTTTTTTTGGGTGTAATTGATATATGGCTTTAGCTTTGAATGAAACGTTTTAACTTACACTTGTAGATGTAGCGGCAAACTGTGATATAATTGATGGTACATGATGAAATCCTTAAGTTCCTTTCAACTGTGTATAGAAAAATGTTCTGGAATTGTTGGACTATTTGCTCACACAGTTGTTCATTAAGTGATGAACCTCGCCCAATCTGTCTTATTTAGCCTAGATTCCCAGTGAGATACATGACAGGAAGTATTATGTTTAAATCATCAACCTGATCCAGATGAAAGCAGCTGAGACCCCTCTATAGTCTGTGATGTCTGATATCAAACCTTTTCAAAGTTTAAACATAAAAACAGAGGAAAGATGACAATAACTTGATAGTTATCCAAAACATATAATGCATTGTTCAAACAGGGCCATTATGTCATCAGATAGTTTGGATCTTATAAAAAGGCTCAGAACTGTCCTTGTGTTGAGGGTTTTCCCTTTTTTAAATGGAAGCCGCTTTTGTGCACTGTGACTCTTTTATACACCGGCAAACTACATTTAGGTCACTGAAAAAATATTTTTTGAAAACTCCTGCCAGGGTGAAGATTATCTCAAACTCAGTTTCCAGTGCTCACATGCAAACAGGGGGAACAGTGTTTTAGGCATGAAGCATCACACTGAGCGTCAGTTCTTCCTCTGTACACCATCACTGTGCACAGCTTGTCATTCCATGCTGGGACCACTGAAGACTGAGCTTGATTCTACATAATCCTTTTTAAAACTCAAGCTAGTTGTACACATATTTAACTGTTCATAATGCGCAGTTAATTGGCCTACATCAGGCAACTTTATTGAATTTGATATGGTTCATAGCTGAATACTGATGCATTTTTCTCAGCACTGTTTCCAAAAATCACATAAAATTACATTAAAAGAGCATAACACTTTTTTATTGCTATTGTGAAGGTGCTTTCTTTCAAAAAATTGTTGGTAACACGTTCGTATAGTTGATAATTGTGACGCAAACTATCTACATATGCACACAAATTGCATATTTTTTATGATAACCATTCCTTCCCTTTAAAAATTATGATGTCCTTCAAAATCGTTTTCCTTTGATTTGTTGTTGGAGGTTGTTGGGGAGCAGAAGAACATCACGCCTTTTACTAAACTGTCAGTTCATAGAGAAATGTGCTATTCCTCTTTTAAGAATGAGCCCCCTAAAAATGCATCCATCTACATGTGTGTTTTCTGCTCATCACAATCAGACACCAAGACTGTTTTGAAAGTCTGTTTCATAGACTGTAACTCCTCCCCTCCTATCATATCTGATTTTGTTCCAAAGAGAATGGAAAAAGCCCTTATTATCAAGCCTTTCTTAGGCCTGATAATAGGGTTCATAACCAAAAACAAAGCAGCCTGCATTATGGCTTTCCATTAATGATTTGACAAGACAAACGGTTAATCATGGTGAAAGAATTTGAAGAGGCCTATCCTATTTTAAAGGCTCCTTGCTATTTGCCCACCGTCAGGCTCCACATATATGGACCATTCTGTTTACTTAAGCTTGGATGTTGAAACTGGAAATCAAGTCACATCCCAGTAAACACATTCCAGTCATGAGCTGGTAAAATTGGGTTACCTGTAGATAGGGGTGTGCGATATGACGATATAAAATCGTTAAGGATTATAACGATTTAATATCGTCATAAAGTAGAAAGATCGTCAGATCATCTGTGTGGGCACAGAGACTTTGATGCGCACCCGACTAGCCAATCGTAGCACATTACGCGCAGTGCATGGTGGAATCTCCTGTTTGGTTATGTAGCGTGAAGCCATGGTGGAAAGAGAAAAGGAGATAAAAGCTTGAAGATGTCTGAACAAAAATCTGTTCTAAAGCAGCTGTATTATTCACTCAGATTATAGACATTGCAGTTAGATAACATTTGTTCTAAAATTGTTGCACTTTAAGAGATAATGTTGATATTGTTGTTCATTACCTTTTATGTTAACATTTATTGCACATTTTCATAAAACTGCACTATTTAAACTAAAACTTGTTCAGAAAATTTCTTTGGCATTTATTGTAATTTTTTTTCTTTCAGGGTTTTACATGTTTTATATGTTAAACATAGGGAAAAAATGGTCAAACATGCAAATTAGTCTAGAAAAATCAAAGTAAAAAAGAATTGTGATAAAATCGTGATCGTAATTTTATTTTTAAAAAATCGTGATATGATATTTTTGCCATATCGCCCACCCCTACCTGTAGACAGTGTTGAGGAAGTTACTTTTAAAAAGAAGTGTTTGCTTGTTACTCGTTACTTCTGAAAAAAGTAATTCGTTACTGTACTTAGTTATGTTCTATGAAAAGTAACTTTTCACATTACTCGTTACTTTTGCGTTACTACATTGCTCGATCTTGGACAGAACCCCATATCTGTTCCTAAATGTGAAGGCCTACAAAAAGTTTTCCTACAGAGAACATAAAAGTTATTTCTTTTGTGCTCTTTATTTTACAAAATGTCACATACCCTGTGGAATGAGAGCTCCTGCCCAGTATTTCCACATTTTGCTTCTGAAATAAGCAACCAGTTTGATAAAAACAAGCCCAAAATAAGCAACTTCCAGCTATTTCCTTTCCTAATGTGATATATTACTTTAAAATTACTTTAAAAGAGAAATCTACATTAAGTGTGTTAATTTTTGTCTACATTACAATTAAATATCACAGTGCCAAGTATCTATTCAAGAAAAGACTGTCGCTCATAATAAGCAGACCTAGCAGCTTTGGCTCTGGAGCATGCTCCGTGTGTGATTGTGTTTGGGGGCGTGTGCGATAACCAGGAAACGAGAAAGTGGACAAACTGCCTACCACAGTTGTGTTTTGCTTCAAGGGGATTCACACAGACAGAAGAGCCCCAAGAAGCAACCTCACGTTTAGAAACGAGCCCAAAAAAACAAACCCGCAGCCGTGACTCACGAGATTTGTGGCCCTTAGAAGCTTACAATGAGCAGACATGGCAACGCTGCTCGTGTCAATGCGAGCAGCTGAGAAGGCAGCATTGGTGTCAGATCTGTCTGTGGGAAAAGTAACGTCGTGCCGCATTAAAAAAGGAACTAAGTATCGTTACCAAATTTTCAGTCGTAGCACGTTACTCAACTTTTTACCCGAGAAAGTAGCTACACAACACTGCCTGTAGATCATCAACCCTCCAGATTGGAAATTCCAACCTAAGATGGCACCCACTGGACAAACATCATTTGCAACTTGGATAATTTGCTCGAGATTACATAAAATGCAGCATCGGGATCAAAACAACAGCAAACTGCTCAAAACTGCAGCACTAAAAGTGTTGCAGCTTATGGCTGATTAGCGCCATTTTCTTTGTAAATAAGTCCTTGAAACAGATGTTATAGCAGCAATGCATGCTGCTTATAAAATCTTTCATCAATTATTTTTTTAATGAGTCAAGAAAAGCTTCAAGTTGCAGTGTGGGCCAAATACAGTATCTGTACTCTTAAACTTGATGAGGGTTAAATACAGAGAGACTACCTTTGTCATTATTTTCCATTTATTTTTATTCAAATTCTTGCTATGGTACACAAGACATGATGTAAATGCTCAAACACACCAGGACATGGGACCTTTGAAGAAGAACCAAACCTTCTGAGTGTGTCATATTATTGTTCAAATTGACATAAAAATCAGCATTTGTGAAACCTTTGACCAAAAAGAAACATATTTTTTCAAGGTTAACCATGTGTAAATGGAAGAAAACAGATGCTACTATGTTTCTAATATGACATGCAATAGATATAACTGTGTACATCTAAATTTGACTCACAAGGGCCAAGATGATGTTCATCCACCCATCCATTACACACCATATGCCTCACAGGGTCGCAGGGGCCTGGAGCGTATCTCAGCGGACAGAGGCAGGGTACATCCTGAACTAGTCACCAGACAAATACAAGGCCACATAGAAAGACACACAACCGTTCTATCTGAGGGCAATTTGGAATCACCGATTAACCTTATGAGGAAGGAGGAGTGCCTGGAGTGAACCCAAGCATGCATAGGGCCAGCGGGACTAGAACAGACAACCTTCTTGCTGTGAGGCATGTGCACTACTGGCTGCACCGCTGTCCTACCCCTAAGATGAAGTACATTTTTTATTATCTCTTAATGGCAAACTGTTCCATATCATCTTAAGCTTGGTCACATCCACATCAGAGACACCAAATGTACCTGCAGCCTGAAAGATTCAAATTGCTCGTCGGTATTTGTATTCCACAAGAGGCTGAAAATATCAGGGATTATAGAGTCAAAGCAAAATAACAGACCATCACAAACTTCACTTAGGTCCATCCACACTGTCCTTATGAGAGCATATTATGGAGTCATTACTCCTTTCTCTTCATCAGAGGATTTTCTGAGGCTATCAGTGGAGCTACAGCTTACTTTGATATGATAATATTTAATTATAGCCAGATCAGTAAAGTCAAATTATTAAGAGATAGTACCTTATCTCTGACAGAAACATTTCTAAACCAATTAGTTTTCTGATACATCTGAGGGGAATAATAATTTACAGTGGCCTCAGAGCTTCTACTAAATGCTCTTAAAGTTACCAGAACAGATGGTATTTCTAGAAAACTGTAGAAAATGTCAAAACAGCCCGAGGGACAAAAACACAGAGCGGTCTGTGTCGCTGTCCAAGGTGCTGAACACTGACTGCACGGCTCAGATTTCTCTGCATGATACTGCATGGGGAGGAAAACGGTCAGTTTGAATGTATTATTTGTCATCCTATTTGGTATAAAACATGGTAAATTAAATCTTTGAAGGTAGACGGGCTGGACTTTCAAAAGAAGATAGTACTAAATAAGTGTTAATTGGTTTATTGAAGTATGGAGCATTCATCAAATAATATTAAAGCATTAATCAAGGATTAGTCATAGTTAAACTATTTTCCAATCAAACAGTTAATAATGTCATTAAATACAAACACAATAATAATGCTGTGTTGAAGTATTTATTAAAGACCAACCACTGTTCAGGAAGCAGACACCCTTTCTATACTTGAAACTTTACTTTTGATGAAGTCTTTAGTTAGCTTAGGCTTGGACCAACCCGCTGTTAAGCTTCAATAGGCTTGGGCTGCCTGGACAGTCTGCTGCTGTGGACCTGCATGGATTCAATTACTACAATTGCAAATATTTGGCCTTTAATTTTAGCCTGATTCAACCATTGATATAACACTAATGTGAACCTCAAAAGTCAATCCTGTAAATATCACAAATATATTACTGTCGCTATGACTACCAACATCAGAACTCTCTTCTTCGTAATCATTACAGCTATTAATGTTAATATTAGAACAGTCTCACTATTCATGATTATTTATTATACAACCATAGTGACTACATGTACAACCATATATAGAGGAGGACCCTGTTGAAAACAAGGGATTGTCCTCTAAAAAAATGATATTTAACAGAGAAATATGATTGAGACACACTTATGGTCTGTAAATGATCATTATCATGAATTCTGATTTGGTCTTTATGTCTCTGTCTGTCTTTCTATCTGTTTACAGCCCTCTTGAAAAATACATTGATAAAAATAATATGATTTTATCTGAAAAAATAAGGACAGTGTGGCATTTGGCTACTCTTTTGCAAATCATCTTGAGATAACATTTGTTATGATTTGTCACTTTACAGAAAAAGATTAATTGACTCATCTCATTATCTAAAAAGCACTGACAATAAGAGAGTAGCTACCCACTAAATTCCTTTATGTCAGATATAAACCCATGTTTGTATAAATTCTACACAGTTTTGCTCAATAATGATTCAAATCTTGATATTCAAGCCCAATTAAAATTCCACATCTTGGGGTGCTGGTTTGGCAGAGTGGTTAGCAATCAGGCACCCCGTGTATTTGCTTCTGCCGGTCCAGGTTCGAATCCCACCTGTGACCTGTTTGCAGAGTGTCTTCCCCTACTCTCTCACCCCCTTTCACAAGTCTATCCACTGTCTCTCTCCTATCAATAAAGGCACAAAATGCCCCAAAAAATGTATTTAAAAAAAAAAAAAAAAAAAAAAAAAATTCCACATCTTATGTGCAAAAAAGGCCTAATAACTGCCCTCTAGAGGTTCAAATCCTGCAAAAGTAATTGAATATCTGGAGCCTGGTGCCAACCAGTGTCACTAAACTATCAGAGTAAGTGACACCCACCTTTACCACAGTGGTGACAGTGGACCTCTACCTGCAGTACTCTGACCTGAACAGCTGATGAGAAAGCAAAATCAATAAGTGTTGCACCACTGTGCTGCCCACTTAGTGCGTTTATATGTCTAAATAGTATATGTCTATGTATTTATTTTATTTAAGTAGTTGTATCACATTAAAGCTTAATAGATGGATAATTATTATTAAAGACTGGTTGGAATTTACTCCATTTTACTTCATTCCTCTTCATCTCTCACATGTTAAGGTTGAGTTTACTCCTAACAAAGACATGTTTCACTGTTTTCAATACTTTTTTCTATATGCCTGTTTGTTTTTATCTTTGTTATTTGTTACATGTTCTGAACAAAACACACACCAACATCAAATTGAGCCTGATTCTTTTAGGGTCACCTGTTGGTCAAACAGCAGCAGCGTTCCAATTATTTTGACCCTTCTGCCTCAAAACCCTGTCAGCCTCCCAAGTTCCAGTCCTCAACATCTCTGACAAACAATCCAAAAGCATGTTTGGCTTTATGAATACAGATCTAATCACTGTTTGGCAACTGCAAAGCTCTGCAGCACCATGCCCAACGTGTGCCTTTTATAACTGAATCACAGGGCTTAAGGGAGGATAGGAGAGCAATATAAATAAATTCATTTGCTGCTCCTTGTTCGGATTTTACTTTGAATACTGAATAAATAATGGATAAGTTTGGGAGATTATCCCTGCTTTGTTTCTTCACTTTGTTTTTGATGATTTTGTAATCCCATCTCATTAAAATCTTGTGAAAACTCAGCAGAAATGTGATCACACATTGGGATGTTCCTTCTGTCTGAAGTTTTCAAAGGAAACTACATTTGTAGGCATTTCAAAGTAAAGTCCATTGATACAAAATAATATGATGTGTGCAGATTTTGTGACCCGGGCCCTCATTAAAATAACGCGAGATGACCTGAGGAGAAATGCTGTCAGCTCTGCCTATCTCTGCTGTTTTCCTGTTTTGAGTTGAGGTCTCTGAATAAAAGAGCACTTAAAGTGAGAACCAGCAGTATTTTACTTTAAGGACCTGAATGTCCACATGGACGTCAGCTGAACATCCATGTGTCTTTGCTCCAACTGATGGCCTGTATCCTTCCTCGTAGAAAATGTATATAAAGCACTGCACAGCCCTGGTTATCTTGTACCATGGGATCTAAAGATCACCAGAGAACCACAACTTTACAACAGTTTGATAACAATATTAAAGGTAGAATAACATAAACCACAGGTTATACTTGATTCGATAGGCACCAAATTTATTTCCAGTATTTTGAAATAACTAGAAATGAATGCTTGTTTTCCTGTTTTAAGTCGATCTGCTTGGCGGTAACTGACATGTAGTTGAAGCAGCTACTGTTGAAAATATACTTGCTGCACATTTCCTGCGAACCAGCATGGAGATCTGCTTCTGGTACGTGACAGATTGAGGCACAGGCTGTAGAAACAGACCATCTGACAAGACTAGGGGCAATTTGCTGAGAATTATGCTTCACATGTGGAATTCTGTGCAGAAGGACTACGTAGAAATTGGGTAAAACAGAGGCAAGAACAAGAACGTGGAGCCAATGAGAACGAAAATATGGGCCCGCCTTTATGTCCATGAAACCCAGTCACAATACAAGGTCCAGCAGCTAAGCTATTTCAGGAAATTCTGAAGTAACTTTTGAAAAGCCATGTTCTGCTTTTTCAAGTTGAAAGCCAGATATATCCTTGTAGTTTGTTCTTGAGTTCCTTTTTGCAATCAATGGTGTCAAGAGCATTTTTGTTCACTTACTTACTTGTATATAACGTGTTACCGAAGAACACCACTAGAGGGCGCTAAAGACTTCAGGCTGTATCCAACTACCTTTAACTGTTAGATGTAAACAGCAAAAATGGCCTTAACTCTGAATGTAAAAGTGACAAAATTAACTCCAATAATCAAATTTGTCAGCAACTAATGAACAAAGGTCAGACCTCACCATCAGCTCTGCCCGTACCTCAGTTCTATGACATTTTCCTCCGAGCAATGTTTTGTGTGAGTGTGGTGTTATGGTCTAGTGAGTGACCATGTTAACTGATGACTTTCAGCCTTCTATGCCGTTAGATTTTTTGGTAAAAGCTTTAGCAAAAGTCTGAAAATGAACCCTTTATGGCTTCAATGAGAAGCAATGGACCAAGACTATTAACCAGAAATTTATATCTCAGGAGAATACAAAGAGCCTAAGCTAACACAAACGCATCCAAGGACGGAGTTGACATTGGTGTCAACTCAAGTCAAAGTCAAAGTCACCCATTTCTAAGTCACTACTTGAACTGCTGCACCAAACTTATTTACTTATTTCATGACCTCTAAAAGAGGATTTACACATCATCAACTTGATGATCTGTCATGTTTGGGTCTATGCAGTCTGATACATGAAAAGTGAGTATATAACCTGATTTAGGGTAAAATATGACCTCTCCAGAAAAAGCTACACAACAAAGCCTCACCATTCTTTCAACTGTGCATGCAGCAACAAGGAAGAGATGACCATAGCTCACCCACTGCTAATTAGCTTAGCTCAAACATTGTGTAAATTGGTAGAGTTGCCCTACCTCTGCCTACAGTCATCAGATAAAGAACAGTTTTCAATGGAGTTTAGAGAGACTATAATTAGCAATTTATGTAATTTCTGAGAGAAATACATACAAAACTAAACCCAGAAGAAATCATCCTCATCCTCTCTTACAAAGTCGGCCATAATCCTTAGTACCAATCTTCTTCTATTCATGAACACAAGAATTGTTTTGTTTTTTTGTGGGTATTTCTTTTTTCTTTTGAAAATTACATGAAGTGCTAATCTTAGTCTAAAAATGGATAAAGTAATATCACACACACACACACACACACACATATATATATATATATATATACATATATATATATATATATATATATATATATATATATATATATATATATATATATATATATATATATATATATATATATATATATATATATATATATATATATATATAATATATATATATAGGATTTATCCCTTTGCCCTGTTCTCGGAGCGGGTCAGTCATGAATAATGATTTCATACCCAATCTTACAGAGCTTTAAATGCCATGTGGATGCTTCATTGGGTATAGGTTATGACACCATGTCAACAGTATAAGCAGGAGTGTTGAAAAGCCTCATATGAAAAGCCTCTCTTGTCCCATACTTTTAATATTGATTTGAATCCTAAACTTGTTTGGAGCCCAGCCGCATGCAGACTGCTTTATTTACTCACAAATTAGCTTTGAGCTGAAGATTCTGCTGAATGACCGATGTTGGCTCTGCTTGACCTTTAGAGATGATTCAAACAGTACTGATCAGAATCATAAAGAGTGTGGGAGGGACTGCTGATGGCTTTGCAGTGTTGGGCAAAGGACACTCCATTTCATGTTATTAATTCCTCTCTTTTGGTTGTGTACTCTCTTTTGTTGTGTGGTTAACAAGGCATAAACATTCAGCTTTTAAACCAGAACTCTACATATTTACATAAAAACAGAAGCATAGAGGGTCAGTCATTTGGTAAAATGCTCTAAAAAGGCAGGTGGACAGCATGTTGCAGACCTGCCGAACAACCACGTTTGGAATAATAATATGTGTAGGCACGAAATAATAGAAAGAAATCATCCAGCTAATAAGTTAGCACAGGTGAGAGTGTACACAAGCAACACATAACAGTGTTGTAATCCTAAATTACTCAAGTCTTAATCAAAACTGGGATTTTGAGTCAAAGGTCTGACAAGAGTTATAAATATGCTGGCAATGGCAATATAAATTAATGTATGTAAGGTAAAGCAGCAGGTAATAAAGTGGCTGCACCCTTGACTGGTTGCCAATCAATCACAGGGTTGACATTTAAAGAAAAATAACCATACAGTGGTAAAGAAATGGCCCCTAAAACACAGAAGTTAGTTAGCATTTGCAACTTTCTGTTCCATGAACCCAAAGAATATGGGATTTTAGAAAAGCTTTTTCTGCCTGAAACAAGGTCCATGATAAACACATGCATCAGGGATTTGAATGTTTGATTTTGCAACTTAAAATGCATCTGACAATGACCTGATTTTGAACTTTAAAGTTATCGTGATTTAAAATAATGGCTGCAAACACACTGTTAACACGCGTACAAAAACGGCCCAATGCAGCCCTTTTTAATCATTTTTTGAAAATAAATAATGTTAAATAAATACTATAGCCACAGCCATGAGCACCAACTTTATCAGGTCATTCAATTTCAGGGAAATTCTCAAACATGCGTCATGATATTACTTCATTTTAAAAAGTGTAAAGCTGCTCCTTAGTTAAACCTCCATGTTGTAGTTCCATAATGGCATAATATTAGATTTTTACCCACATCAGTTAAGTTTAAAACTCTTTAAAGTTAGGTTTGTTGAAGAAAATATCATGATGAATAAAACATGTAAGTTTCATGAAATTTTATTTGTCGCCAACTTTATTATCAGCAATTATCCAAGAACACTTCTGGGATGGCCTACAGAAAAGAATCATCCCTGCACCACTGTGTTCTCACATACACACTCACATCAAGGGTCATTTAGAGTCACCGTTAACCAAATAAGTATGTTATTGGTCTGTGAGGGAACCAGATTTCACAAGGAAAACTAGCGTGCACAGGGAGATCTTGAAAACACAAAGAAGGCCCTGATGAACCAGGTAGTCATTCTAGGAAATAGCATTACCTGCTACACTCCACCCTGTTTTTTAAAAAAGCTGATTTTGGCACATTTTAACTTACAAAGAATCTAAATATTTGAAGCCTTTATTTAACTCTAATTTGGCTATTTTTTCCCAACAATATTTTTTCTTCAAACCAACATTTAATAATAAGAGACCATAAGAAGCCACATTTGTTTTTGGGTTTGCAAAATTAAGCTGATATGATAGTGCCAAAAACTAATCTGAGTGTCAGTTTGTGGCTTGCTGCAGGCAACCCAGAAGCAACCTCAGACAGCTTCTGTCAACTGTCAGCAGGGGGGGGCTCTGATGCTTCAGATACTGTATGTTGTCTTGTGTTTAGGAGTACTCTATCACGAAAAGGGGATGTGTAAAACACAAAAAAGGCATATAAAACTCAATAAAGCATGATACACACCATGCTTTTGTGAGTTTTACATGCCCTTGTTGTGATGTGTCTTTAACATTTTTGCTGGGTATTCTTATATACCAGTATATATATTGTGCTTGTTTCTATTTTAAGTATTTACGCTCTTGGATTGTCAGGGATATAATTGACATGGATGCACTGTTTCACTTATTGGTCTTATGGCCTTACCTTCTGCCTCTACTCAGCCTCTCAGCATGTCAGGAGTTAATCCAAAGCTAGTTTGAGAAGAGGTTTACAGTATGGCTGCATCCAGAGTCTGGCCTTAAAAATATTTCCAAAGCCTCCTTTAATAATAACCAATGATTGGCCTCATCCAATTCTTTCAACAGTCAATAACTGGTTCTCAATACACTAATTAAAGATGGCCAAATCATGCATGAAATAAAAGAATATGACAGCAGTAGTCATGGCGCATAATGTTTATGCTTTCCTTTACTTTTAATGTGTGGATATTAAGACATTGCATTATGTGTTTTGTTCCTGTTGCTGTTTTTAAGCAAACTTCTCATTCTGGTCCCAATAAAGTTTGGAAACATTTGACTTAAGGGAGTATAGGGGTGAACCAGGCTTTGTTGTTGTGTTTATGGACATTTTTAATCAATATTGTCAATATTTGTATTGGAACATATCTATGGAGAGAGATTTCATTTAATTATATGCTTTGCCTTTTGCCGACTGTTATGTCTGTTTTAGCACGCCTCAAGGGTCCAGCATTGTTTAGGACTTTATACTTTCATGTCCTCACCTTTTAAGACATATAAATAACAATCAGCTTCTCTGCAATAAGAAATGAACAAGTTACAAGTGTCCACTGTTACTATATTTGCATTTGAAGCCTGATGTAGCTCCAGTTATTTGATTTAGTTTAATAAAATGATTCGTGGCTGTGATGATGATAGACCTGGGTCCGTCTCATCAGCTAATGAAAGAAATGATTATGCCTGACATCATGTTTCATCAATTTGAGGTGAATGAATGACTCAAGTAAAGGGGGTGAATATAATGTAAACTTCAATCAACATACAGTTTGACATGAAGTTACAGAGACAGACGTGAAAGGGGAAATGTCAGTGTTTATGACTGCAGAGGGAAGCCTTTTGCAGGCTTCTTAATAAAGAAGGCTGACTGACAGTGGACTCAAGAAACAAAAGCACTATTTTGATTTGATGCATTCTACAGCTCTCTAGTGGTCAAAGGGCATCATTACATTTGCTTGAAAATCCACAGGATACTTGTTTAAAGAACAATATCAATACAGCTGTTAACAAGATTAAACTGATCATCTGCATCTGTGATGAAACTGAAGATGGACTTATTGATGTTTGTCTCAAAGCAGGCTTGAAATCCTGTTAGTCAGTGATGCTTTGTGGTATTTTTATTTCACTTTGTTGTGCTGTCTTTTCCCCATTGTTCATGCCAGAATGGCCTTGAAATTCTCAGTGCATTTCAAGATTGGTGATTTTCTTCTTTCTTCTCTTGCATGTTCAAAACACATGTCTCTTCAAAACTTCCATCTTTGAAGTGAACCATAAATGAATATCATTATCTAAAACCATGTTTTATCTTAATTTTATGCATATTTTGTTCTCTTTTTACACCCTATCACGGATGTTACTTTGTGTTGTGCTTTATTACTTTTGTTCCCTATGTGAAAATATGTGAGGCACTCTTAAGACTGATGCTGTATGTCTTTGTTAGCGTTAACCTCTTGGGTTTTTTAACTGATCAAGTTTCAGGTCTTTGAGAACTAACTCTGCTGTAGTTGGCTAGATTTCTCAAGCCAAAGCTCCACCCAAAATTAATTATAAACAAGACTGGCAATCTTCTGAGTTTACTCATTAATTTGCTTACAGCTGCAACTTATTGGTAAGTGAGAGGGCACTGTAGTGAAAAGATTGTCTCATCTCATTGTAATTGCTGGGTCAATTGGAAAACACGTCCTCTACTTGCTCCCTGTAAGCTCTGCCCCTGTCAAGCCAGAGAGTCAATGCCAAAAGTGTGCACTAAAGTTTCCTTCAAAATAAAACAATAGAAATACCAAAAAGGTAAAAAAAAAAAAAAAAAAAAAAAAAAAAGGACACTTGCTATGGCAGACAAAATACAAAATTTTGGAGATAAGACGGAACATTTTTCATGAGGTGCAGGAGAGATTGTTGTCAGGAGTTTGGGTTTATATTAGTTAAAAAAGGAAAGCTGTCATGCCTGGACTAATCTTCAGAAATGTTATTGTTAGATAGTTAGATAGATATTGTTAGATGTTGGTGCAGACGGTTTGGTCATATTTGGCTTAAAAATGGGCTTATAGGCCTTTTCCCTCAGCTTGGTCTTTTTAAAAACACACATGCTAATATATGACTCTTTTACATTTTGGAATTTAAAAAAAATTGGCTCAAACATGACTTTTTGGGTGTTAAACAGGCTGAAAAAATATGCTGGTGCAGATTCTTTGGTTATATTTGGCCAAAAATGGTCTTATAAGTCTTTTCCCTCAGGTCAGGCTTTGAAAAAAATCCACATTCTAATGTACTTAATGACTATTTTGCTACTTTAGACTCTGATAAAAAATATTAATTTACATGATAGTGCAGACCTTTTTCAGAATTTGGCTTAAAACTATGACAAAAGTCTTAATTTTTTAGCACTTTGTTTTTTTTTCTCAGAAGACAACGGCAAAACAAATACAATAAGGAATTATGACTGCCTTGTTTCCAAACCAGTTAAATTAACGCAATTTTCTTTACCATTAATTCATAGCAATGTAAACATTTTCCATTTGTTCCACTTCTCCTGGCATTGATTCTCTTGATCCCTCAATCATATGTTCCAGAGCACAGTACTTTTGTTTCACAATTTTTAACCACTCTTCTCTTGTAGGTGGGTCAGTCTTATACCATCTCCTTGTGATGGCCTACATACTGAAACATTTATGAAAACGGAGACATATTCAGAGGGCAGGTTTAAGCATCTTTTCACAAGTATGGAGGACAGTCACAATTGTTTAAATTGTTTTTGTAATAAAAATCTATTCATTAAAAACAAGTATCAGGTGAAATATTTTCAATAATTCTTTGGAAAGTTTTTGATAAATGTTAAATTTCCTTTACATTTATAGATATTAATATATGATATCAATATGAATTAAAACTTGGAATACTGTATAGGGTATCAGAAGGGTGGTTCTGGACTGGACTAGCAGCTATTTGAATAATAGAAAACAATATGTCCAGCTAGGAGGCAGCTGCTCATTATGTTTGGACATTGTTCTTGGTGTCCCCCAGGGGTCATTGTTGGGCCCCAAACCATTCCTTTTATAAACCAATGATCTATGCAATGTTTCAGATGTTTTAAAACCATTTTTTTTTGCAGATGATACAAATACGTTCTGTTCGGGTAATAGTCTGAATTAGTTACTTACCTGAATTAGTTAACTCAGAAAATGAACCAAATCATGGTTTAACATAAGCTATCATTTAATTTTAGTAAAACAAAAATCATGTTGTTTGGGACTTGCAGAAAAAAGTACACAAACAAAAGTTCTGATTGATAGGGTGGACATTGAAATGGTAACAGAAACCAAATTCCTTGCGGTAGAGGAAAATCTTAGTTGGAAACCACACATAAAACATTTACAGTCCAAAGTCTTAAAAATGTTAGCCATATAAAATAAAGCAAAACAGTTTCCGTACAATAAATCACTTCACATTCTGTACAGTTCTGTAGTTTCACCATATTTTACCTGCTGTGCTGAGGTTTAGGGCAACACCTACAAGAGCTCACTCCGATCTCTATTCATTCTCCAAAAAAGAGCAGTTAGGGTCATAGGCTAAACACAGCAGCTGATAGAGATCACACACATTCATTGTTTCTGTAGTCAAAGCTGTTAAAATTCACTGATCAAATAGAATATCAAACAGCACAAATTAGGTTGAAAGCAATAAATTATCTACTATTTGGAAATATTCATAGCATGTTTAAGCCGAGAGAGGATTACTTAAGGATTGTTTTATTTTAAGTTCACTGAAGGTTGATCAAGTTTCTGTTGTTCCTTTTGTTTATTAATTTATTTTTTCTTTGAATATGATTTGTGTTATTATATAATTAGTATTTGGCTTGTGTTTATGTGATCATGGAAGTTGGTTGACTGACTTAAAGTGTAAGGTGAAGGGGTGAGATGAGAACTTTTGACTTCCTCCTACTCCTTTTCAATTTACACATTTGAGTATCATTATTATGTTTTTTGCACTTTGGTTGATGCTTTACTTTTGTTTTTTGTTTCATAATTTGTTTACGTTCAAAATAAATGAATAGATTTAATTCACAACTAAAGCAGGCAAACGTGACATGGCAGTTGAGCTAGCCCCAAAATGAATGAAATCATTAAACACAATTAACTGGACAGGAATTATTTTGTTATATGGTAAAGAAAGGTTAAATATGTAGACAAACTTTGAAATAAATCCTTTACAAAATATGTAGGCTACCATATGTGTTTGGTCTTTTGACACTGAATGCAAGGATAGCTAACCTAATAAGGAGGCTGGTGGGTGTGTTTCCATTCCAAATCTTGTAAGTAGGCTATAAAAATATATTTAGGCGTAAATATCACTTTATTCCATTCCCTTGCCGTTTCTAGGTTTTGTGGGCCCACTTGAGGCCCTTGGTGACCTCCTGTGGTGTTGAGACCCCCTTCGAAAGGTACAATAAAACTGTTAGCTCAGTGCTCACGGCCTACAACAGGAGGGTTTAAAAATAAAGCTGTTAGTGTAAGGTACAGTTGGATGGGGCCTATGACAGGAATATCCCTCCTGGGGCTTTAATTAAATAACAGAAAAGTCTAAACATCTGAAAACTACGTCTTGTAAACAATAAATGTTTACTTGCTTATTTTATCCGAGTTAGTCCAAGTTAGGCAGGTTTTGGCCTACTCGTAGAGGCTTAGGGCACGGGTGTTGACGTTTATGTTTTATTTTGAAAAAATACCGGAAGTCTGTTATGATTTTAAGATAACCTGACGCTAGTTTAGTCGGGACAGGCAGAAGCAAAACACTTGACAGATCCCACGACACCCCGAGAGGTTTCCTGCCCTGTGACGCAGCGTGGAGTCCCGCAAAGGTAAGAGCTTTGATTCATCAGTATGTTTTATTAAACATTCAAGCAAAGGGAAGGTCAAATAAGTCATCAGACTGTGGAGTCTCCACTTTGCCAGAGGTGATCCACACGTGTTCTTCATGTTGAAGCCTGAGATTCACTACAAACATGTGCATCAGTTGAGTGTTGCATCATTATTTTACTTAAGCAACATGCAAATGAAAAGTGGGGCTATTCAGATTTTGAGAAGAGTTTCTGTCCCACCTATGAAACAAATCTGATTGTTCAAGTGTTATGTTCTGAGGCAAACATGTGTTTGAAGCTTCCTGGTCTGAGCTTTAATTACGCCTCCAGTGGGCGAGGACACCTGTCAAACCAAGTTAAGCATGTCAATCATTTTTATTATTATTATAAAACAGATGAATTACAAGGTCTGTCAGTTTTATTTGTGTAAATCTGATTGTCCCTTTTCGGGTTCCATAGTTGCTTGTATGGCTGCAATCAATCAATGAGAAAAACATTGAATACTAGCACTGATCTGCAAGCCTGTTACTGTTTTTAGATTATTGCATCTTCTTCACTTTATCCATAGAAGAGTTGTAATTATAATTATCAAACAGACAGTTTATGAATGATTTGAATTCATTCAAACAGATTTCCTGCACACAAATGTAGTTGTAAAATATAAGGCATGATACAGCTGAACAGAAAACGGCATTATGCAAATCTAAATGTCCTAGGACCTATTTAAGTAAGATTTAAGACCTGGTGACTGTGGAGGCCTTTTGGGTAACAGTGAACTTGTCAGCTTAGTGACACTTTGGAAAACCATAACACAGTTCATCGCTACATCTAATTGCAAAAACAAAACAAACACACAAAAAAACATTGGTGTTTATTGTTTTGAGCATGATCTTTTCTCTATAATGTATTTAATAACATACAGTTGTGCCCAAAAGTTTACACCCCCCAGCAGAATTTCTGATTTTTCTGCCTTTTCTCAGAAAATATTAATGGTAACACAAAAACCTTTCTGTCACTCATGGTTAGTGGTTGGGTGAAGACATTTATTGAAAAAAAGATTAGTTTACTCTTTTTAAATCATATTGACAACAGAAACTTCAAAAATGACCCTGTTCAAAAGTATACACCCCCTGGCAGTTTTGGCCTGATAACATGCACAAAATTTGACACAAATGGGTTTGAATGTCTACTAAAGGTAACCATCCTCACCTGTGATCTATTAGCTTGTAATCTGTGTGTATAAAAGCTCAGTGAGTTTCTGAGCTCCTGACAGACACGTGCATCTTTCACTCAGTGCTGGTTTCTGGTTTCTGCGTCATGGGTAAAGCAAAAGAATTGTCAAAAGATCTGCGAGAAAGGGTAATCCAACTGCACAAAACAGGAAAAGGATTTGAAAAGATATCTAAGGAATTGAGGATGCCAAGAAGCACTGTTAAAAATCTAATTAAGAAGGGGAGAGAGGGGGATTCTGTTGAAACCAAACCACAGTCAGGCAGACCAACAAAAATTTCAGCTCCAACTGCAAGGAAAATTGTCCGAGACACAAAGAAAAACCCTCAAATAACTTCAGCTGAAATACAGGACTCTCTGAAAAAAATTGGGGTGGATGTTTCAAGATCCACAATAAGGAGACTCTTGAAGAAACATGGGCTGCATGGTCGGGTCGCCAGAAGAAAGCCATTTCTACACAAATGCCACAAAATATTCCGCTTACAATCCAAACAGCACAGAGACAAGCCTCAAAACTTCTGGAACAAAGACATTTGGAGTGATGAGACCAAAATTGAACTTTTTGGCCACAACCATAAACGTTACATTTGGAGAGGAGTCAACAAGGCCCATGATGAAAGGTACACCATTCCTACTGTGAAACACGGAGGTGGATCACTGATGTTTTGGGGATGTGTGAGCTACAAAGGCACAGGAAAACTGATCAAAATTGATGGAAGGATGGATGCAGCATGTTATCAGAAAATACTGGTGGAAAATTTACACCCATCTGCCCAGAAGCTGCGCATGGGACGTTCTTGGACGTTCCAACATGACAATGATCCAAAACACAAAGCCTAATCAACCTGCCATTGGCTACAGCAGAACAAAGTGAAGGTTTTGAAGTGGCCATCTCAGTCTCCTGACCTCAATATCATTGAGCCACTCTGGGGAGATCTCAATCGTGCAGTTCATGCAAGACAGCCCAAGAACAGGGTCAGTTTTGAAGTTTCTGTTGTCAATATGATTTAAAAAGAGTAAACTTATCTTTTTTTCAATAAATGTCTTCACCCAACCACTAACCATGAGTGACAGAAAGGTTTTTTGTGTTATCATTCATATTTTCTGAGAAAAGGCCAAAAAATCAGAAATTCTGCTGGGGGGTGTAAACTTTTGGGCACAACTGTAATTGCAAAAAAACAAACAAAAAAGCATTGGTGTTTATTGTTTTGAGCATGATCTTTTCTTTATAATGCATTCAATAACATATTAGGTCCTAAAGGATTTGCAAGTCATTGTTTTCTGTTATTATTGATGTTTCGCCCCAACTTCTTTTGAATAGGGGTTTTGTAAAGTATCAGAGGCTTCTAACTTCTCTTTCCTCATCTTCTTGCAGGATCTTAAAAATGTCAGCAGTCATAGTCGTACATGGAGGTGCATGGGCCATCCCTGATGTACTGGCCAAAGCCTCAGTCGATGGAGTGAAGGCTGCAGCATGTGAGGGGTACACAGTGCTGAAAAGAGGAGGAAGTGCACTGGATGCTGTTGAGGCTGCTGTGAGGACTCTGGAAAATAACAGTGTGTTTAATGCAGGTATACTTACCATGCTATACACGGCATTTTATTAATTTTATTCATTTACAGATATTACCACATCCAATACAACTTACACTAAGTCCTAATCAGCAGCACACCTCAGTTTTTCCAAGTGACAACTCTTACCCTGTAATCGTAGACCTTACTCTTCTGAAACTGCAACTGGTCCTGTTCCTGTTTTTTATCAATTTTGTTGGATTTGTCTGTATTACACTGTCTCCATCTGCTGGTAAGAAGTCATAGTTCATGTAAACTTCATCAAGCATCACACTGGAAATGACTGGAGAAGTGGGGCTTGTTCTCATGATACACTCAACGTTAGAGTCACATAATACTTCTCTGTTTGTTTGGGATAAATACAGCAGTACATTTCTGCAATATCAGTTCTTTTTCTTTAACATTTGGGGTGAAAGTTTTGTTCTTTTCTTGTTAAATTTACTGTGATTTCTAAGTCTGAATCAAATAGTGAAAATGGTAATAACAAAAGTATTGGTAATATAAATTAGAGATGCAACAATCAGATTAACCCATGTATCCTTGTTTTTTAAGCCCCGTGTCTTAACATTGGCTATAGTCTAGATAACAGAAAGTCCATCTAATTTTAAAAGACCAGAGAATCAATAATAAGCAGCCATGTTTACTTTGTTTTCGCAGACACATCATAAAATTATCATGTCACAGACAAAATCAACATTGTACAGTTGCACTTGCAGTGGACTGGTGCTTTTGGGGTTTTTCTCCAATTTATTCAGAAATCTTTTACTCTTAGGTTTTCAAGGGTCAATCAAAAACTGAATTGAGTCAGTTGAGTGGTTTATTGTGATTCTTCCTGAAGAGAGGAAACAAGGGGAGACATGAAGCACACATGCTGCAGGTATGAAGCACATGAGTAGAGGCTGGCATGCACCGGAGCCAACATGAAAAACTAACAAGATCATCAGGAAGGAATCAGACTATTTCTACATGGAATGGATGGCTAATGCAGAATTAAAAAAAAATTCATTAAAAAGATATTAACAGGAAGTACTATTTTTTGACAGTTAAAAGACACACAAAGGGATTTTTCTGGGAATTTATGTTACTTCTTTGCCCACAGATTGGTCAAGGTTAAGTTAAAATGAAAGATTCTCAGTTGCTGGCTTTCAGAATTTGCATTTCTGAGCAACGATACAATAACGAAATACCAGTACTGTGAAGAAGTGCTATTCATGTGTACCTGTACTGTAATGTTCATCTTGCAGAGGAAAATTCGGCTGCTCGAGACACTTGACTCCAAACTGTTTAATCCAAAGGCAGGATTTGAAATCCCTTTCAAGCTGTACTTAAACTCATTCTCTCTCTGGCACCTGTAATCATCTTAAAATAAAACACAATTTGGTCCTGAGAAACAGGGTTTCAATTACTCAGTCTCATCAGGAAGGTCTGGTCTTGGCAACTAAGATCACTGGAAAATATAATTCTTTCTCTAATTTTTGACCCATTCTTCCAGGCACAACAACAAGGGTTTTTGTTTAAAAAAGACAATAGCAGCAGAGTAATTGTTGGCTGACTGCACGCCGACACAGATTGGTTGGAAAATGTTCAAATTGGAGCCAGTACTTAATCTTTTTTTCTTTTTTTATCTCAGTATATGGGGAAAACTAATCTTTATTTATCAGTTTGGACATTAAATATATTGTATTTTTAGTGCATTTAAGTGAAACTCGGTAGGGAAAGATTTACAAATGATTCTATATGTTTTTCTTAATGTTTTACAGAATGTCCAAACTACACTGGGCTTCGTAGACTATTTGCTTTCGTATCACCAACCAAGTATCTGAAATTTGCTCAGACTTTTTATTACGCTTTATACACCAGTTGACTCTGAATTCTGTTTTACATTATTGTCAAGAACATTTTGTGTCTTCAGTAGGTCATAGAAATTGTTGCTTGTTATTATAGGGCACGGGGCAACTCTTAACACCAATGGAGAAGTGGAACTCGATGCAATAATTATGGATGGAAAGACACTTGCTAACGGTGCAGTGTCTTCAGTGAAAAACATCGCTAACCCTGTGACCTTGGCACGTGCTGTAATGGAAAAGGTGAGGATTGAATAATTTCTACTCTTTATGGTAAATCAATCAATCAATCATTATTTGTATAGCGCCAATTCATAACAAGTGTTATCTCAAGACACTTTACAATAGAGCATAAAGCTCTTCATTTTATGGATACACATATACATATAAGATACACATATACATACAGTATATATACAAATATATACATCCAACACCCAACATGAATCCATATAGCCAATCATGGATCCCTCCATCATGGCGGCAAGAAAAAACCGTCTGTTAAGCAGCAGGAAATCTTGAATGTGGATCCCAGTCTCATGATGAACAGCAAATCCACACGATGCTGTGATGGGTGCGAGGGCAAAGGAAGGGAAGTAAGAGGAGACAAGTGGACTAAAGTAAGAACTAAAGTTAGGGACAGGTTCATGAACCATCGACCTGTCATCTGATTTATTAGAGGTTAGCCTCTTGAGATGCTACATCTCATTTTCAGGAGGGTCCTCATGTCTGAATTGTTGTGGTGATCATTTTATAGAAGTATAATCATAGATATTCTTACTGAAAATAAGAATTTATGGTAGTGACGAACTCATGGGTGCCCAGACCACAAGTGCATCCCAACCATATTTGTCTCCGTTAAGTATAAATGTGTTAAAGGCCTCTTGAGATGTGACATCCCATTTTCAAGAGGGACTTCATGACTATGTGGTAATAAAAAATAGATACTGTAGGTGTAACGATCATGGATATGGAGATCATGCTAATAACTACATGAACAGCTATAATGATAATGGGAATGGAGTGTTCCTAATAAAATGGCCAACTATGTGTCATGTTTATAATTGTAGTTTTGAGGCTTCATGACTCCACAGCAGCAGGCAGTCTCCACCAAGGATCCCAGGCCACCTACAAGACAAGAGCCAGAGACGAGTACAGGAGCAAACAAACGGGGCAAAAGCAGATGCTGAGAGAGAGAGAGAGAGAGAGAGAGAGAGAGAGAGAGAGAGAGAGAGAGAGAGAGAGAGAGAGAGAGAGAGAGAGAGAGAGAGAGAGAGAGAGAGAGAGAGAGAGAGAGAGAGAGAGAGAGAGAGAGAGAGAGAGAGAGAGAGACAGAGAGAGAGAGAGAGAGAGAGAGAGAGAGACAGAGAGAGAGAGAGAGACAGAGAGCCCACTGTTACATCTAAACTATGAGTCTAATTTATGAACTAAAGAGAGAGAGAGAGATGGTCCCTAACTGAAAGCTTTATCAAAGAGAGAGAGAGAGAGAGAGAGAGAGAGAGAGAGAGAGAGAGACAGAGAGATGGTCGGTAAATTGTTCCAGAGGAGCCTGATAACTGAAGGCTCTACCTCCCATACAACTTTGGCGATTGATGGTACCACAAGTAGGCCAGCATTTTGGGAGCGTAATGTTCGGCCAGCATTTGGGATGTAATGTTCTAGAGGGGTTGTACGGCAGTACAAGCTCTTTAAGATAGACTGGTGCCTGTCCACTGAGAGCTTTATAGGTGAGGAGAAGAATCTTGAATTCTATTCTATATTTAATGGGAAGCCAATGCAGAGAAGCTAATACAGGAGTAATGTGGTCTCTTCTCCTAGTTCTAGTCAGTACAGAGGTTTTGAAGCTTGTTCCTTCCAAAGCATAAGCATCAGTGCTCAACATTGTTTCCAGAATAATATCTTTCACATGAATCCAACATTCTCTCTTTTTTAAATCTTGTAATAGCATAAAAAATGAACAAACAACTATACATCTTATGAAATATTCAAAATTGGTTTCTAACAAAAGCAGATTTCTTTTAATTAGCACATAAACACATAATAAAGGCAACTTATTGAAGCCCACTAAAGTAATTTTATGAGCTGAGCTAAAACTTATCATATAATATCAGCTCATATTGGAAAATTACCTCAGAGTCCGCCAATTTCAACTCAGATTTCAACATTTTACTAATATCTTTAACAAATAGCAGACTTTTAAGCTGACAGTCAAAAGGTTTGGCATTTTGGTTTAATTTTCTGCTCATTCATAAATGCAAAGAGCTTGATAATAAAGGCTGAAATGTTTTTGGTTTTTGGGTGTTAAAAATGCCAAAATGGGTCTGTAACCATTTTTATTCTAACCTTTTTATTCTTTAAACTGCAACACTCCTTAAGGTGTTATCTGGGTTTTGAAAGTTCCTGACTGAGCCTTTTTCATACATTAATTAAAGCACATAAAGTAGTGATAGTGTTAAATTAAAAATGCATTATCAGATGGTTAATTGTTGCAGTCATAACACATGGTTGTACAAATTACCAAGGCACACCTGGGCATGGCTCAAGGCGGATCAGTGTGCCCCACCACAACATTTGAAAACCACTGTTTCAAAATACCAAACTGTTTTGGTGTGCCTTTCCAACGTTTTACCAAATAATATATTAGGTTGATGCTCGTGGCAGTAGCAGTTACTCACCAGGATACTGTTTCTCTCTTTTTCATTCTGTCATGGCAGCTCCCTCATCACAAAAAAAAAAGGCAGAGATGATGTTTTCAGGGCTTGACAAATGTGCTGACTGTCTCATAGACCTGTCATGAAGCATCAACTTGACCCTTCTTGTGCTTTGCTGCTTGGTTTGTTTACATCTGAACTCTCATTGGTCAGTCACTGCCAAGAAGTAACAACTCATAAGAGGCTGGACAAAATCAGACATACTTATCACTGCTGGTACTTATCAGCTGAAACCTGTCAGATTGTAGAACGTAACAGAGTCCTTAATCTTAGTATCTCTTTATGTCTAAATGAAAAACTGTCAAGCTGTAAGAAACAGGTCAGTCTGGGTTAAGTGGAGACTTGTTTTTTGCTCAGGATGCAAAGCTGCCCAGCACTTGTGAAATGAGTTACATAATGTTTTCAGTTTGTACTTTTTTCTGTTTTTAATATGCTGTCTTTTATTGAAAATTGTAGACCTCCCACTGCATGCTGACGAGTGGAGGCGCAAACCAGTTTGCAGAGAGCATTGGCATGGAGACAGTTCCCACTGAAAAAATGGTGTCTGAGTATGAGCGGAAGGAATGGGAGAAACACAAGAACTATGTAACAGGAGTAATAGAGGATTTCAACTCTCAGTGGTCAGTATCAGCAATGTTTGGCTTTATTTATTTAACACAAATGTGTCTAATTCACGTTTTTTAGATAGCATGAATGATTGATTCATTTGGTTTTAGTTTTTATTTTATTTCATTGTATTGGATTTAATTTATTTTGTCACATCAAATGATCCTAAGGGGCCAATGTGAAACCAACCTCCTTTAGCAAAAAAAATCCATCATTTGTAAAGGCATGGAATAGAGCTTAAGTAAGTGCTCCTTTGCTCCTATGAACACTATACAGTACCTTATGAAAGAAGAAAGAAAACTTTTAAATGAGGTATGGAAAAACGAGGATGGCCTTGGTGATATCTTAAAGAAACTAACGAAATCAACCCTTTAAAGCCTGAAAACACAAACGGGATACAAAGAGGACATATATGCCATCTTACCATGTGCAGCTGGTCTCGGTATTCCGACACCATGCTTAGAGCATGAAAGACATCTGCCCCCTAAAGGGTGCCTCAAGTTGTGCTGCAGGAATCCAGGCCTGAGGAGGAAGCAGCTGAAGCTGACTTGCATGATGCGGCCTGACGTTTCCCTCTACGTCTGCAACAGTTGGCCAGATGTCAGCATGTGAATGCAAATTTAAAGACACAAGACAAATGCTTTTTTTGTAAGACTGCAAGAATGAGTTACAATAACAGCAAGATGTTTTCAGTGTCACATTGGTAAATCCTGTCCTTGTTGATATTTTATATCATGGACCATGTGCTCTTTCTTTTCTCCAGGGCCCATGATACTGTGGGAGCTGTTGCTGTGGACTGTTCTGGTAATGTTGCATGTGCAACATCAACTGGAGGGATCAGAAATAAAATGGTTGGCAGAGTAGGAGACTCCCCAATCATTGGTATGACTTCATTTAATCTCACTTTCCACAAAGTGCATTGTTCACGTCCTTTTTAATCACAGTATGTGCAGAATGTATTGTATCTCAAAGGTGACATATTGTACTGATTTATAGCAAGTCTACACTTGTTCCAGTTGTCCTGAGATCATATATTTGAAGATTCATGCAAATAATTCAAGCTAGATATTGAATTTCTGCTTGCCTATAGACCATTCTGTTTCAGCCCTGGACAGAATAGGCTGTTTTAGTGTGAATCCAAATAAGCAGTGTCTGACTGTGCCCTCTCAAGGCGTGACTGTGACTTCTAGGGGAAGACAAACACCAGGTTCACAGTTTGTCCACCATTTGGGGGAGGTGGCATATCCCCATGGCATCATAGGTGGTGTTTTTTTAACCTTTTGATTGAGTACATATTTCCTGGAAGATGGAGCAGACTACTGAGGGAAGGATGAAATCTCATGTTGAATGGGTTAGTAGAAAGACTACGGGCATGTACTGTTGTACAAAAACATTTAAAAATACATGTTTCACAATATGGGACCTTGAGTTACCTCAGCCAAAATTATGATCCATCATTGCTCTTATTAAGGCATGTATTTAAATCTATTTCTGATGGTATTTGGAGATGTGGTTATGTGAGATTTGTGCAGCTTTGGAAATGTTGAATGTGACTTTTTTTTTGTCCAGGTTCGGGAGGATATGCAGACAATCTTAGTGGTGCAGTTTCATGTACCGGTCATGGAGAGTCCATCATCAAGGTCACATTGGCCAGACTTATTCTTTCCCATATGGAACAAGGTAATAGTTCACACTAAAAGTTCAAATGCCCACATATCAGACTCCTCTTGTGCTGATGAAAGTGTATGCCTGTGTTTACAGATTTGGGATAACCAGTAAAACACAGGACGTTGAAATGAATGAATGAGACTGATTTGCATGACTGTTGTACAGAGCTACCTCTAGTCAAACTGAGGCCCCAAGCAGATTTTTTTTAGACCCTTTGGTTGTATTGGGACGTTGCTGTGGCCCTGATGTCCACTAGATTGGTTCATGTAATTTCAGAAAAGCCTTTGGACCATCAAGTCGCTGGCTTCAGTGCTCAGCAGCTCAGGGGGATGTGATGGTAGGAGTGGGGGTCACTATGTAGAAGAAAACACAGAAAACATTATTGATGGATTATTTGACCAGTGTATACACAGGATGTACAGCTGAATGCTGCTGATTTGTTAACTATTAAGTCCTTTTTTTCTCATTTTTGTTTTTTATTTGTGTCAAACTTTTTTGCTGCTGTTTTGACCAGCACTTGTAGAAGAGATACTGTGTATCTCAATGGAAATACTCCTGGTTAAAGAAAGGGGAAGAAAAAGCTGTTTTACTTTGAGATTTTTGATGCAGACTTTTGTTTCTTAAAAGGTGAATTGCTGTATTTTAAATGTTTTAAGTTCCAGAAAATGTTACATTTGTTGTATAAATATGAAAATGTCACTTAAAAAAAACTGGATACACTTGTTTATTACTTTGGCATTGCATGAGAATAATGTTGGGCTATCGATTAATTGAATGTGTTTGGCAGAAAAGTAATTTTATACTTTTTTCATCCCTCCTGCAGGTAAATCAGTGGCAGACTCTTCGCAGCTGTCTCTCAAATACATGGGAGACCGTGTGCAGGGTGCAGGAGGGGCTATTGTAGTTTCTCCATCAGGACAGTGGGCTGCAACATTTACCACAGAGCGAATGGCGTGGGCAGCAGTCGATCAGGATGTTCTGTGGTTTGGACTAGAACCCAATCAAAGATGTGAAGAGCAGCTTTCCCAATAACAAATATGTTTGTAAACTTCTTAGTTAAAGTCTTAAGTCATTAAATGTGTTCACCAATTTACTACTTTTTATACAATTTAATCATATACTAATGTTTTTTAAGCTGTATCAAATGTGTTGTCTTATTTTTCTGTACAAGTTATACACTCATCTAATGCACAAATCAGGGACAGAATAAGTACAGAAATATTGCACTAAAGTAGAAGTACAGCTAAAGTTGGATATAATTGTATTCAAGTACAAATAAAAGTAGTGCTAGTAATCTTCTCAAGAAAAAGCAAACTGTTCATTTAAAATGAAATTTTATGTACTCAGTTTTTTTGGATAAACTTTTTGTGTCCTGTAAGGGTGTGATAAGTCAGCTATCTGCTTGTTTCTCTATAAGAGAATAGAATATTCATCCCTAATAATAAAGTTCAGCCTAGATTATGATTTTGTCCTGATATAACAATATAAAATTAGATATTAAATGTGTCTGTGAAAATGTATTTTGTACATTCTGTGAGCGATAGGTTTGCATAAGCCCATTGTATTTGATCCAATAAATGTAAAATGTCAGACATGTTTGTAGAAATTTAATTTCTCAATCTAAATTGTAAATGCATTTCTCACACAAAAATCTTTTAAATCTACTGTCAACTCAGAAATGTGACCACATCTAATTGGCATCCTGTTTCTGAGCCAATAGGTACCAGGTTTACACCCCTATTATTTTAGGTTGTGGTAACATTTTAGTATTGAACATTGTGATGTGAAACTCAATATCAGTATTGGGGAAAATTTGGTATCATGGTTACACTTGTTGAGTGAAAACCTTTTAGTTTTATTTTTACTCTGTACTAAGATGCAATGACAAATGTATTGTTTTTGGAAATCATGGACATTCTGTCCCCCAGACTTAAGAAAAAAAGGACATCAAGATTATTATCAGAGCAAAGTTTAGAAGTCTGTGATGGTAGGGGTGTGTGTCAGTGCCCATGGCATGGGCAACTTGCACATGATAAAGTACAGACAGGTGGACCATCATTTGCTGCCATCCAACCATTGCTTTATCAGGGACATCCCTACTTATTTCAGCAGGAAAATGCCATGCCAAATTCTTATGACACCCAAAGTACAACAATGGAGACCCCAGTGTTGAGCAACTGAAGTCATACATCAAGAAAGATTTCAACTTACGAAGCTTGAAAATTAGTATCCTGATGCTTATTCAGTCAGGAGGAAAGGTGATGTAATACAGTGGTAAGCATGCCGGGATGCAGGCATCAAATTCAAAATGGGTATTTGCAAAAATACAAAATTTATCAGTTTGAACACTGGACTTGTTGTCTTTCTAGTTTATTAATTTTCAGTCAGTGAAGTTGTCCTGCAGGTCATCTGACCTCCTCCTGTAACTCCTGTTAATAAAACACACCTATTAAACCCTGTTGTAGTAACGTGTCCTGGGGCTGCTCTCCGCTACCATGCTCCCTGTAAACAGAAGCCACGTGACGAGCCTGTCAGAGGTTTTGCAGCAGTGGGACGAATGACGGCTTTAGTAAGAGGAAGTTACTGAGAGCAGCTTAGCTAGTATGTAACCTTACACGATTTGGATCCAGAGTTGCAGTAAGATAGAGGTAAGCCCCCTGAAATTATGAATAAAAATACTTCTAAATATCAATACTGCAACTGCTGGGACGGATGCATGTGGGCGTGATCATCTTACGTACACGCAGGCTATAAACAAAGTTGGTGTGCTACATGAGGCCTATGCTAACGCGACCGAGCTTGTCTATCAGGCAGACTTAACGTCGGGGTGTCTGACGAAATGTTACAGATTTAAGGCAGAATGTTTGAGCTTTTTCGGCGCACATATTCACGAGTGAACACACTTGTTGAGTAGCACTTCTGCTAACATATTTGGGTCATTAATTTCACTTTAAGTCATTTCTAGCATGCCAAAGTACTCGAAGGCGATCTGCTAACGGGTTGTAGTTAGCCGAACGATAGCGTTAGCATGCTAAGTAGCAAACACCTCTCTGGAAGAACGTAATTAACACTTTAATATTGCCCCAGCATCCCTCGTGCGAATTCATACATCTTTTAAATGGACTGAATCTTGCAGTCCATACTTAAAAATGTTTTGGGCTTATTTAAAGGGCTAAGTATTTCGTCAATTCAGTGTGTTTGTTCGGAGGAGGTGGCTAAATTTGAGATGCTAGCGACGACGGCTGGACGTAGCAGGTCAAGCTAACTAGACGAGCAGAGTTTGGAGCCATGTATATCTGGAACAATAAAATATTTTGAGAACAATTTCTATCATACCCATTTAGTTTCAGATACTTAATGCAAAAGGTCACAGTTATTGTATAAATGTAGATGCTCCGTGGTAAACTGTAAAGATTCTTGTACTAAAAGTGTTTCTAAAGCATGAATTTAAATATCTAATATCTCCTTAACATCTCGATAAAAAAGTATTTTCTCTTGACACAATCTGTCACTCATCTGCTCCCATGCCACATTAATACTCAAATAAGTTTGCAATATGTTTGTGGCATGTTTTTACTAAACCACGTCTCCTGTATTTGGAAAAAAACGGCTTGCTTTGGCATAGGAGGAGGAGGAGATGACTTGAACTGTAAAGATGACTACAGAGCTAAAGTTGTTGTCCACATTACACATGCAACCCTGTTAGCAAAACAATTGTAACCATGTAATAAAACAGATAAAGAACAGTAAACAAGGTGGTCCTGCATTAATGAAATCATTAAGTTATATGTTCATACCATGGCTAGACCAAAGGCAAGACCTCTTCATTACTATCATTTTTATTTATTGATGAAAGAAGTACAAAAAAAGTACTTAAAAAGAAATTGCCTTAATGCATGAATGTACAGGTCATATCACATTCATGCCAATACAGACCATGACCGAACAATATTGGCAAAATAATAAAAATAACATTGAAAAACATCTGTATGTCAGTCCCCACTGCTATGCACTGTGGTACTTTCTCATAAACTTAACAGATAAATGTCGTGTCCTTCCATGTGCATAAACTCAAATCAGATATAATACTCTGTTTTCCACACGTCAGTTCGCTCCTCCACCGGACAGTGCAACACGATCACGTTAAATATTAACAGGTAAGGGAGAGACTTGCGGCACATGTCCTCATAGACCTGACAGCTTTATGTGTTGAAATTGTACTTAAAACCGACACAGCTGAGCATACTGGTGATGTTTACAATCAAACTGCGATTTGGACGTTCAAATAATATTTTGTTCAGGCCTGATACTGACCTAACATGATTTAACCTGTCCCTAAGTTTTCTTCCAACAACTTTCTCCATTTTATATTTATTTTAGGTATAATATAAAAGTTTTCTTAAGATCAAAAATATTTCATTTTTCAAATATTTCTAAAGATATGCAGCTATGTCACGTAAACTCAACCCTGCTGATCAAAGTTTTTCTGTTTTACTCATATTACTCTTTCCTTTTCCACTGCTACTATCAGCAATGAAAAATATATTGTATATTAGCACTAATCTGCAGCTCTTTTACAAGGCATGCGCAGTAGGAGCAATGGAAGATAAATGCCTAAAAAGATGGTTGTCTGTATGCAAAACTCTTTCTTCAACAAAATAATCAACACATATTTTCTGAAACCACAATCCTGTTCTATTGTCTTTTAAATAGTTTGAAAAATCATGTGCATGTTTTGTTAAGATAATAGTTTGAAAAATAAGTTTGAAGTGTTTGGAAGATAGACTTGCAAAGTATCTTTAATGAATAAATGTCAGGTCTTCCTGGATACCAAATTATTATTTACTGTCGTTGCTATGTGTTGAGATGATGAAATATATTTAAATAAACGAGAGCAGGAAAGTTCTTCAAATAAGTTGTATGTGAACACTGTTTTAAAGATGATTTGACCTTCTGGCTAATTTTTAGATTTGCATTGGCAGCATAGACTGTATGATGGTGTTGCTGGTGGGAAAGTCATGAAGTGAGTGGGAGTGACTTTTACTTTCCCCATGACACTTTCATGGCTTTTTAAGAAAAACAATCCACTATATTGAAAGTGGAGGGTTTAGTTACACTTGCAAGTGTAGACATAGTTGACTGACTTTTCTCACCTTCCTCTTCTCTGTATTGTTTTGTTGCAGGAAGGCAGCAGCATTCATGGATATTGTGGACACCTTTAACCATCTAATACCCAGCGACCAGTTGGACGAGTCCCTGATTATCGGCCAGAATCTGGAATGTGAAGCCAGTAATGATTTCGGGACAGCACTGCGAATGGAAGATTCTCTGAAAAACATGCTCAGCGACAAAGACCCCATGTTTGGCTGTGCAAGCTCTCACTTTAATCTGCTGGACAACGATGACTCTGCTTTCCCAATGGCTGCCTCAACAGGTACGTCAGCAAATGCAATGGGTTTTAAAACATGTGAAATTAGATTTGTTATGAGGACGAATGTATAAAAAGCTGTCTGACAGCTTGTTTTGCTGCTAAGATTGCGTCACCCACCCATGTAGCATCACTGTCCATAAAGACCTCATTTTGTCCCCGTTACCTTCTCTCAGTGATGTCAAGCCCGTTTCACTGCAATCATATCATATCCTGTAATAGGATGTATTAGCTGACACTGTCCCAACTGTATCCTTTTCACTTACTACCCACTACAAGAAACGGCAGCTGATGGCCCTGCAGCAGCATCGTCTGTGAGTTCTCTGCGGTCCGTCTAGATGAAACTTGTTAACTCACTAACTTAATGTTCCCACATGAACATGGATCGTCACTCTGTGATCCTGAATAAAACTGCTGGTCAAGGGTGTTGTCATGCACCCACACAACTCTGATTGACTGTCACGGCACAGCCAAGCACAATGTTACTGGAAAGGTTCACATTTTTCAACTTTGACTGAGCAACCGGGTAGCACGACCAAGTCACTCCAATATTCAAAGCAGCTAGCTAACTACGGCGGAGTGATTTAGCGGAGGGACACACGGCGTGAGTCGGCTTAGGTCCGGATAAACTTTATATTTCCGAAAGATTAATGCACTTCAAAAAATGTACATGTAGCGTACTCTTAAACTGTGGTATTACTTTTTGATTTGAGTTCTTGTAGGCGGAGAAAATAGCCTTTAACTCCGGTACGGTACTTTTCTATTAGCGTCTTTTCTTTGTCACCGATGGTCACAGGCTGTGGCTTTCTGGTGGAGAGGAGAGAACTTTCTACTGTATCTACTGTCCTTAGTGACCGTATGGAGCTCATACAACCCCACTTCAAAAATACTGAACTGTCCCTTTAAGGCTGTATGAATGTTATGTTATGTTATGTTTTTGGGAGAGTTTGTCTGTCTGTGAACAAAATAACTCAAAAAGTTATGGATGGATTTTTATGAAATTTTCAGGAAATGTTCAGCATGGGAAAAGGAAGACGTGATTCAATTTTGGTGTTGATCCGGATCACCGTCTGGATCCGCCATGACAAAAAATACTATTTTCGTGAATAACTACTGAACTAAAATAGATATCATTATGAAACCAATTGCTAATGGTATGGTTTTCATGGTCATGGAATCTAAATATGCACACAAAATAAAGGTAGGACTAATATTTATGGTAAAAATCACAATATGGGAGAGGACTGTGGTGCTGGCAGAGGTCTGCGCTCTCCGAGTGCTTTTCTAGTTTTATTTGTAGTCTCAATTTTTATTGTCATTGAGAAGGAAACAGGATGCTCCTGATATACAGTTTAAATTATTCCGTGCCCATCAATGGGTTGTTGGTTGTTTTACATACTGTTTACTTGCATATAAAGTAAAAACTGTGTTTATGTCTTTGTTATAGGTCTTGATGGTGATGCAGCATCCTCAGGTCTTGGAAGTGAACTGTCTGTCTCAGAGTCTACACAGGGGAAGCGAGGTAGGCCGAAGAAACGCTCAATTTCTCTAGAATTTGGTGAGTTTTTGTTTAGTGACTTTTATTTTTGATACAACGAAATGCATTAAAATGAAAGACGATGTGACACTTTGTCTGCTTCCTCCTGCTATAACAGAACCACAACCCCCTGATGCGCCCCGCAAAAACACAGCAAGAGGAAGACCCGGGAGAAAACCAACTCACAGGCTACAGCAGACATTTCTCATTGAGAAAGGGGTCAGAGGCCCCAAGCTGAAGAGAGAATTAACTCTTGGAGGGCGTATTAATATAAACGACCTTGAATGTGGATTATGGCTGAATCCTGTGGTTGTATTAAGGCGGTTGACGGTCACAATTGGAGGATTTAGGATTGAGCTGCTCCCTGGACCCTCTTACACGCAGCATGTGGAGATGAGCGAGTCTTCAGGCTTTGAAGATGGTTTTTCATATAGTGGGGATGTTGGGTTTTCTGTGTTACCAGACCAAGCTGTTGCTGCGCAGATCCCATTACAGGAAGTTGTGGCAGAGATGGAGACGAGCTCCACTGATGATGTAGGTCTTGGGCTCGGACCGTATGTGAATCCTAATGATGTGCAGACCTCTAATGGAACAGTGGCAGCGAGTGTCTGTGCACAAGAGACAGGCCTTGACAATCAGAAAGTTCCTGCACAGCAGAAACTAACAAGTAAGAGCAAACAGCCCCAAAAGACTGAGAATAATGGCACTAATGTCAGTAATAAGACTGATGGTAAGGCTAAACAACAGACTGTAGAAAAAGCATTACTCAAGCCTAAACCAGGAGGGACCCCTAACAAGAATAAGGACTTGGTTGCCATTAAACAAAACAATGTTATGAAGGAACAGAAAGTTTCCCAAAACATGCCATCCACAATCACCCAAAGAGAGGACCTGCACAAATTCAAAACTTTAAAGGATAAGAAAGATGTTGCACCTTTGAAACGGCCAGCAGAATCCACCCAAAGTGAGCATGCTAGTAAAATGCAAAAGATGCATAGCACAGGAGACAATAAATTAAAGCCAAAATCACCATTATCGCCCAGTGCTGTAACGAGAAAGGTGCCATCTACAGGGAACCAAGGACCAACGAAACACCCTCCTCCTCCTCCTTCTCAGAACAACTCCAAAGGTGACACCGCCAACCCAGCACAAGGACGTCCAGATCAATCTTTGAAATCTGCAGAGGAAGGAGGGCAGGAGAAGTCCAAGCTGAAAAAGCCTGAAAAGGTCATTCAAAGGCAGAAAAGCAGAATTTCAAGGAGTATTTCTGTGGAGGAGCCGCAGCTGTTCATTCCAGACAACGCTCCCGTTACAAAGAAGGAAACTGCTGAGGAGGTACCTGTCAACAGTGAGGGTGTTTGGGATGGAAACAACTGCTGTGGTTTGTGCAAGAAGCACCACAATAACATGTAAGTGCTCCGTTTCACTCTTAACTGAAAAAAATAAGTGTCAGATATAAGTTAAATCAAGGAAAAGGGAAGCTTGATCCAGGGTCATGATAGAGCAGGATTTTTCTGATATTTATTCCTGAAACACAGACTATCAAAACAACAAGTGACATCAACAAACACTGCACACGTCCTTTCACAACAGGAACATTGTTTTCTTATTGTTCCCCACGTGTGGCCAATTAACTGTCTAAAGCACAACGCTACAAACAAGATTGGCAGTGTCACTTTGTAACAGGCCCCCCTCTAACCGTAGACTACATTACATTTTCCGTGTTTAATTTTTTGCTTGCAAGGTTCTCTGTCTGGGTGCTTCTTTGGCAAACTACAAAGCCATGAGTAAATGTTTTCATGTTTTGGTAATGACACTGCAGCAAAAGGACTACCCGTGTGTAAAATATTGTTTTGAATGTGTAAAATCATTACACAGCTGTTTTTAGCTTGTTTTATCTTAAATTCATAATTAATTGGAGCTCTTGGTAATGTGAGGCAAAGCTATACTGCTGCTTTAACAAGGGCTGAGATGAAAGTCTTCTGTATGGTAAATGCATTTACTGTTTGTTAATGCTCCATACAGATTTTCAAAGATACTGAACCATTAGTTTATGTAAATAAACATTTACATGCTGGTTTGGTTAAAAAGACAACAGGTAGTCAGCGGCCATAAGTCTGTGCTGCCACTTGTCTGTGCTTCTTTAAAGAAACAGCATTTGAATTTTTAACTTAAATAGCAGTTTCAAAGTCCATCTAACATCTAACAGATGGGCAATCTACTTTAAGAGTTCCTCAGTCACCTATACTGTAGCACCAAGTAAGTCTAGTAGTCATCTTTTTTTTTTTTTTAAGTTATTTTTTCGGGCTTTTGTGGCCTTTATTGATAGGACAGCTGGAGAATGACAGGAGAATAAAATGAAAATTTAATATAAATCAAAATAATTCTGCAGTATGTATACAAAATGTTGATCAGGAGCATATACAATTATACATTTGTTCATATATATACATTTGTGAAAAATTTGGGAAGCACTCCTATCCAGCAATGTAAACATATCCTTTGAATGATTCCTGGATCAGGATCCACATCACCTCTTCTCATCACTTCTTACTTGTGCCATTACCAACATTCCCAGACATTTCATTCACTTTTGTTGGGAACTTTTCAAATTATCCGACTCACAGATGCACGATCATAATGTCTTTGCTGAGCAATGGGCAGTTGATGCAAGAACAGCTATATTTTTGCATGTAAAAGAAACACTGACCAGGATGAATCCTACAGGATGACGGTTAAAGATGAACCAGAAATTGTGGACAAAGTTGTATTGTTGGGATGCTATGTTTTTCCCTATCAACCAACAAGTTGAAATACTTACTCCAGCAAAGAGGACAGTGAACCAGTTTTATTTTGTGCACAACATTTGCCCCTCGTGTCTGCCTGGGGAAAATTTTACCTTCTACATTTTCACATCTGCTCATTCACACAGTAGCTATTTTTGGGGGCTGGCAGGAGAAGGTCAGATTAGAGCAGAAGTTAAATAATGGGCATTTGCACTCACATATGCAGCAGTTTAAGATGTAATGATCTAATAACTACTCTATATCATTATCCTGAACACTGTTGATTATTTTCTCCAGGTTCATGGTTGGCTGTGGTCGCTGTGACGACTGGTTCCACGGAGACTGTGTCGGTCTCGACCTGACAAAAGTACGAGAAATGGAGGAGGAGGACCAGATGTATGTCTGCTTAAAATGCTGTGAGGAGGAAAACAAAAAGGTTGAACCTGAGCCTCCAGCTACAATCAAACCAGAAGTTAAAGCAAAGACTGAGGCACAGGATCCAAAGCTGCCCCCTAAACCTAAACCAGGACCGTCCCAGACTCTTTCATCAGGCGGGGTCAGACCAGTAAGAAAGGTATCACGTCTTCATACTACAGTTTGACCATGCATTTGAGATGTCAAATCTTTCTTTTACAAAGGGTCTCTTTATTTATTCCCACAGCTAACACATCCTCTGATTTTAATCGTAGCTGAGGGTTTGTTTTGTTTTTACTTTTTCTGTCTTCACTAAAGGCCTGCACATGGGTGTGAGGTTCACATGGTGTCCTCACCACAACGGTTTAACGCACAAAACTCACCTTTTGTTTTTTAACCCTTTTGCCAACATGGACAAGTACTGCTCGCAATTTGTTTTTCTCATCTAGTTAATTCTGTTGGCATTTTTTTCATCATGCATTGTTATTGACTAGGTGTATGTTTTTTTACTTCTTTCCTACTGTAGGATTCTGACAGGAGACAGTCCACAGATGGTAGAGATTCATCTCATAAAACAGGTATGCTTGCATGTTTTTGAGGGACTGTGGGTGGAAAACGTGTCCCTTTTTGTGCTGTTCATTTCTTTGACGCCATGGTCAGTTTGACCTGGGGCAAGTACCACATGAGTCAACTGTTCGTGCAATACCTCACAAGAAAAAAAGGGTTTTAATTATTTAATTTATCTTTAAATATTACTGTGTACAAAAACTTAAGATTCAGCACATCTTAAACATAGGGGTGGTTATTTTAAATTAACTACAGTTGAAACTACAAAAGTCAAAATTTACAGCACTTTAGTAGTTGTTCATGTTCTGTGTTTCAGCTTTGATTTCTGTGACCTGAGAATTAAAACATCAGGTTTTTTTCCATTGCCTGTCATCATGCATACTTTGATAATTCCTCCTGAACATAAGCTAGGACATCGTAGCTTTACTTTGTGAAGCTGGTGTGATGTCCAAACTAAGCAACAGTTGAGTTTTGTGGAGTCCCTCAAGGATCCATCCTGGGCCCTGTTCTTTTTCTTCTGTACATGTTGCCACTTGGGGATGTCTTTCAGAAGCATAAAATTTCTTTTCATTGTTTTGCTGACGACGTCCAAATATACATGCCGCTAAGGTCGCTAGGCCAGGACACTGTGCAGGCATTTCTTGATTGCCTCAGTGATGTGAAGGCTTGGATGAGGGAAAATTTCCTCAAATTCAATGAATCCAAGACAGAAATCATTTTCTTTGGAGGAAACACCCCCACAACGACCTGCTTTGCTGAAAATCTGGGCCCCTTGAGTTCAAACATTCGGTCTAGTGTTCGGAACCTTGGTGTCATCTTTGATAACCGCTTTAACTTTGATAAGCAGATCAGTGCTGTTGTGAAAGCAAGCTTCTTCCAACTCCGTCTCTTAGCTAAGACCAAGGCCTACTTTTCACAGGTAGATCTTGAAAAGACTATCCATGCCTTTGTTACATGTAGATTGGACTACTGTAACTCTTTATACATTGGCATGGATAAGTCATCAATTAACCGCCTTCAGCTCATTCAGAACGCTGCTGCTCGACTCCTCTCTGGCAAGAAAAAGCGTGACCACATTACACCAGTCTTGGCGTCCCTCCACTGGCTCCCAGTCCGCTTTCGCATTGATTTTAAAATTCTTTTAATCGCTTTTAAAGCCCTCAATGGTCTTGGCCCTCTGTACCTGTCTGAAGTCCTACATCTTTACTCCCCAAGAGCCCTAAGGTCTTCTGACCAGCTGCTGTTGGAAGTTCCCAAAACCAGACTTAAGTCAAGAGGCGACAGGGCCTTTGCAGCGGCTGCCCCTAGACTGTGGAACAGTCTCCCCATCCATATAAGAGCCTCCCAGACCTTAGAGATTTTTAAATCTTCCTTAAAGACCTACTTCTTTACCCTGGCGTTTCATCAATGAGCTCATACGAATCACAGGCACCTTAGTTTTTAGTTTTTAAAATTTTTTACTGTTTTATTACAACGTTTTTCTATCTTTTATTGTTTTTATTGTTATATTTATTTATTTCTATGTATTTGTGTACAGCACTTTGATCGACTGCTGTCTTCTTGAAGGTGCTCTATAAATAAAGTTGACTTGACTTGACTTGACTTTATAGAGGAGACAGTGTATCAGGTTCTTTGTCAGCGGCTTTTTGTCTCAGCAAGGAGGTGAGGATTGAATGCAGTGAGAAAAATACTACTGAAAAGCACAGGGGACGTCAAACAATAATGTAGCTCATTTATACTTGCAGAAAAAAAACAGAAATATTCCTGAATTTAGCTGGCTGAGCTGCATTTGTGAATGCAAACAGCATGGTTCTTCACCCAGACCGCTCCCTGAAACACGACAACCAAAAACATCAGAAAATTGAGAGTTTTCATTGTGTTTTTGCCTCCTGTTTACATGAGAATGGTGCCTGGAGTGCTTGAATCCGTAATTTTTCGTAACCAGGGTCCAGAGTGAAAAGTTTTGAGAACATTGTTGTGTCCATTTCCATGTAAACAGGATTCTGTTTTCCTCTGAAATAATGACGTCACTGCATGTGCAGTACTCTTTCAGATAAAGAGCATCTCAGGCAAACAAAAACAGCAACAACAACAGCTGTGGCTGTCTACCGGGCAACTTTGTGTGCTGCTAACTGTGCTTGATTTGTCATCAAGACAGAAATATTAGGACAGAATAATTGAGCCAGGTAATGATCGAGTAAAAAAACTTGGCTATTTGCATTCACACAGCTTGCCAGCTCTTGAGCTACAACTCAAAATAAAGATACCAAATGTCTTTATATTCTAAACTAATAAAGAGTGGATATTGAACGAGCGTTGTGTGGCAAAATATAGTGATAGTGAACCAGTTTCACACATGAGAAATGTGACATTTGCTGCAGCGTGATGATACAAGAAGTGTCAATGTAAAATAGAGAGCTACATAAACTCAGCTCAACAGGTTGTTATATGACCTTCTCAAAACTATCAATTATCCCCACTGCTGACAACTCAGAAACTTCAAAAAGTTTACAGCTAGTTTGAGAACAACAGAAAGCACAAAGAACTCTTTGAGTTTAAGATGCTGTTTGAAACTCCTGGCACTAAAAAAAAAGTCATACAAGAATTGAACCTGTAGGGTAAGATTTTTTTCTAGAAGTGCTGCAAATAGTTTTGTAGGGTTCTTCCACCTGTTAATTCTCAAACTGATAACCTAACTTTATTTACCAAACAGCCTGAAACTTTGTAAAAAGCATAACTTCAGTGTAATTTGGACTGCTTTTTAAAATTGTTTCTACTTCATTTAGGGGTCAAGGTTGCTTGCTAAACATCAACTGTAGCTAAGCCTTAAAGATTCTGCATTAGTGTTCTTCATTCAATTCAAACAACAAACTTTGCTCTCATTTATAAGTGTCTTTATATGTGCAGTGTTATTTGAATGCTTCTGTCATTCTGTCCGCACAGGTGCTCAACTGAAACAAGACTCAAAAAGTAAGACATCTTCAGCTTCAAAGAAACCGGTGTCTGTGGAGGCAATCAGGCGCAGTGTGCGTGACTCCCTTAGAGAAATCCTGGTACAGAGGTAGGCTACTTAAAAAAGTTAATATACTGAAATTATTCAGTCTACTTTAATTGAAAACTGTACAAACTTTTGGCCTCAGTGCACTGAACACATAATGCCTTGCTCTGCCTTGTAGGTTGAAAGACTCAGCTTTGAACATCTCTGCGGAGAGAGCCTCTGAAGTTGCCAAGAAGACGGAGAAAGAGCTTTTTCACTTGTACAAAGACACTGACAACAAATATAAGAACAAGTACAGAAGTCTCATGTTTAACCTTAAAGACACTAAAAATAACGTAAGTGCAATTCTGAGGATAGTTGACCCTAAAAGTCTCGAGGTGTAGGATCATCTCACTCTGTTAACATGATTTTTGTTTTTTTATCTGACATTAGGTTCTCTTTAAGAGGGTTCTCAAAGGTGAAATTTCTCCAGATAACCTGATTCGAATGAGCCCCGAGGAACTGGCCTCAAAAGAATTGGCTGCATGGCGACAAAGGGAGAACCGACACGTAAGCTCTGCCTCAGTTACCTTTTTTTCTTTTTTTTTTTTTAAATCTCGAAAGCTCCTCAAGGTTGGGGATGTACTGTTTGGTGCTTCTCCAATCGAGGTATCTGCTTAACTTGGCTTGCTGGTCCCTCTGTGGCTTTTTGTCACAGTTGAGAAAGAAATTTGGCTTTAGAGAAGGTTGCGAGCAGCGAAACAGAATACTTTTTACAGCAAAGGAAAGTTTTGGCAGTCGCACACAGATGCAGTGGGATTCATTTTTGTGAACACCTCTGCGTCAGAGAACCTCGACTCGTGTTGATGCTCTGACTATTTAAGGGTCTCGGCTCAACTCACTTTGAGCCCCATTGGAGCTTAAACAAAAAGCTGTGCCAGATTCAAAGTAGAAGTAGGAGGGAATATTGAAATGCCCTGGTATTTAGATATTTGCCATGGCAATAGTACATTGATTCACGGCTGCCAAGTACTGATGTTTCTCAATGTAGTAATTTCCAACATTTAATAAAGCATTCTGTTCTTTAGAAATAAATGAATCGCACTCTAAGTCCATACAATGGTGCTGTTGAGTCATTTTACAGAAGATAGTGACTCAGACATGGCAGCACAGGTGAGAGTCAGTCAGTGGTGTGTTCTGATAGTGTGCTTGGTCGGCAGGTTGCAGGTTTGAGCATAACTTCGGCTGTTATTGTGCAAGACATTTAACCCAAAGTTGCTCCCACTGCTGTGTCAGTGGTGTGTAAATGGATAGATGTGACATAGGTGTAAAGCTGCTTTAAGTAGTAAGGACAAGAAAAGTACTCTATAAGGTCAAATCCATTTTCCAAATGAAAGCCAATTTTAAATCTGTTGTATGGATTTATTATGTATTTTTAAAGTGAGAGTAGAGCACTATGTTAATACTGTTCACCTCACTTGGCAGCACCCAGAGAAAGCTGATGACAGTAAAGCTAATGCGAAAGTAATCCCGCTGAAAAAACAGCCAACACTTCATGTGTCTAGCCATTTATAAGAAAATGTCCCAATCCATGACCTACTTTTGCACCAAGACTGTAGACCTCACCATAGTGTGGAAAACAAGGGCTTTGTAACATGCTGGTCGGAGCCCAGGTATGCTCCTCCATCTCTGCATTATTTCACAGACACAGCTTCACTGAAGCTCTTCAGAGCAGTGAAGCGAAAATCAAGAGAGGCTAAGCACAGCAGTCTGGGTTGCTTTGCCTTGAAGCGTGGACATCAGTCTGTTGATTTATGTTTATCACATTCGTAAACAGAATTTGGCAGAACAAAAACGAGCAAAGACGATCTGAGCTTATACCACGTAGAACTTGCATTCATGCACACATCAGGCTGAATTATGAGCACAAAGGCAAGATATTCTGAATCATCCCCAACACATTTTGCTTAAGGACACCATTATATGGCACACAAGAGAGGTATGTGGCCTCTCCTTGTATTAGAACATGCTTCTGAATAAGCAGGAATTATATGCGGCCCTTCAGATGATGCTGGAATATTTTTTTTAATTTACCTGTTCACTGCGTTGGTTGGTGAGTGTTTAATTCCTGCAAAGTGATCACTGATAGAACTTTCAGCAGTGTTTTGTCTCTTTATTACTCCTACAGTGCGAGTACTCAGGTAGTGAACGACTATCAAATCGCACAGCATGAGCTCATAAATCATGCTCGCAGGTCTTGCGCTGTAAATGATTCAGCGGCCAGTGTATTCCTCAGCTTAAAACTACCTGTCTTATGTAGCAATCATTTTTTAGGGTCTGCACAGTCTTTTGCTTCTAAACTAAGTACAGCTCTTGTAGGATGGTTTAGGGAATATGACTTCACTGTTTTTAGATTTTTGTTCTCCGACAAAACACATCTTATTTTCTCTTTCCAGACTATTGAGATGATTGAAAAGGAGCAAAGAGAGGTGGAGAGACGGCCGATCACAAAGATCACACACAAAGGTGAAATAGAAATCGAGAGCCAAGAACCAGTGAAAGCACCTGAGCCCGTGGAGGTAAGAACAAATATTACTCAGCTCTTCTGTTTTTTTGTACCTGCTGAGAAATTGTACACACCCTCTTGTTTTTCTGTATCTTTTGTTTGTTGCAGTCTCCTCCTAAGGCAGCAGAAGTGTCAACAGAGAAACCTCCAAATTCCCCCGAGCAGAAAGAGGAGAGTGCCAAGACGGAGAAAGACACAACAAACCAACACAAGTCCCACTTGTTTGACCTTCACTGCAAAATCTGCAC